>CM054061.1:6345825-6945825 GCA_028641055.1 Alopecurus myosuroides | reverse complement strand
ACAAGATTTCAAAAACTGAGTTTATAGTACTTAGCCGAAAAACACACGAAAAAAGCAACTCATCTCGGTTGATTATATCTTTCTTTCCTTAGTAGTTTTTAGTGTGTTTATTGAACCTTGGCTTGTTCTCTTTCTTGCCATGAAGCCAGGTTGCGGACATCGGCGAAGTCAAAGAGTTGGCCCTTAGGTTTAAACACACTACTAGACTTACGCATAAAATTCCGAGATGATTAACCGAGATAACAAAGTAAGAAGTAAATAATACAGAGCAAGTTAGTCACAGGTAGTCCCCGAGTTCCTACTCGGAGTGCCGACTTGGAATTCAACTCGCTAAGGAGATACATACAATGATTTTTTCAGGAATGGAAACGTCGGAGTAGAGCTACATTCCAAGGGCGCTTAGTTTCCTCTCCGGATTTATTTGCCCTGTTTTTCCGTGGCTCATGTGCATCAATGAGATAGTACGCATCATTATGCAGAGCCTTGCTCACAATGAATGGTCCTTCCCATGGAGGGGAAAGTTTGTGCATTCTGGCGGTGCGTTGCACAAGCCTAAGAACCAAATCTCCTTCTCGGAAAACCCTTGAGTTTACTTTCCGGCTATGATAGGGTCTCAGATTGTGTTGATATACAACTGATCTCGACAGTGTTAATTCTCTTGCTTCCTCTAGCAAATCAACATTATCTTCTCGGGCTTCTCTTGCCTCTGCCTTAGTATAGAGGGTTACTCTTGGTGAGTCATGCTCAAGGTCAGTGGGAAACACGGCCTCTGCTCCATATACTAGTGAAAGAGCATGGTTCCCCCATGTGTGGTTTTGGTAATTAATGACAATCACTATGGACTAATGGTTGCATTAAGCTATACTTGTAGAGTTTGTCCATAGGCAATGCTTGATGTCCATGTGTTGGATTCAAGATAATCAAGTGGTGACCAAGGTGCTATTCATGTGAATATCCCAAGTTTGGTCATGAGAGAGTTCAGCATATTGCAAGTATGTTTCGAAGAAGAATATTATGTGAACATTCATCTTTACCTTCAAGACATCATTATTATGAAGAGAGAAGAAAAGATACAAGGTTGATCAAGTCAAAGTGCTAAGAGATGGTTAATATTGATCAACTCACAAAGCAAGAAGATGTACCATGTGGGATCATGGTATCATAATTCATTGTTCGTATAGCTTTGTGTTCTAACCCATTATATGTGTGGATGATATATCTATGTGGGGTTAGGTATGTTTCCATGGGCTTGCATAAAAAGGAATATTTCATACAGTCCATGGTGGATGACGTCAAGTTGTGGTCGTCATCAAGTTTGAGAAGTGCAAGTTCAAGGGGAGCATATCGAAGAGATCACATTATTGAAGCTTGCCACTCTTTTGGAGATAATTTCCAAGTAAAGATGTACTTAAAATAGTCTCTCCCATAGTGGCATATGGAGGAGCAATCTTTGTGTCTTCACCGAGCAAAGCGAAATCAAGAAAGATGTTCCATCTTGAGGAGGTCAAGATTTTCATCATCTAGCTCAATTGGAATGCTAAAGGCAAAGGTATGATCTTGATAGGTTTTCTATTTTACCGGTCTCATAGCATTAGGAGGGAGACCGGGTTATAGGATAGATAACCGTACTATCAAGAGGGGCTCTCATTTTAGCAACTTGATCGCATTACTCGGAGAGAGATCAAACTTTGCATACTTGGCATAATCTTTCTTGGTTCTTATTTGTGATTTCTCCATGTGTGGTTTTAGATCTTGTCATTTGCTTCAATACAAGTTCAAGTTCATAGAAAACAGGTTTCACATGAAAAACTTATTGCGTTTATTGATATCGGAGGTTTTACCGATTGTTCCTTTATAGAGAGGTCAAACCTTTCATTATTTGTTTTTATCCTCCAATGATGGACTATGATGTTTCTTTGCATAATCTTGTAGTGCTCGTTCTTGCAATTTCAATGAGCCCAATATCATCGAAAACGGAGTCCGGATGCAAATGATATCGCGTTTTTAGGGAAGGAGATTTTATGGAAACTCGGAGGCCGGCCTTAGGCCGGGATGAGGCTCCCTAGGCCGGGTTGTTCTGTTAGGTGGCCGGCATGGGAGGCCGGGGACGCGCAGAATGCCCCCAACGGGCTGATGTTGGGGCCTATAAAAGGGGTCTTCTTTCCCAATGGTTCCCCACCTTTTAGGCAAGTTTCCCCCACCATTGTTGACCTTTTTGAGCTTGCTCTCTATCTATTCTTCCATGATTCTTGCCTCCAATTAGTGGGAAAAGAGAGAGAAGATCTAGATCTACTATTCCACCAATCCATCTCTCCTCTTAGTGACGGTAAAAACTTTGGATCTAGATCTTGTGGATTCATTTGTTGAGTTCTTCCTTGTTCTTCCTCTCTTCTCCCACATAGCATTTGTTGCTTTGGTGGCATTTGAGCGTGAAGGATTTGAGCACTTCTTGTGTTCTTGCCGTTTTATAGGTTGCATCGGTTTGAGTTCTCTAAGAGAATTCGTTCGAGTGAAAGGTTTAGAAGCTTGATACTCTTCGGTTCTTGGAGTACCCTTGAGCTTGTCCTCTTGGGTACTTGGAGTGCCCTAGACGGTTGTTGTTTTCTCGGAGTTTTGGTAGCTCCGGACCTTGTTGTCCCGGTATTTTGGTGGCTCGGGACCTTGTTTCTATCTCAGAGTTTTGGTGGCTCGGGACCTTGTTGCGGGATATTGTTGGGAGCCTCCATTGAGTTGTGGAGATTTCCCCAAGCTTGTACGGGATCGGTGACCGCCCTCAAAGGTCCCATAGAGGATCGTGGCACTCTGCATTGGTGGAGGCACGAGGAGAATAAGGTGAGACATTGGGCGCTTGGAGTCATTGTGACTCCACACCTCTCCAATGGAGATTAGGTTCCATTTGGAATTGAACTTCGGGATAAATCATCGTCTCCTCGTCTCTCGGTTATTTCTATACCCGATCTCTTTACTTATGCAGTTTACTTTGTGATAGCCATCGAGCTTGAAGTAACATATCTTGCTATGACATAGTTGCTTGAATTGTTTAGCATAAGTTGTTGGTGCACATAGGTGAACCTAGTTTGTTTAGGTTTTGGCTTGATAAATTAAACGCGAGCTTTATTCCGCATTTATTTAAGCCTTAACCGTAATTATTTTTAAACGCCTATTCACCCCCTCTAGGTGACATCCGTGTCCTTTCAACCAGGAAGAATGGTGTGTATCCGGTTGATCGGTTAAGGGTAGTCCTTAGACTCCACAACACCGCTGGCAACTCGTCTAGCCGACAACCAGGGGTTTTCCGTAATGGCTCAATCAGCCTTGGCTTTATTTTGGATAGGATCATGCCATTGGCTCTTTCAACTTTCCCATTTGATTCCGGATGCACGACTGATGCAATGTCTAGCCGGATCCTCTCCTTCCAGAACCGAGCAAAAGCTACCTCAACAAAATTTGTTCCATTATCCGAGATGATCCCATGCGGGTAGCCATATCTCAGGATAATATCTTTTAGAAAACTCACACTTGTGTTTCCATCACACTTCCGGATTGGCTTCACCTCAATCCACTTGGTAAATTTATCAACCATGACCAGGATGTGAGTCATGTTGCCCCGAGCTGGTTTGAAGGGCCCCACCATGTCCAAGCACCATACTGCAAATGGCCAAGTGATTGGAATGGTTTTCAACTCGGAAGCTGGCATATGTATCTTTCTAGCATATCGCTGGCACCCATTGCACTTTCTCACTATATCTTCTGCTAGTTGTAAGGCAGTGAGCCAAAAGAATCTGTGTCGGAAAGCTTTCTTCACTAGAGCCCGAGATGAGGCATGATGCCCACATTCCCCCTGATGTATCTCTCTGAAAATTTCTTCTCCCTCTTACGGCTCAACACAGCGCTAGAGCACGCATGTGGCACTTCTCTTGTACAGATCCTTGTTGATGATGGTGTACCCTTTGGATCTTCTCTGTATTTGCCTTGCCGAGATCTCATCATTCGGCAAAGTGCCATCCGCTAGATAAAAGAATATGGGTTGAGCCCAACTCGGTATCGCCCGAGTAGGAAACACTGGCTCATCCACCTCCATTGGATCAGCTGACATGAATTGCTCCGAGATGGAGACGAGTCCCCGAGTACTGTGAGACAATCCCTGAGATGAATGCGACAGTCCCTGGGTTAGGAGGAGCAGTCCCCGGGTTCTCCTTTATGATCTCCTGATCAATTTCCATGGGAATAGGTTCTGAATCCGGTTGAGTCGGAACGAAAATCGAATCCGACTCGGGTGAGGGCTTGATGGACGACTTCCTCAAATGCTCCAGAGAAATCCATGGCGGGATGAACTGCCAAGATGAGCCCAATTTGGACAAAGCATCCGCAGCATCATTTTTAGCTCAGTGGATGTGATGGAACTCGCACCCATCAAAGAATCCGGACATATTTTGGACAAGGAACCGATAAGACGCCATATTGGCATCCAACGTGTCCCAAGTTCCCAAGGCTTGCTGAACCACCAGATCCGAGTCACCATAGCATATGATTTTCCGTATACCGATCTCTTTGGACACTTTTAGTCCACGGACTAGGGCCTCATACTCGGCCACATTATTGGACGCTGCAAAATGGATTTGCAGGACGTACTTGAGTTGATCCCGCTTGGGTGAGGTGAGCACAACGCCGGCACCGAGACCTTTTTTCACCTTGGATCCATCCAAATGTATCAGCCAAAAGTTTGTTTCCGGCAGGGGAGGCTCATACTGCATTTCAGCCCAATCAACAAAGAAATCCGCCAGGGCTTGAGATTTGATGGCTTCTCTTCTCGCACACATCGGGGTATAAGCAGCTAGCTCAATTGCCCACTTGGCTACTCGGCCACTTGCATCCTTGTTGCCCATAACCTCCGATATGGGTGCAGTGCTCACCATCGTAATCGGATGTTCCTGGATATAATGCTTGTGCTTCTTGGAAGCCATATAGACTCCATATGCCATCTTCTGATAGTGAGGATAGTTTTGCTTCGAGTTGGAGATCACCTCACCGAGATAATATTCCGGCCTCTGCACCGATTTTCCCTCTTCTTCTCGCTCCACTACCACCACCACACTCACAACTCGGTTGGTAGCTGCAATATAGAGAAAATTGGCTCCTTAGGCAGAAGATATGCCAGAACCGTAGCGGTTCCCAGCATGGTCTTGAGCTCTTTGAACGCCACATCATCTTGTGATTTCCAAATGAACTTGTCCCTTTTTTTCATGAGCTAGTAGAGGTAAGGCTTTCTCTCCAATTCTCCCAATGAACCGGCTAAGGGATGCTAGGCACCCGGTAAATTTATGCACATCCTTCAAGGATCTCGGAAGAGACATTCTCTCAATAGACTTTATCTTTGAGGGGTTGGCCTTGATACCTCGGCTAGACATGAGGAAACCGAGTAACTTCCCTTCTAGGACACCAAAGGTGCACTTGGTCGGGTGCATCTTCATCCGGTACTTTCGCAAGTTCCCGAATGTTTCTCGGATATCTTCTAGGAGTGTGTGTTTCTCCTTGGTCTTGATGACTATATCATCCACATAAACCTGCACATTTTTGCCTACTTCCTCGTGCAAGCATTTCTGTATGCATGTCTGGTATGTGGCCCCAGCATTTCTCAACCCAAAGCACATGACACGATAACAATAAGCCCTGTACGGGGTAATAAAAGCAGTCTTTATTTGATCAGCCGGGTTCAGGGGAATCTGTTGGAAACCAGAATAGGCATTAATGAAAGACAAAAGTTCGCACCCGACTGTGGAGTCGATCACCTAATCTATTCTGGGCAATGGAAATGGGTCCTTGGGGGAGGCCTTGTTCAAGTTGGTGTAGTCAACGCACATGCGCCACACCATAGCGACCATAGGGTCATCCTTCTTCTTCTCAGCCATGACCGGATTGGCCAGCCAATCCGTATGCAGTACCTCCATGATGAATCCGCTTGCTAACAACCTCGTGATCTCTCCACCAATGGATTTCTTCTTTCAGCCGCAAAATGGCGCAGGGCTTGCTTCACCGGCTTGGCATCCGACCACACATGCAAAGAGTGCTCAACCAACTCCCTCAGGACACCCGGCAGATCCTGATTGGACCATGCAAAGACATCCCTATTCTCACGGAGGAAGTGGATGAGCTCGCTTTCCAATTTCTCCTCCAACCCGACACCAATAATGACGACACACTCTGGGAACTCGAGGTCAATATGTACCTTCTTGGTCTCCTAAGAGGCCTTGAAAGTGGCACCGTGCTAAGAGCTAGGTATCTCGGGCATGCCGAGTTGAGCTGCCTGGGCCATGGACTCGGCCAGCGGAGATCCAGCTCAGGCGCACTCTAGAGAGCGCTTGTAATCACCCGAGATGGTGATGATGCCATTGGGGCCGGGTAGCTTCATCTTCGGATAGGCCGCATGGGAGGAGGCCATGAACTTGGACAGAGCTGGTCTGCCGAGAAGAGCATGGTAGGGGCTCTGGAGATAAACCAGCTCGATCTGCAAGCACTCAGTCCGACGATTCTCCCTTGTGCCAAAGAGCATATCAATCCAAACCCGGCCAATAGGAGCACAAGATACTCCGGGCACAATGCCATGGAAGGTAGTCCGGCTGGGTAGCAGCATGTTCTCAGAGTAGCCGAGCTTCTCCATGGTGTCTCGGTATAGAATGTTGATGCTGCTGCTGTTTTCAACCAGGACCTTGCTGACCTTCACATTGATCTTGGGCCCAATGAAGGTTGGGTCCACCACCAAAGCATAGCTACACGGGTTGGGCATAATCTTGGGATGATCAGGCCGAGACCAGACAATATCTTGGTCGCACCAATGCATGTAATCCGGCACTGCCGGCATCACTGTGTTTACCTGCATCACCCGCCTGTGCAAGCTCTGCTTGTCATCCGGCTCGGTAGTGAACACCATGTAGCTCTGATGGTGCTCCTTATATAGATTTCGGACTCCGCCGCCAGCATTTTCATCATCATCATCATTGTTTTTGTTGTTGTTGTTGGTTTGTTTTGTTTTCTTGTTGTTGTTGTTGTTGTTGTTGTTGTTGTTGTTGTTGTTGTTGTTGTTGTTGTTGTTGTTGTTGTTGTTGTTGTTGTTGTTCCGGTTGAAGTTGTTGTTGCGGTTGTTGTTGTGACTGTAGTAGTTGTTGTTGTTGTTGCTGCGGGTGTTGTTGTTGTTGGCCCCCCTACGCCACTTGGTTCACATTCTCCCTCCTATGGTTCTCAGCAGGCCTGGGAGCAGCTGCCCGGATAGGCTGAACATTGGAACCCGAGAGCGGCAGAGGAGGTGAAGGAGGCAACTGGCCAAAGCCCTCGCTTTTAATCCGATCCCACTAGCTGCGCTGTCGGGAAGTATGGTTTGCCGGCCTACTCGGATGCCGAGTGTGGTAGCTGCACGTCCCATCCCTCATCATCTCAAAGGTAAACCTTTGAGGTGCCTCTCCGGACTGGTTGGGATCCGAGTAATGCTTCTTGTAGTTCCAGCCCTGGTTCTGGTTCTGCCCATATTGGGGCCCAACATTCTTTTGCCTCCGGCTGCTTCCTGCATGAGGTTGATCCGGATCAACTGCGACTATGTGATCCGAGCCATAGCGGATATCCGGCCTATCACCCCGCCTCTTTTTTTGGTAATCCCGGCGATCATTCTTCCTAGCACCATCATTGCCCTAGTTCCTCCTTCTCGGCTCAAATGAGTCGAGCAGAGGCTGAGTAGGATCACCGAGTGCATAAATATCTGCAATCTTGATGGTCTCGGCGAGTGTACTCGGCATCTCCCTCTGCAATGTCCGCCATAGCATGCTGCCATGTCGGCAACCTTGAGCCAACCAGGCAATGGCTTGAGATTCGTTCACACCCTCACAGGTGTTCCTCAGTGTGCTCCACCGAGTTAGTCAGTCTCTTCTTCCCTCTGCTTGCACGCAGAGAGCCGTTGTGGCCGGTTTGGCCTCTTGTAGGTGCTTGTGAAGTTGCTGATGAATGCCTCCGAGAAATCAAGCCAGCAATTGATGTTGTCTCTCGGCAAGTTGTTAAGACAAATTCGGGTTGTGCCCTCCAACATCTAGGGCACGTATCTTACCGCCCGTCTGCAGTTACCACCGACAATGTGCACGGTAGTGACATAGTCTTTCAGCAAGTCCTCCGGCTTGGTGCTCCCATCATAAATTTTGCTTCCTCTTGCCAGCTGGAACTTGGGCATAGCTAGTTCATTCATGATTCTGGGACCGAAACAAAGCTGTCCTGGAGGGCCTTGCAGCTCCATCTCCTCCGACTGGTAGATCCTATCCAGCTTGTATCTTGCGTCACTCGGCTGCAGCACACGTGCCCCCAACCTAGCTACCATACCTCCAGCATCAGCATAACGCTCATTTCTTTGGTACCAGACTTGCTCCATTGCTGAGTAACCATCATTGTATCGGTCCTGCTGTGCAGCACCATTTTGGGGAACCGGGTTGACCACCGGGGCAACCACATGTGGCTGAACAACAGGTCCAGCACCGGGTTGAGGCTGAACCAGGTTGACATCCGGGTACCGAGATGGACCATCTCGGTTGTCTCCTTGTCCCTCTTGCTAAACTCGGGCAGCATTATGGCCACCACCTTGAGCAATGTGTTCTTGCCCGGGCTGCCCGTCTACAGTTGGATGTTTTCCGGCGACAGCCGGGTCATACACTTGAATATGTTTATGTTTCCCAGAGTTCACGCTCCAAGCTCTCCCACCACCGGGAAGAGGTGAGGAGGCCTGGCCTCCGGATCTCGCCCCATGCGAATGAACAACATGAGACGCACCGGCTCCCGGATTCGCCTTCCGGAAAGCCTCGTCCTGCCTGCCAGCTTCAAGAACGACCTCATTAAGCCGGTCATGCTGCCTAATGCGAGCTTCACCGGTTAGATGTGGCAACTCGGCGGCAACCGCCTCTGCCGCCCTAAGCGTTTTAGCATGATTACTATACTTGGGCCTACCATGCGAAGTAAAGCTAGCAGATTTACTAGTAGTTCTACCATCTCTAGTCAATTCGGCACCAAGGTTGCGGCAGATAATCCCTATCCGACTAGGGTTCTTTGCAACAGGAGTAAGACCATGAGCCCTGTTGTACTCATTCTGGTCGAGATCGAACTCTTGCCTGATTTTCGCCATCTCGGTGGCCTCCAGCAGAAAGGCTTGGCGCTGCTCCTCGAGGTGCACCCGCAACACCGCCGGATCCGCATCCGCGGCTAGGGGCATGCTCAGCTTCTCGAAGACGTTTGGTGAAGGGAGCGGTCAATGTAGAAGGACCCTTGTAACCCGACTAGTTCTCCTTTCTCTCCAAAGGCTTGTGGGATGGCCGAGTCGACTTGTCAACAGCGTCGGGAACACCGGTCGCGCCCTTCTCGGCCGCAGGAGCCGGACCGGTCATCATCACCTCCACGCTGCCCGCAGAGCCACCGATAGGCTGCCAGTGGACGGCGAGAACGGCAGGAGGATCAGCAACGAAGAGCAACACCTCGGGGTACTCACGGATGACGGTGGTGGCGACGTACACCAAGTGCGCGCCGAAACTGATGAAGGAGCTGCCTGCGGGCACGGCCCTGCCGCAGAAATCACCAGCGTTGTCGGTGACGAAGTCGAAGGAGCCGAATCTGTGGACAAGGCCACAAACCACACGCTCCCCTAAACGAGGAAGAGGCCCCATCCGGATAGAAACCCCAGCCAGCGCTGCTGCTGGCCCCATGGTGGGCGTCAACTGTCGTGGTGTGGAGAAGACAGATTCCATAGGATGGCTTAAGTTTGGGGCCAATGGACACTGTGCGTATCCGGGGAGGGATCACACGCCTAGCTGGCGAGCTCACTACACTGCAAACAACACAATCTACATTGGTTCGGGGCCCTCATGTGGAGGTAACACGCCTAATCCTGCCTCTCTCTCTGTATAAGTGGAAACCGAGTACAAGAAGTCCTGAAGCTCAAGGAGCTAGAGGAAGAAGAACCTCTACTGCTGCTTCTCTCTACCCAAACTAGTAACACTTCTCTCTTCACATAACCAATGACCGACCCTGGCACAGGAGGGGTGTGGCCACCTTATATACTTGTGGCCACCAACTACTCGTACAGGTTAGGTGACTACACACAGTGCCGTAGCGCACGCCTCCGCTCCTTCGCTGACAGATGCCAAAAGTCTTCGCGGTCTGGTCGCTGACATGTCATGTCCCCTTGTCAGAGACAGGACGTGGCCGCGCCCATACAACGCCATGTACCAGCGTATGTATACGCATCATCATGCCTAGTAAGTTGAACCGCACACATGTACTCTCCCTGGATATACGGGATCACAACGGCTTCATTGACTTTCCTCACGAGTAAGAACATGACCCTTGTCTATGCGGACACACCAAGTGTTACTCGGTCAGTCCGGAGAATACTCATATCTTCACTTAGCTCCTTGTTCTTCCTACCGAGATAGATCCATCTCGGTAGCAACCCGACTCGGTACCTTTCTATCCGGCACGTACCAACTCGGTACGGCCCAACTCGGTAAGCAGTACCTCAAGCGCCATTTTTCACCAACCTTACCCCTACTCGGGGGGTAGCACCCCGACACACGAAAACCCATTCCGCAAATATTACATCCCTGAGGGTGGTACAACAGAAACATTGCGGGACTTGATTGGCATACAAACATATATTACAAAACATAGTGTGCAGACAAGAGAATGATCTCATGATGAGGTCATCTCATTATTGAAGATGTAACAACAACTGAAATGCAAAGTAGGTGCATACACGGGAACTCAACAGCCCAATATAGAAGTCTAAGGCTGCTCGATTCAACCGTGCTTAGGTATTGCTTTCTAGACTAGGCTAAACCTAGTCCGACTCTGCGCCATCTGGACTCGCTCCATACTAGATGGTGTAATACACCCCTTCAACTCCTCCGGAGAGATCTGGTTCCTCATAGTAGATGTCGTCTTGGCCTCCGATGATGTTGAATGATGCCTCCTCGAGGTTCTCATAGCCTAAGCAGGGGTCAAACGGGAACGCATGAGTAACGAGCGTTACTCAACAAGTTCATTAAGTAAGGTGGGTAGTTGATGCACTATCTACAGTCCTTGACTCTAAAGAGTCTAGACTAATGCACGGCCAAGCCTTCACATGATTAGAACTTCACGGAGTTGCCTTTTCTACGGCGTGCTCAGTTCCTTCCCGGAACAAGGGGTAACATGCCACATCCTTTTACACTCTGCAGAGGTGCATTACTTTACCCATAGGCTATCAAGACCATGTTGCACAACCAGGAGCACGATCCTGTCCACACCCACTTAGGTGTGGGGCCTAGTTGTTGATCCAAGTCAAACCATGCTTCTCTGCACAACGCATGCCCACCCATTTCTGCCACGCAGGTTGAACCCCTAATTCCACCCCTCACGATGGATATGATCTAGGCGCCCCGGGCAGACCATTATAGACTCTAGAGTCCGTGAGAATTAAGCGATCCCACCCATGTGCATGTAGTCTCGCAAGAACTACATCGAACGGCTCTGGCAGCCCGTTGACATGCGAACGAGAAAAGATCACAGCTGGCTTACTCGCCCCACACAAGACCCATGGTTAACGCGGTACTTACGGCGCAAGAATCTTGACGACATTTTTTGTTAATTCCTAGGTAATACTTTCCCATGCAGATGGAACCTTTCTTTTACCTATCCATCCGCCCACCAAATAGAACACTACCACTCGGATAGTCATTCAATTAGTAATATTATTATAAAAATAGGATCATGCATTCTTTTGAGCATAGGTGGTATTACGATAGGGTTTTTGAAAATAGTTCTTAAGAAATATTTAGAAGGACATGAGAAAGTGATGAACTTGCCTTGATACAGATAGGTAGTGGAGTCTGATGCTTGGTACAGCTCCCGACTTCCTTGTCTACAAAATACCATCATTGTCTGGTAAGGACAATTTTTAAAGAACCAAATGATGCTATTATGCATAATAATGACATGTATGCATTTTTCTTATAATTGATTTTATTTATCGAAGCAAATGTGGTATTTAATTATATGAGAATTTATTATCTGTTTAATTTAATTATTCTAATTATTTTTTATAAACCAGAGCATAAAGAATAATAAATTTTATAATAATTGAGTATCAAATAATTATATAAGTTGAGATTTATGACTAAGGAATTAGGAATAATATTCTTATTAACTATTTATTTAGTTCATTGTTTTTATCAAAATTCTTTACAAGAATCATTTTAAGAACCCTTTGGAAAACTTGTGTGTAGTGAAATTATCTTATACTATTAGGGTTTGATAAGACATTAATGTGGTCATAAAACTATTTTCAAATTTAATTAAATTATTAAAGATGGTGAAAACAATTCTTAGGGCTTTGAAAATAGAGGCAAAATTGGATTAATCATTGTAAAACAATAAATATGACCTTTGTGTTTTGAGTTTTATTTCTTTTTAGTGACTTGCTTTAATAGAAAACAAAAAAATTCAAATTTTTGTGATTTTCCAAAAATCAGGGACGTTACAGCATTCCACTTGAGCTAGAGGATGAACATCTTGACCTCCTCAAGATGGAACACCTTTCTTGATTTTGCTTTGCTCGGTGAAGACACAAAGATTGCTCCCCCATATGCCACTATGGGAGAGGCTCTTGTAAGTACATCTTTACTTGGACATTATCTCCAAAAGAGTGGCAAGCTTCAAGAATGTGATCTTTTCGATATGCTCCCCTTGAACTTGCACTTCTCGAACTTGATAACGACCACAACTTGATGTTATCCACCATGGACTATACGAAATCTTTCTTTTGATGCAACCCCATGGAAAGATACATAACCCCACATAGATATACCGCACAGACATGTAATGGGTTTGAACTCAAAGCTATATGAACAATTACTTACGATACCATGATCCCACATGGTACATCTTCTTGTTTTGTGAGTTGATCAATATTAACCATCTCTTAGCACTTTGCCTTGATCAACCTTGTATCTTTTCTTCTCTCTTCATAATAATGATGTCTTGAAGGTAAAGATGAATGTTCACACAATATTCTTCTTCAAGACATACTTGCAATATACTCAAATCTCTCATGACCAAACTTGGGATATTCACATGAAGAGAACCTTGGTCACCACTTGATTATCTTGAATCCAACACATGGACATCAAGCATTGCCTATGGACAAACTCTACAAGTGTAGCTCAATGCAACCATTATTCCATAGTGATTGTCATCAATTACCAAAATCACACATGGGGGAACCATGCTCTTTCAGTTGGTCTCTCCACTTTGTACCTCATGCTTAGATCTTCTGAGCTTCCTAACATGATCAAGATCATATTTATGTAATGCTACATGTTGTGTTTGCTGGGATCTGATGAATATTGAATGCTATGTCTTTTGATTATCAATCTATCATGTTATCTCCATGCTTATGTTATTTATGATCTTGCATGCTCTCCGTTATTAGTAGATGCTCTGGCCAAGTAGATGCTAGTAACTCCAAGAGCGAGTATTTATGCTCGATAGTGGGTTCATGTCTCCTTTGCATCTGTGCTCGAGTGACAGAAACGTGACAGATGGAGGATGTGCTATTGCCATTAGGAAAAAAACAACAATGCTTTGTCTAAGGATGATGTTATTGTTTACATTATACACTTTGCTTACTGCAATTATCTGTTGCTTGCAACTTAATACCCAACGTTTGTTCGGATGATATTCGGAGGGTGGATTATTAGTCATAGATGACGTTGGATAACGGTCTATGTATCTTGTTGTAATGCCCACATGAATTTGAAAGTGTTACCATAGGGCAAAAATCCTATGGTGTGTATTTCAATTTAATGATGAAAGCCAGGAGCTTACAAAGAAATGGGGGGGATAGAATTACAAAAGGATTAGAATTAGGGGGGAAAAGGTGAATTTAAAAGTAAATAAACATTAGGAGAAGATGTGTGAGATCCAATCAAAAAGATCCTGAACAAGCAAGGGGGATATTCTATGTTGGTGCAGAAGGAGATCATTTTGAAATGTGACCTTCCACCTGCTTAATGTTGGAGTGATGCCATTGAAGATAAAATCATTTCTGCTTCTCCAGATGTTCCAGCATACACAAACAAAAATTTCAGTGAAGTAAGCTCCTCTAAAACCCTTTTTGGCTCGAAGAAATCTCTGGGAGAAGGGGAGGGATATATCCCAATGTATTCTAGTAAAGTCCTAGCATTTGGCAGTAAACTTGCATGAAAAGAATAGATGATCCCGGTCTTCTCTAGCACTTTGATCACATAGAATGCAGTTTGGTCCCCCCTCAAATTACCAATGTTTCTTGAGCATTAAATCTTTAGTGTTGAGTCTGTCCATGTGAAGTAGCCAGGCAAATACACGTAGCTTGGGGAGGCATTTAGATTTCCAGATGGAAATGAAGAACTCCTTTTTGGGGAGTTGAGAGAACATATAATTGTAGAATCTAGATGAAGTGAACTGAGCAGATCCCCAAGGGAAGCATTTTGTATCTTCTAAATCATTGTTAAGCTGAATGGAATCAAGTACCTCATGTAATTGATTGAATTCTTCAAATGCCTGTGTAGAGAGGGGGAGTGCAAATACATTACCAACCTCCCAGCTAGACTTCATCAGTGCCACCGATGAGTTTTCATCTAACACATACGAGTACAGCCGAGGAAAACGATCACAAAGCAAGGTTTTATTCAGCCAATAATCCTTCCAGAACAACGTTGTCAGACCATTGTTGATACCTGATGTAGTAATGCTTCTGTAAGTGTCAATGAGCTTAAAAATGTCTCGCCACCAAAAAGAACCACGAACGGATTGCGCATGGGGGGGGAGAGGAGGTGTCGTATAGTGACCAAACCAAGTGGACCCAGGTAATGTCTTGCTTACAATAAAATTTGTGGAGGTGCTTCATGAGAAGGGATTTATTGTGGATATCCATGTTCTTGATCCCTAGTCCACAATGGATCTTAGGTTTACAGACAATGGGCCAGGCAGCTAGCGAATTAACATTGTGTCCCTCATCATCTTTGCTCCTCAAGAATTGCCTCCTCACACGGTCGAACAAGGCAACAGTGGTTTTGGGGATACGCAGAGAGCATAGGAAGTGCACCGGAAGGGAAGAAAGAACAGAATTGACAAGAGTGAGGCGGCAACCATAGTCAAGAAAACGGACACTAGCATTCAGTATTCTCTCCACTTCGTCCACAATAGGCGAGAGATCATTTACAGTTGGACGAGTGTCGCCCAGAGGGAGCCCAAGGTAAGTAAATGGGAGTGAGCCTGTAGCACATTCCAAAGTGGCAGCAAGCATTTGTAGTCTCTCTGAAGTGATATTAATAGGAACAAGGCAGGACTTAGAGTAATTCACAGTTAGGCCAGTTGCAGCAGACAACCTGTTCAGAAGTTTTTTGAGAGTGGTGAGCTGAGTGGGAAATCAGTGCGTCATCTGCATATTGTCCAACTGGGAAATCAGCTCCTGGAATCGGAAGGGGAGGTGTGAGTGATCCATCTAGCATATGTGAGTTGACCATAGACTGAAGAAGGAAAGCCCCTGCCACAAATAATATATGGGAGAACGGGTCCCCTTGTCGAACACCTCTACGACATGGGAATTTTTTTCCCGGGACCCCATTCAGTAACACCGAGGATGTTCCAGTGTTAAAAATAGTTTTCACCCAAGAAATCCATATGTCATCAAATCCCCAACATTTAAGAATAGCAATGATAGCAACATGTTCAGTAGTATCAAATGCTTTGGCAAAATCCAATTTCAGAATAACCACCTCAGCCTTGGATTGTTTACATTGATGGATATATTCATAAGCCCAACCAAGACAGTCATGAATTGATCTATTATTAAGGAACCCATATTGGTTGGCATGCACTAAGTCCAGAATCTTATTTTGCAAACGATTAGCCAGAAGTTTGGTAATCAATTTGAATGAGGAGTTCAGTAAAGAGATAGGTCTAAAATCATTTGGGCTAGTGGGACTAGATAATATGGGGATGAGAGCAATATAGGAATCATTAATACTCTGAAGGTTAACAGCATTGGACCAGAATTCTTCACAAAGTTTATAGAAATCCCACTTAATAATTGGCCAGCAAATTTTATAGAACAGACCAGAAAATCCATCAGGTCCAGGGGCTTTATCAATAGGTAGGTCTGCAATCACTTTATCAATCTCATCATGTGAGAATGGTGAAGACATAACCTCAAGGCCATCCATAGCGTGTATATATGCAGAGAAATCAAATAATGGATCTATTGGAGTAGAGATACCAAGTCTCTGCTTGAAAGTTGTTCTTAGCATCCCAGCCTTCTCAATATGATCCCTGGCCAATGTACCATCACCCCTATCGAGGGAAGCAATCAAATTATGTCTATAGCGAATGGATTCGATGGAGTGAAAGAATTTGGTGTTTTCGCCCCCAAACTTAGCCCATCGAGTGGTACACCGTTTTTTCTAGTATTCGAGCTTACATTCTAGAAGGAATTTGAGTTTACGCTTAACTATATCCCGGAAGTTCCATTCAGTAATATGTAAGGTACGCTGTTCTTCAATCTCATCCAAATGAAGTATGGTTTTATTGCAATTTTCAATATAAAGAGATACCATCGAAATACTAGTGGACCAATTCCGGAGGGCTTTGCGTAGTAGTTTAAATTTACCAGAGATGGAACGGGCGCTATCCCCTGGGCAGTGTATGTTCCAAATGTGTTGCACCATGTCAAGAAAACCCGGGAGCTTGACCCAATGATTTTCAAACCGAAATACCACTCCTCTAGGGATATCGGTGCCAATAGAGACTACGCACGGCGAGTGGTCAGAAGTAGGGCGAGAAAGCGTACGGACAGTAGAGTTAGGATATTTGATCGTCCAAGCATAAGAGGTGAAGAACCAATCGAGTTGAATTAAAAGTGGTTCAGTTTGCATGTTACTCCAGGTATAGCAGCGATCCTTGATGGGGAGCTCAATGAGGCCTAAGTGACCAATGATCTCGTTAAACGTAGCCATGTCTACAGTGTTGGCTCCCGGGCGATTACGGCTGTCAGAATAACGATAAAAATTGAAGTCTCCAAGAATGATCCAATGGGAATCAGGAGAAATATCTAAATGAAATAACCAGGCTACGAAGTTATCGCGTGCAATTCCTTCGCAGGGCCCATAAACGTTAACTAAAATGAAGGATTCAAGCGTAGTAGAGGAGGTGAAGTTGATCACGATCGCAAACGATTCTTCAAGTAGAACATGTCCACTAAACTTGTGGCTAGGCCAAATGACAATAAGTCCCCCAGATGAACCATCCGAGGGGATAAAAGAAAATCAATCGAAACGCTTAGGCGCAAATAACTTGATGAACGCAAGATCGAAACTATCGCGCTTTGTTTCTTGAAAACATAAAATAGAAGCGTTGCTTTCGGTCACCTTATCTCGAATAAGTGGCCATTTTTCAGCTCTGTTAAGGCCATGAATATTCTAACATAAGATATGCCACATAAGGTTCGATAACTTAGATTTAAAAGTTCGATTCGACATGACACAAGCTAGAAATAAAAACGAAAGATAGATAAGATAACCACCCCGCCAGATAGATGGCAGATTCAGATAGGCTTGGCCTGATGGAGTTTTGCTGCAGTAAGCTCCTCAGGAGCAATATTGCATTCCTCGATTCCGATACGCTGCATCTCTGACAGTAGAGTGACAGGGGGCGATAGACTTAGGAGTATGAGCACCCTTGCGGCGAGTGGGACCAAGAGGGAGGGATTCAAATTTGTACCCTTCATTGTTGCTCCTTGTAGATCTGCGCACAATGGCAACGTGGATAGGTGTAGAGGCCCGGCGAGGACGACCACGTCCAGAGTTCGAAGGAGTGGATGTAGCAAGCATGTCAATACCCAGTGCTGATTGAAAGTTGTCATCAGTAGGCAGAGCTGAAGCCAGGACCGATAACCCAGCCAACTCAGCCATCACGCCAGCATGTGGATCCATAGCAGCTTCCAGATTCAAGCCCAAGGCAGCATCAATCCATATGGGGAAATCAATAACAATACGAACAGCATACATAGGGTCCATCATATGCAAAGTCGCATCCTCCATGGCCCAGTTCAGCGCAGATAGGAAATTCAGTATATCACCTGGGCTTGGGAGGGCACAAATGGAAACAGAGGAGTCCATAATGCAACGGCTGTGAATCTTGATCAGCATCCAACCAAGAAAATGAAGAAAGGTGGGCCAGATTGGTGCATTCAAAATAATTCTAGCACCTGTCCCCGAAGCAGTAACAGCAAGCGTGTTGGTCACAGAGAGACCTGCTGACAAGAGGTCCATAGAATCTTCAGATTCAGCGACATACGCATTCCAGAGCTCGAAGCCATCTTCAGTAGCAGTCTCAGCAGAAGGAACACCATCCATCATAGAGGGGCCATCATAGCCAGTTATCCTGCGGAAGCTGATGCCTCTGAACTCAAAGATCACCGGTGGTGGCGAGCGCGATGCAGGCCATGCGCGCCACCCATTAGCCAATATGACGTCAGGAACTGGTGCAGGCTGCTCCCAGTGGTTGATCACGGGGGGAGGAGCATCAGAAGGGGCAGATCCCTCCCGAGTCTGTTGGGCATTCATATGGAGCCAATTCTGCACCGCCAATTGGTTCTGCATTTCGACAGAAAGACCAGGCATAATAAGAGGGTGGGGCGTAGCATTATCAAGAGGGAGGGGATCCTCCGTAGAGAACAAGGCGGTGTTAGTGTGTCGACCGTTAAGAACATAAACGGGGACTGACCATGAACGCCCCATCCCGCCAAGAGAGCCAATACGCTTAATCACCAAACTGTAGGGGATCGCAACCAAGTCATTGATCCATGCTTTCACCAACACACGGGTATGACGGGTACCAGGGCGGTGCCACAAAATTAATTTCCCAAAACATGAAACCGCCTTATTGATATAGTACTCAGTTTAGTAATCTAGCGGAAACCCCAAAAACAGAATCCAGGCTTCATATTCGAACACAGCAAAACGCATGTTAATCCCTTCATCATGACGAACAATGCTAAACGTGGTTTCTTCGTCAAGTGCATGAGGACTATCACGAACTAACTGGTCGCGGATAACAGGAGAATCAAAAGCAATCATACCTACTCCCCATGGATAGGTCTCAGAGTGCAAGATCCGTAAATCAAAATCATAACTAAGGATTCGGACTATCTCCTCAAGAACTGACAGCTTACGGTGCTCAGGAACAGGGGGATTGACGTTTACCAGCGCAAAGGTCTCGTGGGAGAGGGGAGTGTCGTCAACGACAACCATGTTCCTCTGCAGACGTTCCTCGGCATCAGCTTCCACCTCCATTGGTCCCGGCATGAACCCAAAAGGGTTGGCAGGGAAGTTTGCCATGGCTCTAGCGGAGAGGGCGAGGCCGGGGCAAAGCAGAGAAAAAGGGGATTGGCACGTGTTGGAGGAGAGAGGCGGGGTGGACGAAGGAATAAGAGCAAGCAGGGAGGAACTCGAGGTAGGGCGGCACCTAAAACAGGCAGGTGTCATCTCCAGAGGGGTAGGCAAGGGATGCGAAACGACGACTATGCAAATCGGGTAGGGGATCAAGACCATCGCTAGCGGGATCCGTGGATTTTTTCCGTGAGACGGTAGAGGGCCCACTAGACAGTGGATATTAGTATCCCGCGAATAAGTGGGTATCGTGGCCAGAGCGGTCTCCTTAATTTTTTATTTCCAAACCATAGGGCGCATAGAAATGGAGCGAATCCCATTATTTTTTCGAACCCAGATTTTCCTCCTCGAGCACGTAGAATCGGAATGACCAGGAGCCTTACATAAATTGCAGAAAATCTTCGGACATTCCTTAACTTGATGATCTGATTGATGACAATAAGAGCACCATTTTTTAAGGGAACATTGACGTGCAATATGTACCCATCCAAAACAAGCCAAGCATTTAAATTTATTCTTGCAATTGCGACGAATATGTCCAAGTTCCAGGCATTTGTAGCAACAACTAAGAGGCCCAGTAAGAGAGGTATCGTACAGAGGCCCAATGCCATCTAGCTCCATGGGCTCCTTAGAAGAAGGTACATCACAATCAACACAAGTAAAACCCAGAATTTGACAATTAGGGCAGACCCCAGGACATTGCGTGGACAAATGGCTAGAGAGCGAGCAGATGGCGCAACGGCCCAATAATTCAAAGCACTTCTCCCGCGTAGGCAAGTAATCTTTATGTCTTGCATATGCACTACGGTGCAACCTTCATTTCTGGCAATTGCCTAGCTGTAATTTGTTCACCACACATGTTATTCATCTTTCACAGAGAGGCACCACTAGTGAACTATGGACCCCGGTCCTTTTTCCACATACTGATAAACACCTACTGCTTTCATACTCCTCTCATATTGTTCCTACTGTTTCCCTACTATTTCCACACCATATGTTTAACCTCTTTGTGTTCAGCAAAACTGGCGAGATTGACAACCTCACTGCTTCGTTGGGGCAAAGTGATTTGATTGTGTTGTGAAGGTTCCACGTTGCTTCTGAACCGGTAGTGCGCCCTGCCATCTCAGCTACTTCACCTTCTTAAGTTACTCCTTCCTCCTACTGGTCGATTAAACCTTGGTTTCTTTCTGAGGGAAAACTTGCTGCTGCACTCTTCATACCTTCCTCTTGGGGTTTTCCAACGAATGTGTGTTCACACGCATCAAGCATATTTTCTGGCGCCGTTGCCTGGGACTTCGAACTCCTCAAGAAGCAAGCAGCCTCCCACCAACTTTGGCTCCACTATATTTTCTGGCGCCGTTGCCTGGGAGGAAGAAAATTTATGCACGGGGAGTCTCTCAGTTCCAATCTCTTTACTTTGTTTTAGTTTTGCTTATTTTATTTTATTTTATTTTGTCTTGTTTTCTTCTCTTTATCAAAAACACAAAAATATTAGTTTCTTATTCTAGTTGTTATTTTTGCTTTATCATGCTTGCTATCAATGGTTGATGTCTTTAAAACTAGATCTTATAGGCAAGGTGGGTTCACGGATGAACAACAAAAATATTATAATGAACACCGCTTGTCAGAAAAAAGGGATACACTTATGGGAACAAATTAATAAATTGCATGACTATGCTAGAAACTTGTGCTCTACCTATGATGTTACTTATTGCTTTGATAAATCTTGTTCTTGAAGGAGGTATAAACACCTCCCTTTTCAATGTGAGTATAATGATGATGTTACCATATCTTCTTATGTGAATGGAAATTATGAATTTTATGATGTGGAACAAATTGAAGAATTTATTGCTTGGAAGGGTGCATTCAAAATTGTCTATTGTCTTGAAAGTATTGATGATGCACCTTATAAATATGAGATTTATACTATACTTGAATATTGCTTTTGAAGGGGTCGTTGCATAGAAAAAAAAAATTCCTACGCGAGAGACACCCGAAAAGCCAAGATCTAATCTAGGAGACGAAGTGCAACGGGCAAAGAGAGGGTTAAGGAGAACACATACCCTCAAAGACACAAAGCGTTATGAGATCAAATCTCGTTGTTGGCGTAGTCGTACTAACACCGATCCCGATAGCGAGAAGATGTGCACCGCGTCCGGCGGTGCCTTCGTGATCGGTCACACGTACGGTTGATGACGACCTCCGTTCCCTCGATCCAGCGGGGCGCGGAAGTAGAGGATGCCTCGGAAATCCAGCAGCATAACGGCGTGGTGGTGGTGAAGAATCCAACGGTCAGGGCTTCGCCAAGCCGGAGATCATGGAATTGAGCAACGGGTGGAGAGGAAATGAGGTGGCCAAGTGTGTGTGAGAGAGGGAGCTCATGCCCTCTATTTATAGGAGAGGGGGGATGCAGCTCAAGGGGGGTGCGGCCAGCCCATGGGTGTGCCCCCACCTCTTCCCTCATCATGTGAGTGGACACTCCACTCACACCCACTCATTTTCCCTTAAAAATCCACTTAGAAAATTCAAGAGTTTTTCTTTAATAAATAAATAAAACATTTTTATTTCTTTATTTTAGCATTTGTTAATTCTATTAACAAACTTTTGCATATAACACCTCGAATCATTTGTTAATTCTATTAACAACCATTCGACGAAAAACCCCTTGAACTATATCAATTTCCCCGAAACAATTTTCGGTGCTACTCAAAATATTCTTCGATACTCCGTATCCTCTCAAATGCGTCATCGAACCTTAAGTGTGTCACCCTACGGTTCGTGAATAAGATAGACTTGATCGAGACTCCTCTCCGATCAATAATCAACAGCGGGGTCTGGAGATTCGTGATGACTCCTATATATTCAACGATGACTCTCGTGATCGTGTGAACCAACAACGTCGTGAACTATTCCCTTTGTCTCGCGATATTTTACTTGTCCGAGATTCGATCATTGGTATCAACTATACCTTGTTCAATCTCGTTACTGACAAGTACTCTTTTCTCGTTCCCATCATATAACATCCTTGTGATCATATCACGTGCTTGCAAGCGGTGTGGATGTGATATCACCGAGAGGGCCCAGAGTATATCTCTCCGTCATTTTGGATGGACAAATCCCACTCTTGATCCATGATCCTCAACTAATACTTTCCGAATATCTAACGGCACCTTTTTTTAGTCACCCTATTATGATGTGACGTTTGATGACATCAAAGCACCCTTCCGGTATCAATTATTGACATGATCTCATGGTCTAAGGAATAAGTTACTTCGTATGTTTGATATAACAATGTAAACCTAATGCCTTGATCGCATTGCTATATTCACTTTGGGTATATGTTCATCACATCATTCTCTTCTAATGATATCACCCCGTTATTAACAACATCCAATGTTCATGATCAGGAAACCTTCATCATATATTAATCAACGAGCTAGTTAAAAGAGAGGCTTTACTAGGAACCATTGTTTATTTATTAAACACACATGTATCAACGTTTCCGGTTAATACAATTATAGCATGAGAAATAAAATTCATCATAAACAAGGAATAAGATAATAACCATTTTATTATTGGCTCTCGGTCATATTTCCTTCAGCTTTAATAATTACAAGGATTGTAATTACTACATAATGGAATATCTTAATAAATGATCTCAACCTAAGGATACTAATGCCTTGAAGGAGCCTATGGAAGAGCAAATTATTAAAGTTGGAAGCTCATTGGATGAAAAAAGAGGACGATAATGATGATCAAGAGGAGGCAGAATGTAACCCATTTTTACCTCCAAATGAGAGTAACTCTTTAATGCATAATTGTGATGATCCTATTGATTTTTTTGAAATATTCATTTTTGATGAAGAGTATACTTTCTATACTTGTGACCTTGATACTACTATGAATGAAACTTGTGAGAATGATATTGCTACTATTATTTATGATAATCCATGCTACTTTGATAAATCCCATTATAATCCTCTATTTATTTGAATTATTGATATGCATGATAATGAGGAAGTTTCTTTAGAAAATTTATATGATAATGCTCTATATGATTGTCCTATGTTACTTGATGTTATAAATTATAATGCTACTAAAAATAGGATTGCCATAATGTGTCCTATACCTTTTATGATTGATCAATCATATTGTTTTAATATTGCTAAAAGTGGGGAAAAAGAGGAGCTGATTTCAAATTTTGATCCCACTCTTTTTGAGCTTGATATGAATTGTGTGTTTGTAAACCATGACAAACATGCTTTATGTGATAATTAAGTTGTTGAGATTGTTTATGATGCTACTGGAAATTATTATGAGAGAGGAAAATATGTTTGTAGAAATTTTCATGTTATTAAGACACCTCTCTTTTTGTTGAAAGTTTTGAAGTTGCTCTTGTTCTACCTTCCCATGATTTCTAGTTTGAGCTTCTTTAATTTATTTCTTTACAATATTCCTATGCATAGGAAGTGGGTTAGACTTAAATTTGTTTTGTACTTGTTTCTTGATGCTCTATTTTTCTTAATTCGTATTTCTTATGTGAGCATCTTCTCCATGCAAAAGCACGTGAATCCACTTTTCTAGGCCTAGCTAAAAGGCCTTAAAGAAAAGTACTTCTTGGGAGATAACCCATGGTTTTATTTTTTGCTTTGTTTTTATCTGTTTTATTTGAGTCAAGGTGTTGTATACTTCTGTAGAAACTCCTTTGTATCTTTCTTTTCATGTTTTAGTACTGCCAAGTAAAGTTTCTGACGAGAGTTAGAGTTGGTTTTCGGATTTCTGCGCAGAAAACATATTTCTGTTGTCCACCGTAAAACATCGTATATAAACCTGGAAGATTAGAATGACCTGAAATATTTTGTGCTTATTCCTAAGATAATTCCGCAACTTTTTTGTTCTCTGGGTTTTTCGATTTGCGTAACTTAAGTGCCTCGAAAAAAATCGTCTTTACAGACTGTTCTAGTTTTGATAGATTCTGTCATTTTTCTTGCGTTGGCTCTTTTGCGATGTCAAGTGGATTTATTTGCTTCACGAAACATCAGTGGCTGTAGATAATGTTTAAAAGTATCAATTGCACTTGTTCCATGCAGAACCAATGGATTTTTAATTGTTGCACTAACCCTCTAATGTGAATTACTGTTTGAGTATGGTGTGAAGGAAGTTTTCAAGGTTCAAGAGATGAGGTGATATATGTGATCAAGAAGAATGCAAGGTCAAAACTTGGGGATGCCCCCGTGGTTCATACAAGCATTTTTTTAGAAGACTCAAGCATCTAAGCTTGGGGATGCCCAAGGAATCCCCTTCTTCATCAACTATCTATCTGGTCACTCCTCGTGAGGCTATATTTTTATTCGGTCACATCATATGAAGTTTTCTTGGAGCGTATGTTTGTTTTTATTTTGTTTTCCTTTGTTTTATTTTTTTTTCCTTCCTGAAATATTATCATTGGACCTAGCATCCTTGTTTGGGAGAGAGACACGCTCCGCTTTTTCATTCGAATACTTGTTATGCTAGTATTCTTAGTTTTTCTTCTAGTTACTGCGTAAATTTCTGTCCAGCACTTGTTTTCATTGCATATCTTATTCAGAGCTGTTATTTTTAGTAGTGTTATGTAAGTACTATCATGTTTGCTTGCTGTATCATGTAGAGCATTTTTGTTAAAACAAACTTTGTATGATGCTTGTTGGGAAAAGAAACTGCTGCTTGAAGTAGAATATTTAACGGTGCAAGTAGAAGCTTGTATAGACTATGGCTAGAACTTTTTGATATCATGCTAGCTGTTATTTTTGTTTTATAGCCTTGTGGTTATTGAGTAGCATGATTAGCCTCAAATAGCCGAAAGTGTTTAATGTGCTATTGAAAGAATCATGATTTGTTCTTGTCGTATTGAAGCATAAATTTGTGGTATTCTCCTTTGAATGTTTTATTTGGTTGACTTGGCGCATGCTCACACAATGTTTATGACTAGTAACCAGTCACTAATAGGATCTATGATCATTTAGTTTTAGAATTTGTGGTACCACTTATGCTTTGATTAATGATGTTTATGTCGCTATGCATGATTATGGCTCTTATGCTCTCTTGATTTGTCGCTCCCAGTCTTTTGCTAGCCTCCACCTGTACTGAGTATGGAATTCTACTCGTACATCCAACTCCCTAAAACCAAAGTTTTCCCATTGTGTCGACCATACCTACCTACATGTGGCATTTAACTGCCACTCGAAGTAAATTGCTCATTTGTTACCTTTAAAACCTTCAAAATTACTCCTGCTTTGTGTTCCTGTTTTTGCTCATGAAGACGTAAATATAGAATCTTTATCTCACTTGTTGATTGGATTTCACACCCCAGACTAGTGGCTTCATCCGCTTATCCAATTGATAGAAGAGCTGGCAACGGGGTTCCCAGCCCCAAATTAATACACACAAAATCTCTTCACTATTTTCCCCCCTGATTTATCAGTCAAAGCATAATTGTGTAAACAAAAGAGAAAGAGGGATGAACTTCTACACCAGTTGAGTCCTTCATATGGGAGCCTCTCTTGTGAAATCTAGTTGTCTTGTGATGTACTGTATTTTCTGTTTACAATTCGTTGACATCAGCATACATCTCCCAAAATATAGGCACTCCTCCATGGTATCTGATTGCTATCAGGCACCCGAGAATTAGGTTATCCATGGTTTGTGTAAGATGGATGGGAGGAGTGCCAAACTTTTAATACCTCTGTTTAATAAAATAAAAGCTCTAGCACATGAGTGATCCATGCTTCCCTCTGTGAAGGGTCTTTCTTTTACTTTTATGTTGAGTCTCCATCTTCTAACTTTATGCACTATTGAGAGAGCATTTTTGCCATTCTTAGTTTTATGTGCATTTGTCCCAGAAACATTATTAATTGATTCATGATGTGTTATTGCTAGTTCTCTAATTATTTGTTCTAGTCTTCCTCATGAACTTTGAAGGTGTCGTGGCATTTCTGTTTTGCCCCACTCTTAAGGACTAGCGAAATATCACTTTGCTATGCTTTCTTTATACTCGAAACAAACGTATATCTTTCTTTGCATTGTTATTCATGATCTTTTATTTGAGTTACTTCTTATGCTGAAAAGTGATTGCTATGCTTTATAATTAAAGTTCTATTATCATGTTTGTGTTTAAGTTCTATGATCTCATTTTACATATGCTTTTACATTACATTTTGCTGATCAAGTTTATGTTAGTACCATGTCACCTCAGAAATTATTTGTTTTTATCGTTTACCTACTCGAGGACGAGTAGGAACTAAGCTTGGGGATGTTGATACGTCGTAAATGTATCCCTAATTTTTGATGTTCCATGTTTGTTTTCATGTTATTTCCCACATGTTTGCTACACATGATGAGGGGATAGTAACCCGGTATGTCGACTCCCTGGTGTGACCCGGCCCAAACGGCGGCTGGGCCAGATCCGGCTAAAGGCAAAGAAACTTCTGGAAAGCCCAGGGCGTGTAGCGTTCGTAACCCGGCTTGTGGGTTGCGATAAGGAAAGTTAGGCTTTGTATGTGGAGTTCGAGTAGGACTCAAGATGTGCCTTGAAGGGCAAGTTAGGGGTGTACGGGTGCTTTATAAACCGGCCCCTAGGTTTAGTTTGCCAGAGATTCAAGTCATAGTTGTAATACCTATTATCGAGTATCCAGTATCATTGATATCGAGATCCGGCGAGTTATTCTCCGGTTCTCAGATCGCTTTTGCCATGTCTTCCTTTGAGCTAAACCCTCTCCCGAATACCTGTGTCGACTTGCCCCAAGATCAGTTACCTCAGGTAACATCTGCCGTGATTATCCCACGACAGTTGGCGCCCACCGTGGGGCCTGCGTCCAAAGGTGTTTACATCACGGGAGAAGCTCGGAAGAGCATGAAGAACCTCATCGTCGGAGAAATCTACGTCAACAGCAAAGGAGAGAAGATGGTAGACGATTCTGGCTGGGGGCCAGAGTCGGATCATCTCGAAACCGGATCCATTGTGACGGTCGGCAGCATCAACGTCTTCATCGGTATGGTATGTACTTCCAGTTCGAATTGTGATAATATTGGATCTGATTCTGTGTCAGGGGAAGACACGTATGTCCGATCGGAAAAAGAAGAGTCGATTGGAACAACGGGTCAGATAGAGAGGGAGGATGATACCGAGTCCATACGGGATCTATTGGAGGATCGATACGAAAAGGAAAACAGCGAGGAAGAACAATACGAATCTACACCGGGCATCATGCGCCGGGTTGCAGTTTATGCGGCTCCCGCGACCAATCTCAATCAAGAAAACGCGGCCGCGGCACCAGCCGGGGCGGTTCAGGCGGCAGCCCAGCAGCAAGGAGCAGTTGACCCGGTCTTGGCCCAGGTCGACGGAGAGTCGGCGTCTGTCACCAGTCGCCCAGCAGACGAGGAGCGACACGCAAATATGTTCGGGTTCCAAGCAAACCGGACACCGGGGGCGGGTCCCTCAAACCCGCGTCACCCGGCTCTGTTTGATAATAATTTGATTTTGGATCCCACAGTCTTGGCCACAGTTATTACCCCAGAAAACGCGGCAGAACGTGTAAGAGACCTGGACGTGGCTCGTCGTGCGTTGGAGCAGCAAAGAAGGCAAGTGGAAGCAGAAAGGCAGGGGATGGTCGCGCGGCAGCACGAATTGGATGACCGAGAGACCCGGCTCCGGGAGGAAACGACCAGGATGCACCAAAGACACCGAACTATGCTGCCGGCAACAGGAGGGGTGATTAACCCGACTGCCCTGGTATTCACGCCTCAAGATCAGCCGATTCCACCGACGAACCAAGGGACCATACCGCGACCTTCAACGGGAGCACATCCGGTAAACGCGCCAGCCGGGTTACCTTTGCCACAGACAGGGGTGACAGCCGGCAATACCATGCCGCCACCACCATCACGATTCCGCACACCAGCAGGTCATTACAACAATCCCATGGACAACGTGTACGCAGCAACGCTCGCATTAAACCAGATCCCTGTGGGAGACTCGCCTCATGCGGAAGGAACCCGACGAGCAATCGATCTACTACACACCGCGGTAGCACAGCAAGCCAATTATCCGGATCATAGGAGCGGGATGCATGGGACGCCGTACGCCAGTCAGCAACAGGGCCATGTTCAAACAAATGCGGCACAACGAAGGGAAGAGCAGCAGCAAATGCCGCCTCCACCGCGTATCCAGACAGCACCCGTAGTATCAGCAGCGCAGGCGGTGGTGGACAGTTCCAGAGCCAGAAGAGCCGGGGCCGGGTCTGCAGCGCACGAGTTACCGGTGGTGCCGCACCCCGCGGTACCCCCAGCCGGGTCACGCGTTTCCCGGGCAAGACCAGCCCCAACCACCCTTGCGGGACCGAAGTGCCTCTCGGACGATATCAGAGCAGAACCGTACCCGGAGAAGTTCAAAGAACCGGGGAAAGTAGTAAATTATGAGCCAACAATGGATCCAGAAACGTGGCTGAGCAGCTATGAGATGGCAATGTCAATTCGCAACGCGTCCGAGAATCTCCAAGCCAAATTCATGTACTTAATGATGTCAGAGGGAGCAGCAAAGTTATGGTTCACCAACCTACCGGAAAAATCGATCAAATCGTGGGAGGAGCTAAAGACCGCATTCATCAAGCACTTTCATGGGACATGCAGAAAGTTATTTACTATCGATGATTTAGAAAGATGCGTTCAGAAGAAAGGAGAGTCAGCACGCAGCTGGGTACGCCGGGTTATGGAGATACTCCACTCGTCTACGGATATCCAGCCTAAGGACGCGCTACAAGCTATGGCAAAAACATGTAAGTATGTTCCTTTAGTGCAAAAGCTAACTCGCATGAAATCTAGTAGGAATGCAGCGGAGGTTATAATGGGGGAGTTAATGGATGCGTGCAACAAACACGCTGCAACGGATACCACAGAGGAGGAAGTTGATGACAAGAAAGCAAAAGCAAACGCAAGTAGCAGCGGGAAAACCGGCAATGGATCGGCGCCAAACAATAATGGAAGTAGCCAAAACAAGCGCCCGTTTGAAGGGAATTCCGAGTTTGTAGCCAACACGGAGGCCGGGTCTTCAAGACCTAGATCCGAAGGGAATTTTAATACTGGAAATCACAATGGGGGACACTACCAAGGACCCCCAAGACCGAGTATCCAGTATCATTGATATCGAGATCCGGCGAGTTATTCTCCGGTTCTCAGATCGCTTTTGCCATGTCTTCCTTTGAGCTAAACCCTCTCCCGAATACCTGTGTCGACTTGCCCCAAGATCAGTTACCTCAGGTAACATCTGCCGTGATTATCCCACGACAGTTGGCGCCCACCTTGGGACATATTTAGGATGGCGTGCCCGAAGCATAGCAGGAATGGCAAGCCGGCCAATCATTCATTGGAGCAATGTGCCGACTTACAAAGGTGGAAGAACGAGGAAGTGAACAGAGCTATGCGAGGTGCGGGCCGAGGAGGAGGTCCGGGTCTAGGTGGAAACTTGGGTAACGGACCGCCCCCAGCCGGCAATCCGCCAGCTGGAAATCAAGGTAACAATCAAGGTGGAGCAGGAGGCTTTCAAGCTAACCCCAAACAGCTGGGTCAATATCATGTGCACACTACAGGAGGCTCTAACAAGGATAAGAAGATACTGAAACAAGCAGTTAATTCGGTCTCTTCCGCTGTCCCAAGGTATTTGAGATGGTCAGAACAAGAGGTAACATGGAGCAGGAAGGATCACCCGGATAGAGTTGATCACCCGGGAGTCTTAGCTTTGGTAGTAGCACCACAGGTCAACGGCTACGAGCTGAAAAAGGTCTTGATGGATGGAGGAAGTAGTATCAATATCCTGTACTGGGAAACTTTTCTGCGTATGGGCTTAAAGGAATCGCAGCTGCAAAAGAGTACAACAGTTTTTCACGGGATAGTGCCGGGTCACTCAGCATGCCCTGAAGGAAAGGTGGCACTGGAAGTAGCTTTTGGAGAGTCAAAGGACAACTACCGAGTCGAGTGGCTTACCTTCGAGGTAGTAAAGTTGCGCAGCCCTTATCACGCATTGTTTGGGAGGCCGGCTTATGCCAAGTTCATGGCGAGACCGTGTTATGTGTACCTACAACTGAAAATCCCGGGTCCCAAGAAGACCATTACAATACACGGAAACCGAGATATAGCAGCTGAGTGTGATGAGGGAGACGCGGCAATGGCCGAGCAAGCCTGTAGGAAGGAAGAGCTCAAACATTACCGTTCTCAGGTTGACCTAGAAGAGAGGGCAACGTCAAAAAAGCCAACTCCTGAAGGGGACAAAACAAAAGTTAGGGCAGAACAAAACCCTAAGATGGTAGGCTTCATCAGGAACGATATTTTCAAAACTCTCAGTAGGGAAGAAGAAGATGCACCACCATCCGCGGCTGAACACGCTTCAAGGGCGATATACCCGGATTGGCTAGCAAATCCGGTACTCATTACGAAAGGGCATAGCAAGTGGAGAATGTGCATCGGCCGTACCAACGCGAGGCCGACTCTCGGGAGTAACTAAAGCAGTGTAATCGACAGCGGGTTTCATACGCACTCTTTTCCTTACCAGGGTACCTACGGGGACTGGAAGGTTTTTAATGAGGCGGCCTGCTGATTCAAAAAAGAAATTTTTATCAATAAAAGAAGGTGGTTTCGAGTCTTATCATGGTCTTTGCTTCAGTTTCAAGTAAGTGACATTGTTACTATCAATACATCAGTATCATTGAAATACATTGTGTTAATATAGGTCTCCGGGGGGTGATCTGCTTCAATAAGTAATCACAAAACCCGGAGACCCGGCCATGATGCCTATGAGTTATGGGGGCTGATTACTCGAAAAAACGGGTACAGCTGCAATCTTATAACTGGACAAAGGAGCCAAATTTCTTGGTTATTCTTACTTAAGCTCGATGTGACTCGCACTAAAGTGGCATGATCTGTTCGCGTACGATTACAATCAAATTATGCAGCCCAATGGGGGTTTGCTTGATCTTGTTTTTCGTATAGATGCAACGACATGGTATCCACGCGAAAGCCGGCTTACAGTACAAGATAATCAAAAGGGTCATCTAAACCACAAGTCCATGCAGAGTATAAGGCTAAAAAAAAAGCCGGAAACTCAACAAGTATTAAGCATGACTTCAGTATTTATGTAAACAGCTATTGGTATTCAGCTTGGTAAGCAGCAGTATGTCATCTGAGAAAGGCCACGCCCCCATAGCTCGTACTTTGGGTCATGGGGACTGGGGACTTCGAAACAGAAACAAACTGTTTAACTACCAAAGCCTGTAAACCTTAATTTCCGAGTATTGGGGACTTAAAGAAAAGTTCATCTATCAAAACCTACGATACTCGGTTAGCCGAGTCTCAAAAGGAAATTGAAAACAAGAGTTCGAAGTATCGAGAATAAGCTTATAAGTAACACAAGGATGGATATTATCAAAAGCCAGGGGAGGCAAAGAGTTATCATAAGTTAATAAGCATACAGTCATAGTATCAGCATCAATGGTGCACAGGCGCACCGCAAAAAAAATCATATTAGTCTCGAGAAACGAAAAGCACTAGGTAGCGTCCTACTCGGCGTCCTGAGAGTGGTCCTCCGGGTCTAAGTCTTGGACTTGCTCCTTGGCCTTGCCAGCAGTTTTACCCGGGCTCTTCACATCTGGACGAACAGGCGGAGGTACGGCTGGGGTAGAGGTAGACGGCTTTACGCCCAGCTCTGCTTCCCTCTTTGCAGCCTCTTCCTTCCTCCTAGCCAGATCAGTCGACCATTTGTCCAACATATCAATAGGGGGGGTGCCTCCACCAGGATAACCTTGCCCTCAGAATCATACGAGCTCATAATCGTATTTAGATCCATCTTGTCGGCCAAAGCTATGGCTGAGGGACGTACCGCAGATTGTATAGCTTTGAAATCCTGGGGCTTGAATTTGGATCCGTCAGCTTTAAACTCTGGGAACCCGGATACTATCTTCGCCGGGTCAAGCTTTGGAAAATAAGCCTTCGCCAGCGTTAAAGCCCGGGTCATCCCAATTCGGCAGGACGAACGCTTCAGTATTTCAATCCATCCAGGTGCTGTGGAAAAGGCCTGTACAAGGTTCTCCTCGCCCGGGTATACCTCAGAAGGCCACTTGATAGCATCCAGCAAAAGTTTCGTGCCGGCAAAAAACGTCCGGAGCACAGTCTTCAGAGTTTTAACTTGAGTAATGGCATTCTCCTCCGGAGCAGCAAGGTTAGCACCTGCAATCGAAACATGCAAAAGCATATCAGCAATATTGGTTATTACAGCGGCCAGATAGAGATACGCAAATTAATCGCAAAAAGCAAACTTACTTAGCAAGATACGGTAAGTGTCCGTAAGCTGAGTCGACAGGTTATTCAGCGAGGACTTGGCAGCATTGTACTTCTTCTTGTAGGTGGAGACGTCTTTTTTCAAAGCCTTTATCTCCGCTTCAAGGGCCTCCCTACGCTTAACTTCAGCCAGCAAGAGCTGCTCAGCCTTAAGTAACGCTTCATCTGACTGAGTAATCTCTGCCTGCAAAAGCCGGGTCAAGCTGTAAGCCGGATATCACGAGAGTATTTCATCTGAGGAAATGATTACCGAAAAGTATTATGCGAAGTACCGAGGATAATTAACAAAATTATACTCGGGACTTGGGGACTGGATGTATAATAAGGAGTATCAAATAAAAGTTACCTGATGTGCTGCAGCCATACGTTCTAAGACAGTCCCTTCTGAAGCTTTCATGGCGAGAAGAGCGCTCATCAGCTGGTTAAAGTCAGCGTTATCCGAGTTAGATGGCTCGGGTACCTGGAAAGTGGGAAAAGGAGCATTTCTTGTAACAGGAGGTGGCACCCGGGTCATCCGAATGTCGGAGTCTGGTCCCCCTCCCGCGCTTGAAGCTGCTCCCTTCTCCTTCTCGCCTGCGTGTGAAGCGATTGGATACTCGGCGTCATGCCTAGCTGGCTCCGGTGGCGACACTTGCTCGTCGCCAGCCGTGGTGAAGGCATCGTCAGCCGGCTCGTTCTCGACCCGGACCTTAGCCTCGGTGTCCTCCTGGTCGCTACTAATAACCGTGGCTCTGAAGAAGGTGCAAAGGCGCAATTAATCTTTGTTTAAAAAAAAAAAAGGGGGATGAAAGTTCGGTATAATATCAGGAAAAGGCGCTTACCCGGTGTTCACCGGGAAGTCCGAGGAGAAGCCATCACTAGACCCGGAAGAGACTGAAAAATGGCAAGAAAGGTCTGGGATTACGTTACAAAGGAATGACCGGAAAGAAATTTTGTTTACAACAAATACCAGGGTGTTGAATCGGGGGCGGCGAAGCGACCGGGTTAGGGGTCTCGTTGCCCGGATGATTCCGGGTTACTCGGCGCCTAGTCGCGGGTGGCTCCTTCAGTTATGATCAAAAGGGGTGGAGATGGGGTTAGCCCCGGAGTGACGTTATGGGAACAAAAAACCAAAGTGTAAGGAGATGAAGTAAAAACCTGGAGGGCTATCCTCTGGGATTTCCTCTTTGTTCCGGCTTTGGTGGCCGGCTCCGGCTCTTCCTCCTCGCTGGTGGACCCGCCCCTGCTGTCCGTTTCTTCTTCTTCGCTTTGGTCCTCTCGCTCTGAAAAATATCCGAGTTACAGCATAAAGAAGAAGAAAAGGCAGGATATAACGTGTGTAAGGGAATCAAGCATGTACCTTCATTCGATTCAATGACATCGTCTTCCTCCTCCCCGTCTTCGGAATTAGGAGGGGTGTCGACCGTCCAAAAGTCATCATCGGCCTGAGGAGAAGATGCCAGGATAGCGATTAATATCGAGTCAAGAGAAGCGAATAAAGGTAAGTTGTTAGAAGTCAAAATCAAAAGGCAGAAAACTTACTGCGGGGGTTGGATTCTCGAGGGTAAAAGGTTCTAATCCGGCTATGCCCCGGATTACCTCGAGCTTCTCTGTCAGGAAACCCTTAATTGTTTTGTTAATGTCACCCGGAGCAAGGGTGCGGGTAGAGAATCGGATTGGGTCCGTGGTTTGGCCCGAGTATTCGCACATCAGTTTCTCACGAATGGAGTTTGGCTGAATGCGGAAGCTAACCCAGGTCTTCACCAGGTTTAGCCCGATGAGGCCTCGGGCGGACAAGATGGAGATCCTAGCTAACAAAGGCAAGATCGCCTCCCTGTCCGAATCAGGCGCGAAGGCGTTGAATTTCTCGGAGATGTCAAGTTGACCCTCCGAGTAACCCGGCAACTTCTTTTCACCGGGTGGAGAGGTATCCCGGCAGTAGAAGTACGAAAGCTGCCAGTGCTTTACGTGGGAATTGAGAGAAATAGGAGGCATCAGGGAGTTCTTGCGGCGCTGGATAGAAACCCCGCCGCAAGTGAGAAGTGCGCCGTCGCCGCTTTCGCGACACGGCTTGCATTGAAAAAGTTCGACGAAGAGGGCTAGACTTGGCGGAGTGCACAAGTAAGATTCGGAAAGAACGATAAAATGGGAGATGTTCAAAATGGAGTTTGGACCTATATCGAAGATACGGAGGTTATAATGGTCTAGGACGTCGCGGAAGAAGGGGTGACCCGGAGGCCTAAAGCCCCGGGTCACATGTTCAACGAAGCATATTACCTCATCCGTCGCTGGAGAAGGCCGGGTTTCACTGCCTGGCACTCGCCAGTGGATAGATTCCTGTGGAGGTAGGGTTCCAAGCTCGACCAACTCCTCCAGTTTGGCCTTGGTGACGGAGGACTTCCCCCAATTGGCCGATATGGAGTTTGTGGATTTAGCCTTAGCCGGCTGTTTCCCCTGCCTCTTGGGTGCCATGGGATTGACCTGGTAAAACATTGAAGGAAAGGACGTAAGAGACAAAAACTCGGAAGTTAGCAGATAAGCGGTTACCGGCAATTTAAACATAATCCGGGTATTGCCTTGCGGGGTCAAGTATGGTTTGTCCGGGTATCGCGTGCCATTTCAATCCTTATAGAGTTTTCCGTAAAAAGCAAGTGTTTGGAGAAGTTGGGAGGGTGTTTGTATGCCTACCATCTACGAATGATTCGGAGAAGTGAGATTCTCTGAGGAGGGAGAACAAAGGCGGAAACTTTAGATGGCCCGAACCTAGATTGGGAGTCTTATTTCCAAATTTGTGGCCAAGTTAATGGTTACTGGAGTTAGGAGAGCAATACAAGCTATGAATCCTATCTATGGGAATGATTATGGTAAATATCGGTGAGTTAATCCGGCGCGGCCCGGGAAATCGCGGACCACTCGATTCAGATCTGATCCAAGGGAAGGATGAGAAATTACGAGGATGAGCTGGGGGATATGAGGAGCTTACCAAAGGGGGTTGAAGAAGAGCTTTGCGGAGACAGATGGCGCAAGATTGATGTCCCTTTGAGGTTGTTGGTTGGCGGACCGGGCGCTCGGCGGCGGATTTGGGGATTGGAGTGAGTCGCGCGGCGGCGGAGCGCAGGCGACGGCGGATGGGCTCCGGCGAGGTGCGTGGGGCTTCCGTGGTGGCACTTCGCGAGCTCGGGTTTGAGGAGAAGAGGAATGGGGGAAATGAGCCGTTAAGAGTTAGGGTTTGTTCCTTGGGCTCTATTTATAACCATCCGGATGGAAGGGCTTAGCCTAACGGTCGGGACCCGGGGAGTACGGAGTAATTGGCCATTTCGAAATTTGAAAGGCACATTTTGTGCGCAGACCAATATGATCCATAGAAAAAGGAAGGGGAAATTGCCTTCCTCGTATCAGCGGTAATTATCAAGAAGGATGTGAGGTCCGGGAGTTTCCTATTAAGATTTAAGTCTGGGAGATTAATGGAGAGCCGGGTCTTTACCTGGCTTCCTTGGTACCTGTCACGGTTGTTCGTCGACGCGCTGCGTCTTGATCCTCATGTGTTTGCCTCTAATGTTTCTGTAGGGAATAGCCAGCGCTTCGAAGAGTAAATCTTGGAAGCCCAAGCTATTCTGGGGACTACTGATGAGGGGATAGTAACCCGGTATGTCGACTCCCTGGTGTGACCCGGCCCAAACGGCGGCTGGGCCAGATCCGGCTAAAGGCAAAGAAACTTCTGGAAAGCCCAGGGCGTGTAGCGTTCGTAACCCGGCTTGTGGGTTGCGATAAGGAAAGTTAGGCTTTGTATGTGGAGTTCGAGTAGGACTCAAGATGTGCCTTGAAGGGCAAGTTAGGGGTGTACGGGTGCTTTATAAACCGGCCCCTAGGTTTAGTTTGCCAGAGATTCAAGTCATAGTTGTAATACCTATTATCGAGTATCCAGTATCATTGATATCGAGATCCGGCGAGTTATTCTCCGGTTCTCAGATCGCTTTTGCCATGTCTTCCTTTGAGCTAAACCCTCTCCCGAATACCTGTGTCGACTTGCCCCAAGATCAGTTACCTCAGGTAACATCTGCCGTGATTATCCCACGACAACACACTTTATGTCATTTTTATCGATTTCCCACACTAACCTATTGACAAGATGCCACAGAGTCAGTTCCCTGTTTTCTGCTGTTTTTAGTTTCAGAAATGCAATTCTGGAAATATTCTCGGAATTGGAAAATTTGAAATCTGGAAGTCTAAGAAATCCCGGAGGTTCCACAGAGTCCCGAAGAGACCCGGAGGGGTGTCTCAGAGGGCCCACACCATAGGGCAGCGCGGGCCACCTTGGTCGCGCCAGGGGGTGGTGTGGGGCCCCCAAGCCTCCACGGCCGCTGCCCTTTCACCTATTTATTCCCCCTGAGGCGAAAACCCTAATGATATATATATATATTACTTTTACCCGAGAAACACTCGAGGCCGCCGTCACCGTCATCCCGAGATCGGGAGGGTTCTGGTGCCCTCCTCGGCACCCTGCCGGAGGGGGGAATCATCACCGAATGGGTCTACACCACCATTCCCTCCTCCAAAGTGATGCGTGAGTAGTTCATCCCTGGACTACGGGTCCATAGGAGTAGCTAGATGGTTGTTCTCTCCACTTTGTACCTCATGTTTAGGTATTCTGAGCTGCCTAACATGATCAAAATCATCTTTATGTAATGCTACATGTTGTGTTTGCTAGGATCTGATGAATGTTGAAAGCTATGTCTTTTGATTATCAATCCATCATGTTATCTTCATTCTTATTTATTTATGAGCTTGCATGCTCTCCGTCATTAGTAGATGTTTTGGCCAAGTAGATGCTAGTAACTCCAAGAGGGAGTATTTATGCTCGATAGTGGGTTCATGCCTTCTTTGCATCTGTGCTCGAGTGACAAAAATGTGATGGATGGAGGATGTGCTGTTGCCATTAGGGAGAAAACAACAATGCTTTGTCTAAGGATGCTGTTATTATTTACATTGAACACTTTGCTTACTTCAATTATCTGTTGCTTGCAACTTAATACCCAACGTTTTTTCGGATGATATTCGGAGGGTGAATTATTAGTCATAGATGCAGTTGGATAACGGTCTATGTATCTTGTTGTAATGCCCGCATGAATCACATAGTAATCTTTATGTCTTGCATATGCACTACGGTGCAACCTTCATTTCTGTCAATTGCCCAGCTGTAATTTGTTCACCACACATGTTATTCATCTTTCACAGAGAGGCACCACTAGTGAACTCTGGACCCCGGTCCTTTTTCCTCATATTAATAAACACCTAATGCTTTCATACTCCTCTCATATTGTTCCTACTGTTTCCCTACTATTTCCACACCATACGTTTAACCTCTTTGTGTTCAGCAAAACCGGCGAGATTGACAACCTCACTGCTTTGTTGGGGCAAAGTGATTTGACTGTGTTGTGAAGGTTCCACGTTGCTTCTGAACTGGTAGTGCGTCTTGCCATCTCAGCTGCTTCACCTTCTTAAGTTACTCCTTCCTCCTACTGGTCGATTAAACCTTGGTTTCTTTCTGAGGGAAAAGTTGCTACTGCACTCTTCATACCTTCCTCTTGGGGTCTTCCAACTAACGTGTGTTCACACACATCAAGCATATTTTCTGGCACCGTTGCCGGGGACTTCGAACTCCTCAATAAGAAAGCAGCCTCCCACCAACTTTGGCTCCAGTATATTTTCTGGCGCCGTCGCCTGGGAGGAAGAGAATTTCTGCAAGGGGAGTCTCTCAGTTCCAATCTCTTTACTTTGTTTTTCTTTTGCGTATTTTATTTTATTTTGTCTTGTTTTCTTCTCTTTATCAAAAACACAAAAATATTAGTTCTTATTCTAGTTGTTACTTTTGCTTTATCAAGCTTGCTATCAATGGTTGATGTCTTTAAAACTAGATCTTATAGGCAAGGTGGGTTCACGGATGAACACCAAAAATATTATAATGAACACCCCTTGTCAGAAAAAATGGATACACTTATGGGAACAAATTAATAAATTGCATGAATATGCTAGAAACTTGTGCTCTACTTATAATGTTACTTATTGCTTTGATAAATCTCGTTCCTGTAGGAGGTATAAACACCTCCCTTTTCAATGTGAGTATAATGATGATGTTACCATATCTTCTTATCTGAATGGAAAATTTGAATGTTATGATGTGGAACAAATTGAAAATTTTATTGCTTGGAAGGGTGCATTCGAAATTGTCTATTGTCTTGAAAGTATTGATGATGCACCTTATAAATATGAGTTTTATACTATACTTGAATATTGCTTTTGAAGGGGTCGTTGCATAGAAAACAAAAAAATTCCTACGCGAGAGACACCCGAAAGGCCAAGATCTAATCTAGGAGACGAAGTGCAACGGGCAAAGAGAGGGTTAAGGAGAACACATACCCTCGAAGACACAAAGCGTTGCGAGATCAAATCTCGTTGTTGGCGTAGTCGTATTAACTCCGATCCCGATAGCGAGAAGATGTGCACCGCATCCGGCAGTGCCTCCGTGATCGGTCACACGTACGGTTGATGACGACCTCCGTTCCCTCGATCCAGCGGGGCGCGGAAGTAGAGGATCCCTCGGAACTCCAGCAGCACGACAGCGTGGTGGTGGTGAAGAATCCCACGGTCAGGACTTCTCCAAGCCGGAGACCATGGAATTGAGCAGCAGGTGGAGAGGAAATGAGGTGGGCAAGTGTGTGTGAGAGAGGGAGCTCATGTTCTCTATTTATAGGAGAGGGGGGAGGCATCCCAAGGGGGTGTGGCCAGCCCATGGTTGTGCTCCCACCTCTTCCCTCATCATGTGAGTGGACACTCCACTCACACCCACTCATTTTCCCTTAAAAATCCACTTAGAAAATTCAAGAGTTTTTCTTTAATAAATAAATAAAACTTTTTTATTCCTTTATTTCAGAATTTGTTAATTCTATTAACAAACTTTTACATATAGCACCTCGAATCATTTGTTAATTTTATTAACAACCATTCGATGAAAACCCCCTTGAACTATATCAATTTCCCTGAAACTATTTCGGTGCTGCTCAAAATATTCTTCGATACTCCATATACTCGCAAACGCGTCATCGAACCTTAAGTCTGTCACCCTACGGTTCGTGAATAAGATAGACTTGATCGAGACTCCTCTCCGATCAATAAGCAACAGCGGGATCTGGAGATCCGTGATGACTCCTCTATATTCAACGATGACTCTCGTGATCGTGTGAACCAACAACGTCGTGAACTATTCCCTTTGTCTCGCGATATTTTACTTGTCTGAGATTCGATCATTGGTATCAACCATACCTTGTTCAATCTCGTTACCGACAAGTACTCTTTTCTCGTTCCCATGATATAACATCCTTGTGATCATATCACATGCTTGCAAGCGGTGTCGATGTGATATCACCGAGAGGGCCCAGAGTATATCTCTCCGTCATTTTGGATGGACAAATCCCACTCTTGATCCATGATCCTCAACTAATACTTTCCGAATACCTAACGGCACCTTTATAGTCACCCTGTTACGATGTCAGTTATTGACATGATCTTATGGTCTAAGGAATAAGTTACTTCATATGATTGATATAACAATGTAAACCTAATGACTTGATCGCATTGCTATATTCACTTTGGGTATATGTTCATTACATCATTCTTCTAATGATATGACCCCGTTATTAACAACATCCAATGTTCATGATCAGGAAACCTTGATCATCTATTAATCAACGAGCTAGTTAAAAGAGAGGCTTTACTAGGCACCATTGTTTGTTTATTAAACACACATGTATCAACGTTTCCGGTTAATACAATTCTAGCATGAGAAATAAACATTCATCATAAACAAGGAATAAGATAATAATCATTTTATTAATGCCTCTCGGGCATATTTCCTTGAGCTTGGATAATTACAAGGATTCTAATTACTACATAATGGAATATCTTAATAAATGATCTCAACCTTGAAGGATTCTAATTACAAGGATTCTAATTACTACATAATGGAATATCTTAATAAAGGATACTAATGCCTTGAAGGAGCCTATGGAAGAGGAAATTATTAAATTTGGGAGCTCATTGGATGAAAAAAGAGGAGGATAATGATGATCAAGAGGAGGAAGAATGTAACCCCATTTCTACCTCCAAATGAGAGAAACTCTCTAACCCATAATTGTGATGATCCTATTGATTCTTTTGAAATATCCATTTTTTATGAAGTTGATACTTTCTATACTTGTGACCTTGATACTACTATGAATGAAAATTGTGAGAATGATATTGCTACTATTATTTATGATAATCCATGCTACTTTGACAAATCCCATTATAATCCTCTATTTATTTGAACTACTGATATGCATGATAATGAGGAAGTTTCTTTAGAAAATTTATATGATAATGCTCTAGATGATGGTCCTATGTTACTTGATGTTATAAATTATAATGCTACTAAAAATAGGATTTCCATAATGTGTCCTATACCTTTTATGATTGATCAATCATATTGTTTTAATATTGCTAAAAGTGGGAAAAAAGAGGAGCTGATTTCAAATTTTGATCCCACTGTTTTTTAGCTTGATATGAATTGTGTGTTTGTAAACCATGACAAACATGCTTTATGTGATAATTATGTTGTTGAGTTTGTTTATGATGCTACTGGAAATTATTATGAGAGAGGAAAATATGTTTGTAGGAATTTTCATGTTACTAAGACACCTCTCTTTTTGTTGAAAGTTTTGAAGTTGCTCTTGTTCTACCTTCCCATGATTTCTAGTTTGAGCTTCTTTAATTTATTTCTTTACAATATTCCTATGCATAAGAAGTGGGTTAGACTTAAATTTGTTTTGTACTTGTTTCTTGATGCTCTATTTTTCTTAATTCGTATTTCTTATGTGAGCATCTTCTCCATGCAAAAGCACGTGAATCCACTTTTCTAGGCCTAGCTAAAAGGCGTTAAAGAAAAGCACTTCTTGGGAGATAACCCATGGTTTTATTTTTTGATTTGTTTTTATCTGTTTTATTTGAGTCAAGGTGTTGTATAATTCTGTAGAAACTCCTTTGTATCTTTCTTTTTATGGTTTAGTACTGCCAAGTAAAGTTTCTGACGAGAGTTGGAGTTGGTTTTCGGATTTCTGTGCAGAAAACAGATTTCTGTTGTCCACCGTAAAACATTGTATATAATCCTGGAAGATTATAATGACTTGAAATGTTTTGTGATTATTCCTAAGATAATTCCTCAACTTTTTTTTTCTCTGGGTTTTTCGATTTGAGTAACTTAAGTGCCCCGAAAAAATTCGTCTTTACAGACTGCTCTGGTTTTGACAGATTCTGGCATTTTTCTTGCGTTGGCTCTTTTGCAATGTCATGTGGATTTCTTTGCTTCACAAAACATCAGTGGCTGTAGATAATGTTTAAAAGTATCAATTGCACTTGTGCCATGCAGAACCAATGGATTTTTAATTGTTGCACTAACCCTCTAATGCAAATTACTGTTTGAGTATGGTGTGAAGGAAGTTTTCAAGGTTCAAGAGAAGAGGTGATATATGTGATCAAGAAGAATGCAAGGTCAAAACTTGGGGATGCCCCCGTGGTTCATACAAGCATGTTTTTAGAAGACTCAAGCATCTAAGCTTGGGGATGCCCAAGGAATCCCCTTCTTCATCAACTATCTATCTGGTCACTCCTCGTGAGGCTATATTTTTATTCGGTCACATCATATGAAGTTTTCTTGGAGCGTTTGTTTGTTTTTATTATGTTTTCCTTGCTGAAATAATATCATTGGACCTAACATCCTTGTTTGGGAGAGATACACGCTCCGCTTTTTCATTTGAATACTTGTTATGCTAGTATTCTTAGTTTTTCTTCTAGCTACTGCGTCAATTTCTGTCCAGCACTTGTTTTCATTGCATCTCTTATTCAGAGCTGTTATTTTTATTAGTGTTATGTCAGTACTCTCATGTTTGCTTGCTGTAGCATGTAGAGCATTTTTGTTAAAACATACTTTGTATGATGCTTGTTGGGAAAAGAAACTGCTGCTTGAAGTATAATTTTTAACGGTGCAAGTAGAAGCTTGTATAGACTATGGCTGGAACTTTTTCATATCATGCTAGATGTTATTTTAGTTTTATAGCCTTGTGGTTATTTAGTACCATGATTAGCCTCAAATAGCCGAAAGTGTTTAATGTGCCATTGATAGAATCATGAGTTGTTCTTGTCGTATTGAAGCATAAATTTGTGGTATTCTCCTTTGAATGTTTTATTTAGTTGACTTGGCGCAGGCTCACACCATGTTTATGACAAGGAACCAGTCACTAATAGCCTCTATGATCATTTAGTTTTAGAATTTTTGGTACCACTTATGCTTTGATTAATGATGTTTATGTCGCTATGCATGATTATGGCTCTTACGCTCTCTTGATTTGTCGCTCCCAGTCTTTTGCTAGCCTCCACCTGTACTGAGTATGGAATTCTACTCGTGCATCCAACTCCCTAAAACCAAAGTTTTCCCATTGTGTCGACCATACCTACCTACATGTGGCATTTAACTTCCACTCGAAGTAAACTGCGCATTTGTTACCTTTAAAACCTTCAAAATTACTCCTGCTGTGTGTTCCTGTTTTTGCTCATGAGGACGTAAATATAGAATCTTTATCTCACTTGTTGATTGGATTTCACACCCCGGACTAGTGGCTTCATCCGCTTATCCAATTCATAGAAGAGCTGGCAGCGGGGTGCCCAGCCCCAAATTAATACACACAAAATCTTGCCCCTGATTTATCAGTCAAAGCATAATTGCGTAACCAAAATAGAAAGAGGGATGAACTTCTACACCAGTTGTGTCCTTCATATGGGAGCCGCTCTTGTGAAATCTAATTGTCTTGTGATGTACTGTATTTTATGTTTACCATTCGTTGACATTAGCATACATCTCCCAAAATATAGGCACTCCTCCATGGTATCTGATTGTTATCAGGCACCCGAGAATTCGGTTATCCATGGTTTGTGTAAGATGGATGGGAGGAGTGCCAAACTTTTAATACTCCTGTTTAATAAAATGAAATCTCTAGCACATGAGTGATCGATCCTTCCCTCTATGAAGGGTCTTTCTTTTACTTTTATGTTGAGTCTCCATCTTCTAACTTTATGCACTATTGAGAGAGCATTTTTGCCATTCTTAGTTTTATGTGCATTTGTCCCAGAAACATTATTAATTGATTAATGATGTGTTATTGCTAGTTCTCTAATTATTTGTTCTAGTCTTCCACATGAACTTTGAAGGTGTCGTGGCATTTCTGTTTTGCCCCACTCTTAACGACTAGCAAAATATCACTTTGCTATGCTTTCTTTATACTTGAAACAAATGTATATCTTTCTTTGCATTGTTATTCATGATATTTTTTTTGAGTTACTTCTTATGTTGCAAAGTGATTGCTATGCTTTATCATTAAAGTTCTATTATCATGTTTGTGTTTAAGTTCTATGATCTCAGTTTACATATGCTTTTACATTACATTTTGCTGATCAAGTTTATGTTAGTAGCATGTCACCTCAGAAATTATTTGTTTTCATCGTTTACCTACTCGAGGACGAGTAGGAACTAATCTTGGGGATGTTGATACGTCGTAAATGTATCCCTAATTTCTGATGTTCCATGTTTGTTTTCATGTTATTTCCCACATGTTTGCTACCCACTTTATGTCATTTTTATCGATTTTCCGGACTAACCTATTGACAAGATGCCACAGAGTTAGTTCCCTGTTTTCTGCTGTTTTTAGTTTCAGAAATGCTATTCTGGAAATATTCTCGGAATTGGAAAATTTGAAATCTGGAAGTCTTAGAAATCCCGGAGGTTCCACGGAGTCCCGAAGAGACCCGGATGGGGTCTCAGGGGGCCCACACCATAGGGCGGCGCGCGCCCCCTTGGCCGCGCCAGGGGGTGGTGTGGGGCCCCCAAGCCTCCACCGCCTCTTCCCTTTCACCTATTTATTCCCCCCGAGGCAAAAACCCTAATGATATATATATATATATATTACTTTTACCTGAGAAACACCCGAGGCCGCCGTCACCGTCATCCCAAGATCGGGAGGGTTCTGGAGCCCTCCTCGGCACCCTGCCGGAGGGGGGAATCATCACCGAAGGGGTCTACACCACCATGCCCTCCTCCGAAGTGATGCGTGAGTAGTTCATCCCTGGACTACGGGTGCATAGCAGTAGCTAGATGGTTGTTTTCTCCACTTTGTACCTCGTGTTTAGGTATTCTGAGTTGTCTAACATGATCAAAAGCATCTTTATGTAATGCTACATGTTGTGTTTGCTAGGATCTGATGAATGTTGAAAGCTATGTATTTTGATTATCAATCCATCATGTTATCTTCATTCATATGTTATTTATGAGCTTGCATGCTCTCCATCATTAGTAGATGCTCTGGCCAAGTAGATGCTAGTAACTCCAAGAGGGAGTATTTATGCTCGATAGTGGGTTCATGCCTTCTTTGCATCTGTGCTCGAGTGATAGAAATGTGATGGATGGAGGATGTGATGTTGCCATTAGGGAGAAAACAACAAAGCTTTGTCTAAGGATGATGTTATTGTTTACATTACACACTTTTCTTACTGCAATTATCTGTTGCTTGCAACTTAATACCCAACGTTTGTTCGGATGATATTCGGAGGGTGAATTATTAGTCATAGATGCAGTTGGATAACGGTCTATGTATCTTGTTGTAATGCCCGCATGAATCACATAGTAATCTTTATGTCTTGCATATGCACTACGGTGCAACCTTCATTTCTGCCCACTGCCCAACTGTAATTTGTTCACCACACATGTTATTTATCTTTCACGGACACCACTAGTGAACTGTGGACCCCGGTCCTTTTTCCTCATACTAATAAACACCTACTACTTTCATACTGCTCTCATATTGTTCCTACTGTTTCCCTATTGTTTTCCACACCATACGTTTAACCTCTTTGTGTTCAGCAAAACCGGTGAGATTGACAACCTCACTGCTTTGTTGGGGCAAACTGATTTGATTGTTTTGTGCAGGTTCCACGTTGTTTCTGAACCGGTAGTGCGCCCTGCCATCTCAGCTGTCTCACCTTCTGAAGTTACTCCTTCCTCCTACTGGTCGATTAAACCTTGTTTTCTTTATGAGGGAAAACTTGTTGTTGTACTCTTCATACCTTCCTCTTGGGGTCTCCCAACGAACGTGTGTTCACACGCATCAGTGGCCTTTTGGTACTAGTGATTTGATTGCTGCCACTTGTGCTGTGACTTCTATGGATAGTCATGCTAGTACTTGTTTCCTTAGGATGCTCTGATGCTATACTAGCTAGAATTTGGGAAGTTTTCCCCAGTGTGTGGATTTTGTCTAGTGGAATTGGTGTTGTAGCCTACTGGAACTAGAGGTTATACTTTCTGTGATGAGTTAAATTTCACTATGGTTACCCCAGATATTTGTGCTCGTTTAGACCTCTTTGTGTTATGTTCACAATAAAGCACAATCATGTGTGTGCTACTAAGATATGGAAATCAATACTTGTTATCTATGTATGCTCACTGGTAGGTGCTACTCTGAACCTTATGGTTCAGAGGATGTGCCACCAAGCCACCGATGTGTTTCTGTGAATCACTTATTAGCAAGTTGTGTTTGAGGTACCAAATCTTAGGGCTTTGGTGCCCAGCCACTGCTGTGGATGTGATCATGAGATGGGAAACTGATTTTAGTCTATTTGCTAAAGATGTGTGCTATTGGTAGCTATTTGAACAGATAAGAATACTTTCTTTCTTGATCTTGTTTCCCCTAAGCATAATAGCTAATAAGAACTGCTAGCAATTGGACATTAACTGTTTGCATTTTTCTAAATTACTTGTGGATAGTTGACTTTTAAATTTCTGGATTATACAATCAAAACTACTCAATGCATTAGAAATTAACCTATATGTGATGCTAGCTTGGTCACATGCTGTTAATTTTTGCATTTTTGGAAAATAAATGGATAGTTGACTTCCTTGTTATTGCAGGATCAGCTAGCCAGAGTTTCACTTGTGGAGCTGCCTTATTCCCTGCCCAGTTTGGTCTCTTTGGTGCAGTTCACCACCACTTCGGCCAGTCTGTCACTGCCCTAGTGGCCAACAGCTCGAGTAACTTACACCATAAGTTCTAGATCATTCTAAATTGTTTTTATCTTGATCTGCATTGTCTGTATATGCTATAAGTCATGGGTGGTTTTATTTTCAGACCTATAACGTGCTATGTGTATTTCATGGCTATCATCTCTCATTTTGAAAGCTTGATATGTTTTGTCAATTATATTATGCTTTACTATGGTTCTCCAGGTGGTGCTGGAATTTTACTTTGCCAAAATAGTGCTTCTAATGACACTCCTCCTCCCCCTCCTACTACTCCTACACCACCTTCCGATGGTATTTATATCAAACTCTTATACTTCAATATAAATTATTTATATTATATGATCTTATAAGTATATATTCTTAATATATAGTTGACACAATTAACTTGGTATAAACTTTTGCTAACATTACATGTATCCTTCTTGTACAAAAAATGTACATTCAAAATTCATTAACTTGTGTTTGATCTTAATAATTTTGTAACCAAAACTATATTATTTTTGGTTGTATAGACATAGGCTAAAATTATGAAAAAATAGTGCACCTCTTCAATGTTTGCACTTGAATTAAGACTTAACTATATATAACATTTTGGGATACATATCTACTAACTTTATTCAAAAAATCTTCATGGTGGTTTCAAGTGTATCGTTACATCAGAAACTTAATAAAAGCTTCTAGAGGATAAATTGAACCGCCAGTTTGTCCATGTTATTTTGGCCAAGTGTGTATTACAAGTAACATTTTGTTCAATAATATTCCCATGATGCATGATTATATGTACTTTATATCGTAATATAAGCATTTCATCTAACCACCAACGATCATACAGAGTACCATAGACTCTATAAATTTTGCATTCGTAAGATTTTATTTGTTACCCTCGTTGAAAAGGGTTTGATATTATCTAGTGTACACAACTTCTCATGTAATTTTCTCACATATAAATTCAAAAATAATGTTAAATATGGATACTTGGTTATCATACTTTTCATTCACTCTAATTAAACTTTGCAAGGCTGACTAAGTTGTGTTTTTTATAACTAAACTATGTTGGGTTATTCCAAAGATATACACGGTCTATGGAGAAGACTACCTCCTAACTTAAAAACAAATTTATCTTTGGAGATTGGTACTTTCTTTGATATAATAGATAAATGTACAATGATCATGAGAATACTTCACTATTTTTGGGTCCAAGTACCATTGAGGCCCGTGGAGCATACCATGTTAGCCCAAACTGTAGGCATGCTCTAGTCCAATGAGGTGGTCTTGTTGGTGCCACAAATAGTTGGGAATGAGCAGACACCACCGTAGCCACATGGGCCAATCATTCTGTCTCCAGATCACAACCGCATGTTGGTTTGGTGCATCAATTTCTGCTGCATAGTCCCTTGGCTAGTCATCATTCTCAGGGATATGTCCATTCTTATCCTGTTCATGGTGTACCACTCGAAGAAATATTGATGGTATTGAGTGCTTTGAGCGTTAATCTTGCTTCGGTTTGGACTATGCCCTAGCTAGATTTTTTCTGGATTAAAGTGTATTAATTTGGTTGGTTCCCCTACAACTTGGGGGCCAGGGCGGTCGCCCCTCTGCCCCTCCCTCTGGGACGGCCCTGGGTGGGTTCTTCTGGATTTTGATATATATTTGTTGTTAGCCAGGTGACAAAGCTGTAACATACTCGAGGAACTCAACTGATTTGAACTTCTCTTTGTTCATGATGTTTCTATTACACAGGAGGAGGGTGATTTTTCTCTAGTTTCCACTTGATCAGTACAGCTCCCCGAGGTACGGGTCTAGTCCCAGCAGTAGCTGGTGAATTTTCTCTCTCTCCGAGCCTACTGCAGTAGTCGTCGTGGGCCAATTCGGCCTATAAACGATATGTGTATGTGTAACTAATACTTCCATGTGAGAATTGGCTAGTCATTTAATGAGGGCCCATTCTATCCGGCCCGTGTATGTTAGTTTACATTCATCTGTTCCTCTGGATACAAAGGAACCATTAGATATTCTTGGGTAGTTAGTTCTTTTAAAGTTGATTTGTATGTGCTGCTAGCAAGGTGACATTAACTGTTTGCATTTTGTTAAATTACTTGTGGATAGTTGACCTTTAAATTTCTGGATTGTACAATCAAAACTACTCAACGCGTTAGAAATTAATCTGTATGTGATGTTAGCTGGTCATATGTTGTTACTGTCTGCGTTTTTGGAAAATAATTGGATAGTTGACTTGCTTGTTATTGCAGGATCAGCTGGCCAGAGTTTCACTTGTGGAGCTGCTTTATTCCCTACCCAGTTTGGTGTCTTTGGTGCAGTTCACCACCACTTCGGCCAGTCCGTCACTGCCCTAGTGGCCAACTGCTCGAGTAACTTCCACCGTAAGTTCTAGACCATTCTAAATGGTTTTTATGTTGATCTGTGTTGTCTGTATATGCTATAAGTGATGGGTAGTTTTATTTTCAGACCTATAACGTGCTATGTGTATTTCATTACTATCATCTCTCATTTTGAAAGCTTGATCTGCTTTGTCAATTAGATTATTTGTAGACAATGTAATCCTCTTTCAGTGTCTCTCTATGGTTATGACATGATTTAATTCACCTGTCAATAGATAATCATTACTTCTCTGTTCGGTATCTCTCATTTCCATGGCTATCTACATTGTCTCATGTTCAATAATACTCTGTTCATTAGAATGTATTATCATATAAGGAAGTTGTTTTATCTTTACTTCTACGTAGGTAGATATTTTATTGATCTTACTAAGTTTTGACAGGGTGTGGGTTATGATGGTTCTAATTACTTACTTTTAACTTGATGTATAGGTAGGTCCACACTTTGCAAGTTCAGTATGCTTTACTATGGTTCTACAAGTGGCGCCGGAATTTTACTCTGCCAAAATAGTGCTTCTAATGACACTCCCCCCTCCTACTACTCCTACACCACCTTCTGATGGTATTGCACCATGTTTTACTTTATATTATCTCATGGTCTGCTCTACTGGATTATACCTCACCATGTTGTCTAATGGGCCATGGGCCATCACAACAGCTTGGCATGCTCTTTGTTTCTGAACAAACGTTTCAGCAGTGGTATTATTGAAGCATACCACATCACCTTTGTAGGACCCTCTTCTTGGGCGCTCACCCTCAACATCGCGAGGGTCGTCTCGTATGATCTTATACCGCAATGAAGTGCATACAGGGCATACTTGCAAATTCTCGTACTGCTCACCACAGTAGAGGATGCAATCATTAATGCAGGCATGTATCTTCTCCACTTCTAGTCCTAGGGGGCAGACAACCTTCTTTGCTTGGTATGTACTGTCGGGCGATTCATTCTTTCTTGGAAGCTGCTTCTTCGTTATTTGCAGCAACTTTGTAAATCCGCTATCAGTCACACAGTTCTGTGCCTTCCATTGCAGCAATTCCAATGTGCTACCCAGTTTTTTCTGGCCATCCTCGCAATTTGGATACAACAATGATTTGTGATCCTTTAACATCTGGTCGAATGTCACACTCACCTTTTCAATTTTGCATTCTGCCTTTGCATCCGTAATGGCCTGGCCAAGATCATCGATGGGCTCATGTGGTCCCCGGTGTTCTGCTTCTTCTTGATCATTTTCTTCCATTCCAGTACCAGTACCGTATTCAAGGAACATATCATGGTAGTTTTCATCATTCTCTTCTTCTTCATTATCTTCCATCTTAACCCCTTTTTCTCTGTACTTGGTCCAACAATTATAGCCAGGCATGATACCGGACTGAAACAGGTGGATGTGGAGGACTCTGTGGGAAGAGTGTTCCTTCTGATTCCGACATACAGCACATAGAAAACACATAAAAATTATGCTGCTTGTTTGCCTGGACCACATCGAGAAAATAACCCACGCCTTTCATGAACTCAGGAGAGCGTCAGTTAGCGTACATGAATTGCTGATTCATCTGCATTATATAATTATTATCAAAAACATTATAGAACATTGTGATTATAGAAATGACCAATGTACATCGACATATGAAAGGATAAAGTTGGTACCTCAACGGAGTAGGAAGGAACGAGGATAAAGCTTAATTAAGTGTGGATTGGACAACCTAAACCATGTTTGTTTTGTGCGAGCTGAAGTGACATCGTGCTCCCGGGCATTTCATCGAACACCTTGTATGCATAAGATGGAAAAAAAATTAGCACACACCCTCTCACACCTTTCTCCCTCCAAAATGAGTTAGTGGCTAAGGAGTGGAGTGTGGCTGGTTGTTTTATATACAGACAGGGACCTTTAGCCCCGGTTCCAGACACGAACCGGGGCTAAAGGTTGTTGCCTTTTCCTAGGACACCTTTATCCTTGGTTCCAAACATGAACTGGGTCTAAAGGCCCCCACTTAGTTTCTTTACACGACTCCGGCAGCTAGAACACAACCTTTAGCCCCAGTTCAGGGCGGAACCAGGGCTAAACATGTTTTTTTGGCCTGAACACACGGTGTGTTCTCTACTAGTGTGGGTCCCTGATACGTCCATTTTGCATCACTATTTCATATTTTTATTTTCTGTTATTCATCGATATATTTCATGTTATGATGCAGTACTTATGTTATTTTATCTTATTTTGCATGTTTCATAATTTTTGGAGAATAAACACGGGGACCAGAAATCTGATGGAAAAAATCACCGTCGAGATACCCTATTTCAGAAGATCAGAAGAAGAGGGGGGACACCGGAGATGTCTTAGAAGACCAAATGAGGGAGCGAGCCACAAGGAGAGCTAGAGGGGGGCCATCAGGGGCCCACACCATAGGGTGGCACGCCCCCCCTTGGTCGCGCCGCTAGGTGGTGTGGCCACCCTAGCCCACCTCTGGTCGACCCCTTTCGCGTACTTGACCCCCAGGGAACCCTAAGCCCCAAACTATCATCGAAGAATTATTCCGCCGTAGCCTCGGGGCAGAAAACACCAGTGAGTGAAAAGCTCTCCAACAGGGAGAAATCTGCCGGGGAAATTCCTCTCCGGAGAGGGGAAATCATCGCCATCATCACCGTCATCGCTTCGTGCATCATCAAGATCGTCATCGTCATCATCATAACTACCAGCACCATCACACTCATTATCCACCGGCATCCCGCTGTAACAATTAGGGGCCTCGATCATTGTTTTACATTAGATCTCTCTCCCGGTGTGGATTACTTGTTAGTAGTTGATGCTTGTGAGATTTATCGGTGTTAGCACTTTATGACCAGATTGTTATTATCCATTATATCAGCTCTGAATATGATCCATATGATGTCTTGTGAGTAGTTCGTTTAGTTCTTGAGGACATGGGAGAAGTCATTATGTTAGTAGTAAAGTTATGTTGAAGTAATATCTCGTGGTTCGGTATTTAAGTTGTGGTGCTATGTCGCACCCGGACTTCTAGAGGATACTCACCGTACGAACTGAACAGTATTCTGATGGGATTACGGGGCTTACCGGCACCCGCGTCCTCTTACGAGTAAGCCAACACTTATGTGTGACAACCCATCGCTACTGTTCACCGTCGATGTAAACTATCCCGTAGAAATCAGGACACTACCATTGACGTACTTCATACCATACACACATGGTACGTCAACGGCTTTGAACAAACTGATAACACAACATATCTCTAAGACACAAAAGATTGAAATAAGTTGCAACTGGCCCTCACTAGGGCAGAGAATAGCAAATACAATCATCCAGAGGACACATGTCCCAACATAACATCATTACATCTCAGCGGAAGCATTCAATGGGTCTGAGTACAGACAAATCCAAATAGGCTTAAGAAGCCGGGAATGAAAAGAAAACGGAGCCCATCCACATCGTCTCGGATCCTGCCTGGGTCCGCTAACTACTCGCCAGCAGCCTCGTCAAACTCCACGTAGTAGCCGTCACCTGAATCCTCGTAAGCGTAGTCTGCGGAAACCACAGCCCCAAAGGGGTCAGTACATAGACGTACTGGCAAGCAAGACTCACAGTTCACCAAAGTGTAGCCCGTCAACACCAAGCACAGATGCCTTGGGTTCAACGGAAGAAAGGGGATAAAAAAAAGATGCTGCAACTGGCTGCGCTAACCAACTACAGAGATTCTACCACTTCCGACTAACAGAAAGGAGATAAGATCGAGTATTGTAACCAACTGAAAGATAACTTCAAACAAACCCATCCTGGATCTCGCCCCTTATCCAAAGAAGCAATCCAAGGATAACTCACACAGTTGGGTTAAAGATGAATCAAGTTATTGTGTCAGTAATCCTATTACTAGTCAAGTTGTTAATCATGGGGTGAGATTGTGAGTCATTAGGTTTAAGTTGTCCTGAGTACTTGTTAGCCAGTACTTTCACCAAGTTAACCATAACCGCGGAAAACACGGCTTCTCGAGAAGATTATCCCTGCAGCGTTGCACCAATTTGGCCGTACATGTATGAATAACCCGCCAGATGGGATGCCTCCCACCAAGCGGGGCACTCAACACAACTCAACTCTTCTTCGCATCAAGCCCAAAGCACCTTGGGCGCACGGCTAATCGAGCCCAGAAGAAAATGGACCCTCATACCACTCTAAGAACGTGTCCCCCTATATGCCGACTACAAAAGTTCCACCCTGCGCTGGGCTCGCAAAAACATGCATGCGGCAAATGGAAAACACGAACTAAATGAGATGATTTGGACGAGATGCGAATCGAATCAAATTTAGGGGGGCGCCCATACTCGCTTCCCACATGCGGGTAGTGCGCTCATCATGGATCAGTAGACAAGACCCTTTTCCTATTAGGGTCGACACTAGCAGGCCTCAAAACCACACAGGGCCTCCTGCCGGTGCCTTATCATCAAATTATTATTAACAATACCATTAGCAGGATTGATTGATTAAACATCGAGCCCCCAGAACATAATGAAAATATAGTAACTGAAAGTAACGGGTAACAGACTCGAGCAAAACAACCTAAGCATGCAAGTAAGACACTGGCTCAATCAATGGGGTTGTAGGAGGGGTGGTGAGGCAATATCAGGGTTAAGGGATTCATGTGATAGGTTCATAACAGAAACAACTACTACTAAGGCTAGCAGAAATAGACAACGGAAAGTATCGGTAACCAATGTTGAAAGGAACACAATGGTTCATGTGAGTGATAACTTGCCTGCAAACTCAGCAGCCGGGTACTGAGCTAGATCCTCAGAAGGGGTGCTGTAAAGATCGTCTGTCTCAACGTCGTCGTCTATTCGAGAAGAAGCAAACAAACAAGACAAAAATATAAACAATCAATATCATGGCATAGTGCACAATCATGGGATGATGCATGTCAAGTTAATGGTTGCATCAAAATAAACTAGTTGTTGAAGTGACACAATTTAAATGGACCCCTATGCAATTGGATTGCATATGGAAAAGGTCCATGCATTAAGTGGAAACAAATGATATATAATTTAATTACCATGTGAGAATTTATTACCATGATGCATGCATGATGATAACAACAAAATAACAACAATAGATGCAAGTAGAAAAAGAATTTAACAAGTTTGGAAATTATTTGTTAAGTTTGGAAAGTTTGGTTACTTAAAGATGTCACACAAGCAATTGTTGTTTTCATCAAGTTAAAGTGTTCAAAACAATTAACAAAATTTATATTTGAAAAGAATACAAAATTTTAGTTGGATTACATGTTTCAAATTTTGAAATAGGAGTTAGGATGAATTTATTATGACTTAAACAATAGTAAACAAGTTTTAAATGAATTTAAAACAAGTTTGACTATTAGTTGAATTTTATTTATTCAAAACATAAATTCAAATCCACATTTGAAAAGTTTATGCTTTGAAGGTTAGAAAACATATTTTGCATGTTCAAAAATATCTTATTTTGAGCAAGTTATGATTTTATCAAATTTAAATGAATTAAACAAGGTTTAAATTATTTAGGCAATTTAAATTATTCAAACCATGAAACAAAATTTATATTTAAAAAGGTTATTTGAAATAGCATGGAAAACATATTTTATTTTCATTTATTGGATTAAGAATGAATTAGTTATTGATTTTATCAAATTGCAATTGAATTATTTGAATTCAAATTTGAATTGCATTTTGAAATTTCAAAACAGAAAACAAATGATACCAAAAGATATAGAATTAAATTTAGACCAGCACACATATTTTATTTTCATTTATTGGAGTTATAAAACTAAAGTTATTGTCAAAATACTTTCAGGGACCAATCTGTTAAAATAAAGGGCTGGTTTTGAAAAACAGAAAGTTAGAAAACTTTTTATACGCACTGGGGGGTCTACCCTGCCACTGCCAGTGGGCCACAGGACCTCACTGTGCCCACGTGGCTACTGTGTGGCTGACAGGGGGCCCGCCCTGTCAGCGTGGCGGTGGAAAAAAGGTTGGGATATTTATCTCGCGGCGCTACGGGTCGAACTCGCGACCGCGCGCGTGCACGCGCTCGCTCTGAACCAGTGGGCTATTCGCGTTCGTTTGTCAGTAACCGAGTTGGCGACAGGTTGAGGTGTTGTTCTGCTAACTGAACTTACTGACGAACAACAACATCCGCGACTGAATCTTCGTCAGAGAAACGGGGTGGCGCACGACGGCGAGCACACGGCGGTGCTGGAAGCTGCTGTCCCTGGGAACGTGCGCGTGATGCGGGTGCAGGTGCGGAGCGCTCGTGGGCCAGACAGAGAGGAGGAGGAGACGGTGGCTCACCGTGGGGTTTGCCGCGGTGGAGCTCGACGACGGAGGTGACTGCCGCGGCGGTGATGAAGATGGCGGCGAAGATCCACGACGGGTACGGGCTCTCCGCGGTGTCCAAACGAGAGAGGAACAAACGGGGATTTGGTTTCTGGGTTTAGGTAGGGTGGAGGAGCGCCATGGCGGAGACGGTGGTCGGAGTTTCAGAGCGGGTGGCCTCCGGCGAGGTGACAGCAGAGAGGGAAACGCGCCGAGGAGAGGAAAACGGCGGCGCCTCGAAGGGAGAGAGATCTAGGGTTAGCCTAGGGTGGCTCGCTGTGCCCTAGGGGGGTTAAATAGGGGGCTAGGGTGACTGGTGGCCGTCAGAGGCGCGCCACTGCTGCCGTGGCGTGCACGGATGGACGCCGTACGCGTCGAAGACGACGGGGCGTCTAACTGAAGGGGTACCGGGCCCTGCGTGCAGGTAAGTGGGCTGGGCCACTTTGGCTCCCCCCCTCGCAGGTAAAATTTTCCTTTCCTTTTTCTGTTTGTTATTTTTTTTTTGCTGAAAAACAAAATGGAAGAAAAGGATGTTTTTAGGTTAGTAAAAATATTAGAAAAATTAGGGTCAGCTATTTAGGTTAAAAGAAAACAAATGCCAAGATTTGTTTTCAGAAAGTTTGAAATTAAAATGCTGTTTGTATTTAAACCAAAATTTGAATGAATTTTGTATTAAGTAAACATTATGAAAACAATCCATTTTAATAGGGTGGACCCTATGGTTAAGTTGATTAAATTAGTTGATTTGATTTGGAGATTTTTATAGACTCAAGTTGGGTGCTGATTTGAAGACTTGATTTGAATTTGAAATGGTTGTTAATTAATGACTTAATATTGAAAACAAGGTTTTTATTAGGGTGACCCCTATTATTAAGTGGATTAAAACATTAGAATGGTTTGGTATTTTTATAATTTCCAAATTAGGTGATGTAGATGATTTGCTTTGAATTTGAAACCAATTTGGAATTAATTAGTGGAAATAAAAAGCACCATCTTATTAGTTGATCAATATGGAATAATAAGAAAACAAATGGGTTGTTTTTATTTTAGATTTTTATTTAAAATGTTGTAACAGAGCAAATATGAAATAAAGTTTGGAAATAAGTTGAATTTCAAATGTGAAAACAATTAAGAACATATGCAAAACAATTAGTGAACAATGCAAACAATGAAATGAATATGATGACATGATGCAATACTTTAATTAAACATGAAATCAAACATTCTCAGGGATAATTTCATACTTGGGATGTTACATGCTATTCTTCTAGTGGTGTCATGTGAACCTCCACTACATGATACTTCACCTTTATGGGCCTAGGAGGATGCATTGTGTATTTGGCTAGTAATTGTGGGTTTGCCGGAGTGACAGAAACCTAAAACCCCTTTAGGAAACCGATGCATGAGGGAGCGTAGAATCCCGGAGTTTTAAGGTTGTGGTTATATTTATCTTATTTACTTTCTTGTATTTGCGGATGCTTACGAGGGGTATAATCACAAGTATGTATTAGTCATAGTTGTGCGGTGCATTAGTATAGGTTCACCCACACAACACTTCACGAACCAATGGATACTAATCGACCGTCACGAAGCGAAAGCACTTTATGAAATTCCCATGTGTCCTCGAGAATGTTTGGTAGTCATAAGTAGCACAGCCGGCTTGTCCTTTGCTCTCAAGAGGATTGGGCCACTCGCTGCAATATTATTTACTCGCATTTTATTTAGCTTCTATATCAAAAACCTCCAAAAACCTGATTTCTAGTTTTTAAAGTGAATCTCGTTGGGTTCGACATTCTTATTTATCAAAAGTACTACGATACACCGCCTATACTTGTGGGTCATCAAGACTATTTTCTGGCGCCGTTGCTGGGGAGTGAAGTGCTATTGGTAAGTGGAACTGGTAAGAGAAACTTATACTGTGAGTGATGTATTTATTTATGTCTGCTGTTTTATTTCATTATGGAGAATATCTTTGGTTTTCTGTTTAGGGGTACTTCTACCGTTACTACTAGGGTAGTTGGTAACCCGTTATATGCTGAATTAGATCCTTATCAAATACCTATGAAAATTGTTGGACATGTTATGGATAACTGCTATTACGGTGATGGAACTGTCCATCTCGGTGATCATTTGCTATTTATACATGAATTATGCGAGTTATTTAGGTGTGCATGTATTACAATGGATCAAGTTAAAAGGAAATTATTTTCTTTATCGCTGAAAGGAAGAGTCGTTGAATGGTTCAAATTACTGAAGAATGGTGAATCTATTGGATGGGAGGAAATTTTTCGTGGGATGGTCACGGCAGTCGCTACCTGGGGTAACTTAGTTTGGGGCGAATCAACTCTGGTGTTTTGGAGAGGGTTTAGCTCAGATGCAATCATATTAACTGGTGATCTAGAGGCTCGGGCTGCAATGTCGCCGAGACTCCAATCTAGGGTTACAAAGTCTTGCTCTCGTATACCTAGAATACTCGAATCCTTCTATCTCTCTCAATCTCGATCTCTCTATGCCCTAGAAGCTGGTTTATATCATACCCGGCTTCCTGGCTTTCCTTACAAGATATTTCTGGAATCCTACTCGGGACCCATACGTAACCCTAAGTTCCTACCGTGAACCCCAAGTCACGGGTTACAGGGTTTGCGCCGCCTCTAAGGTCTTCTAGAACTTCTTTTCCCTTGAGTCGGGTCACCAACGCAATCACTGGCCCATTAACAACACTTGGCCCAGCATCACAACGCAAGGTCTCGTGCAGTTTCCCTTCGGTCGGGTCTTATCCCAGGGATTGGCCTGCCGGGTTATCATCCTCCCAACAGTAGTCCCCAGAATAGCTTCGGCATCTTGGTTGACGTGCTTTCCTCGTAGCTCTAAAAAATTGAGTCAACCGTGAAGCGCATGCTATTCCCTGCAAAACAACAAACACTTACACATACAATGTCACAGGTTAAATTGCTTTTCTTGTAGCCAGGCCGGCTCTTTTGGGGGCCATATAATAACCTTATTACCATACTGAGCCGACTATCATTTATCGGCTCAGCTCTCCATAACGTACATCTCCTAACCCGGCTTTCATTTTCTTCACAAGCTGGTCCGAGTAATAGTTTCGAGTCTGACTCTTTTGGCGGTTATCAGTGACTCGGCCGCTTCGTGATAACTCTCAAGATCTTATCCCGTAATCAATGGGCCGGTTCATATCTTCCCACAAATTTCTCCATGTTACTGTTTGGTTTCTAGGGTTTCTTCGCACCTATAAATAGAGCCAGGGGGGAACCCTGAATCCAAACGCCAGCGTGCTTCCTCATCTTCTGCTTCCTCCAGCTCGCCATTAGCGCCCAAGGACCCGAGGTCAAAACGTGAGCCACCGGATCCCGCACGCACGCTGTTGACCCCGACTGCCGGCCGCCGTTCCGCACTGCCGTTCCGCTCCGCTGCGCACGCCGGGCTTCACCTTGGAGATCTCGCCGCGCCATTGAAGCCCAAGATCCAAGCTCGAATCCGGAACGCTAGCACGCACACGCGCCGCCGTCACCTTCAAGGTCCGGGCCACCGCTGCACGCCGCGCACGCCGGACCTCACTCCGCCGCCATCTTCTGGTAAGCACTAGTAGATCTAGGTTTTCACTCTTAGATTTAAAGTTCGTGTTCATCATGCTCCTAGCTTCCATTTTCTCCTTGTTTTGTTCTTAATTTTTGGTCCCATCTAGATCCATTTTAATGGCACCCAAAGCCGCCTCCAAGTCCAAGGGTAAGACCCCGGCCCTGAAGCAAAAGCCGGGTCAGTCGTTCTCAGCCAACTGGGATAAATCGACCGTGACGCTCGCAAAATTGGAGGATCTGGCCGAGTCTGGGGTCCTCCCAGCACAGTCGGATATTTCCTGGAGAGCACCGGAGGAGGAGACCCGGCCTTCACCCCAATCAGGTGAAGTTGTCGTTTTTCTCGAGCACGTGACCCGGGGTTTTCGCCTCCCGGGTCATCCTTTCTTTCGCGAGGTCCTCCACCACTATAAACTCCGGGTTTTCGATATTGGTCCTAACTCGATTTTGAACATCTGCCATTTCATAGTTCTCTATGAGACTTATCTTTGCATAGCCCCTAATCTTGCTTTATTCCTCGAGGTTTTTCAATGCAAACCTTGCCGTGAGAACACGGATGGACCCCTCCACGTCTGTGGGGGTGTGTCTATCCAGAGGCGCAAGAAATCATTGATGCCGACTCTCAGTCTTCATTCCCACGTGAAGCACTGGCAGAAAACGTTCTTTTACCGCAAGGACACATCTACACCCGGCGAAAAGCCTTTGCCGGGTTTTTCCACTGAGACCCTCTCTCTTAGCGATAACCTAAGTGGTTTCGCTCCAGAAGTCGACAGACAATCTATCCAACCTCTCCTCCATAAATTAGCCGTCTTTGCGGGCTAAACTTGATCAAGACCTGGATCAGTTGTAGGATCCAGCCAAATAGTATCCGACCCAAACTCATGTGCGATTACTCGGGCCATCTGACCGACTCTCTCCGATATTCGGAGAAGTCATACCCGGCCGCAGACGTCAACAAGGTAATGAAAAATTTCCTGGCTGAGAAGATGGACACCATCAAGATCGTTTCTCGGCTCTCCCCCTTCTCTCGCGCAAACCCGGCTCCACCAGTAAGAACCGGCTTATCCATTTTGTACCGATTAATTTTTCTAACTCACATAAACTAAATTTTATCTCTGTTGTTTTTTACCCAGGAATCTGACGAATGGTGGAAGATTGTCACCCCTCCCCCTTCTGAAAACTCGGAGGATGAAGAGCCGAGTGACAGTGAGGAAGGTAATTCCGAGTTACTGAACCGATACTTTGTCAATCTATTAGATCAAAATTCTCCTCTTTCCGACAATGCGCCATAATCACCAGCGCCGGCTGACAAGGACGATTCTGAGGCGGAAGAGAGCGAGCCCGAGCAAACTGAAGCCGTGTTAAGCAAGGAGAGGAAACCCAGGGGTTCACATTCAAGGTGCCCTACTCCTCCATGACCACAGAGCCGTACTCATATGCCGGTATGTGCAAACTTAATGAATATCTAACCACTATATCATCTCTGAAGGCCACATCTCCTCCTCAAACCAAGCGACGGGCAACCCGGACTTCTCCGGGTGACGAGCCCCTCAACCCCGGGATCTCTCTATCGCCTGCTCGCCGCGCCGGTACTCCTCGAAAATATCCATCCCCGAATCATCCATTAGTCGGACAACTCCAAGTCTCACTTTCTAATTCTCTAGCAGTGTCCTCCGGGTCTAGCAATGATCTCCCCAGCGACTTTGTCGTGAATACCGGGTAATTTTCATACCTTGCTTGTCAATACTTTTATACTTTGCGCGTTTTTCCTCTATAGCACACTAACTTCTTATTTTTCTTTCCTCAGGGCCAAGGTCGCACTTAGCGATCCGGTGGAAACCCCCGCCGATGACCCAATGGAGGAAGACCCGGTAAGCGCTGCCAACCCTCCACCTACTAAAGAACAAGGGCCGACTGACGTCACAAGCCCAAGAACCAAGTCTCCTCCTCACGTACCCCAGCCGGATGATCCTGAGGTCGAATACATTGGGACCCAGAAGAGTGATGATGCTCCAAGAACCGCTACTGCCAGATATGAACCAGAGGAAACAAAGGCAGCAACCCAACCAACCGGCTACGGCGCTAGCTCTTCCAGGCCGGCTCTCAGCAGCCAAAAGTTTGAACAGCTGCTGCAGGAGTATCGGTCCTTGAAGACCACTGAGGAGGAGAGAATCGAGTCTCTGGCGGCTGAGCACCAGGTTAACCTTACTAACATTACTCATACACTCATCCTAGTCCCCAAGTTCCGAGTGCTCTGTATACAGTCACTCGGTACTCACTAACATACCGACTAATATTTGTCTGTCGATTTTAGGCTTATGTTGCCCGTACTGATAAAATTTTGGCTAAGACCAATGAACTGCTGAAAGTGGAGGTTAAACTCCGTGAAGAACTGGAAGCTAGCCTCAAGGATCTCACCAAGAGGCATAACAAGCAAAAGAAGAAACTACGTACCGCTGATGAGCTTGTCAAGGAATACTCGACCTTCATCGGCAATACTTATAACTCCCTCATTGGTGAGTCTAGGTTCTGTCTGTCGATTTGTGTTACCCAGATTTCCCTATCCAGTAGTGTTTTTGACTCGGTATTCAGGTGTCTTATTTCTCTTTTTGTATCACAGGTTCGACTGACGTTGCTGAGGTGAAAGATGACCACCACAGGCTGAGAATACTCAAGACTGTTATCCGGCAATTCTCGGCAGGGACAAAGTGGGCTCTTGAATCTCCGAAGCTATCAGGTGATTTCCTGGGTGTTACCAAAATGCTCGAGGCATACTCGACGGTCCCCACCTGGATCGAGGCTTGGAAGCGCTCAGCATGCCGGGTTGGGGTGGTACGTGCTCTTGCACTGGCCAAGGCCTACTATCCAAGATCCAGCCGACAATGCTCGTGAACGGATTTCCCGACTTTAAAACTGACACCTCTAAGTTCACTGGGAAAGACCTCAAGGCCATCAACGTCCAGATCCGTCACTCCGCTAGCCTGATTGCGGAGACCCTCGACGTGAACAAGCTTACTCCCTCCTATGATGTTGAGGACAAACCTGTGCCTATCGAAGACCCGGACCCTTTGACATATTGACTCGTTTCAAGGCAGAGCTTGCGAAGAAAAAGGCCGAGGCAGGTTCTGCGCCCACTTCATCGACTCCGGTTGTTCCTCCTCGGCTCGCGCCGATTCCGCGGTTGACCCGGACATTGCGACAGAGAAGGTGACGGAGGAGAACATCGAAGACCCGGCCGCCAAGACCACCCATGATGACTCAGCTACAGCAGCCGAGTAATGTTCTCATTTTTACCAGCAAACAATCATTCAGCCAATAGGCATTGTAATATGCCTTTTACACTTGTTATTTGATAGTGCGCATGTGCACTTTTGATACTATTCCTCTGGTTTGTAATACGTTTAAACTCCTGTGGTTTTGATGACCCTTCTGGTTATCGATTTGATATTCACTTTACAACCTTATGTTGGGACAAACTTGCTTTTTATATGCTTTTCGCGATAGATGCCGAGTCATGGTTGTGGGACGGTGAAAAATTTCTTCCAAGTCCCCAAGACCCGGATTTTGTATCTGGAGATCATCGACTTAAGAAAAACTTTTTGCTTTCTCAAGTCCCCAAGACCCAGATTCTGGATCTGAGGATTGAAGGCTTTAAGAAAACTTTTTGTATTTCCAAGCCCTCAACCATGTTACTATATTTTATACACTTTGAAGTTATGCTTGATGTATTATGAGTTTCCGGCTGTTGCCTTCACTCTGCATAACTTATGGTTTGGATGACCCTTTTGACCCTCTTTGTTGTAAGCCGGCTTTCGCGTGGATACTTAACGTTGCTATAACTCTATGAAAACAGGGTCAGGCAAGTCCCCATGGGCATCATGACTGATTGAATTTATAGGTTAGCAAAAACATGCCACTTTGTTGCGAGTCACATCAAGCTTAAACAAGAAAGGCCAAGAAAAATTTGGCTCTATTGTCCGGGTTATGAGATTGCAAGTGTACTTATTGCAAGTAATCAGTCCTCACAACTTAATGGCATCGTGGCTGGGTCTGAGATTGTAACTGTGCTATTCAAGCAATCAGCCCCCAAAACGTAGATATATATGCTATGCAACAGTAGGCTTTCAGCTCTACCGGCTTACAGATAGCTTGAAAGTAATAAAAGGAAAAGATATGTAAATTTTAAGCCTACTAAACGATGTTTCTTACAATTGGATAAACATAACTAACTAAACGTAATACACTTACCTAATAGAAAGCATGATCAAAGATAGAAAAAACATGCGAAAAATTGACAAAAGTTAGGAAACGCAAAAATTATCATGATTTAACCATCTCTTTATTGATATGAAAAGGTTAGGTTAGCAGGCCGCCTCATTAAAAACCCTCCAGCTCCCTTAGGTACCCTGGATAGGAAAAGAGTGCGTCTGAAACCTGCTGCCTGTTACATCGTGTAATACAATTTGCAAACCGAGTATATACTAAGTGTAGTAGGGACGCAACTGAGCCACGTTACACGGTCTTTCACGCTCTTGCATAGATGAAGTGGAATGAGCAGTATCATTGGCAGAATCCGACTCTTCTCTTGCATCTATTACGTAGTACGATCCATTGTGCAGATTTCGGCTTATAATGAACGAACCCTTCCTGGAAAACGCGGGTTTTGACTCGGCGACTGTGATACCGCCTCAAATCCTGCTGATATATGGCGGATCGTTCCAATGCTTGCTCCCTGTGCTCTTCTAACATGTCCACGACATCTTGTCGGGTCTTCTTGTTTTCCACCTCAACGTAGGCCGCCACTCGTGGAGAGTCATGGATGATATCACTCGGTAGGACCGCCTCTACACCATAAACCATAAAAAACGGGGTCATCTGAGTAGATCTGTTAGGTTTAGTGTTGATTCCCCAAACCACAGAGGGTAACTCCTCAACCCATGCTCCAGCAGCTCTGAGACACAGGACTCGCAGTCGTGGTTTTAACTCACGAAGTAGCTCTTGGTTTTCTCTTTCCACCTGACCATTGGCATGTGGATGGGCCACCGATGCTACATCGAGTCGAATGCCATTGTTTCCACAAAACTTCTCCATCTCTCCTAAGGACATATTGGTTCCATTGTCTGTGATTATGTTGTGGGGGTATCCAAATTGATAAATAATCTTCTTCAAGAACTTGACAGCTGTGGCCGCCTCACAGTTTGTGACAGGCATGACCTCAACCCACTTTGTAAATTTGTCGATAGCCACCAACAGATGAGTCTTTTTGCATGGAGACATGTGAAAAGGGCCTACCATATCCATACCCCAAACAGCAAACAGCCAAGTCAAAGGAATTGTCCGTAACTCCATAGCCGTCACATGAGTTTGGCGAGCGTACCTTTGACATCCATCACATCTTTCCACCAAGCGCTCCGCGTCTGCTAAAGCCGTAAGCCAAAAGAAACCATGTTGGTATGCCTTAGCCACAAGGGATCTTGTGGAGGCATGATGTCCACAATCACCTTCGTGGATTTCCTTCAATATTTGACGACCTTCTTTTGGGGTTACGCAGCCTAAAAAGACACATGTAGCACTTCTCTTATAAAGCTCACCATTAATGATATTATAACCCTTTGCCCGTCTCAGAATTTGCCGGGCTAAGACTTCCTGTTGTGGTAACTCACCTCGTAATAGGAACGCTAGGAACGGCTCTGTCCACTCCGGGATAGCACGCACCGTGGCCACAAACTCCAAATCCGGGTCTTGATGAGCTATTTCTTCTTCTGACTCAGTTTTAAAAGAAGGCCTCCATAACTCATCCAAGAATACGTTAGGCGGAACCGGCTCTCGACGGGAGCCGAGTCTCGAAAGCGCGTCTACGGCCTCGTTCTTTCGCCGATCAATGTGCTTCACCTGATACCCGGAAAAAGACCCGGCTACCTTGTCCACCTCTCTGCGGTATGCTGCTATCGTTGCATCCTTTCTGTCCCACGTTCCTGAGACCTGCTGTACCACGAGATCCGAGTCTCCATAGCACCTTATACGCTTGATGTTCATCTCCTTTGCTATTCTTAGTCCATGTAACAGGGCCTCATACTCGGCTACGTTGTTAGAGCAATCGAAGTGAATTTGCAATACGTAACTCAACTTATCTCCTTTTGGCGATGTGAGCACCACACCAGCTCCTGACCCTTCATACTGCTTGGAACCATCAAAATGCATCACCCAGGACTGTGAACTTGGCACCACTAAGGGCATGCTTGTTTGAGTCCAATCATTAACGAAGTCAACCAAAGCCTGAGACTTGATCGCAGATCGGGGCTCATAGTTGATGTGATAATCTCCCATCTTGATGGCCCACTTGGCGACCCTGCCTGTTGCATCCGAATTTCTTATGATGTCTGCCATGGGTATTGAACTTACCACCGTGATGGGATGTTCTTGAAAGTGCGGCTTCAATTACCGACTGGCCATGAATACCCCAAAAACTAGCTTTTGCCAATGAGGGTAACGTTGCTTTGCTTCTGATAAGACCTCGCTCACATAGTAAACCGGCCGTTGCACCGGGTGATCCTTTCCATCCTCCTTGTGCTCAACCACACCATTGCGCTAACTGCCCGAGGCCCAGCTGCAACATACAGCAACATAGGCTCCTTGGGACCCGGCGCGGCCAAAACCGGCGCCTCAGATAGCTGCTTCTTTAGAGCCTCAAATGCCTCGTCCGCCTCTTGATCCCATATGAACTTGTCTGTTTTCTTCAAGAGTCGGTATAAGGGTATCGCTTTTTCTCTGAGCCGGGATATGAACCGGCTTAACACTGCCACGCATCCTGTAAGTTTCTGAACATGTTTCAGCTCTTCAGGCTTTTTCAAGCTCTGGATGGCTTTGATCTTTTCCGAGTTAGCCTCGATCCCCCGCTCAGAAATGATGAAACCGAGTAACTTCCCTGCCGGAACCCCAAACACACACTTTGTTGGGTTGAGCTTCATCTGGTACCTCCTCAGGTTCTTGAATGTCTCTTTTAGGTCATCAATGAATGTTTCTGCCCTCCTTGTTTTGATCACTACATCGTCAACATAAGCGTGGACGTTGCGTCTAATCGGATCTTCAAAGCACTTCTGAATACACCGTTGGTATCTTGCACCTGCATTCTTCAATCCAAAGGTCATGGTTTTGTAACAAAAGGCTCCAAAAGGGGTTATGAATGACGTCTTTTCCCAATCCTCCTCTTTGAGCTTTATATGGTGATACCCGGAATAGGCATCCAGAAAACACAGCAGGTCACTTCCTGCCACTGCATCTATGATCTAATCTAACCTTGGAAGGGCAAACGGATCTTTTGGACAATGCTTGTTGAGGCTCGTGTAATCTATGCACATTCTCCACTCGTTATTCTTTTTCAGCACTAAAACCGGGTTTGCCAACCACTGGGGGTGGAAAACCTCCATGATAAAGCCGGATGCTAGGAGCCGTGCTACCTCTGCTCCTATAGCCTTTCTCCTTTCTTCGTTCATTTTACTCAAACCCTGCTTCACTGGCCAGGACTTGGGATCGACATACAAACTATGCTCAGCGAGCTCAGTAGGGATACCCAGCATGTCACTAGGTGTCCAAGCGAACACATCCTGATTCTCGCGAATGAACTTTATGAGTGCCTCTTCCTCCTTGTTTTCCAGGTTAGAACCTATAGCAAATTGTTTGGAAGAGTCGCCCTCAATAAAAGCCACCATCTTTGTGTCTTTGGCTGCTTTAAACTTAGCTCTCTCGTCATCCGTGTTCGGTTTCTTCAAAGCTGTCCGATCTTCCGGGTCTACCTGAGACTGGTAATACCTGAGTTCTTCCTTTGCACAAGCTTGTTCTGCAAGTGTCGCATCTCCCTCGTCACACTCTGCTGGCACAGCCCTATTCCCATGTATAGTGATGGTTTGCTTCGGACCCGGGATCTTTAGCTGTAGGTAAACATAACACGGCCTTGCCATGAATTTGGCGTAAGCCGACCTTCCAAACAGTGCATGATAAGGACTATGCAACTTCAACACCTCGAATGTGAGCCACTCTACTCTGTAATTATCCTTGGATTCTCCAAAAGCGACCTCCAGTGTTATCTTTCCCTCAGGGCAAGCCAAGTGTCCTGGCACAATTCCGTGAAAACTGTGGAACTTTTCTGCAGCTGAGACTCCTTGAGCCCCATACGTAAAAAGGTCTCCCAGTACAGGATGTTGATGCTACTTCCGCCATCCATCAGAACCTTCTTCAGCTCATAGCCATTGACCTGCGGTGCTACCACCAAAGCTAACACACCCAGATGTTCTATCGCTTCTGGGTGATCCCTCCTGCTACATATTACTTCCTGATCTGACCATCTCAGGTATCTTGGAACACCCGAGGAAACCGAGTTTACCGCTCTCTTGAGTACCTTCCTCTCCCTTTTGGAGGTCCCGGTGGTGTGGACATGATATTGTCCTAACTGCTTTGGGTTAGCCTGAAAACCACCTGCACCACCCTGGTTATTACCCGGATTGCCACCTCCTGCGTTGCCTGCGGGGGGTGGTCCGTTGCCCGGGTTTCCACCTAGACCCGGCCCTCCTCCCCGGCCTGCACCTCTCAGGGCCTTCTGTATTTCCTCGTTTTTCCATCTCTGTAAGTCAACGCATTGCTCCAATGAATGATTAGCCGTCTTGTCATTCCTACTATGACGCGGGCAAGGCATCTTGAAGGCTTCTATGTAGTTAGCCGGCCGTGGCGGTCCTTGATAATTGCCTCCTTCGTTGAAGTTTCCTCCGTTAAAGTTCCCATCTACTCTAGGCCTTGGAAAACTGGCCTCGGTATTGGCGACTAACTCGGAGTTCCCCTCATACGGACGTTTATGCTGATTGTTTCCGTTACCACCTCCATTGTTACCCGACGCGGCCCCATTGCCGGGTCTTCCGTTGTTGTTCACATTAGCCTTTCCTTTCTTGTCCTCGATATCCTCCTCTGTGATGTCAGTGGAGGCATGCTTGTTGCACGCATCCATCAACTCCCCCATAGTGATTTCTGAAACATGCCTACTGGATTTCATGCGCACCAAAGGTGTATATCTGCACGTTTTTGCCATAGCTTGTATCGCGTCCTTCGGCTGAATATCAGTGGAAGAGTGGAGTATCTCCATGACTCGGCGCACCCAGCTGCGTGCCGACTCTCCCTTTCTCTGGACACACCGATCTAAGTCATCAATCTTGTATAGTTTCATGCATGTTCCATGAAAATGCTTGACGAAAGCCGTCTTTAGCTCACTCCATGAATTGATGGACCTCTCAGGTAGATTGTTGAACCACAATTTTGCTGCTCCTTCAGACATCATAAGATACATGAACTTAGCTTGGAGCTTTTCTGAAGCGTTACAAATAGACATGGCCATCTCGTAACTGCTCAACCAGGTCTCAGGATCCATGGTTGGCTCATAATTGACAACTTTACCCGGTTCCTTAAACTTATCCGGGTATGGCTCAGCCCTAATGGCATCTGACAGGCACTTGGGTCCAGCTAAGTTCGTCAGCACTGGCCTTATTCGTGAAACATGAGAAGCCTCGGCGAGCACGGCGGGTGGCACGCCACTCGCTGGCCCTCGCACCGCAGACCCGGCCATATGCCTCGCCCGAGAACTATCGACAATTTCCTGCGCCACTGAAACCGCAGGCGTTGCTGGCCTGTGGGGAGGAGGCGGAATTTGCTGCTGCTCTGCCCTCCGTCGCGCCGAGCTCGACTGAATATTCCTCGTATTTTCGTGCTGCCGACTGACATATGGCGTCCCATGCAAACTGCTCATGTTATCCGCGTAGTTAACCTGCTGAGCCACCGCGGTGCGTAACATCTCTATAGCTCGCCGGGTCTCAATCGCTTGAGGCGATTCTCCCAATGGAATACGGTCGAGCGCTAGAGTCGCGGCGTACACGTTATCCATGGGGTTGTTGAAGTGACCCGGTGGAGTATTAAATCGCGATGGTGGTGGCACAGTATTGCCTCCAGTGGCCCCAGCAGGTAGCGCGGGTAACCCGGCTGGTACATTAGCCGGCTGTCCCCCAAGCGTCGCTCCTTGATACCTGGTTCCTTGGTTCACAGCCGGTATTGGCTGGTCTTGAGGTGTAAAGAACAACGTGGCCGGCTGTAGGTTTCCGCCTGCCGCAGGTAGTCTCGTCTGATGCCTCTGATTATATATTCTAGTTGTTTGCGTTTGTATGCGATCCTCCAACTCTTCCAATTGACGCTGGCGCAAGGCCATCCCCTGCCTCTCAGCTTCTACATCTCTCCTCTGTTGTTCTAACGCTCGGCGGGCCACGTCCAGATCTCTGGCACGTGCCGCCGCGTTCTCTGGGGTTATCACCGTCGCCAATACTGTGGTATCTAGGATTAGGTTATTGCTGAACAGAGCCGGGTTTGGTGGATGTGATGTTCCTGCCCTAGCTGTTCTGTCCGCGCTGAATCCAAACGTGTTTCTGAGATGAGCGCTTTCCCGAGCTTCGCTGGTAACAGATGCCGGCTCATCATCAACCCGGGCTATAACCGGGTTTCCATTAATCGGAGCTTGTTGTTGGGCTAGCGCTTGCGCCGCACCAGTCGCGGCTGCCATCACATCACCCTGATTGAGATCTATTGCAGGGGCTGTGTAGACCGCGACTCGGCGCGCAATGCCTGGCGAAGACTCATACTCTTCCTCTTTGCAGCTATCTTCTTCATACCGATCTTCAAGCAGATGCAAGATAGATTCGGTATCATCCTCTCCAACGACCCGGCCACGCGGGGTCCATACCGGCTCCTCCGGCTGTTCCCTCTTCGTGGTGGGTGCCTTCTCTGTGTTATCCGGCTCTGTTGTTCCTACCGATTCTTCCCCATCCGATTGAACGCAGGTGGCGTCTCCTGACATAGATTCATACTCATTAGTGTCAGAAATAAAACCAGACGCACGTACCATGCCGACGAAGACGTTGACCCGGCCGATCGTGACGACAGATCCGGTTTCCAGCTGATCCGACTCTGGCCCCCAGCCAAAGTCATCAACGATCTTCTCTCCTTCAGGGTTGGTGACGATCTCGCCGATGACGAGGTTCTTCATGCTCTCCAGAGCTTCTCCCGTGATGTTAACACCTTTAGATGTAGGCCCCACGGTGGGCGCCAACTGTCGTGGGATGGTCACCGCAGTCGTTACCAGGGGTAACTTAGTTTGGGGCGAATTGACTCTGGTGTTTGGGAGAGGGTTTAGCTCGGATGCAATCATATTAACTAGTGATCTAGAGGCTCAGGCTGCAATGTCCCTGAGACTCCAATCTAGGGTTACAAAGACTTGCTCTCGTATACCTAGAATACTCGAATCCTTCTATCTCTCTCAATCTCGATCTCTCTATGCCCTAGAAGCCGGTTTATATCATACCCGGCTTCCTGGCTTTCCTTACAAGATATTTCCGGAATCCTACTCGGGACCCATACGTAACCCTAAGTTCCTACCGTGACCCCCAAGTCACGGGTTACATGGTTTGCCCCGCCTCTAAGGTCTTATAGAACTTCTTTTCCCTTGAGCCAGGTCACCAACGCAATCACTGGCCCATTAACAACACTTGGCCCAGCATCACAGCGCAAGGTCTCGTGCAGTCCCTTCGGCCGGGTCTCATCCCAGGCATGGGCCTGCCGGGTTATCATCCCCCCAACAAAATTGTTCCTCTCTTTTATTCTAAATTTTATCCTCCTAGTGAGATTCATAAAGACCGGAATCAAATCTATAATTTCTGGCCTCATGATGGGGATAGTATCGCCTAAACGTGGTGGAGAATGAAGGTATTAATGCTCAAATGTTCCATTTATGAACTCCCGAGAAATATTGTTATCAATAATTCTTGTGCAAGGCTCTCTCTTCATGATAAGGATTTATTGGATGCTTCTTGTTGTGGATCACTCACACGTATGAAGGAAGAAGCTAAATGGGATCTTCTTGACCGTATTCAAGAAAACACTGAAGGATGAGAGAACAACAAAGGTAGAAAGTCAGGTATAAATTATGGTAATGAATGCATTAAATCTTTTATGGGAACCAATGATTTCTATGATGTTAGTGTTGTTTGTGGTCTGGATTCTCAAATCTTTGCAAACTGTCTTAAAGGTTTTGCCTCCTATCTTGATATTCCTAAAAATAGTTATCACAAGCACCATGCACCTTATAAAGATATTGTTCCTGCTAGTAATATAGACGTGCATGTTGTTAATCTTGCTTTTCCTAAGCCCAATGTTGAAAAAATCCCTTTCCCTGCTAAGGTGAAATAACACTCTATGGTGGATAGTGTGGTTAATAAGAGTAATAATAAATCTATTGAATCTGATGAACAAATAACTGTTGAACCTGCAGTAGCAATAGTGAAAGATCTTGTTTGTGGAAATGTGGAGGATGAACACATTGTCTTCTGTGAGGATGCTTCTAATATTGTTTCCCATCCTCATAGACCTAAGAAAACAAGTGTTAATGTGATTTTTGTTAAGATTGGTGATCATTGCTATTATGGTTTCTGTGATTTTGGTGCTAGCTATAGTGCCATACCTTATGAGCTTTATAGAGAAATTATGCATGAAATTGGTTCTTGTGAGCTTGAAGATATTGATGTGGTTATTCAGCTTGCTAATAGATAAATTGTTTTTTTGATTGGTATTGTTAGAGATGTTGAAGTTTTGTGTGGTAAAACTCAATAACCCACTGATTTTCTAGTACTTGGTAAGGCTGCTAGTAAGACTTGGCCTATTATTTTTGGTAGACCTTTCTTGAACACTTGTGGTGCTATTATAGATTGTAAAAGAAAGAAGATTTTGACTAAATTTGATCGAAAATCTTATGAGTTCAATGTCTCCAAATTTGCTAGACCACCTTATGAATCTAAATTGCCTGATGAGAATTTTAAAGTTGAACAACTTGCTTCTATTGCTCTTGCTCCTAACAATGTTTTGCAGCAATATATGGAGGACCATGAGAGTGAGGTTTTTATGGAAGAGAGAAATGAGATTAACGATATTCTTCTTCGTCAACCGGTGATACTGAAACATAATTTACCTGTGGAAGACTTGGGTACCAAATTACCACCCAAGGAGGATCCTGTCTTTGATTTAAAACCTTTGCCTGATGATCTTAAATATGCTTATATTGATGATAAGAAAATATATCATGTTATTATTAGTGCTAAACTTTCAAGTGAAGAAGAGGAAAGATTATTGGGAATTCTGAAGAAACACTGTGGAGCTATTGGATATACTCCTTATGATTTGAAGGGAATTTCTAATACCATATGTCAGCATGCTATTAATATTGAACCTGATGCAAAGCCAGTAGTTGAACATCAACGTCGTTTGATTCCTAAGATGAAATAAGTGGTAAGAAATGAGGTATTAAAACTTCTTGATGCAGGTATTATTTTTCCACTTGCTGATAGTTGATGGGTGAGCCCTATGCATTGTGTCCCTAAGAAGGGAGGAATGACGGTTGTACCTAATGAAAACAATGAGCTCATTCCACAAAGAGTAGTAGTTGGTAATAGAATGTGCATTGATTTTAGAAATGTTAATAAAGTTACTAAGAAAGATCATTATCCTTTACCCTTTATTGATCAAATGCTTGAGAGGTTGTCTAAGAAAACTCTTTTTTGCATACTTGATGGTCATTCTGGGTTTTCTCAAATTGTTCTTAGGAAGCAAGATCAAGAGAAACAACCTTTACTTGTTCTTATGGTACTTATGCTTATAGACGTATGCCTTTCGGTTTTTGTAATGCTCCTGCTACTTTTCAAAGATGCTTGTCTGCTATTTTTCATGATTTTTGTGAAGAAATTGTGGAAATATTCATGGATGATTTCTCTGTCTATGGAACTTCTTTTGATAATTATTTGCACAACCTTGATAAAGTTTTGCAGAGAAGTGAGGAAACTAATCTCCTTCTTAATTGGGAGAAATGCCACTTTATGGTTAATGAAGGAGCTGTTCTTGGACATAAAATTTCTGAAAGAGGTATTGAAGTTGACAGAGCTAAAGTGGAAGCCATAGAGAAAATGCTCTGTCCTAGGGATGTTAGTATTCGTAGTATTCTTGGTCACGCTAGTTTTTATAGGAGGTTTATTAAAGATTTCTCTAAAATATCAAAGCCTTTTACTAATCTTCTTCAAAAAGATATACCATTTGTTTTTTATGATTATTGTAAGGAAGCTTTTGAAACTTTAAAGAAGGCTTTAACTACTACTCCTGTTGTGCAACCGCCTGATTGGAATTTATCTTTGGACAACGCGTAGATAAGATGTTGAATGTTACAAATTATGCTAGTAAGACTCTTGATGCTGCTCAAAATAATTATGCTACTACTGAAAAAGAGTGCTTAGCTGTAGTTTTTGCATGTGATAGGTTTAGACCTTATATAGTTGACTCAAAGGTTACTATTGTAACATCCCAAGTATGAAAAATAGCCATTAGAATGTTTGCTCTCTGTTATTTTATGGTTTGCATCATGGCATCATGTTGATTGCATTTGTTTTGCTTGTTTTCCATTTGTTATTCTCTGTTTTGCTTTGTTTTCCAACTGTTTTCATTTGTTTTCCTTTGTTTTCTATTTGAATTTCAAACCAAAAATTCAAACCTTTGTTTCATACTTGTGATGTTACAATTTCTAAAATGATATTTCAAAATAAAACAATTGTTTGTTTCCATTAAAGTGTGATTTCAAAACTGTTGTGTTGTTTCTATAAAAATGCATCCAATAACCAAACCCTTTTCAAATTCAGTTATGATTTTCCTCCAAACAACAACCATGTTGAAATTATGAAAATTGCAAAACAAAACTCTCCAAATAAAATGGTTCAATTAACACTTCCAATTGTTTCCATGAAATAATAATAAGCTCAACTCTTATTTGTCATTTAATAATCCACCTAATATAAATTGCATTCAAAATTCAAATTCAAATCTCATTTTTTTCCAATTAAAAGCATTTGATCACCCTATTCAAATATTGTTTTCAATAGTTGAAGTTGGTGTAAATTGCTTGTGAATAACATTCCTTTTTATCAACACCCTAATGGCAATTTAAATTTCAAATCAATTCATAATTGACATGTTTCAAATTGTGGTTTAAACATCAATTTATTGCAAACAATTAAATTCAACAATCTTTTCATACTTGCTTGAGCTTATTAAATAGAATTTGCTTATTTCCAAAATTCCCAAATCAAACATTATTTGAAATTCAACTAACCAATTTAACAAAATCAAACTAATATTCCAAATTTTGATGTTAATGGTAAATTGCTTTTAATTACTGTTTTGCAAAGTACTAAAAATTATTCATGAAAATAAACCCAAATCCTTATTCCTTTTTCTATCTCTCTCATCCTTTTATCATTTACAAAAAAAATTGGAAAGAAAAATCAAAAGCAAAAAAATTGAGGAGAGAGGCCCAACTCTCTCCCCCCAGCCCACTTCCCCCTTCTGGCCCAGTACCCCTTCCCCCTTTGGCGTCTTCCTCCCAGCGATCGTCATCTTCTGTACGAACCCACCTCCTCCACCCGATCAACCTCTCCCTCCTCCGATTTCATGCCGTACGAGCTAGGGCTCACCTTAAAACACCCACCTACCCTCTGCCTCACCTAAACCCTAGGAGCCCCTCCTTCCTCCTCCAGCCGTCGATCCCCTCCTCCTTCTTCCACCTCCATCTCCCCCATCCCTCAGTCTCTGAACCTCTGTAGCGAGAGAGATACAGAGAGCTTCCTCCCCATAGCCCCGCCGACCATGGTCACCTCGAGGACCTGCTGTCCCCGGGAATGGAACCGCCACCTCACGCACTTCATCTTTGGTGAAGGCGCCATGGGCCGAGGAGCCTCCCACCGCCGGCGCCATCCCCTCTGTCGCCGGCCTTCCTTGCTGTCCGCCCTGCTCCTCCGACCTGCCTGCACCGACCCGCCTCGCCTCCAATCGCTCAAGGTGAGCCGCCTCCTCCTTCCCTCGCTCCTCTCGCCTCCCTCCTCTCGCCCTTGGTCGCAACCACCCCTCGCAGCAGCCCCCTCCGGCGAGCAGGTCGCTGCCGGCGCTAGCCTTTCCTCTGTCGAGTTACAGACAGAAACCAGCGATCCAATGTTCAGTTACAGATTCAGAAAATCCCGCGAGCCAACAGCACATACCCCCCCGAGATCCCTTCCTTCCAACACAGAGCAGCAGCCCAACTGGTGCGTCCCCAGCGCAGCGAACCCTCAGGTCCTGGGATCGAGTCCCAGCCCCACCCTTTTTCTGCCCCTTTATTCGTTTGATTCAGTTAAACAGCAGCACCACACCTTATCCACCCCGAGGCCCCCTTCCTAGCACCAAAGTTCAGTCATCCCACTGGTTAGCACCCTTTGCTCACAGCAGCAGGTCAGGGGTTCGAGTCCCCCCTCCCACCAAAAACCCAACCTTTTTTAATTCTAATTGTTTGGTCACAGAAACATCTCAGAATCACAACTAGGCCCTTGCAAATTATTTTTAGACCCCTGTAAAATATTTTCCAAGTCCCTGTTAATCTTTCTAGGTCCCTAAATATTGTAAAAATGGCAGATTTGTATCTTAATTTGTAAAATGCATAATTAATTCATCTAAACTCCAATTTCAACATTTTTAATATGTTTTCAATACCAAATTAAATGCTCTATCCAAATATAAAATTTATTTCCTGTTTTGAATATTTTAAATTGTTGAAATATTTGAATTCTTGTTTAAATCACTTAATTTTGCAAAATTCATAACTTGGGCATAAAAATTCCAAATTCCACAAACTAAATATGTTTTCCAATCAACTTTTCATGTACTTTCCAAAATAAAAATTTTGTTTGCTGTTTTGAATAATTTAAATAGCTGAAAACAACTGTTTCTTGTTTAATGCATTTAAAATTGCCAAAATAATAACTTGCTCATTTTAAATCCAATTTCAACAAATGAAATATGTTTTCCATGCAAAATTAAACCCTCTTTCCAAATATAAAATTTGTTTCATGTTTTGAATAATTAAAATTGGTTAAATGATTTAAACCTTGTTTAAATCATTTAATATTGTTAAATTCATAACTTGATCAAATTAAATTCTTTTGGGACATATAAAATATGTTTTCAAACCATCAAAGCATAACCTTTTCAAATATGAACTTCACTCAATGTTTTGCACAAATAAAAATTCAAATTAGTTCATGTTTGAATTAAATTCATTTAATTCTTGTTTAAACTTGTTTAATTCATAAGTAATTCATCCAAAATCCTTTTTCAACAAGTGAAACATGCATTCCATCTAAAATTGTGTGTTATTTCCAAATATGAACTTTGTTATCCATTTTGAACAATTAAAAGTGGTGAAAACAACAAATGCTTGTGTGGCACCTTTAAGAAACCAAAATTCCAAAACTTAATAAATGAATTTCTAAACTTGGTAAACCTTATTTCCATTTGGTTCTATTGTTGTTATTTTTCTGTTTTCCTCATCCATGCATCATGCTAATCCACTTTCACATGTTGCTTAGTTGTAAACAATTAATTCAACCATAATTCATGGGCTTGCCATATGCAATCCAGATTTGCATGTGGGTCCATTTAATCATGTTGTTACCACATCAACTAGTTTATTTTGATGCATCAATTAAATTGACATGCATCATCCCATTTTTGTGCACTATGCCATGTTATTGATTGTTTGCCTCTGCGTTGTTTGTTTGCTTCTTCTTGGATAAACGACGACGTTGAGACCGACGATACTTACGACACCCCTTCTAAGGAGTTAGCTCAGTACCAGGCTACTGGGTTTGCAGGCAAGTTATCACTCACATGAACCATCGTGTTCCTTTCAACATTGGTTACCGATACTTTCCGTTGTCTATTCTGCTAGCCCTATGATTAGTTGCTTCTGTTACGAACCTATCACATGTATCCTCTAACCCTGATATTGCCTCACCTCCATACCTATAACCTTTTGCTTGTTGCCCGTGTCTTACTAGCATGCTTAGGGTTGTTTTGCTCGAGTCTATTACCCGTTACTTTCTGTTACTATTTCTATTATGTTCTGGGGGCTCGATGTTTAATCAATCAATCATGCTAATGTTATTATCAATAATAAATTTGATGATAAGGCACCGGCAGGAGGCCCTTTGTGGTTTTGAGGCCTGCTAGTGTCGACCCTAATAGGAAAAGGGTCTTGTCTACTGATCCATGATGAGCGCACTACCCGCATGTGGGAAGCGAGTATGGGCGCCCCCCTCAATTTGACTCGATTCGCATCTCGTCCAAATTGCCTCATTTAGTTCGGGTTTTCCATTTGCTGCATGCATGATCTTGCGAGCCCTTGGTACCCGGGTGGAACTTTTGTAGTCGGCATATAGGGGGACACGGTCTTAGAGTGCTATGAGGGTCCATTTTCTTCTGGGCTCGATTAGCCGTGCGCCCAAGGTGCTTTGGGCTTGATGCGAAGAAGAGTTGGGTTGTGTTGAGTACCTCGCTTGGTGGGTTTGATCCCCGTCTGGCGGGTTATTCTTACGTGTACGGCCAAATTGGTGCACCCCTGCAGGGATAAATATTCTCGAGAAGCCGTGTTTTCCGCGGTTATGGATTACTTGGTGAAAGTACTGGCTAACAAGTACTCAGGACAACTTAAACCTAATGATTAACAACCTTACACCCAATGATTAACAACTTGACTAGTAATAGGCTTATTGACACAATAATCTGAACTATCATTAATTTAACGGTGTGAGTTATCCTCGGATTGCTTCTTTGGATAAGGGGCAAGATCCAGGATGGGTTTGTTTGGTGGTTAGCTATAGTTGGTTACGATACGCGATCTTATCTCCTTTCTGGTAGCCGGCAGTTGTAGTATGCTCTGTAGTTGGTTAGAGCAGCCAGTTGCAGCATCTTTTATATCCCCTTTCCTCCGTTGAACCCAAAGCATCTGTGCTTGGTGTTGACGGGCTACACTTTGTTGAACTATGAGTCTTGCTTGCCAGTACGTTTATGTACTGACCCCTTTGGGGCTGTGGTTTCCGCAGACCTACGTTTCCGAGGATCTACATGGTGGCTACTACGTGGAGTATGACGAGACTGCTGACGAGTAGATAGCGGACCCGGGCAGGATCCGAGACTTCGTGGATGGGCTCCGTCTTTTCGTTTCCGGCCTCTTAGGCCTATTTGGATCTTGTCTGTACTCAGACCTTTTGAATGCTTCCGCTGTGATGTAATGATGTATTGTTGGGACAGGTGTCCTCTGAATGATTGTATTTGCTATTTCTGCTCTAATGAGAGCTATTTGCAACTTATTTCAATCTTTTGTGTCGTAGAGATCTGTTGTGATATCACTTGTTCCAATGCCGTTGATGTACCATGTGCGTATGTTTTGAAGTACGTCAATGGAAGTATCCTGATTTCTATGGGATAGTTTACGTCGACGATGAACAGATAGGGGTTGGTTGTCACACATACGTGTGTTGGCCTAGTCGTAAGAGGACGCGGGTGCCGGTAAGCCCCGTAATCCAACCTACTACTGTTCAACGGAACGGCGAGTATCCTTTAGAAGTCCGGGTGCGACAAATGATATCAGAGCCTGTCTGCCTGTAGGATCCCTTTTTACTGGTCGCAGTTGAGTCTAGAAACTATTTTGTAGCTATATAGGAAAAATGAAACGTGAGAGTAGGAATTCTGTTCTTTTTCTTCTTTCCCCACCCACCCTCCCTTTTCTGGTAAGGAAGTGCAACGTTGTTTTCCCTTCTCATCTAAACTTTCAAGTTAGGATTTCACGAATTCTGGTTTCTCTAGGATGGTTATATCTGCTAGACCATAGGAATGGAGGTGGTTGTGACATGATTTATCATGTTGCCTACTCATGAATGAGAACGGAGGCGTGTAAGCCCCGGAAGCAGATCCTCTATTCCTTAAGCAGTAGATATTGATCCTTTAGAAGCCCGGATGGGTTTTCCGTAGTACCTCAGGAGTTTTGTTCTCGTTTTCCCCGATGTTGATATCCTGTTCTTCTCAACATCCTTTACGTCCGTTGAAACCTTGTTGTTGTTTTCCAGTTCAGTTCTTCTACCGGCGTCTAATCAATAACTCTGTTCCACCCTTCTGACCAGATAATCTATTCCCCAAATGAATCAAGTTCTGTTCAGCTATACACCCTCGATACAAAACCCCTTCCTCTATTTGAAAATGTTCCGGTGGTTTCTAAATTCCCTGACATCTTTCCAGAAGAGTTGCCAGGAATTCCTATCGTTTTGAACTTCCAGAAGAACTATCCAAGGTGCACGATGTGTTTCACGTGTCACAGCTCAAGAGGATCTTCCAAGAAGTATCCGGACCTTTTCTTTTCTCAGCAGGAATCTCGGGGCGCGATTCCTTCAAGGGGGGGCATTTTGTAACATCCCAAGTATGAAAAATAGCCATTAGAATGTTTGCTCTCTGTTATTTTATGTTTTGCATCATGGCATCATGTTGATTGCATTTGTTTTGCTTGTTTTCCATTTGTTATTCTCTGTTTTGCTTTGTTTTCCAACTGTTTTCATTTGTTTTCCTTTGTTTTCTATTTGAATTTCAAACCAAAAATTCAAACCTTTGTTTCATACTTGTGATGTTACAATTTCTAAAATGATATTTCAAAATAAAACAATTGTTTGTTTCCATTAAAGTGTGATTTCAAAACTGTTGTGTTGTTTCTATAAAAATGCATCCAATAACCAAACCCTTTTCAAATTCAGTTATGATTTTCCTCCAAACAACAACCATGTTGAAATTATGAAAATTGCAAAACAAAACTCTCCAAATAAAATGGTTCAATTAACACTTCCAATTGTTTCCATGAAATAATAATAAGCTCAACTCTTATTTTTCATTTAATAATCCACCTAATATAAATTGCATTCAAAATTCAAATTCAAATCTCATTTGTTTCCAATTAAAAGCATTTGATCACCCTATTCAAATATTGTTTTCAATAGTTGAAGTTGATGTAAATTGCTTGTGAATAACATTCCTTTTTATCAACACCCTAATGGCAATTTAAATTTCAAATCAATTCATAATTGACATGTTTCAAATTGTGGTTTAAACATCAATTTATTGCAAACAATTAAATTCAACAATCTTTTCATACTTGCTTGAGCTTATTAAATAGAATTTGCTTATTTCCAAAATTCCCAAATCAAACATTATTTGAAATTCAACTAACCAATTTAACAAAATCAAACTAATATTCCGAATTTTGAAGTTAATGGTAAATTGCTTTTAATAACTGTTTTGCAAAGTACTAAAAATTATTCATGAAAATAAACCCAAATCCTTATTCCTTTTTCTATCTCTCTCATCCTTTTATCATTTACAAAAAAAATTGGAAAGAAAAATCGAAAGCAAAAAAATTGAGGAGAGAGGCCCAACTCTCTCCCCCCAGCCCACTTCCCCCTTCTGGCCCAGTACCCCTTCCCCCTTTGTCGTCTTCCTCCCAGCGATCGTCATCTTCTGTACGAACCCACCTCCTCCACCCGATCAACCTCTCCCTCCTCCGATTTCATGCCGTACGAGCTAGGGCTCCCCTTAAAACACCCACCTACCCTCTGCCTCACCTAAACCCTAGGAGCCCCTCCTTCCTCCTCCAGCCGCCGATCCCCTCCTCCTTCCACCTCCATCTCCCCCATCCCTCAGTCTCTGAACCTCTGTAGCGAGAGAGATACAGAGAGCTTCCTCCCCATAGCCCCGCCGACCACGGTCACCTCGAGGACCTGCTGTCCCCGGGAATGGAACCGCCACCTCACGCACTTCATCATTGGTGAAGGCGCCATGGGCCGAGGAGCCTCCCACCGCCGGCGCCATCCCCTCCGTCGCCGGCCTTCCTTGCTGTCCGCCCTGCTCCTCCGACCTGCCTGCACCGACCCGCCTCGCCTCCAATCGCTCAAGGTGAGCCGCCTCCTCCTTCCCTCGCTCCTCTCGCCTCCCTCCTCTCGCCCTTGGTCGCAACCACCCCTCGCAGCAGCCCCCTCCGGCGAGCAGGTCGCTGCCGGCGCTAGCCTTTCCTCTGTCGAGTTACAGACAGAAACCAGCGATCCAATGTTCAGTTACAGATTCAGAAAATCCCGCGAGCCAACAGCACATACCCCCCCGAGATCCCTTCCTTCCAACATAGAGCAGCAGCCCAACTGGTGCGTCCCCAGCGCAGCGAACCCTCAGGTCCTGGGATCGAGTCCCAGCCCCACCCTTTTTCTGCACCTTTATTCGTTTGATTTAGTTAAACAGCAGCACCACACCTTATCCACCCCGAGGCCCCCTTCCTAGCACCAAAGTTCAGTCATCCCACTGGTTAGCACCCTTTGCTCACAGCACCAGGTCAGGGGTTCGAGTCCCCCCTCCCACCAAAAACCCAACCTTTTTTAATTCTAATTGTTTGGTCACAGAAACATCTCAGAATCACAACTAGGCCCTTGCAAATTATTTTTAGACCCCTGTAAAATATTTTCCAAGTCCCTGTTAATCTTTCTAGGTCCCTAAATATTGTAAAAATGGCAGATTTGTATCTTAATTTGTAAAATGCATAATTAATTCATCTAAACTCCAATTTCAACATTTTTAATATGTTTTCAATACCAAATTAAATGCTCTATCCAAATATAAAATTTATTTCCTGTTTTGAATATTTTAAATTGTTGAAATATTTGAATTCTTGTTTAAATCACTTAATTTTGCAAAATTCATAACTTGGGCATAAAAATTCCAAATTCCACAAACTAAATATGTTTTCCAATCAACTTTTCATGTACTTTCCAAATATAAATTTTGTTTGCTGTTTTGAATAATTTAAATTGCTGAAAACAATTGTTTCTTGTTTAATGCATTTAAAATTGCCAAAATAATAACTTGCTCATTTTAAATCCAATTTCAACAAATGAAATATGTTTTCCATGCAAAATAAAACCCTCTTTCCAAATATAAAATTTGTTTCATGTTTTGAATAATTAAAATTGGTTAAATGATTTAAACCTTGTTTAAATCATTTAATATTGTTAAATTCATAACTTGATCAAATTAAATACTTTTGGGACATATAAAATATGTTTTCAAACCATCAAAGCATAACCTTTTCAAATATGAACTTCACTCAATGTTTTGCACAAATAAAAATTCAAATAAGTTCATGTTTGAATTAAATTCATTTAATTCTTGTTTAAACTTGTTTAATTCATAAGTAATTCATCCAAAATCCTTTTTCAACAAGTGAAACATGCATTCCATCTAAAATTGTGTGTTATTTCCAAATATGAACTTTGTTATCCATTTTGAACAATTAAAAGTGGTGAAAACAACAAATGCTTGTGTGGCACCTTTAAGAAACCAAAATTCCAAAACTTAATAAATGAATTTCTAAACTTGGTAAACCTTATTTCCATTTGGTTCTATTGTTGTTATTTTTCTGTTTTCCTCATCCATGCATCATGCTAATCCACTTTCACATGTTGCTTAGTTGTAAACAATTAATTCAACCATAATTCATGGGCTTGCCATATGCAATCCAAAATTGCATGTGGGTCCATTTAATCATGTTGTTACCACATCAACTAGTTTATTTTGATGCATCAATTAAATTGACATGCATCATCCCATGTTTGTGCACTATGCCATGTTATTGATTGTTTGCCTCTGCGTTGTTTGTTTGCTTCTTCTCGGATAAACGACGACGTTGAGACCGATGATACTTACGACACCCCTTCTAAGGAGTTAGCTCAGTACCAGGCTACTGGGTTTGCAGGCAAGTTATCACTCACATGAACCATCGTGTTCCTTTCAACATTGGTTACCGATACTTTCCGTTGTCTATTCTGCTAGCCCTATGATTAGTTGCTTCTGTTACGAACCTATCACATGTATCCTCTAACCCTGATATTGCCTCACCTCCATACCTATAACCTTTTGCTTGTTGCCCGTGTCTTACTAGCATGCTTAGGGTTGTTTTGCTCGAGTTTGTTACCCGTTACTTTCTGTTACTATTTCTATTATGTTCTGGGGGCTCGATGTTTAATCAATCAATCATGCTAATGTTATTATCAATAATAAATTTGATGATAAGGCACCTGCAGGAGGCCCTTTGTGGTTTTGAGGCCTGCTAGTGTCGACCCTAATAGGAAAAGGGTCTTGTCTACTGATCCATGATGAGCGCACTACCCGCATGTGGGAAGCGAGTATGGGCGCCCCCCTCAATTTGACTCGATTCGCATCTCGTCCAAATCGCCTCATTTAGTTCGGGTTTTCCATTTGCTGCATGCATGATCTTGCGAGCCCTTGGTACCCGGGTGGAACTTTTGTAGTCGGCATATAGGGGGACACGGTCTTAGAGTGCTATGAGGGTCCATTTTCTTCTGGGCTCGATTAGCCGTGCGCCCAAGGTGCTTTGGGCTTGATGCGAAGAAGAGTTGGGTTGTGTTGAGTACCTCGCTTGGTGGGTTTGATCCCCGTCTGGCGGGTTATTCTTACGTGTACGGCCAAATTGGTGCACCCCTGCAGGGATAAATCTTCTCGAGAAGCCGTGTTTTCCGCGGTTATGGATTACTTGGTGAAAGTACTGGCTAACAAGTACTCAGGACAACTTAAACCTAATGATTAACAACCTTACACCCAATGATTAACAACTTGACTAGTAATAGGCTTATTGACACAATAATCTGAACTATCATTAATTTAACGGTGTGAGTTATCCTCGGATTGCTTCTTTGGATAAGGGGCGAGATCCAGGATGGGTTTGTTTGTTTGGTGGTTAGCTATAGTTGGCTACGATACGCGATCTTATCTCCTTTCTGGTAGCCGGCAGTTGTAGTATGCTCTGTAGTTGGTTAGAGCAGCCAGTTGCAGCATCTTTTATATCCCCTTTCCTCCGTTGAACCCAAAGCATCTGTGCTTGGTGTTGACGGGCTACACTTTGGTGAACTGTGAGTCTTGCTTGCCAGTACGTTTATGTACTGACCCCTTTGGGGCTGTGGTTTCCGCAGACCTACGTTTCCGAGGATATACATGGTGGCTACTACGTGGAGTATGACGAGACTGCTGACGAGTAGATAGCGGACCCGGGCAGGATCCGAGACTTCGTGGATGGGCTCCGTCTTTTCGTTTCCGGCCTCTTAGGCCTATTTGGATCTTGTCTGTACTCAGACCTTTTGAATGCTTCCGCTGTGATGTAATGATGTATTGTTGGGACAGGTGTCCTCTGAATGATTGTATTTGCTATTTCTGCTCTAATGAGAGCTATTTGCAACTTATTTCAATCTTTTGTGTCGTAGAGATCTGTTGTGATATCACTTGTTCCAATGCCGTTGACGTACCATGTGTGTATGTTTTGAAGTACGTCAATGGAAGTATCCTGATTTCTATGGGATAGTTTACGTCGACGCTGAACAGATAGGGGTTGGTTGTCACACATACGTGTGTTGGCCTACTCGTAAGAGGACGCGGGTGCCGGTAAGCCCCGTAATCCAACCTACTACTGTTCAACGGAACGGCGAGTATCCTTTAGAAGTCCGGGTGCGACAACTATTCATACTGATCATGCTGCTATTAGATACCTTATGGAAAAGAAAGATGCTAAGCCTAGGCTTATTAGGTGGGTGTTTCTTTTACAACAGTTTAATTTGCATATTGTGGATAGGAAGGGTGCAGAAAATCTTGTTGCCGATAACTTGTCTATATTGGAAAACATTACTTTCGACCCTCTTTCTGTTAATGATAGTTTTCCAAATGAACAATTGGCTGAAATAAAGGTAAAATCCCAAGATAGTCCATGGTATGCTGATTATTCTAACTTTATTGTTTCAAAGTATTTGCCTCCAATATTTACAGCTCAACAAAGAAGAAAATTCTTCTATGATTTATATAAAGAAGGAGTAGATGGTATTATGATAAGATGTGTTCCAGATCATGAACAACCTTAGATATTGAAGAAGTGCCATAGTAGTGCTTATGGAGGACATCATGCTAGAGATAGAACCGCACAGAAGGTTCTACAATCAGGTTTCTATTGGCCTACTCTCTTTAAAGATGCACGTAAATTTATTTCATCTTGTGATGAATGTCAAAGAGTAGGAAATATTTCTAGACGTAATGACATTCCTATGAGTTATTCTCTTGTTATTGAACATTTTGATTGTTGGGGATTTGACTTTATGGGTCCTTTTCCTCCTTCGAATGGTTATTCTCACATTCTTGTTGCTGTTCATTATGTTACTAAGTGGGTAGAAGCTATACCTACAAAAAGTATTGATGGTGAGACCTCTTTAAAAATGCTTAAAGCTGTTAGTTTTCCTAGATTTGGTGTGCCTAGATATCTTATGACTGATGGAGGTTCTCATTTTATTCATGTTGGTTTTAGAAAAACCCTTGCTAAATATGATGTTAATCATAGAATTGCGTCAGCTTTTCATCCTCAAACTAGTGGGCAAGTAGAATTATCAAATAGAGAAATTAAATCTGTCTTGCAAAAGACTGTTAATAAATCGAGGAAGAATTGGTCAGATAAGTTGATTGGTGCTTTATGGGATTATAGAACTTCTTATAAAAACCTATGGGTATGTATCCCTATAAAATGATTTATGGAAAAGATTGTAACTTGCCTTTAGAATTAGAACACAAAGCTTATCGGGCAGTGAAATAATTAAATAAAGATTTTAAACTTGCTTGTAAGAAAAGAATGCTTGATTTGAGTCATTTATATGAATGGAGATGTCAAGCTTATAAAAAAGCCAAGCTCTTTAAAGAGAAAGTAAAACACTGGCATGATAAAAGAATCCTTTGTAGAGGCCCCAAACCACTGGGCCAGAACCCCTCATATACATCCATTCACGATCCCAGGAATTCAGTCGTGATCAACATATGAAGTTTCTACATAGATAACATTATCAATTACACGAATAATAGAGTCTTACAACGATTGGTCACATGACCAAGTCTTAAACAACTACCATGCAGGGCAGGCAAATGGTCACACATTCAGCGGAATCTTAGAAAAACACAACGTAGAGAGGCCATGTCACGCCTTAACCTACAGGCTGCTGATCGGGAGCCGGGCCTTATTCGCGTAGTCGTCAACGAAGTACTCCTCCTTGTAATACCCCTTTTGCGGCAGCTCCTCAAAGTCTGACAAGGTAAATAGCCAAGGACGAAACCAATATGAATGCATTGGAATGTACTCTGCAAGACATCCTTTATAAACTTACATAATGCAAGTATGCTTATATGGTGGAATAGGTAGGCTATACATAGGGTTCACTACCCATGGTGGATGTAAGAAACATCATGGTTGCTTTATCATCTCTATATCTTTGTTGAAGAAGATACTTCAAAAGAAAATAATATAGTTTTCTTTCTCTTGTAGATATTGCATGTCCAAGAGATTTTATAAAACTTTTTATTATAAAAGAATGTTTTTCTTTACAAAACTTCTTGTAGAACAACTTCAGCTTTTCTTCATCAGTACCTCACCGGTACAAATCCTTTTCCATAAACAGCCTTTTTGAAAACATTGACACAATGCTAGCTACATGGCCATTCAACTGCCCATATCCGAGGGATCGGCTAATAAGAATAGTTTTACTCTGTAGAGGTGTAGACAATCCCCAAAATCCAATCATTTGCCATGAACCACCCATGGACCGTTCACAGCGCTATGCGAACATAAGATAAATGATCCTAACTGTCCACTCTGGTCAAGCTCGTATATGACTACCCCTTCAACTGGGTTTATTCAACCCGGCACCATGTCACACATCGCCACGGCAGGAGACCCAACTGTCGCAGCCGGAGGAGAAATTAATCCCACACTTTCATGTCCCGTATCTCCCTCCTGGCGACATTTCGGTTCAGAGAATCACCTTCTCTATAGCATTTTGGGATAGAACACACACTAACAAGAACAAGTTTTTAGGTAGGCCTCATGCCCATGTTGAGGTAGAGTGTCAGTACTTCTTGGTTGTCCAGCGAAGACTAGGTTATGTGTCTTTTGTAAACCATTTCGAAAACTTTCCTCTTTGCCTCCTCCGGTGAATAAGGTCCCGCCTTTCCACCGTGGACTTTTCATAGCATTTGTTTACAAAAACACATTATTTTAAAATGTCCACTTAGGGACTCAAGATTATTATATTTGGTGGTATTTATATATCATATGGTGGCTAAAGGCTTGGTAACACCAAGTTTGACTATTGGCAATGTGATAGATAAATATAATATTAATAGTAATAATAGCCACAACAAAAATAGTTTTGGTAATCATATTTTTGTAAAACTTCAGAAGTAGAATTTCCATGATAGATAAGGATAAGTTTAATAACATCAAGCTTTAGGATGGCTTGCCTTGGTATTGATTTGATCCTTTTTCTTGAAAATGGCAACAATGATAATATCCCTCTTCACCAAACACTTCTTCCTCGTTTTCTGTCGTCGTAAATTAAAATAAGGGACACACAATCAGAACCAATCTAAGACAAAAAAAATGGTACTAAGTAATACATACAGAAAGAAATTCACAAAACAAAGCATCAATCAAGTTTGCAAAAATAACACTTCACATGCACACACAAAAATAATAATAATAAAAGCTAACACTTCTATGGTGGAGAAATGTTATTTCTCACCAAAATGCAATGGCACCAGTGGGTGTTCCACTAGCATACCAAGGTATTTAGAGGTCAAAATGCCTCTGGTTACACTTGTGGAAAATAATATTCCACCAAACAAATATTAAAAACTACTCATACTAGTGAAAAATAATACTATGAAAAATAAACAAACAAAGCTACTCATGCCTTTCTATAAATTTAAGTGCAAGATAACAGAGGTGATAACATCTTATAATCAGTACCAAAATGGTACTGGACTCAACATAACAACATCAAAAACGTAGGTAAAAAACATAACAATACTTTGCTCACAACATCTATGTAGTAAAAAGACTAGAAAACAATACTAGACTACTTCTATTTCTATTTGTTTTACAAACATGACCAAACTTCCTAACATACTAGTATTGCAAGAAAACATCATTTTAGCAGATAGAAAAACATCCACACATGTTAGGAAACAAGATTTAAGCATGCAAACATTTATTCAAAACTAAATACACAAGATTTAATATTAACAGAAAAGTACTAAATATAGAAATGCATGCCATAATAATCTAGAGCTCTTAAAATTACAAAAAAACTAGGATTTCATATATCTAAACATACACAAGCTCATTCAATTGAATCCAGATCAAAAATCATTATTAAACACTCTCTAAAAATCCTAGAAATGACTACTGGACATTTACCAAAATGAATGGCATTTTCCATAGACAAGTATCCTTGATACAACATAAAGTGTTGTTGATAGATCTACTCAAGGGCTACTCAAAACAATTTGGATTGACCAAAATGGTCACATATTCTCAAAGTTATGCACAAAAAAAATAACATACAGTCTGTGGTATTTTAAATACTACAGCAAAAATATTGCACAAAATCCAGATCTACAAGTTGCATGTGTTTTCAAAAATGTCTACCTACTTCCAAGATTTTTGGTTGAGTTGTATTTCCACTAATTCTATTTTTAACATGCCAAAAGCAAATAATTAGTTTTATGTTATTTTTAAATGGAAAAGAAACACACAGCGCGGGCTGGCTTTCGAATGCGCGCAGCCCAGCTAAGCGCACAATGCAGCCCAACTCACGCACGCGCGCTCAGCGCAGAAAACGTCTGATTTAAGCGGACCAGTTGATCTATGGATCGATGGCCTGTGGTCCTCTCCCTCCTCTCTCTCTAATTCTCATAACAGAAGCACGACAGCGACGGGATGCTCGTGATTGCTCACCGTGGCGCTTGCAGCGCAGTGGAGAGGGGTCAAGTAGGTCGTGTGGGCTCGGTGCAGTGCCGGGGTACGGTCGTGGGCGGTTACGGCAGCTCCAGTCGACGCCTAGAAGTTGCTCGGCGGTGGCGGCTCCAGCGATGGTGGCGTGCAACCTGCAAGGGAACGACCGAACGGAGGGGTCAGGGCAGGGCTGCGGAGTACGGCAAACTCAACGGAGAAAAAAAGCGAGGGTTGGTGATGCTTGGAGTGAGCTCCACCTCAGTGTGCAGTCCGCGGTGGCCGGCAGCGTAAAACTTGCCCACAATGCTCACAGAGAGCTCGCGGGGTTTTGGGATCTAGTCGGGGTGGTTGCGGTGGAGGAGTGGGGCGGTGTGGACAAGTTTCTGCTTACCCGTGGATTTATAGCCACGGCGCCGTGGTCGGTGTCGCGTGTGTGCGCTCGGCCTCGACGCAGTGCGCACGGGCGCGTGCTCCCGGGTGATGGCACGAGATGCAAAGGGCGGTGGCGATGTCTAGGAGGACAGGGGCGTGCAACGGCGTCTAGAAGAGGCAAGGTGGAGGCGCGGCGTTGCCATAGTGCCCGTGCACTGTGTGCCCGCGGCTGTCCCCTCCCCAAATCCATCTCTCTGTCCCCCCTCTGATTTCTCTCTTCCCACTGCCTCTCTGGTCCGATCCAAACGGCACAAAGACAAGCAATCGAGAGTAGACAGTCTAGGGTAGGGTTTAGACAAAAAGGCACGGCTCAAAAAATACACAAACAATAAAAAACAATATCCAAACTTCTATCAAAAACAAATTCAGAAAATTCAGTTTTCAGTGGCTTAGCAGTTTTTGCTAAGTGCTGGAACAGTCAAAATATGAAAATTTTGAAATTGTTTTCAAGGCTCAAATTAATCCCAAATTTTGTTTTCAAAGTATGAGATTGTTAAACATGTTCTGTACTTTCAGAAACAACTTTAGAAAACAAAATTTGAGTTGTGGAAGGCTTTGAAAACAAAGTGAAAAAGGTCTACTTTCTGTTTTTCTTTGTTTTCTAAAAATTGCCTTTTCTTATCTTATTTTTATTCCACAAAAACAAGCATGCATTTGATTGTTTTCTTATTCCAAAATCCAAAACCAACTTACCTATTTGTATTCCATATATCAGAGAACACTTTCATGCGAAGAAAACATAAAATGTGATTCTCTAACATATTGAAAACAAGTGCTAGATATTGATACTTGGCTAGTTTTTCAGAAATAATTTTGAATAGAAACATGAAAATAAAACATCCAAATTTTCTTTTTCCATTTTGTTTTCTCGATTCAAACAAATCCAAATAACATTTTTAGGTTCAAAGCAAGATTTATACAACACTTGTGACAAAAATTATTCAAAACATCATATGGGAAACATCACATCTTCCGACCTTAAAAGAATCTCGCCTCGAGATTCGCAGGTCTAGTCCTCAAGGAAACCAGGGAACTCCTTCCTGATGTAATCTTCACGCTCCCAGGTAGCTTCCTCCTTTGAATGATTCGTCCATTGAATCTTAAGGAACTTGAAAGTATTTATCCTGGTAGCACGGACATTTTCCTCAAGTACACGTAGGGGTCTATCACGGTAAGTCAGGTCATCCTTTAGGTCAGTGGTCCTGAAGTCCATGTATTGGTAAGTGAGGTCTTTCTCCGGTACATGCAAACACTACCGGAGAAAAGACATATGAAAGACGTCGTGAAAGGCTGACAATTCCTCTGGTAGTTCAAGTTGATAAGATACCTCTCCACGACGGGCTAGGATCTTAAATTGGCCAATGTATTGGGGTGCCAGCTTCCCTTTGATATGGAAACGCTGCATCCCTTCGAGCGGCATAACACCCAGGTACACAAAATCTCTAATGCTGAAGGAGACGTCGCGACTCTTTGTGTCCGCATAACTCTTATGGCGTGATTGTGCGGCTTTGAGTCTGTCACGGATCAATTGGACTTGTTCTTCTGCAGCACATAGTGTGTCTACTCCAAAGACTTGACTATCCCCTGTGTCAGTCCATTTCAGTGGGTTCCGGCACTTACGTCCATACAGGGCTTCAAAATGTGCCATCTGTAAGCTTGACTGATAACTGTTGTTGTAGGAAAACTCTGCAAACGGCAGGAAATCTTCCCACTTAACTCCATAGGACAAAACACAAGCACGGAGCATGTCCTCCAATATCTGGTTCACACGCGCTGTCTACCCATCAATCTGTGGGTAATAAGCGGTACTAAAAGATAACTTGGTTACCAAAAGCTTCATGTAACTTCTTCCAAAATCGAGATATGAACTGTGATCCTTGATCTGACACAATCCTGCTTGGAACTCCGTGCAAGCTAACTATTCGAGAAATGTAGAGATCAACAAGGTGGTCTCCACGATATGTGGTCTTGACAGGCATAAAGTGTGCTACTTTGGTGAGCCTGTCAATGACTACCCATATTGAATCATTTCCTCGGCTGGACCAAGGTAGTCCAGTAATAAAGTCCATCCCGACTTCATCCCATTTCCAAACACGTACTTTCAGCGGTTGTAACAATCCAGTGGGACACTGATGGCCAGCCTTCACTTGCTGACAAATATGACACTTGGCTATAAACGAGGCAATGTCTCGTTTCATTCCATTCCACCAAAACTTCTCCTTCAAATCTTGATACATCTTGGTTCCTCCAGGGTGAATAGAGTATAAAGTATCATGAGCCTCAGTCATGATGGTCTTCTTTAACTTAGATTCAGTAGGAACACAAATGCGACCTTCATACCATAAGACTCCATCAGAATCAATGAAAAAACCAGCAACTTTCTCCTTCTCCATACGGGTCTTAATTCCCTCAATACTCTTCCTGCCTTCCTGAGCTTCTTTGATTTGATCAACTAGAGTTGATTTAACTTCCATGGCGTCCAACATACCATAGCTGACCACTTCAATACCAAGTTGGTCAAGTTCTTTCCACAACTCCGGTTGTCTGATCTGATCATAGCATTCAAAGAGACCGGCTCTCGACTAAGAGCATCAGCAACAACATTTGATTTTCCAGGGTGATAGTGGATACTAAGATCATAGTCCTTGATGAGTTATATCCAACTGCATTATCTCATATTGAGTTCACGCTGGGTAAAGATATATCAAGCTCTTATGATCAGTCTATATTTCACATCTTTTCCCAATAAGAAAATGTTGCCATGCTTCGAGAGCATGTACAACTGCGGCAAGTTCTAAATCATGTGTGGGGTAGTTCAACTCATGCGGTCTCAACTGACGTGAAATAAAAGATATGACATTCCCTTCTTGCATGAGAACACTTCCAAGGCACAGCTTAGAAGCATCACAATAAACATCGATTCTTTTGGTGACATCCGGCATAATGAGTACCGGGGCTGACACCGGTCGATTCTTCAATTCTTGAAAACTCTCAGCACATATGTTCGTCCATACGAACGCACTATATTTCTTGAGAAACTGAGTGAGTGTTCTGGCGATGCTCGAGAATCCTTGAACAAGCTTGCGGCAATATCCTGCTAATCCCCGAAATGATCTGACTTCATTCTGATTGGTGGAGCAGCATGATTCGCTACAGACTGAACCAGCACAGGATCAACAGAGATTCCTCCTCCAGATACTACATGTCCAAGAAATCCGACTTCCTTCGACCAGAATTGGCACTTACTGAACTTAGCATATAGTTGATACTTGCAAAGTGTTCCAAGGACAGTTCTCAGATGTTCTTCGTGTTCTTCCTCACTCTTGGAATAAATAAGAATGTCGTCAATAAACACCACGACAAACTTGTCCAAAAAATCCATGAACACCTTGTTCATAAAATTCATGAAATAGGCAGGGGCATTGGTCAGACCAAAAGACATCACGGTGTACTCATACAATCCGTAACGTGTGGTGAATGCGGTCTTGCGAATAACGGTCTCACGAACCTTCAACTGATGATAACCAGTGCAGAGATCGATCTTTGAAAATTTTCTTTCCCCATTTAGCTGGTCAAACAGGTCTTCAATTTTGGGCAACGGGTATTTGTTCTTTATGGTCACATCATTGAACTTATGGTAATCCATACATAAACGTGCGATACCGTCCCGTTTGTCAACAAAAATGACAGGTGATCCCCATGGTGATGCATTAGGGCGAATCAGACCTTTTCTTAACATGTCATCCAGCTCTTTCTGCAACTCATCTAGCTCTTTCGGATTCATCCAGTAAGGCTTCTGTGCTATTGGTCCAGTTCGAGGTACTAACTCAATGATGAACTCGATATCCCTATCTCGGGGCATACCGGGTAATTCTTCAGGAAACACATCCGGGTAATCACATACTACCGGAACTTCCTCAAGTGTGGGTTTGGCTATACCATTGTGGCACTGGGTCTCTAATGTAGACTTGGTTGCGGTGTAAGCAACGTTTTCTCCATCACTAATGGTCAATGATATGGACTTCTTGGTGCAATCAATAACACCCTCATACTTGGTCATCCAATTCATACCTAGTACTACTTCTATCCCTTGGGATCCCAATACTATCAGGTCGGCATGAAAAGTTTTCCCTTGTATATCCACGGGTACTTCATTGCAAACACGGTTGGCTTTGGTACTAGCTCCGGGTATTTGTACTAACATCGGGTTGCGCATACGTGTATGATTCATACCACTCTTTGCAGCAAATGGTATAGTGACAAAATAATGCGATGCACCAGAATCGAACAATACTTCAGCGGCTACAGAGTTGACAGGAAACATACCCATCACCATGTCTGGTGCCTCTTGTACTTCCTCAGCGGTGACATGATTCAGGTGTCCCCTTTTCACATTCTGCTTCATGATCACTGGTCCTTGGGTCATCTTTGTTGCATTGGTTTGAGCTGGAGCAGTATTCTTGGTTGGGCACTCACGAGCAAAGTGTTCGTCCTTTCCACAGACAAAGCAACCTCCACTTGGCTTCGGGTTCAGGTTTGTCTTGGCAGCACGGTTGATATTGTTCCCATTTCCATTTCCTCCTGGATTGGGTGCATAAGGTGCATGGTTTTGTTTTTGTGGTGGTTGCGGTTGTTGTGGTTGTTGTAGTTGGGCCTTGGTACAAACTGGTGATTCGGGCGAGGTGCATAAGCAGGCGCCCTTGGTGGTGGTGGTCTCACATAAGGAGTAGGGAGGTTCCGCGGTGCACTAGGTCCTCCTTGATATTGCATCTTCCTCTCCGTATTATCAAAGGCATTCAGGCGCTTATGCTCCATCATCATGGCTGCATCTGCAAGCGATTCCATATCCTGGAATGGTATCACCACTAAGTTACACTACAACTCATTGTTTAGTCCATTCGGGAACCTCTCTTTCTTCTTTGCCTCGGTGTTGACTTCCTCAGGTGCATACCGGGAAAATAGAGTGAAATCTTCACAGTACTTTTACACAGTCATCCCTCTGTGCCCCAGTTTCAGAAACTTAACCCGCTTGATGCTCATCACACCCTGGGGGTTGTGATACTTGCGGAACCTTGCAACAAAATCTTCCCAATCGAAAACATGGCAACAGCGATAGTGGCTCGAGTAGTCTCCCACAAAGTCATTGCCGGTCTAGCAAGAAAATGGGTGGCAAATATCACCTTGTCATTTTCTTCCACTGAAGCTACCTCGAAGTTATTAGCGATTGTGCGGGGCCAATCATCAGCATCTAGTGGCTCCACAATCTTAGTGAAGATTGGAGGGTTGGTCTGCTGGAAATCCTTCAACTTTGAGCGTCCACCATTTCCATGGCCATTGCAATTGTTGTTGTTGGTATTGGCAGCGGCTAACTGCTGCAGAGCAGCAAGAGTGGCTGAGCTCTCAGCTTGTGTGGCTTGGCGGTCTTCCATCATTAAGGCCAACAATGCCTCCATCGACGACGGGGGTGGTGGTGGTGGTTCCCGACGAGGCGACATGCTGTAGTGAAACATGTCTAAGATTATGCAGCAAGACTTCTTTGTTTGAAAAAAAACTAGGCAAGAAAAATAATTTTAAGAAGAACGAAAGACAAGTGATACATCACAAGTGATGATACGAGTAGAACTTTTTTTGAAAACATAGATATAACACCAACATTCATCACATTCATAACATCATGTCTGATATAACACAAACACATACGAAAGTCACACAACACATCTATGGTCCTCAGGGCTACATAGGGGATTCTGCTCATAAGGTCATCGTAAGGCTAACTGGCACAACATCCAAAAGCTAAGAGATGCTACAACTAGTCCTGGTCACTGTCTCCATCTATAAGGATGTCCTCGGGATCCTCCTCCTCCTCAAGTGAGTCGTCATCCTCCTGCTCACTCTGATCATTCATGTCCACCAACATCAACATTTGACAGAATGTCGTCATCAACAAGGAGGTCATCGTTCTCCCTGCGGAGCTTGGTGATCTCCTCCTCCAACTCCTCAAGAGTAGAGTCTCTAGTAGCCAAGTCCTATCTCGCGGTCTTCAGTCGACCACGCAGAATAGTGTTGGCCTCCTGAAGTGTTCCACCTTCTTGTTGAGACAATTGCGGCCCAATCGAGTGGTCCACAACAGTCCCGCCAAGGCGTGGTTCCTAGCGGTCACAGTCTCATGCTCAGCTGTCAGCTTCCCCATAGTTGTCATCAAGGTGTGGTACTCGGCAATAGTGGTGTTGTTGATAATCCTCAGATCATCAAGTCTGCGCTGGGTACGGTGCAAGAGTATCTCCGTATCCTCAAGGTGAGGACCCATACTGTCAAGATCCTGAGGTACAGGTAGTGGCAGTCCTGACTCGTCAAGACTCCCAAGTAAGTCAAATCTGGTACCAAGGAACAGATAGTCCCTCAGATACGCTAGGCGTGCAGTAGCCGGGCCACAGAACTCCACACGATCCCTATCACCTGGCCCTTTGCTCAATGGGGGCAGGACATGGTGGGACCATTGCGGAAATCAACACCTGGAGGATACACCCACCTGCTGGTAGCAGTTGACAAGTTCAGTAAATGGATAGAGGCTATGTCGGTCACATCACAGCATGCCGAGTGCGCAGTGAGATTCGTCGACTCCATCATGTGCATGTTTGGTGTCCCACACAACATCATCACAGATAATGGGACCAACTTCACAGCCAAAGAAACTCAGGACTTCCGCAAGGAAAAAGGGATTACTCTCAGCTTCGAGTCGGCAGCTCACCCGTAAACTAACGGTTTAGTTTTGGTTGGCCTAAAGAAGCGGCTGCTTACTCGGCTACACCCAGCAGCAGGGCATTGGGCCGAAGAACTACCATCGGTGTTATGGAGCATGCGAACAACACCAAATCGGTCGACAAGCTACACGCCATTTTTCATGGTATACGGAGATGAAGCCGTGCTACCCGAGGACTTCAAATTCAGCACCCCACGAGTCGTCGCATACCGCGAAGAAACATCCAACAAGGCACTCACAGAAGACATAGACGCGCTGGACGAGATCAGGTTCATCGCACTCGCAAGATCTGCAGTCTATCAACAATCGTTGTGCAATCACCATAGTTACCACATACGCCACAGATCCTTCGTGGTAGGAGACCTGGTATTGCGACTTGAACAAAAAGAGGAGACATGGGAAGGACCCTTCATCATACATGAAGTCATCCCAGGAGGCGCCTATCGCTTGAAGAACCCGAAGACAGGCGGCATCTACTCCAACCGGTGGAACGTGGCGCACCTCCGCAAGTTCTACCCTTAGAATTCAATCTCCCACTCGCAAGAAATAAGGCTGTACCAGCCAATTTGTAGCCAGAGAAAATACATGGCTTCTCAGCCATCGCAATAAAAACATGGTTTGTCAACCATAGCTACGAAGACTATACAGTCGCAAACTTTATCGCTTGGTTTTTCTTTTCCTTACATGCTAAAAGGGTCACACCCCCAACACACGGGGGCTACGCCAAACTAGCATCACCAACTTCTTCGAGTACTCATACTCGACAAAATATCCTACAAGGTAAAACAAGGTATACACCTTATAAACACCTTAAAATGATCAAATTAAACATACAAGGTCACAAGGTATACACCTTCAAACTGAAGGGTACGTTGCATAGGAAACCAAAATTTTCCTACGCGCGATAAAGCCGAATGGCCAAGATCTAATCTAGGAGATGAAAGGTAACGGGGAGAAAGATTCTTTAGAATAACATACCCTCGAAGACTCTAAGTGGTACGAGATAAATTCTCGTTATTGGCTTAGTCGTACTCACGCCGATCCCGAGCGAGAAGAAGTGCACCGCAATCCGGCGGTGCCTCCGTAATCGGTAACACGTTCAGCTTGATGAAGACCTCCGTTCCCTCGATCCAGCGGGTAGCGGAAGTAGAGGATCCTTCGGAACTCCAGCAGCACGACGACGTGGTGGTGGTGAAGAATCCCATGATCAGGGCTTCGCCAAGTCGGAGACAATGGAATGGAGCAGCGGGTGGAGAGGAAGGGAGGTGGGCAAGTGTGTAGAAGAGGGGGAGCTCTCACCCTCCTTTTATAGGGGAGGGGGAGGCAGCCCAAAGAGGGGGTGCGGCCATCCATGGGTGCCCCCACCTCTTCCCCTCTTCATGTGAGTGGAAGCTCCACTCACACCCACTCATGCTCCCTTAATTTTCCACTTAGAAAATCCAAAGGTTTTTCTTTAATAAAGAAATAAAACATTATTTCTTTATTTATATTTGTTAATTCCATTAACAAACATTTTCATATAGCACCTCGAATCATTTGTTAATTCTATTAACAACCATTCGACCAAAACCCATTGAACTATTTCAATTTTCCCCGAAACAATTTTGGTGCTGCCCAAAATATTCTTCGGTTTTCTGTATCCTCTCAAACGCTTCATCGAACCTAAAGTGTGTCACCCTACGGTTCGCGAATAATATAGACATGATCGAGACTCCTCTCAGATCAATAATCAACAGCGGGATCTGGAGATCCGCGATGACTCCAATATATTCAATGATGACTCTTATGATCGTGTGAACCTTCAACGTCGTAACCATTTCCCTTTGTCTCGCGATATTTTAATTGTCAGAGATCCGATCATCGGTATCAACCATACCTTGTTCGATCTCGTTACCCGACAAGTAATATTTTCTCGTTCCCATGATATAACATCCTTGTGATCATATCACGTGCTTGCAAGCGGTGTCGATGATAGGGCCAGAGTATATCTCTCTGTCATTTTGGATGGACAAATCCCACTCTTGATCCATGAGCTTCAACTAACACTTTCCTAATACCTAACGCCACCTTTATAGTCACCCTGTTACGGTGTGACGTTTGATGTCATCAAAGTATTCTTTCGGTATTAGTGATTAACATGATCTCATGGTCTAAGGAACAATGTTACTCCGAATGTAAGACATAACAACAAAACTAAATGATCTGATCGTATTTTTATACTTAGTTAGGGTCTAAGTTCATCACGTCATTCTCCTAATGACATGACCCCGTTATTAACAACATCCAATGTCTATGATCAGGAAACCTTGATCATCTGTTAATCAACGAGCTAGTTAAAATAGAGGCTTCACTAGGAACGTTGGTTTGTTTATTAATCACACATGTATTAACGTTTCTGGTTAATAAAATTCTAGCATGAGAAAAACATCTATCATAAACATGGGATATCATAATAAACACTTTATTATTGCCTCTCGGGCATATTCCCTTCAGTCTCCCACTTGCACTAGGGGCAATACTATATTACATAGTGATGAATCTAACACCCATTGAGTTCTGGTGTTGATCATGTTTTGCCCTTGAGAGAGGTTTAGTCAACGGATCTGCCACATTTAGATCCGTATGTACTTTGCAAATCTTCACATCCCCATCTGCGACATGTTCACGGATGGAGTGAAAACGGCGCTTGATATGCTTGGAATTCTTGTGAGACCTTGGATCCTTAGCATTGGCTATGGCACCATTATTGTCACAATATATAACCATTGGATCCAACGCACTCGGAACCACGCCTAGTTCGGATATGAACTCCTTCATCCAAACCGCTTCCTGTGTTGCCTCCGAGGCAGCAACATATTCTGCTTCTGTTGATGATCGCCCGTCTTCTTCACGGGAGGCGCCACAGAAGCGCTCGCCACATCCTTGGAGGACGCCGCAGCAGCGCCGCGTTTCTTCGCTCCCGCCATTGGAGAGTGCTTTGGTGCTTACGGAGAAGAAGGTGTGCGCGAGGGAGGAGGAAGATGAGTAAGAGCCAGGAAATTTACCCTTTTCCTAAGGCGCAATACTTATACCCGATCCAGGCTAATATGAGCCGTAGATCCACAAAATGTGGCATTCATCGCGGCTGCCAAGCAAAAACGAAGAGACAGGGGCGGTTACCCCTGCAGGATCTTTGACGAAAAGATCATGCGTATTTACAGCGCGGCCAGCGGATTAACCGGAGTACGACCGCTCGTTTCCCGTAAAAAAGTGCCAAAGTGGGCCCCATGCGCTCTGCCCCACTTTGTCACGTCCCATCGGGAGCAGGCGAGTGCAGGCAAGTGCGCGGTGACGTCATTCAATACCTCACGACACAAAAACTCTTTCGTATGAGCATCAAGACGCGAAATTTATTTCGCATGAACACCCTAACACGAATTTACTTTTGTATGGACATTCTAACACGGAATCTCTTTCGTATGAAGACATTGACTTCATAACGCGAAATCTCTTTCGCACAAGACCAAGAAAAAGAGGTACGACCACACTCGAAGAAATGCGAAAGACAACACTAAGGTAATATCACGAGTATGCGGCTCCCGCAGCTCCACCTCACGATGTACTTACACATCTTTATTATCCTGTATCGTTCAGCCGACTAGGCACATCTGGATGCCATATTCTTTCGAGTATGAAGGTAAGACCCAAGGATCTCTCCTGTGGGCCTGGAATCGCACTCGAGCTGCGTCCTCCAGTAAACTTTCTGTGTCAACGACATGAAGAAAAATCCTAGAGGACGCGTCGGGTAGCCCTTTAGGTTAACTTCGACTTGGTAATACCTCCACGGCTCAGTCGTAACGATCACCTCGCAGGATTCGAGTCGGAGGTCTCGAATTCATGTAGGCCAGAACTGTCTTTGCCCCAGATGCAATTAATTTCCCCTGATCTTTCGGGAGAGCCAAGCGACTGAGCCACATCCTTCTGCGAAAAACAGCCAACACAAGTCACATTTACCACTCGATGCTCGAGTACGTGAGCGCGTCGTGCACAGTGTATACGCCCTCAAAACCTGGCGACTGAATGACCAGACGAAGAATTCAAGAGCAAACTTTGAGTGCTTACCCGAGTGTTCTCAGTCGACTAAACACTCGGGGGCTACTGTCGTGGGGATGATTCCTGGACCTATCGGGTGAGCTTACCCGTTCCAAGGCCTAAGACCTAGGCCCAAAGAGAGGTGATATCTCGCGGTTCTAGAAGGCCCAACAGAATCCCACCCGCAGGACTTGCGGGTCAAGAAGGAAAGCTCCTACCAACCTAGAACTAGGGTTTGTAACCCCTCCCCCCCCCCCCCGGACACGGTTTCAGACCTAGCCACCTATAAAAGGCTAGGAGAACCACCGAGGGGGATCCAATCTGCTTTGAACCACCACAGCCTTGAGCTCGAGATCGAACTCTGGACTTGGGCACCACCCATTTTAACCGATCTACCAATAATACAGATCGCAAAAGCAGGAGTAAGGGTTTTAGCTCTACGAGGGCCCCAAACCTGGGTAAATCGTGCCCCTGTTAGCCGACGATTGTCACCAGCGCCTTTACGTTCTCTTAATCGAAACCATATTGGATCATCCGAGTGACTTGTTGAGATGACTAATCGACAATAGCTTTCTTATAGCTCCTTTTTTGAAAGAGGAGGTGTATGATGCTATTGCTCAGATGGAACATAATAAGGCTCCTAGTCCGGATGGTTTTCCTGCTGAATTTTATCAGGTATTTTGGGATGTTATCAAGGTTGACTTGATGAGGTTGTTTGCACAACTGCATTCTGGAAATCTACCTCTTTTTAAGTTGAATTATGGCGTCGTTAGAATTTTGCCTAAGAAGGAAGATGCGAGCAGAATCGAGCAATATAGGCGGATTTTCCTTCTCAATGTGAGTTTTAAGATATTCACAAAATTTGGTACAAATAGGATTACTAGTATTTCTCAGTAGGTGATTAGACCTTCCCAGTATGGCTTTTTACCTGGTAGAAATATTTTGGAAGGAGTTGTGATTTTACATGAAACTATCCATGAACTTAATAGAAATAAAATGGATGGAGTTCTTTTCAAAATTGGATTTGAAAAGGCTTATGATAAAGTTAATTGGTCCTTCCTTCAGCAGACTCTTCGTATGAAAGGTTTTTCTCCTGAGTGGTGTGATTGGGTATCCAAATTTGTTCACGGAGGTAGTGTCGGGATCCGGGTTAATGATGATATTGGTCACTTTTTCCAGACTTTAAAAGGTTTAAGACAAGGAGATCCGTTCTCTACTATTTTGTTTAACCTTGTTGCTGATATGTTGGCCATTCTTATTGCATGTGCAAAAGAAGATGGACAAATTGGGAGTCTTATCCCTCATCTGGTCGAGGGTGGGATTTCTATACTCCAATATGCCGATGATACTATTTTGTTTCTAGGGCATGATTTGGAGAAGGCAGTTAATATGAAATTAATCTTGTATTTGTTCAAGCAATTGTCGGGGTTAAAGATTAATTTTCACAAGAGTGAGATTTTTTGTTTCGGGAAATCTAGAGATTTTATGGACGAATACCGACAGATATTTGGATGTGAAATCGGTACCTTTCCATTTAGATATCTAGGTATTCCAATTCATCATCGGAAGCCTCTCAATAGAGAATGGAAACCTGTTGAGGATCGTTTTGAGCATAAGCTAAGCTCGTGGATAGAAAATCTACTCTCATATGGAGACATGCTTGTCTTAATTAATTCTGTTCTAACGAGCTTACCGATGTTTCTATTATCCTTATTTGAAGTACATATTGGGGTACTGAAAAGGCTAAATTTCTATAGATCCCACTTCTTTCGGCAAAGTGACCAACACAAAAATAAATATAGGCTTTCTAAATGGAACATCATTTGTCGGCCTAAAGACCAGGGGGCTTGGTATTGAGGTGATGAGTATTAAAAAGAAATGTCTTCTTAGTAAGCGGTTGTTTAAATTACTCACTGAGGAAGGAGCGTGGCATGAGTTGCTACATACTCCCTCCGTCCACTTTTATAAGGCACACTTCTTAAGTGTGCCTTATAAAAGTGGACGGAGGGAGTAATAAATACATTAAAGATATGCTTTTATCTCAGATTGAGGCAAAGCCTACTGATTCACTTTTTTGGAAAGGGGTTATGGGAGTTAAAAAAGTGTTCTTTGATAATGTTTCTTTCTCTCTTGGGAATGGTCAAGGAATTAGATTCTGGGAGGACCCGTGGTTGGGTGACACACCTCTTTCATCTCAATATCCTATTCTGTTTAATGTTGTTAGACACAAGAATGTTTTGGTATCCAATTTAGGCGACCTTTGGTGGGGGCTAAATGGGTTGCATGGTTAGAGTTAGTGGAGAGAACGATGGCAATGTCTTTATCATATTCTCCAGATTCCTTTACGTGGAAATTAACACCGTCGGGTTTCAGTTAAATCAATGTATGGACATTTAATGAATGAGAATGTTATGTTCTTACGCAAATATTTTTGGAAGCTAAAGGTTCTGTTGAAAATTAAAAAAAAATTGTGGTTCCTTCATAGGAAAGAACTACTAGCAAAAGATAATCTGGCTAAACGGAGATAGACGGGAAGTAAAAAATGTGTCTTTTGTGACATGGATGAATCTGTTCAACACCTCTTTATTAATTGTGATTTTGCAAAAAAGATTTGGCGACTAGTGCATTTTACCTTTAGTATTAGCCCCCCCTCACCCTTGTAGTGGTGCAAATATGTTTAGGAATTGGTTACATGGGATTGATAAGAACACTAAAGCATCCATTCGTATTGACGTGTGTGCTTTTATTTAGGCAATTTGGAATTGTCGAAATGATGTTGTTTGTAACAATATGTGAGCTGGAAATTTTTTGCAGGTTGTTCACCCGTCCACATACTGGACAAGCATGTGGTCCCATCTTCTCCCACAAGACCAGGGAGGACGTTTGGAGTCTGGATGCACTCGGTTGATGGCGGTCGTACGAGCTATCTTCAACAAAGGTGGCTGGTTGCACACTAGACGTCTCACGCATGTCTAGTGTTGTACTTTCTCCTATTTTTGGGTGGCTTATTCATGTTGCCAATCTTTGTGATCCGTAAACGATGTTGGGTCCTCTTGCTACGGTTGTATTTGGATGCTACTCTCTTTATTAATATAAAAGCCGTATGCATCAACTAGATGCAGAGCCTGGGTTTTCCCGTTTCAAAAAAAAATGTACAGCGCGTCGGCGGCGACTTTGACGAAGTGTTCGCGCCGGTTGCTCGGCTCGATTATGTGTGCTTGCTCATCGCAATCGCAGCTCAAAAGAGTTGTGAAGTGCAGCACAAGGATGTCAAATCGGCATTCTTCAAAGGCGATCTTCAAGAGAAGGTGTATGTTGCTCAATCACCTGGTTTTGTCCAGGAAGAAGAAGGCAAGGTGTTGCGGTTACGCAAGGCACTCTATGGACTGCGGCAAGCCCCGAGGGCCCGGAATACCAAGTTGGACAACACATTGTTGTCACTTGGGTTTGAGAAAAGCCCGTCGGAGCACGCTGTCTATGTGCGCAGCAGAGGCGACACACGGCTACTTCTCGGCATCTACGCAAGCGCGTGTGAGATCACCAAGTTAGGGCTTGTTTGGTTGCTGGGGAACCAAAAACCAGGGAACTGAACCCCCAGGGGAAACTATCGTGAGCATAAGGGATCCTCCTCCTACCACGAGGGAAATCTCCTCCCGTGGGATGGTAGTTTAGTGGCAAGTGGAAGGGGGGTTCTGAAGAAGAACCTGGACGTGCGAACACATACTCAAAAACACAACCAATACAAATAATTTTGATGCAAGGTTCCGGTATGTACATCAACCGCTGCAGAAATTTTGTCGGAACAAAGATAATAGATGCATGCATATTCCTATGTATCATGTACTCACTCCGTTTCAAAAAGTAAGACGTTAACCAGAAACGGTTCGATCGCAGAATAATTCCAAAAAGAAAACACCAGGGAATACAGATCGCGCGCGCCGGAGCTCGCCTCCAGCCGCGTGCGTCCAGATCGCCACGCCAGAGCTCGCCTCCCAGCCGGGCGCGTCCAGATCGCCGCGCCGGAGCTCGCCTGCAGCCGCGCGCGTCCAGATCGCCGCGCCGGAGCTTGATTGGAGCCACGTGCATCCAACTTGCTGCGCCATAGTTCGCTTCCAGCCGCACTCGTCCAGATCGCGGCGCCGGAGCTCGCCCACATCGTGGCGCCCAGGTCGTCAGAAGCTCTGTCCTCTCCCCGTGTCCAGAAGCTCTGTCCTCTCCCCGCGCCGACGCCAAGGTCCTCTCGCAGATAGTGGCGCAAAAATAACACTTCACATGCACACACAAAAATAATAATAATAAAAGCTAACACTTCTATGGTGGAGAAATGTTATTTCTCACCAAAATGCAATGGCACCAGTGGGTGTTCCACTAGCCTACCAAGGTATTTAGAGGTCAAAATGCCTCTGGTTACACTTGTGGAAAATAATATTCCACCAAACAAATATTAAAAACTACTCATACTAGTGAAAAATAATACTATGAAAAATAAACAAACAAAGCTACTCATGCCTTTCTATAAATTTAAGTGCAAGATAACAGAGGTGATAACATCTTATAATCAGTACCAAAATGGTACTGGACTCAACATAACAACATCAAAAACGTAGGTAAAAAACATAACAATACTTTGCTCACAACATCTATGTAGTAAAAAGACTAGAAAACAATACTAGACTACTTCTATTTCTATTTGTTTTACAAACATGACCAAACTTCCTAACATACTAGTATTGCAAGAAAACATCATTTTAACAGATAGAAAAACATCCACACATGTTAGGAAACAAGATTTAAGCATGCAAACATTTATTCAAAACTAAATACACAAGATTTAATATTAACAGAAAAGTACTAAATATAGAAATGCATGCCATAATAATCTAGAGCTCTTAAAATTACAAAAAACTAGGATTTCATATATCTAAACATACACAAGCTCATTCAATTGAATTCAGATCAAAAATCATTATTAAACACTCTCTAAAAATCCTAGAAATGACTACTGGACATTTACCAAAATGAATGGCATTTTCCATAGACAAGTATCCTTGATACAACATAAAGTGTTGTTGATAGATCTACTCAAGGGATACTCAAAACAATTTGGATTGACCAAAATGGTCACATATTCTCAAAGTTATGCACAAAAAAAATAACATACAGTCTGTGGTATTTTAAATACTACAGCAAAAATATTGCACAAAATCCAGATCTACAAGTTGCATGTGGTTTCAAAAATGTCTACCTACTTCCATGATTTTTGGTTGAGTTGTATTTCCACTAATTCTATTTTTAACATGCCAAAAGCAAAGCATTAGTTTTATGTTATTTTTAAATGGAAAAGAAACACACAACGCGGGCTGGCTTTCGAATGCGCGCAGCCCAGCTAAGCGCACAATGCAGCCCAACTCACGCACGCGCGCTCAGCGCAGAAAACGCCTGATTTAAGCGGACCAGTTGATCTATGGATCGATGGCCTGTGGTCGTCTCCCTCCTCTCTCTCTAATTCTCATAACAGAAGCACGACAGCGACGGGATGCTCGTGATTGCTCACCGTGGCGCTTACAGCGCAGCGGAGAGGGGTCAAGTAGGGCGCGTGGGCTCGGTGCAGTGCCGGGGTACGGTCGTGGGCGGTTACGGCAGCTCCAATCGACGCCTAGAAGTTGCTCGGCAGTAGCGGCTCCAGCGATGGTGGCGTGCAACCTGCAAGGGAACGACCGAACGGAGGGGTCAGGGCAGGGCTGCGGAGTACGGCAAACTCAACGGAGAAAAAAAGCGAGGGTTGGTGATGCTTGGAGTGAGCTCCACCTCAGTGTGCAGTCCGCGCTGGCCGGCAGCGAAAAACTTGCCCACAATGCTCACAGAGAGCTCGCGGGGTTTTGGGATCTAGTCGGGGGGGTTGCGGTGGAGGAGTGGGGCGGTGTGGACAAGTTTCTGCTTACCCGTGGATTTATAGCCACGGCGCCGTGGTCGGTGTCGCGTGTGTGCGCTCGGCCTCGACGCAGTGCGCACGGGCGCGTGCTCCCGGGCGATGGCACGAGATGCAAAGGGCGGTGGCGATGTCTAGGAGGACAGGGGCGTGCAACGGCGTCTAGAAGAGGCGAGGTGGAGGCGCGGCATTGTCATAGTGCCCGTGCACTGTGTGCCCGCGGCTGTCCCCTCCCCAAATCCATCTCTCTGTCCCCCCTCTGATTTCTCTCTTCCCACTGCCTCTCTTGTCCGATCCAAACGGCACAAAGACAAGCAATCGAGAGTAGACAGTCTGGGGTAGGGTTTAGACAAAAAGGCACGGCTCAAAAAATACACAAACAATAAAAAAAAATCCAAACTTCTATCAAAAACAAATTCAGAAAATTCAGTTTTCAGTGGCTTAGCAGTTTTTGCTAAGTGCTGGAAACAGTCAAAATATGAAAATTTTGAAATTGTTTTCAAGGCTCAAATTAATCCCAAATTTTGTTTTCAAAGTATGAGATTGTTAAACATGTTCTATACTTTCAGAAACAACTTTAGAAAACAAAATTTGAGTTGTGGAAGGCTTTGAAAACAAAGTGAAAAAGGTCTACTTTCTGTTTTTCTTTGTTTTCTAAAAATTGCCTTTTCTTATCTTATTTTTATTCCACAAAAACAAGCATGCATTTGATTGTTTTCTTATTCCAAAATCCAAAACCAGCTTACCTATTTGTATTCCATATATCAGAGAACACTTTCATGCGAAGAAAACATAAAATGTGATTCTCTAACATATTGAAAACAAGTGCTAGATATTGATACTTGGCTAGTTTTTCAGAAATAATTTTGAATAGAAACATGAAAATAAAACATCCAAATTTTCTTTTTCCATTTTGTTTTCTTGATTCAAACAAATCCAAATAACATTTTTAGGTTCAAAGAAAGATTTATACAACACTTGTGACAGAAATTATTCAAAACATCATATGGGAAACATCACATCTTCCGCCCTTAAAAGAATCTCGCCTCGAGATTCGCAGGTCTAGTCCTCAAGGAAACCAGGGAACTCCTTCCTGATGTAATCTTCACGCTCCCAGGTAGCTTCCTCCTTTGAATGATTCGTCCATTGAATCTTAAGGAACTTGAAAGTATTTATCCTGGTAGCACGGACATTTTCCTCAAGTACACGTAGGGGTCTATCACGGTAAGTCAGGTCATCCATTAGGTCAGCGGTCCTGAAGTCCATGTATTGGTAAGTGAGGTCTTTCTCCGGTACATGCAAACACTACCGGAGAAAAGACATATGAAAGACGTCGTGAAAGGCTGACAATTCCTCTGGTAGTTCAAGTTGATAAGATAACTCTCCACGACGGGCTAGGATCTTAAATTGGCCAATGTATCGGGGTGCCAGCTTCCCTTTGATATGGAAACGCTGCATCCCTTCGAGCGGCATAACACCCATGTACACAAAATCTCCAATGCTGAAGGAGACGTCGCGACTCTTTGTGTCCGCATAACTCTTATGGCGTGATTGTGCGGCTTTGAGTCTGTCACAGATCAATTGGACTTGTTCTTCTGCAGCACATAGTGTGTCTACTCCAAAGACTTGACTATCCCCTGTGTCAGTCCATTTCAGTGGGTTCCGGCACTTACGTCCATACAGGGCTTCAAAATGTGCCATCTGTAAGCTTGACTGATAACTGTTGTTGTAGGAAAACTCTGCAAACGGCAGGAAATCTTCCCACTTAACTCCATAGGACAAAACACAAGCACGGAGCATGTCCTCCAATATCTGGTTCACACGCGCTGTCTACCCATCAGTCTGTGGGTAATAAGCGGTACTAAAAGATAACTTGGTTACCAAAAGCTTCATGTAACTTCTTCCAAAATCGAGATATGAACTGTGATCCTTGATCTGACACAATCCTGCTTGGAACTCCGTGCAAGCTAACTATTCGAGAAATGTAGAGATCAACAAGGTGGTCTCCACGATATGTGGTCTTGACAGGCATAAAGTGTGCTACTTTGGTGAGCCTGTCAATGACTACCCATATTGAATCATTTCCTCGGCTGGACCAAGGTAGTCCAGTAATAAAGTCCATCCCGACTTCATCCCATTTCCAAATACGTACTTTCAGCGGTTGTAACAATCCAGTGGGACACTGATGGCCAGCCTTCACTTGCTGACAAATATGACACTTGGCTATAAACGAGGCAATGTCTCGTTTCATTCCATTCCACCAAAACTTCTCCTTCAAATCTTGATACATCTTGGTTCCTCCAGGGTGAATAGAGTATAAAGTATCATGAGCCTCAGTCATGATGGTCTTCTTTAACTCAGATTCAGTAGGAACACAAATGCGACCTTCATACCATAAGACTCCATCAGAATCAATGAAAAAACCAGCAACTTTCTCCTTCTCCATACGGGTCTTAATTCCCTCAATACTCTTCCTGCCTTTCTGAGCTTCTTTGATTTGATCAACTAGAGTTGATTTAACTTCCATGGCGTCCAACATACCATAGCTGACCACTTCAATACCAAGTTGGTCAAGTTCTTTCCACAAATCCGGTTGTCTGATCTGATCATAGCATTCAAAGAGACCGGCTCTCGACTAAGAGCATCAGCAACAACATTTGATTTTCCAGGGTGATAGTGGATACTAAGATCATAGTCCTTGATGAGTTCTATCCAACTGCATTATCTCATATTGAGTTCACGCTGGGTAAAGATATATCAAGCTCTTATGATCAGTCTATATTTCACATCTTTTCCCAATAAGAAAATGTTGCCATGCTTTGAGAGCATGTACAACTGCGGCAAGTTCTAAATCATGTGTGGGGTAGTTCAACTCATGTGGTCTCAACTGACGTGAAATAAAAGATATGACCTTCCCTTCTTGCATGAGAACACTCCCAAGGCACAGCTTAGAAGCATCACAATAAACATCGAATCTTTTGGTGACATCCGGCATAATGAGTACCGGGGCTGACACCGGTCGATTCTTCAATTCTTGAAAACTCTCAGCACATATGTTCGTCCATACGAACGCACTATATTTCTTGAGAAACTGAGTGAGTGTTCTGGAGATGCTCGAGAATCCTTGAACAAGCTTGCGGCAATATCCTGCTAATCCCCGAAATGATCTGACTTCATTCTGATCGGTGGAGCAGCATGATTCGCTACAGACTGAACCAGCGCAGGATCAACAGAGATTCCTCCTCCAGATACTACATGTCCAAGAAATCCGACTTCCTTCGACCAGAATTGGCACTTACTGAACTTAGCATATAGTTGATACTTGCGAAGTGTTCCAAGGACAGTTCTCAGATGTTCTTCGTGATCTTCCTCACTCTTGGAATAAATAAGAATGTCGTCAATAAACACCACGACAAACTTGTCCAAAAAATCCATGAACACCTTGTTCATAAAATTCATGAAATAGGCAGGGGCATTGGTCAGACCAAAAGACATCACGGTGTACTCATACAATCCGTAACGTGTGGTGAATGCGGTCTTGCGAATAACGGTCTCACGAACCTTCAACTGATGATAACCAGTGCAGAGATCGATCTTTGAAAATTTTCTTTCCCCATTTAGCTGGTCAAACAGGTCTTCAATTTTGGGCAACGGGTATTTGTTCTTTATGGTCACATCATTGAACTTATGGTAATCCATACATAAACGTGCGATGCCCTCCCGTTTGTCAACAAAAATGACAGGTGATCCCCATGGTGATGCATTATGGCGAATCAGACCTTTTCTTAACATGTCATCTAGCTCTTTCTGCAACTCATCTAGCTCTTTCGGATTCATCCAGTAAGGCTTCTGTGCTATTGGTCCAGTTCGAGGTACTAACTCAATGATGAACTCGATATCCCTATCTGGGGGCATACCGGGTAATTCTTCAGGAAACACATCCGGGTAATCACATACTACCGGAACTTCCTCAAGTGTGGGTTTGGCTATACCATTGTGGCAGTGGGTCTCTGATGTAGACTTGGTTGCGGTGTAAGCAACGTTTTCTCCATCACTAATGGTCAATGATATGGACTTCTTGGTGCAATCAATAACACCCTCATACTTGGTCATCCAATTCATACCTAGTACTACTTCTATCCCTTGGGATCCCCATACTATCAGGTCGGCATGAAAAGTTTTCCCTTGTATATCCACGGGTACTTCATTGCAAACACGGTTGGCTTTGGTACTAGCTCCGGGTATTTGTACTAACATCGGGTTGCGCATACGTGTATGATTCATACCACTCTTTGCAGCAAATGGTATAGTGACAAAATAATGCGATGCACCAGAATCGAACAATACTTCAGCGGCTACAGAGTTGACAGGAAACATACCCATCACCATGTCTGGTGCCTCTTGTACTTCCTCAGCTGTGACATGATTCAGGTGTCCCCTTTTCACATTCTGCTTCATGATCACTGGTCCTTGGGTCATCTTGGTTGCATTGGTTTGAGCTGGAGCAGTATTCTTGGCTGGGCACTCACGAGCAAAGTGTCCGTCCTTTCCACAGACAAAGCAACCTCCACTTGGCTTCGGGTTCAGGTTTGTCTTGGCAGCACGGTTGATATTGTTCCCATTTCCCTTTCCTCCTGGATTGGGTGCATAAGGTGCATGGTTTTGTTTTTGTGGTGGTTGCGGTTGTTGTGGTTGTTGTAGTTGGGCCTTGGTACAAACTGGTGATTCGGGCGAGGTGCATAAGCAGGCGCCCTTGGTGGTGGTGGTCTCACATAAGGAGTAGGGAGGTTCCGCGGTGCACTAGGTCCTCCTTGATATTGCATCTTCCTCTCCGTATTATCAAAGGCATTCAGGCGCTTATGCTCCATCATCATGGCTGCATCTGCAAGCGATTCCATATCCTGGAATGGTATCACCACTAAGTTACACTACAACTCATTGTTTAGTCCATTCGGGAACCTCTCTTTCTTCTTTGCCTCGGTGTTGACTTCCTCAGGTGCATACCGGGAAAATAGAGTGAAATCTTCACAGTACTTTTACACAGTCATCCCTCTGTGCCCCAGTTTCAGAAACTTAACCCGCATGATGCTCATCACACCCTGGGGGTTGTGATATTTGCGGAACCTTGCAACAAAATCTTCCCAATCGAAAACATGGCAACAGCGATAGTGGCTCGAGTAGTCTCCCACAAAGTCATTGCCGGTCTAGCAAGAAAATGGGTGGCAAATATCACCTTGTCATTTTCTTCCACTGAAGCTACCTCGAAGTTATTAGCGATTGTGCGGGGCCAATCATCAGCATCTAGTGGCTCCACAATCTTAGTGAAGATTGGAGGGTTGGTCTGCTGGAAATCCTTCAACTTTGAGCGTCCACCATTTCCATGGCCATTGCAATTGTTGTTGTTGGTATTGGCAGCGGCTAACTGCTGCAGAGCAGCAAGAGTGGCTGAGCTCTCAGCTTGTGTGGCTTGGCGGTCTTCCATCATTAAGGCCAACAATGCCTCCATCGACGACGGGGGTGGTGGTGGTGGTTCCCGACGAGGCGACATGCTGTAGTGAAACATGTCTAAGATTATGCAGCAAGACTTCTTTGTTTGAAAAAAAACTAGGCAAGAAAAATAATTTTAAGAAGAACGAAAGACAAGTGATACATCACAAGTGATGATACGAGTAGAACTTTTTTTGAAAACATAGATATAACACCAACATTCATCACATTCATAACATCATGTCTGATATAACACAAACACATACGAAAGTCACACAACACATCTATGGTCCTCAGGGCTACATAGGGGATTCTGCTCATAAGGTCATCGTAAGGCTAACTGGCACAACATCCAAAAGCTAAGAGATGCTACAACTAGTCCTGGTCACTGTCTCCATCTATAAGGATGTCCTCGGGATCCTCCTCCTCCTCAAGTGAGTCGTCATCCTCCTGCTCACTCTGATCATTCATGTCCACCAACATCAACATTTGACAGAATGTCGTCATCAACAAGGAGGTCATCGTTCTCCCTGCGGAGCTTGGTGATCTCCTCCTCCAACTCCTCAAGAGTAGAGTCTCTAGTAGCCAAGTCCTATCTCGCGGTCTTCAGTCGACCACGCAGAATAGTGTTGGCCTCCTGAAGTGTTCCACCTTCTTGTTGAGACAATTGCGGCCCAATCGAGTGGTCCACAACAGTCCCGCCAAGGCGTGGTTCCTAGCGGTCACAGTCTCGTGCTCAGCTGTCAGCTTCCCCATAGTTGTCATCAAGGTGTGGTACTCGGCAATAGTGGTGTTGTTGATAATCCTCAGATCATCAAGTCTGCGCTGGGTACGGTGCAAGAGTATCTCCGTATCCTCAAGGTGAGGACCCATACTGTCAAGATCCTGAGGTACAGGTAGTGGCAGTCCTGACTCGTCAAGACTCCCAAGTAAGTCAAATCTGGTACCAAGGAACAGATAGTCCCTCAGATACGCTAGGCGTGCAGTAGCCGGGCCACAGAACTCCACACGATCCCTATCACCTGGCCCTTTGCTCAATGGGGGCAGGACATGGTGGGACCATTGCGGAAATCAACACCTGGAGGATACACCCACCTGCTGGTAGCAGTCGACAAGTTCAGTAAATGGATAGAGGCTATGTCGGTCACATCACAGCATGCCGAGTGCGCAGTGAGATTCGTCGACTCCATCATGTGCATGTTTGGTGTCCCACACAACATCATCACAGATAATGGGACCAACTTCACAGCCAAAGAAACTCAGGACTTCTGCAAGGAAAAAGGGATTACTCTCAGCTTCGACTCGGCAGCTCACCCGTAAACTAACGGTTTAGTTTTGGTTGGCCTAAAGAAGCGGCTGCTTACTCGGCTACACCCAGCAGCAGGGCATTGGGCCGAAGAACTACCATCGGTGTTATGGAGCATGCGAACAACACCAAATCGGTCGACAAGCTACACGCCATTTTTAATGGTATACGGAGATGAAGCCGTGCTACCCGAGGACGTCAAATTCAGCACCCCACGAGTCGTCGCATACAGCGAAGAAACATCCAACAAGGCACTCACAGAAGACATAGACGCGCTGGACGAGATCAGGTTCATCGCACTCGCAAGATCTGCAGTCTATCAACAATCGTTGTGCAATCACCATAGTCACCGCATACGCCACAGATCCTTCGTGGTAGGAGACCTGGTATTGCGACTTGAACAAAAAGAGGAGACATGGGAAGGACCCTTCATCATACATGAAGTCATCCCAAGAGGCGCCTATCGCTTGAAGAACCCGAAGACAGGCGGCATCTACTCCAACCCGTGGAACGTGGCGCACCTCCGCAAGTTCTACCCTTAGAATTCAATCTCCCACTCGCAAGAAATAAGGCTGTACCAGCCAATTTGTAGCCAGAGCAAATACATGGCTTCTCAGCCATCGCAATAAAAACATGGTTTGTCAACCATAGCTACGAAGACTATACAGTCGCAAACTTTATCGCTTGGTTTTTCTTTTCCTTACATGCTAAAAGGGTCACACCCCCAACACACGGGGGCTACGCCAAACTAGCATCACCAACTTCTTCGAGTACTCATACTCGACAAAATATCCTACAAGGTAAAACAAGGTATACACCTTATAAACACCTTAAAATGATCAAATTAAACATACAAGGTCACAAGGTATACACCTTCAAACTGAAGGGTACGTTGCATAGGAAACCAAAATTTTCCTACGCGCGATAAACCCGAATGGCCAAGATCTAATCTAGGAGATGAAAGGTAACGGGGAGAAAGATTCTTTAGAATAACATACCCTCGAAGACTCTAAGTGGTACGAGATAAATTCTCGTTATTGGCTTAGTCGTACTCACGCCGATCCCGAGCGAGAAGAAGTGCACCGCAATCCGGCGGTGCCTCCGTAATCGGTAACACGTTCAGCTTGATGAAGACCTCCGTTCCCTCGATCCAGCAGGTAGCGGAAGTAGAGGATCCTCCGGAACTCCAGCAGCACGACGACGTGGTGGTGGTGAAGAATCCCATGATCAGGGCTTCGCCAAGTCGGAGACAATGGAATGGAGCAGCGGGTGGAGAGGAAGGGAGGTGGGCAAGTGTGTAGAAGAGGGGGAGCTCTCACCCTCCTTTTATAGGGGAGGGGGAGGCAGCCCAAAGAGGGGGTGCGGCCATCCATGGGTGCCCCACCTCTTCCCCTCTTCATGTGAGTGGAAGCTCCACTCACACCCACTCATGCTCCCTTAATTTTCCACTTAGAAAATCCAAAGGTTTTTCTTTAATAAAGAAATAAAACATTATTTCTTTATTTATATTTGTTAATTCCATTAACAAACATTTTCATATAGCACCTCGAATCATTTGTTAATTCTATTAACAACCATTCGACCAAAACCCATTGAACTATTTCAATTTTCCCCGAAACAATTTTGGTGCTGCCCAAAATATTCTTCGGTATTCCGTATCCTCTCAAACGCTTCATCGAACCTAAAGTGTGTCACCCTACGGTTCGCGAATAATATAGACATGATCGAGACTCCTCTCAGATCAATAATCAACAGCGGGATCTAGAGATCCGCGATGACTCCAATATATTCAATGATGACTCTCATGATCGTGTGAACCTTCAACGTCGTAACCATTTCCCTTTGTCTCACGATATTTTAATTGTCAGAGATCCGATCATCGGTATCAACCATACCTTGTTCGATCTCGTTACCCGACAAGTAATATTTTCTCGTTCCCATGATATAACATCCTTGTGATCATATCACGTGCTTGCAAGCGGTGTCGATGATAGGGCCAGAGTATATCTCTCTGTCATTTTGGATGGACAAATCCCACTCTTGATCCATGAGCTTCAACTAACACTTTCCTAATACCTAACGCCACCTTTATAGTCACCCTGTTGCGGTGTGACGTTTGATGTCATCAAAGTATTCTTTCGGTATTAGTGATTAACATGATCTCATGGTCTAAGGAACAATGTTACTCCGAATGTAAGATATAACAACAAAACTAAATGATCTGATCGTAATTTTATACTTAGTTAGGGTCTAAGTTCATCACGTCATTCTCCTAATGACATGACCCCGTTATTAACAACATCCAATGTCTATGATCGGGAAACCTTGATCATCTGTTAATCAACGAGCTAGTTAAAATAGAGGCTTCACTAGGAACGTTGGTTTGTTTATTAATCACACATGTATTAACGTTTCTGGTTAATAAAATTCTAGCATGAGAAAAACATCTATCATAAACATGGAATATCATAATAAACACTTTATTATTGCCTCTCGGGCATATTCCCTTCAGTCTCCCACTTGCACTAGGGGCAATAATCTATATTACATAGTGATGAATCTAACACCCATTGAGTTCTGGTGTTGATCATGTTTTTCCCTTGAGAGAGGTTTAGTCAACGGATCTGCCACATTCAGATCCGTATGTACTTTGCAAATCTTCACATCCCCATCTGCGACATGTTCACGGATGGAGTGAAAACGGCGCTTGATATGCTTGGAATTCTTGTGAGACCTTGGCTCCTTAGCATTGGCTATGGCACCATTATTGTCACAATATATAACCATTGGATCCAACGCACTCGGAACCACGCCTAGTTCGGATATGAACTCCTTCATCCAAACCGCTTCCTGTGTTGCCTTCGAGGCAGCAACATATTCTGCTTCTGTTGATGATTGCCCGTCTTCTTCACGGGAGGCGCCACAGAAGCGCTCGCCACATCCTTGGAGGACGCCGCAGCAGCGCCGCGTTTCTTCGCTCCCGCCGTTGGAGAGTGCTTTGGTGCTTACGGAGAAGAAGGTGTGCGCGAGGGAGGAGGAAGATGAGTAAGAGCCAGGAAATTTACCCTTTTCCTAAGGCGCAATACTTATACCCGATCCAGGCTAATATGAGCCGTAGATCCACAAAATGTGGCATTCATCGCGGCTGACAAGCAAAAACGAAGAGACAGGGGCGGTTACCCCTGCAGGATCTTTGACGAAAAGATCGTGCGTATTTACAGCGCGGCCAGCGGATTAACCGGAGTACGACCGCTCGTTTCCGGTAAAAAAGTGCCAAAGTGGGCCCCATGCGCTCTGCCCCACTTTGTCACGTCCCATCGGGAGCAGGCGAGTGCAGGCAAGTGCGCGGTGACGTCATTCAATACCTCACGACACGAAAACTCTTTCGTATGAGCATCAAGACGCGAAATTTCTTTCGCATGAACACCCTAACACGAATTTACTTTTGTATGGACATTCTAACACGGAATCTCTTTCGTATGAAGACATTGACTCATTACGCGAAATCTCTTTCGCACAAGACCAAGAAAAAGAGGTACGACCACACTCGAAGAAATGCGAAAGACAACACTAAGGTAATATCGCGAGTATGCGGCTCCCGCAGCTCCACCTCACGATGTACTTACACATATTTATTATCCTGTATCGTTCAGCCGACTAGGCACATCTGGATGCCATATTCTTTCGAGTATGAAGGTAAGACCCAAGGATCTCTCCTGTGGGCCTGGAATCGCACTCGAGCTGCGTCCTCCAGTAAACTTTCTGTGTCAACGACATGAAGAAAAATCCTAGAGGACGCGTCGGGTAGCCCTTTAGGTTAACTTCGACTTGGTAATACCTCCACGGCTCAGTCGTAACGATCACCTCGCAGGATTCGAGTCGGAGGTCTCGAATTCATGTAGGCCAGAACTGTCTTTGCCCTAGATGCAATTAATTTCCCCTGATCTTTTGGGAGAGCCAAGCGACTGAGCCACATCCTTCTGCGAAAAACAGCCAACACAAGTCACATTTACCACTCGATGCTCGAGTACGTGAGCGCGTCGTGCACAGGGTATACGCCCTCAAAACCTGGCGACTGAATGACCAGACCAAGAATTCAAGAGCAAACTTTGAGTGCTTACCCGAGTGTTCTCAGTCGACTAAACACTCGGGGGCTACTGTCGTGGGGATGATTCCTGAACCTATCGGGTGAGCTTACCCGTTCCAAGGCCTAAGACCTAGGCCCAAAGAGAGGTGATATCTCGCGGTTCTAGAAGGCCCAACAAGTCCTGCGGGTCAAGAAGGAAAGCTCCTACCGACCTAGAACTAGGGTTTGTAACCCCTCCCCCCCCCCCCCGGGGACACGGTTTCATACCTAGCCACCTCTAAAAGGCTAGGAGAACCACCGAGGGGGATCCAATCTGCTTTGAACCACCACAGCCTTGAGCTCGAGATCGAACTCTGGACTTGGGCACCACCCATTTTAACCGATCTACCGATAATACAGATCGCAAAAGCAGGAGTAAGGGTTTTAGCTCTACGAGGGCCCCAAACCTGGGTAAATCGTGCCCCTGTTAGCCGACGATTGTCACCAGCGCCTTTACGTTCTCTTAATCGAAACCCTATTGGATCATCCGAGTGACTTGTTGAGATGACTAATCGACAATAGCTTTCTTATAGCTCCTTTTTTGAAAGAGGAGGTGTATGATGCTATTGCTCAGATGGAACATAATAAGGCTCCTAGTCCGGATGGTTTTCCTGCTGAATTTTATCAGGTATTTTGGGATGTTATCAAGGTTGACTTGATGAGGTTGTTTGCACAACTGCATTCTGGAAATCTACCTCTTTTTAAGTTGAATTATGGCGTCGTTAGAATTTTGCCTAAGAAGGAAGATGCGAGCAGAATCGAGCAATACAGGCGGATTTTCCTTCTCAATGTGAGTTTTAAGATATTCACAAAATTTGGTACAAATAGGATTACTAGTATTTCTCAGTAGGTGATTAGACCTTCCCAGTCTGGCTTTTTACCTGGTAGAAATATTTTGGAAGGAGTTGTGATTTTACATGAAACTATCCATGAACTTAATAGAAATAAAATGGATGGAGTTCTTTTCAAAATTGGATTTGAAAAGGCTTATGATAAAGTTAATTGGTCCTTCCTTCAGCAGACTCTTCGTATGAAAGGTTTTTCTCCTGAGTGGTGTGATTGGGTATCCAAATTTGTTCACGGAGGTAGTGTCGGGATCCGGGTTAATGATGATATTGGTCACTTTTTCCAGACTTTAAAAGGTTTAAGACAAGGAGATCCGTTCTCTACTATTTTGTTTAACCTTGTTGCTGATATGTTGGCCATTCTTATTGCATGTGCAAAAGAAGATGGACAAATTGGGAGTCTTATCCCTCATCTGGTCGAGGGTGGGATTTCTATACTCCAATATGCCGATGATACTATTTTGTTTCTAGGGCATTATTTGGAGAAGGCAGTTAATATGAAATTAATCTTGTCTTTGTTCAAGCAATTGTCGGGGTTAAAGATTAATTTTCACAAGAGTGAGATTTTTTTTCGTGAAATCTAGAGATTTTATGGACGAATACCGACAGATATTTGGATGTGAAATCAGTACCTTTCCATTTTGATATCTAGGTATTCCAATTCATCATCGGAAGCCTCTCAATAGAGAATGGAAACCTGTTGAGGATCGTTTTGAGCATAAGCTAAGCTCGTGGATAGAAAATCTACTCTCATATGGAGACATGCTTGTCTTAATTAATTCTGTTCTAACGAGCTTACCGATGTTTCTATTATCCTTATTTGAAGTACCTATTGGGGTACTGAAAAGGCTAAATTTCTATAGATCCCACTTCTTTCGGCAAAGTGACCAACACAAAAATAAATATAGGCTTTCTAAATGGAACATCATTTGTCGGCCTAAAGACCAGGGGGCTTGGTATTGAGGTGATGAGTATTAAAAAGAAATGTCTTCTTAGTAAGCGGTTGTTTAAATTACTCACTGAGGAAGGAGCGTGGCATGAGTTGCTACATACTCCCTCCGTCCACTTTTATAAGGCACACTTCTTAAGTGTGCCTTATAAAAGTGGACGGAGGGAGTAATAAATACATTAAAGATATGCTTTTATCTCAGATTGAGGCAAAGCCTACTGATTCACTTTTTTGGAAAGGGGTTATGGGAGTTAAAAAAGTGTTCTTTGATAATGTTTCTTTCTCTCTTGGGAATGGTCAAGGAATTAGATTCTGGGAGGACCCGTGGTTGGGTGACACACCTCTTTCATCTCAATATCCTATTCTGTTTAATGTTGTTAGACACAAGAATGTTTTGGTATCCAATTTAGGCGACCTTTGGTGGGGGCTAAATGGGTTGCATGGTTAGAGTTAGTGGAGAGAACGATGGCAATGTCTTTATCATATTCTCCAGATTCCTTTACGTGGAAATTAACACCGTCGGGTTTCAGTTAAATCAATGTATGGACATTTAATGAATGAGAATGTTATGTTCTTACGCAAATATTTTTGGAAGCTAAAGGTTCTGTTGAAAATTAAAAAAAAAATGTGGTTCCTTCATAGGAAAGAACTACTAGCAAAAGATAATCTGGCTAAACGGAGATAGACGGGAAGTAAAAAATGTGTCTTTTGTGACATGGATGAATCTGTTCAACACCTCTTTATTAATTGTGATTTTGCAAAAAAGATTTGGCGACTAGTGCATTTTACCTTTAGTATTAGCCCCCCCTCACCCTTGTAGTGGTGCAAATATGTTTAGGAATTGGTTACATGGGATTGATAAGAACACTAAAGCATCCATTCGTATTGACGTGTGTGCTTTTATTTAGGCAATTTGGAATTGTCGAAATGATGTTGTTTGTAACAATATGTGAGCTGGAAATTTTTTGCAGGTTGTTCACCCGTCCACATACTGGACAAGCATGTGGTCCCATCTTCTCCCACAAGACCAGGGAGGACGTTTGGAGTCTGGATGCACTCGGTTGATGGCGGTCGTACGAGCTATCTTCAACAAAGGTGGCTGGTTGCACACTAGACGTCTCACGCATGTCTAGTGTTGTACTTTCTCCTATTTTTGGGTGGCTTATTCATGTTGCCAATCTTTGTGATCCGTAAACGATGTTGGGTCCTCTTGCTACGGTTGTATTTGGATGCTACTCTCTTTATTAATATAAAAGCCGTATGCATCAACTAGATGCAGAGCCTGGGTTTTCCCGTTTCAAAAAAAAATGTACAGCGCGTCGGCGGCGACTTTGACGAAGTGTTCGCGCCGGTTGCTCGGCTCGATTATGTGTGCTTGCTCATCGCAATCGCAGCTCAAAAGAGTTGTGAAGTGCAGCACAAGGATGTCAAATCGGCATTCTTCAAAGGCGATCTTCAAGAGAAGGTGTATGTTGCTCAATCACCTGGTTTTGTCCAGGAAGAAGAAGGCAAGGTGTTGCGGTTACGCAAGGCACTCTATGGACTGCGGCAAGCCCCGAGGGCCCAGAATACCAAGTTGGACAACACATTGTTGTCACTTGGGTTTGAGAAAAGCCCGTCGGAGCACGCTGTCTATGTGCGCAGCAGAGGCGACACACGGCTACTTCTCGGCATCTACGCAAGCGCGTGTGAGATCACCAAGTTAGGGCTTGTTTGGTTGCTGGGGAACCAAAAACCAGGGAACTGAACCCCCAGGGGAAACTATCGTGAGCATAAGGGATCCTCCTCCTACCACGAGGGAAATCTCCTCCCGTGGGATGGTAGTTTAGTGGCAAGTGGAAGGGGGGTTCTGAAGAAGAACCTGGACGTGCGAACACATACTCAAAAACACAACCAATACAAATAATTTTGATGCAAGGTTCCGGTATGTACATCAACCGCTGCAGAAATTTTGTCGGAACAAAGATAATAGATGCATGCATATTCCTATGTATCATGTACTCACTCCGTTTCAAAAAGTAAGACGTTAACCAGAAACGGTTCGATCGCAGAATAATTCCAAAAAGAAAACACCAGGGAATACAGATCGCGCGCGCCGGAGCTCGCCTCCATCCGCGTGCGTCCAGATCGCCACGCCAGAGCTCGCCTCCCAGCCGGGCGCGTCCAGATCGCCGCGCCGGAGCTCGCCTGCAGCCGCGCGCGTCCAGATCGCCGTGCCGGAGCTCGATTGGAGCCACGTGCATCCAGCTTGCTGCGCCATAGTTCGCTTCCAGCCGCACTCGTCCAGATCGCGGCGCCGGAGCTCGCCCACATCGTGGCGCCCAGGTCGTCAGAAGCTCTGTCCTCTCCCCGTGTCCAGAAGCTCTGTCCTCTCCCCGCGTCGACGCCAAGGTCCTCTCGCAGATAGTGGCGCGCTTCTGATCGTGGCACCTGATCAACTGCAATCATAACACCAAACAACTGCAATCAGAACAACAACATGAGCGCAATTAGAACACGACTATCTGCAGCAATGGTCTGCCAGATCTAGACTTCAGTTCTCCCGACATTCCAGAAGAAGAAATGGTCAAAGAGAATGTACCAGAAGTGGTTGAAGAAAATGTACCAGAAGAAGGATTGCTGCAAGACAATGCAGGTTATCGTTGGTACTAGTGCACTAATGATCAAACATGCTTGGAAAGATATGTCTAGAGACTAGTTCCTGATGGAGTACATGTATGACATTCTTAGGAGATCACCGACCATTAATATCACACTACACCAGCTGAATGAGAGGCCATATTGATAAACAACTGAATGAGTTATGAGTACCCACTCTACCCAAACCACAAACAAGATATCTTAGAAGTTTATCCACAGACCACAATAAAGATATCTTAAAAGGAAGAAAAAAAGTTGGGCAATTGGATGTCATAATCTCTTTTAATTCAGATGCAGGAGCGAAGAGAACCTACAGATAGGCAAAACCACTTGTTTTCTAATCCTTTCGTAAAGAAGCATGATCCTACTTTAATTCAAGGCTCATCCGATTCATCTCTAAGTGCTCAAGTTTAGGTTGATGTGTCCCTTCTTGGCTGCGACTGATGGGAGGCCTGAACCCATGCACATTGTTAGACATACCAGCACGTATACTATTGCCAATAAATCTAAGAAGTCTATATGTTCAGAAAATGGTTACTCGAGAACAATGAAAACATTGACCATGCATGCACGAATTGCAACTAAGTGAAAATTATTGACCTGGCGATAAAAGCTTTCGAGATTATCGAGCCTGTCAAGTGAGCCAAGAGACTGGCGTAGTTGGCAACATTTGTGCCGTCGTTGAGAGGGCCAGCGCCCACCACGTCGGCCAGCGACTGGTGCAGCTGCTGAAGCCCCTGCGTGAGCGCCTCCTAGGCATGTTCCGACGACTGCTGCAGGCTGCACATTCCCCCAGCTGCTGCTTCGTGGGTGGATCTCCTAAGGAATTGTTGTCCACTAACAAAGATCTCATTAAACATGACCTTCATTTCAGAAAAAGAAATTGTTGTCTAGTAACAAAGATTGAGGATTATCATCTAGCATCATAAATAAATAAATCATATCCTGTACTTCTAGTTTGAGGATTATCATCTAGCATCTCACTCAGCTAAAATAAACATTGTTGCGGTACCATGTCCATTGGTACCGGACAGAATACCATTTCTAATTGCATGTTTAACATAAACCATGTCCTGTAATTTCCCCGGCAGAATAACATTTCTAATTGCATGTGTTTAAATTGCTAATTGAAGAAAATTCACATGTTATGTGTGATTTATCGAGTACCCGAAGAATCTAGTGCACTGTACTCATATACTCCAAGACACAACTGCTAGAGTATTTCTTGCTACTGCACGACACAACTGCTAGCTGCTGCAAGCAAGCAGTGCTAGCTGCTGCAAAGACGATGCATTCCATAAGTGAATTTAACCAAAGTACAGTCCCGATTCTTCTACACCAATAGTCCAAGTAATTTAATTTCAGATATTTACAGCAATAGAGCATTATTTCTTCTACTGCTAGGATCATTATTTCTGCTACTACTAGTAGAATTACAATATTCAGTTAAGCTAGGAGTAGCAATTTCACAACAAGTAGAGTACCTAGCAAGTGGAGTAGTAGCTAGTACAAACATGATCAGTAGCTACTGACAGGAAAAGCTCCAGATATTAACAGTACCAAGCTGACAGGAAAATAGCTGTGCATATCCTTCAGTACATACAGTATATACACAAGCAAGCAGTGTTATGTGCATATTCAGACTAGGAAACAAGAACCACACAAGCAAGCAGTAATGAGTACTGCAATTAGGACCAACCAGATCATCTGTACTACTCCGTGCCACCGAATTATCCAAATCTAAGCAAGCAGAGAGCCATACCAACAAACACACGGCCGCTTCACACACGTCCGAGGAAGAAATCAGAGAGAATTAACTCTAGACGCCTGATTTCTCCCATCAAATCTTCAGCCAAGCCTCCCAATGGGCGAGCAAAGGAGGAGGCAGCCTACCTCCGACGGCGCTGCAGCGGACAGAGGGGAGTGGGCGACGGGAAGGGCCGGCGCGGGTGGACCTTCGGAGGAGAGAGATCGACGGCAGCCAGAGGGGCGGGCACGCGGTCGCCATTTTGGAGCTGGTTGGGCGAAGCCGCAGAGTGGGAAGGCGACGACCTCGGCTCCGGGAGAGTCGAACGGGATGGGGATGCGATGGATTGTGGATGACCTGAGCTGGGATGGAAATAGAGGTGGGGAGAAGTTGATGCTAACCTTCGTCCAGGGATGAGGAAGAAGCTCGTGGCCGCTGGACCATCGCCGTCGCCGGAGGTCTTCCCGGGGAGGTCGAGCTGAAGAAGATACGGGCGTTGAGGGGAGAGGCAGAAGAGGGAGCGGCCAGGAGGGCGGGCTCGCTCCTGTTCGCCGCCGGAGGAAGACGTCGCGCCCACGCCTAGCGCCGTCACCTCTCCCTGCCAACGAGCGCTGCCGCCGCGAGCGAGACTGCGAGAGCGAGCTAGGGATTTCGCCCCCAACGTCCCGACTAGGGGGAGCCTCACCCGGGGAAAGGCCGCGGAAGGCTCAATTTCCCTCCCCCTCTCGTAGGAAAAATTGGCGAGGGATATTTTTACCCCACATGGGTGACCGTTTGATCTACAGATTGCTGCACCATAGGCGACAGTTGATTCATCTTTGTGATTGTAATCGGCATGTTGCTAACTATTTTTTTATTTTTCATTTGTCTGCCGTGTGCATCTTGTTATGCAGAAGCCGGGTGTAACACTTATACCTTATAAGTAATATAAAGCCCATTATCAGAAAAAATGTCTCTCCAGGCCAGATTGGCCCAGGGGTTTTCCTCCCGGGGAAAAGCCCGGGATCTCGGACTTTTCCCTGGCTACCAAACGAGCCCCAAAGGAGTTTCCTGGGGCGTGACAGGGAGTTTGAGATGATGTTGGACGCTCAACGGTTATATTCAGAACGGCACACCAATGATGGCATCATCTCTTGCAGCCACTACAAATCCTTGTGGGTGGATAGTCTGGAGGAGGACCAAATCTACGGGTGCAGCAATGAAGTTGTACACAACTTCTCAAGGGATCGATACCATATATTAAGCACAATGCGTGGCCCATCCAAGTGATCAGAATAACTGTCGCAGCCAAATCCGGATCACAGTACAAATTATATTTTATTAATTGATCCAGGTCATTTTAAATCATTACAAATCAGCCCAGACGCCTTCCGTGTCTTCCGCACGGGATCTCCCGTATGCCGGCGGGGGCAGGACCTCGCCCGTGGCCTTCCGCGCGCAGGAGCTCGCCCCTCGCCTTCCGCGCGCAGGAGCTCGCCCCTCGCCTGTCCGCTCGCAGCTCCGGCCAGGAGAAAACTCGACCTCGCCCGTGGCCTTAGGACATCTCCAGCGGGGCTGCTCATTTGGCCCGGACCGGCCGGATTTGAGCAGCCTGGGCCAAAACCAGGCCCCAGCGGCGCTGCTCATACGGACCGCGGTCCGTTTTTTTGTCCGCGGATGCTCAAATCCGACCCAAATTTGGGTCAGATTTGAGCAGCCCCGCGGACAACAAAAGTGTCCCGTGGACACACTCCCTGGCCCGCAAAAAACCCCCCTCCTCCCCCCCCGCGCCGCCAGCGACCCACCTCGCCGCCGGTAGGTCGCCGATTTCGCGACCACGACCACCGTTCGGCCCCTCGCCGGCGACGTCCACCTCCCCCCAACTCCCTCCCACGCCGCCGCGCCACCGCCTGCCCCGCAGGAGGCTCACCGGCCCGGAGATTATGTGGTCGGTGATGACTGCTTGTGTGATCATGCACAACATGATCATAGAGGATGAGCGCGATGACAGCGTCTACGACGAGAACTGGTTGTTTCAGGGTGAGAACGTGGAGCCCCAGCCAGGAGTGGCAACATTTGCGGATTTCATCGACTTCCAGTACGAGTTGCGTGATCAGGATACCCACCTCACACTTCGGGATGATTTGGTGCAACACATCTGGAACTTCGTTGGAAACCAGTAGTTTTTTTTTATTTTAGCTAAGACTTATTTGTTTTCTTATTAAACGGTCAAATTTGTAATAAATAACTCGTATTTTATTTAGTTTTGTGTTTGTTTTAGGCTCAAAGTATGGATGAGAAGAAAAAACTAGAAAAAACAAATTTAATGTCCGGCCACTAAATGAGCAGCCCCGCTGGGTGCAGGGCCCAAATCCGGCCGGACACGGCCACGGACGGCTGCTCAAACAGACAAAATGCGGACCAAATTGGTCCGCATTTGAGCAGCCCCGCTGGAGATGACCTTATGCGCGCAGGATCTCGCCCCTCGCCTGTCCGGTCGCAGCTCCAGCCAGGAGGGAGCTCGACCTTGCCGTCGCCATCCGCGCGCAGGAGGGAGCTCAACCTCATCCTGCTCCGGCGGTCGGGGAGCTCCTTCGTGCGACCGCACCGCCGCTTCGTCGCAGCTCCGGCCAGGAGGGAGCTCGACCTCGCCGTCGCCGTCCGCGCGCAGGAGGGAGCTCGACCTCATCCTGCTCCGGCGGTCGGGGACTGCAGCTGCTGTTTCAGGTCTGCAGACATCAAATTGTGGCTCCAGTTAACGGCAGACATCAAATTTCAGCGGAAGAACTTGAATTAACCAATGCAAATTCTTGCAAAGAGCATGTGATTTTCATGTTTCTTGCAAAGATCATGTGATTTTCATGTTTGACTTGTGTTTGAGCAGCTAATTTTAGAAATAGAGCAAAACTGGAACATGTGGAAATGCAAAGAGGTTAGCTTTGCAAAGTTAGGCTGGTCCATGTGGAAAGTACGTTGGAATTCATAGATGTTCACACTGGCTGGAACGACATGCCCGATGACAGATGCACATGTTTTCAGAATGAGCGTATATATACAGCGTCGTGCTCCAGATCAGATGCATTGCAAGCAATTCTCTCATGACCCCAATCATCAGGCCAATCCTTAGCTGACCATACCGGATAACGGACAGCACAACCAAGTTTTCGGGTCTGAAGTGTATGCGTACAAGCGCTATGATTTAGCACATCACTGAAGCGCACCACACAAAAAAAAAAATGCAGCTAACTATGGTGTCAGTTCTCATTACCTCTATATTATGAAAGATTACATTGTCTTCCAGTTAAATAATGTGCATGATTTTCTCTCAAATTAAACTAATTTACTTCTTGATGTTTCCACTCTTCAATTTCAGTAAAGCAGCTCCTGTATTTTCATAGAGATAAAACCATATGTATATTGCTGTGTACCTAGCAAATATGGCTTATCACATCACGATTTCTTAACCTGGATACTAATCATGAACCTTAATAGTTACTTAAGATGCCGATAAGAGAGAATTTATCCGTATGCACCGGATAGCTAGAACAATTTGTCATCTTGGCAGTCCTATACTCTGCACATCCCCTGTTTTGTTGGCAAAGTGTACACAGTATGTAGGAAGACCATTCTGGAGAGTGCTAGTTTGGGCATGCTGGCCAACTATCCTGGAGTTTGTCAAAACTGGAACAAGCCATGTGGACATACAAAACTGGAACTCAATCCAGCTCCGTGCCTTATGTCAAAACTGGGTTTAATTATGTCAAAGCTGATTGCCCTACCAGCAGTTTAATTATGTGACGTGTGGACTGTGGTGAACAACAAACAGAATGTCGGAGAAGATTGAGCATCTCTAGTACCTTGGTCCCCTGGTGGAGAGGAGCTAGCTGACGATAGGAGGCTACAAAATCTAGCTGAAGTCGGTGCAACCAGCGGCTTAAACATGGAGCCGCATAATGTCCACGCAGGGCACTCATTTGAAAACAAAACTGGAACTCAATACAGTGCCATTTACAAAAAGAGAGAGGGAGATAAAACATGCTAGCATACTATTAGGTCTATGTGTCACACTCTATAAGATCAAAGTGTCCCTAGCTGATATTTTGATGCATGTGCAAAATAAAAGTATCAACTCAACAAAAAAATTACCTCAGGAGCCCGACAGGAACGTGATTGGACATATAGGCTCAAGTTGCCTGTCAAACAGCAAATACTCCCAAGATCAATGACCTTAATTTCACACCTTTTAGGTCGTAGTGAATGATCCTTAAATAAGAATTAGGAATTAGAACTGAAAAATCAACAAGCAATGATAGGAAAACCTTTTGATAACGAACAGTATTAAAAATTATTGGCTCAAAAAATATGTTTATCCTTACTGTATCACGTAATGGTGATATAAATGCCCGGTTCTTGTTTCCTTTTTAATTCAGTCATAATTCCAGAGAGCTGAATTATGTGGATCACTCACTGCCATCTGTGTGTGTGATTTTCCTTCGAAGCAGGAATCATTTTATAATTGATTTGAAATCAATGATATTCATATGGTCCAGTGGCTATTGCAATAATTTTATAAGGGGCACTAATCAATGGTCCCAAGGCATCTTATTGAACTATTGCAATCATTTTGTTTTTTGCTTTTGAAAGAAACAAAAAAATATGTTTGCATTTATATGTTTTAGCTTTGGCAAAAGAGTAAAAATAGAGATAAAGGGGAACTAGAGATGAAAACGATGAACGTAAATCTCCAAGTCATGAGGGATTATCTTTGCGAGAAGGTGATCCCTGCAATTCAGGACATGTGGCCTGACGAGGATGTTAGCAGTACTATCTTCATACAGCAAGATAACGCGAAACCTCATGTCCTCGATAATGATCAAGCTTTTTGGGATGCCGTTGAACAGACTGACCTTGACATTAGACTGTTGCAACAACCACCAAACAGTCCAGATATGAACGTTCTCGACCTATGCTTATTCCCGTCACTTCAATCACTGACTGATACCAGGGCACCTAAGAATATCAGAGAGCTGGTAGAGGGTGTGGAAGAAGAATTCTGAAACTATGATGCCAATAAGCTGGCTCGAAGGTTTCTGACACTCCAAGCCTGCATGAGAGAGATCATGAGAGACGGAGGAGGAAATGGCTATAGCATCCCTCATTTGAAGAAGGAAATTGGAAGGGAGGTTGCCTATAGCTCTAGCTATAACGGCTGAGCAATTAAAAGAAAGCATTGCCCTTATAGAAGTGGGAACAGGAACGTCGTAGGAACGCCGTAGCAGAAAACGAAAGGTATAGGTAGGAGGAAAAAGACAAATAATGTGTGTAAGCAGTAAAATGTGGGTAGAAGGAAAGGATAATTGTGTGTAGAAGGAAAGGATAATTGTGGGTGAGAATATCATGTGTGTAAGCATGATGAAAACTTGGAACTGTAATTTCTGAACTGAAGTCCATCACATTGAAGCGCATACAAAACTGAAAATATCGACAAATTCTTCTGTTATGAATACAATAGTTCAAGGACAGCTAGGAAAGGACAAATTCTTCTGTAATTCTTCTGTAATTGTGGGTCCTCAAGTCTAGCATAGAGCATGAAACGGAATTTCAGCCATGGAGTTTTTTTTTTTCAAGAAAACCAAGCAGGGAAAAGTTCTTCGTGTTACAAAAATATCTTTGTTCCGAATAGGAAGTAAAGATAGCCTTACTGAAAGAGAAAAAAAAATGAGACGGACTAACTAGAGATTTCTCAGAGCGCTCTATCTGAGAGAAACGAGAGAAACGGGGCGAATAAAAAGATCAACTTCTGCCTTCTGGCAAATGTTTCCAAATGTGTGACAAAATGCATGATTGATTGTTTTTGCAAGAATCATATGAGCACAATAAAAAACCATCACCAGTATCGTCCTCTGATTTTTCAAACAAGATACACTTATACTTCTTCACTGAAAGGTAGGAGGGACTAAATAAATACAGAAAGCACAACTATAGCTCTGTCCTCATGACAGTCGTGATAAGAGGGGGAAAACCAACACTGGTGTTACTGCAGGCCGTATATATCTAGGATCATGAATGTCAACTCCAGGATGACCTTTGAACAAGTGAACCCCCACAAATTCTAATGCATTTTGAGAACCTATCATAAGCCATAAGTATCTGCTACCAAGGTTTTGGTTACCGGTCGGTAAATCTGGTTACCAGCCGGTAACCGGGTTTCCTGAGCACCCGCGGTAATTGTGCATACCGACCAAAAAATCTCGATTTTTTTTTGAAAATTTTGAATTTAAACGTCTAGAAGTTTAGAAATAGGACATTTTATCCATATGTAACCATATACCACGTAGTGTGGCGTTGGTATCGCGATGCCTTCATAGTCCCGAGGTCCCCGTTTTGAGTTCCCGTCCGACATATAACTTTTGGTATTATTATTCTCTGTTTGTGGACAAATTTTTGTATTACCCAAAAAAGGTGGCCGGTGAGATTCGAGACCGCGACCTGCGAGGCGGTACTAAGCGAAGAGAGTATGCCAATAGGACACACCCAATGACCTGACTACATATAGTTTATAACCTATACATACAGTTTCAGAGTAAATTTAAATTCAAAATACAATTTTTAAATTCATCCGGTAACCATCCCGAGCCCCCTCGGAATTTTTTTTTATTCGGGAACCAAAACCTTGTCTGCTACTGTGAAACTAACGATAAGAACCTAATAGTTATGCTGGCCTCTGGTTGATTTTCAAGGGATAATAACGATTCTTGCATCAGCTGTTTACTATGTCACCAGTGATCTTATCTACATTCTGACTAGAAACTTGAGCCCAAACAAAGGAGAATCAATTACTTCTGTTAAACATTCTTTGGAACTGTAATTTCGTTTAAACAAGGTGAACCGACATAACTGCAGCGGTGCGCCTATCGGTCATAGTAACTGAAAAAATAATAGCACTGATAAGGATTTAGGTAATCCAAGGAGTCAACCAGCTAGTCCTAGTTTGGGATGACTTGATGTAATCTCGGGTGAGAGGCTGAGAAAATTAAATTTCATCCCAAATCATTGCAGATGACACCTAGAAGCAGCATGTGCATGTACTACGTACCTATGTCTCGTCGTTATATATGTTCCTCTCTTGCATGAATTTTATCACTATTTCACCTGAAACTGAATTTGAATCTCTAAGATATGCAGCTCACTGGACTTTGCATCGCCGAGGGACAAGCCAATGTCATGCATCAATGACAACAAGCATGAAATTGCAGCATCATTCTGCAGACCATACAGTACCACCTCTCCATGGTAGTCACTAGCAGAACCATTGTCAGTGAGGTGGACACACAATCAAAGTGCACAAGGTTAACACACATGAGCTAGCAGAACCATTGTCAGTGCTGTGGGAACAAAACTCAGAAAAATGACGACTTTACTCCTTCAATTTTTAAACGCATGGACCATGGAGCACTTGATAATTAATATCTAGCGGTGGCTACCTTGACTTTTCTCCTGCTCGCTATTCTTCTTCTACTGCAAATCTCGGTCCCAGTTTTATCGAGCATGCGGTTCAATTGAAGAAACCTCGTGTTGCTAGTAATGAAAGGGGCAATTAGGCGACTGAGATGGATACCTGGCCGGTGTTGCCGTTGATGAATATGTTGCTGCAATTGGATGATGCACGGGTCGTGGGTGTGGAGGTGGTCGAGGCCCTCGAGGATCTATCGCGCCCACTTCTTGAGCGCCTTGACGGAGACGTGCTTGTGGCAGTCCCGTTAGTCGCGGAGGCTGCCGGAGTTGCAGACCTCAGCGGGGGTGATGAAGATTGAATTTTCCCTCCACCCGTGGTAGTCGAAGCTTACCTCCACATCTTGGCGGCGGTGAAGGGCGCGTCCAGCCTTGGCGACAGACACAGGTGATTGTGGTAGTACAGATCCGGCGTGTTCGGCCTCGCCGACGCCGGATGCGGCGATTCTTCAACGCCTGGGACGGAAATTCCAATCTTGGACGGAAACTCCAATCTTGGATGGAGTTTTACCGCGGGAGCGGAGCAAAGCGAGGAGAATGGAGGTGGAGGGGAGCGCAGCGAGGAGAATGGAGGTGGGGGGAGCGCGGCGGTAGCGGCGACGAATCGAGAGAGGGAGCCAGAGCGGAGGGAGAAGGGGGAGACGGTGAGCTGCAGCAAGGCGTGTGCGGTCACGACGTGGAGCTCGGGTTTGGTCGGAGAAATAAGGAGATGGTTTTCGCAAATGTGTCGTTTGCGACGATAATTTCGAGACGGAGGGAGTATTATTTGTGCCCTTGGTAATCTGAGAAAACCACCATCTATCTATTGTAGTATTAGTAACCTCTTAATCAGAATCTTTATTGTTATCATAGTTGTTGGCACTGTTCTCTTGTACTAATTAGTCTACTGTTGGATTGATGTTGAACATTGATTGATGCTTAAGCTGCCTGCCTGAACGTGTTCGGTTCTGTCCAGGCAACTGATTTCAGGTGTGCTAGCTGATTGTTTGTTCCCAAGTTGAGACGCTTTAGAGCCGGCATGGGTGGTCCGGGAGAAGCAGAGGATAAGCTCCAGCTACAGTAGTTTTGAGAGTCGGCCGTCCGCGGCGAGCTCCGGCCTCCCCGGCCTCCGGCACCTCTGCTGGTGGTTGCGGTGATGGTTTTGGGTGCCGGCCCATCGCGTTTTCTAGTTCTAGCTTTGCTCTTTTGCTTTTATGCAGCGTCGGCGTTATGCCGTCAGGGTTCTTATCGCCGGGGATCCTGAGCTTCTCCTGGCGTTTGGCGGAGGTGGTGGGGTGGTGCGTTGAGCTCCAGAGGACGGAGACGACGACGAACACTGCTTCCTCAGCAACCCTGCTAATAAAGCTCATTCGTGGAGCTTCCAAGTTCAGGGTGCGGAGACGGCTTCTTCTCTTGGCGGGTGCTCATGGTGATGCACAGCAGGGAGACGGCGCTCCGGTGGCTCTTGGCTTTGAAGTTCGACGGCGGAGGCGTGCGCGCCCTTCAGTGCACGCGATGGAAGCTTCGATTTATGGAGGAGTTCTTCAACGCAGCGCACAGGGCGCGAGCGTTATCATCGGCGAGCGACGCCACTCCTCGCTGGGATCTCTTTCCCAGCCTTTCTTCCTCAGAGTGAGGATCTGGTGCGACCTCAGCTCGGGATTCATCTTCGGCGACGCTCCAAGTGGCATGTTCCCCGGCGGCGGCGTCGTTGCCCGAGCTTGGTGGTCTAGGAGTTGCAGCGGCGGCTGGACCTAGGGTCTTGATTGCTTTCCCCTCCAATTTTTTAGGGTTCAGTTAGTTAGTTAATTGTGAAGACCTCTCTGTAATTACCCCTTCGTGGGGGCCTCCTTGTAAATGCCCGCTGTTGAATGCATAAGCTTCCTGGTCCCTCGGGACCTCTTTACTGTTCAAAAAAAAAAGTTGAGGCGCTTTAATTTCTGTCTCTCTGAGTAGCAGTTTTAGTCAAACACTATATCCTATTTTACTGAAAGTGCAACAAGTATGTATGCGCTTTGCTCAGATGTTGGCCGAGCAAATGGTTGATTTTTCTTTTTTTTGAAATAATGTCTTGCTTCAACCCTTTTCAGAAGCATTATCACTTGTAGTGGAGTTTCTGATGTATTATTGCAAAATGACCTTTTTTTGTGCTGCTGCTGTAGTTTCTGATGTAGTCATTTGGAGTACATACCAAATTACTAGGATTTCTCTCTCTATATAAATTAGATACCGAGGGTGATTAGGAGACAAACCACAACAGTACACCTTTTAAAAAAAAAATCGTTCTGCAGGTAAAAGAAACAATACATATTCGTAGGGTAAGAAGTTTTGTGCAACAAATTGGGGACACAATGTTGGTTATACTTAACGTTGCATCTTAACTTGTCGACTACATTTTTATCTTAGAGCAGCAAGTGATGGTGTATGTTTTTCAGCAGCGAAGCTAGTCCACACAGGACCTTGGCTGACAAAATTTGTCTAACCTTCAGGTTACAGACTACACCGTGTTGTCCAGAATATGTGGGTCGCCTCCATATTTTGGACGATGAGATATTTTCTCCAGGAAAAAACGAGTACCGGTCTACAAAACTGTACTACTCCCTCCGTCCACTTTTATATGGCACACTTCTTAATATTTCAATAGTAAGAAGCGAGCCTTATAAAAGTGGACGGAGCGAGTATATGGCTACATATTTTCTACTGTTAAGAGCATGTCTAACAGGCCCCCTAAAGCGCGGGCACACCGTAAAATTCCGGCGGCATACGGGGTGCGGGCCAAAATGGCCGTCTAGCAGCCCCCGTATGCGGCCCGGCCCGTACGGGAAATTTAGGGGGCCTACGAAATCGCCCCCGCCGCCCCCTACAAGTAGCAGGTGAGGGTCGGGGTCGGGGTCCAACCCCCCACTCGCAACCCTAGCTCCGCCGCGCGCCGTCCTTGCTCCGGCGAGCAATCCCGCCTCCGACGCCGCCGCATTTCTGCTCCTCTTCTTTTCCACGCCTCCGCCCCTAACGGCTCCTCCTCCCGGCGATGAGCTCTCCCCACGGATCGACCTCCTCCACCGGCGGATCGAAGCGCCGCCACGAGCCGGAGACGCTCGAGGAGGCGTGGCGCATCCACTGCAAACACTCCTTCGCCGGGAGTCGCCGCGCCGCCTGGAAGTACGCTGCCTTCCCCGAGAACATGCCGCCGACGCTGGTCGACTTCGCGGAGGGCGGCCGGTACTACTCGGTCGACCCGCCGCCGAGGCCGATGCGCGGCACCCAGTTCGATAGGTGGCGTGCCGATTGGGAGCTGCTGCAGCAGTGCAAACGGAGCCGCGGCGGTGCAAGCGGAAGCGGAGGAGGAGGCGCGGCGGTGCAAGCGGTGGCGGCGACAGCGGAGGAGGAGGACGCCGAGTTCTTGGCAGCCGTCGAGCTGTCCAAGAAGGACGCCGAGGCAGCGGCGCGCGCGGAAGCGGAGGAGGAGGCGCAGGCCCTCGCCGACGTCGAGGCCTTCAAGGCGATGGAGGCCGCCGGCGTCGTCTTCCTCGATTAGGCTAGTAGATTAGGCAGTAGCTAGATGGACGAGTTCGAGCTCGAGCAATGTAGCAGCAATGGTGATTGACGAAGATATGGATCCTGGACCCTGCGGGTAAGGACACCCCGTCTCAGGCCCAAGGTTAAGGCCCAAGAAGAGGAGCCCTTGGAGTATTCTAGATGGCCCACGTGAAGCCCACCCGCAAGACTTGCGGGTCAAGACAAGAACTCCTATACGTAATCTACTAGGACTCATGTAACCCCCTCCTGGCTGCATATATAAAGCGAGGAGGGAGGAGAGAAAAAGATCATCCAATGAGGGAACAACTAATCTCGATCCAATCTAGAGAGAGGAAGATACAAGCCACAACTAGACTAGGCAATACACGGGATACCCCGTACGCCTCGCCATGGCATCGCCATTGTAAACAGCTCGACTATTTCACCATAATACAGATCAGACAAGCAGGAGTAAGGGTTTTACCTCTACGAGGGCCCCGAACCTGGGTAAATCTTTCTCCTTGTTAGCCGTCGAGGTCACCAGCGCGTACATCGTTCCTCTACTCGAAACCCTACCGGCTCATCCGAGGGATTTGTAGAATCAGAGATTCGACAATTGGCGCCGTCTGTGGGAACGACACGCGCTGGATCTACGGTCTCGCCGGCCTCATCTACATCAAGCTTCGGGTCCTCGACCCCATGGATTCGGTCTACTTCGACTCTTTCAACTTCATCAAGCACTCGCCGGCATCACGCACGGCCTTCATCGTCTACATCGACACCGTTCTTCACGCGAAGGTTGTAGTACAGCAGCAACGTACATATTGCGGACATCATCAACGGCGGATCGAAACTCATCTGGAAAATTCCTTCGGTGGAAAGCTGCGAAATCAAATTATCTACGGTCTCCAAAAAGAATCGGCGTATTCCGACTGTTAGATCTCCGTGGATGACCTGAACACCGAAGCCCTGTCAGAATCTGACGGAACTCCGCGCGACTTCGGGAAAACAATTTTCACAGTCGACTCGGAAATCAATTCGACAATCACACCGTTGAACACCTGCGGAATACAATCCCGCACCACTCCGTCTTTTTTGAGCCAATTCCAACGGTTAGATCTCCGTCAGCGGCTCGCGCACTGCGACACGTTTTGGATCTCTGCGAGTCCGCGAATTCAAGTCGCAGATCCGTTTTCGTCAATCTGCGAGTCGACACAAAGGTCAATCAACAAAACATGGCGACTCGCCATAATAGTGCCCGGGGGCTCGACATCAATATTGCCCTCCGTGTACATACAACAAACATCGCGACTCCGCCGCGTCGACCCGGTCCGATGCGTCGAGTCCTTCAGTCGAACATCGCGACTCCGCCACGTCGACTCGGTCCGCCGCGTCGAGTCCTTCGAGCAAACATCGCGACTCCGCCGCGTCGACTCGGTCCGCCGCGTCGAGTCATTCGAGCAAATATTGCGACTCCGCCGTGTCGACTCGGTCCGCCGCGTCGAGTCCTTCCGATGAACATCGCGACTCCGCTGCGTCGACTTGGTCCGCCGCGTCGAGTCCTTCGGACAAACATGACTCCGCTGCGTCGACTTGGTCCGCCGCGTCGAGTCCTTCGAGCAAACATCGTGACTCCGCCGCGTCGACTCGGTTCGCCGCGTCGAGTCCTTCGGGCAAACATCACGACTCCGCCACGTCGACTCGGTCTGCCGCGTCGAGTCCTTCGAGCAAACATCGCGACTCCGCCGCGTCGACTCGGTCCGCTGCGTCGAGTCATTCGGACAAACATCACGACTCCGCCGCGTCGACTCGGTCCGCCGCGTCAAGTCCTTCGGGAAGCATCGCGACTCCGCCGCGCCGACTCGGTCCGCCGCGTCGATTCCTTCGGACAAACATCGCGACTCCGCCGCGTCGACTCGGTCCGCCGCGTCGAGTCCTTCGGACAAACATCGCGACTCCGCCGCGTCGAGTCCTTCGGACAAACATCGCGACTCCGTCGCGTCGACTCGGTCCGCTGCGTCGAGTCCTTCGGGAAGCATCGCGACTCCGCCTCGTCGGGTCCTTTCGGGAAACATCACGACTCCGCCGCATAAACTCCGCTACATCGAATCCTCTCGACTAAGCGTCTCGGGGATTGTCCTTTGCCGCAGCCACACTCGTTGCTCGGGGGCTATGCTGCAAAGTAGACGCACTCGAGAATTTGCCGCAGCCGCACTCGACACTCGGGGGCTATGGCGCGAAACAGCCGCACTCGACACACGAGTCCGGTTCATCGATTCCGGCGATATCACTCGGCACCGCCTCGTCGACTACGACAGTGTCATACAAAGGCAGGAACCACAACGTCGGCTGCAACTTCGACAGTCGACACATATCCCCCGCTCGGAGTCGCCAATCGACACAATCCTCCGCTCGGAGTCGATACATATACTCCGCTCGGAGTCGACACATATCCCCCGCTCGGAGTCGATAGTCGACCGTTGACATCGATCCTCCGCTCGGAGTCGACATACCCTCCTCTGGGAGTCGACGCATGTCCTCCTCCGCGAGCCAACAGAAGACAAGCACACGGGGTTAGCTTCAGAACAACTTGAGCCTATGCCCGACTCTGCGAGTCGAACATAGCCTCGGGGGCTACTCCCATCGGGAGCACTGCCGTGCACCCGACAAATCGAAGAAGCAACGTTACAAGATCTTTGAGTCTATGCCCGATTACAAATAATCGCACATAGACTCGGGGGCTACTCCCATCGGGAGCGCTGGCCGCGCACCCAATGAGCGATGGTCGCGCAACCGACGACCACTACGGGCGTCCTCGACATACTACCACGTCGAAGCATATGACACGCTGGCTGCGTACCTGAGGAGATCTGTCAGATTTCTTCGTCCAGATCCTTATTGTGGTCGTACAAACCGCATATTAACTCGGATGAAGAAAAGAAAAACATCAAACTTGTCCGTCTCGACGAGACACATACGACAACACGGGCCAATTCGCGAAATCAGAACATCTTGAAGACTTTTCGGGTCCATCTTCTTGTGTGGACTCGGTGGCTGAGCGTCCGCGTCAACTACACGACTTCCACGTCGTCGTGCGACTCCACCACGTCCTCGTCGACTACACGACTTCCGCGTCGACTCCGTCCGCCGTGTCGAGTACACCTCCACCGCGTCGACTCCAACATGTCTAGTCTCTGACACTTCTTGCCACGTCCCATCGGGAGGCAGAACAAGTGCTCAGTGCACCACGACATCACGCGACTGTCAGCCATCAGGCTTATTTCTCTTCGGAATCTTCAAACAAAAAGACACTTGCCACGCAGCGGGGAGAAGATTGTGAGTATGCGGCTCCCGCAAAAACCGTGACTCCACACTACGATGTACAGACACATCACTCGAAACAAAATACATCACTTGTTACGCGTCCAAAAGAAAACCGCGAGTCCCTAACACGAAATCTCTTTCGTATGGGCATTCTAACACGAAATCTCTTTCGTATGAGCATCGAGACGCGAAATTTCTTTGCATGGATACCCTAAATACGAAATTACTTTCGTATGGGCATTCTAACACGAAATCTCTTTCGTATGAGCATCGAGACACGAAATTTCTTCGCATGGACACCCTAAACACGAAATTACTTTCGTATGGGCATTCTAACACGAAATCTCTTTCGTATGAGCATCAAAGACGCGAAATCTCTTTCGCATAAGCTCCCTAACACGAAATTTCTTTCGTATGAGCATACAAAGACGCGAAATCTCTTTCGCATAAGCTCCCTAACACGAAATTTCTTTCGTATGGGCATAATCAAGACGCGAAATCTCTTTCGCATAAGCTCCCTAACACGAAATTTCTTTCGCATGGGCATATCAAGACGCGAAATCTCTTTCGCATAAGCTCCCTAACACGAAATTTCTTTCGTATGGGCATATCAAGACGCGAAATATCTTTCGCATAAGGTCCCTAACACGAAATTTCTTTCGTATGAGCATATAAAGACGCGTAATCTCTTCCGCATAAGCTCCCTAACACGAAATTTCTTTCGTATGAGCATATAAAGACGCGAAATCTCTTTCGCATAAGCACCCTGACAAGAAATCTCTTTCGTATGGGCACATCAAGACGCGAAATCTCTTTCGCATAAGCTCCCTAACACGAAATTTCTTTCGTATGGGCATAATCAAGATGCGAAATCTCTTTCGCATAAGCTCCCTAACACGAAATTTCTTTCGCATGGGCATATCAAGACACGAAATCTCTTTCGCATAAGCTCCCTAACACGAAATTTCTTTCGTATGGGCATATCAAGACGCAAAATATCTTTCGCATAAGGTCCCTAACACGAAATTTCTTTCGTATGGGCACATCAAAGACGCGGAATCTCTTTCGCATAAACACCCTAACACGAAATCTCTTTCGTATGAGCATATAAAGACGCGTAATCTCTTCCGCATAAGCTCCCTAACACGAAATTTCTTTCGTATGAGCATATAAAGACGCGAAATCTCTTTCGCATAAGCACCCTGACAAGAAATCTCTTTCGTATGGGCACATCAAGACGCGAAATTTCTTTCGCATAAGCACCCTGACACGAAATCTCTTTCGTATGGATGCGAAATTTCTTTCGCATAGTCACCCTTACACGAAATCTCTTTCGTATGGGAACATCAAGACGAAATTTCTTTCGTGTAAACTTCATAAACGCGAAATCTTTTTCGCACAAGATCAAGAAGGAAGATCTCTTCACCCGAAGAATCGCAAGAACTTGACCAAGGTAAAATTGCGAGTATGCGGCTCCCGCAGCTCTACCACATGATGTATTTACACATCATGACGTGAAATCTCTTTCACAGGAAAAAAATACCCTACACACGAAAACTCTTTCGTATGGGCACAACATTCCAAACATGAAAACTCTTTTATATGGGTATAAAACTCCTAACACGAAAACTCTTTCGTATGGATAAAACTACTCGAGTAGGCAGAACCTGCTATTCATTCACATGATGTTTGCACATCATAAACCTGGATTGTTCAGCCGACTAGGCACATCCGGATGCCGTATTCTTTCGAGTACGAAGGTAAGACCCAAGGATCTATCTTTTGGGCCTGGAATCGCACTCAAGCTGCATCCTCCGGTAAACTTTCCATGTCAACAACACGAAGAAAAATCCTAGCGGACGCGCCGGGTACCCCTTTAGGTTAAGTTCGACTCGGTAAGACCTCCACGGCCCAGTCGCAACGATCACCTCGCCGGATTCGAGTCGGAGGTCTCGAACTCGTGTAGGCCAGAACCGTTTTTGCCCTAGATGCAATTAATTGGCCCTGATCTTTCGGGAGAGCCAAGCGACTGAGCCACATCCTTTTGCGAAAATAGCCAACTCAAGGCACATTTAACACTCGATGCTCGAGTACAGAAGCGCTTCGCGCACAGGGTATACACCCTCAAAAACAGGCGATTGAATGACCAATCGAAGAAATCAAGAATGGACTTTGAGTGCTTACCCGACTATTCTCAGTCGAATAAACACTCGGGGGCTACTGACGAAGATATGGATCCTGGACCCTGCGGGTAAGGACACCCCGTCTCAGGCCCAAGGTTAAGGCCCAAGAAGAGGAGCCCTTGGAGTATTCTAGATGGCCCACGTGAAGCCCACCCGCAAGACTTGCGGGTCAAGACAAGAACTCCTATACGTAATCTACTAGGACTCATGTAACCCCCTCCTGGCTGCATATATAAAGCGAGGAGGGAGGAGAGAAAAAGATCATCCAATGAGGGAACAACTAATCCCGATCCAATCTAGAGAGAGGAAGATACAAGCCACAACTAGACTAGGCAATACACGGGATACCCCGTACGCCTCGCCATGGCATCGCCATTGTAAACAGCTCGACTATTTCACCATAATACAGATCAGACAAGCAGGAGTAAGGGTTTTACCTCTACGAGGGCCCCGAACCTGGGTAAATCTTTCTCCTTGTTAGCCGTCGAGGTCACCAGCGCGTACATCGTTCCTCTACTCGAAACCCTACCGGCTCATCCGAGGGATTTGTAGAATCAGAGATTCGACAGTGATGATCAAATGAAATCGAACCATGTTTTCTCCCGGGAAGTTTTAATTCAAATATACAGGCCGGCTATAGGAGGTCTGCTAGATGGACGAGTTCATCTGAGAAAAAAATTTGCTCGATTTCGTGTGCAGGGCCCTCTACACGCGATTTAGGGGGCGAAAACGTAAGGGGTCTGTTAGACATGCTCTAACTATGAAAAGCAAACGGGGGCTGTGTGGCTCGTTTGAGCGCATGAACGTCGGTCTTCCGATCTGAGCTATGATACCGAAGACAAGCACACCAATTGCCGAAGGAAAAAGCAAGCAGCTTGACTATTTGTTTGGAGAGTGAGCGATGGTAAGAAAACCCCGGTTATGAAGGATTGCTGATGCCATCATCAGGACGACCCCGACAATCCCTTGAGCGTAGAGGGATGCGGGGATTTTGCACCTTGGCCCTAAAAGCGGCATCTAACACAGTTTGGTCAGATTAAATATGAGACAACATTGCCTCCACAGGGAATCTTGCTTACGTACCCCTTCGTCGCCTGCTCCCAGGGCAAAAGGCGATTAGGTCAACCGCCTCCTGCCGGCCGCCGTGGCCGATCTGCTCGGTCTCCCGTGGCCTTAGGGTCATGGAGACTTGGTGGATCTGGTTACTTGCCGGCGGGAGGGCTTCGTTTTCGTTTGTTTTTTTTGTGTTTTGTTAGGGTTTGTGTCCCATCGAGGAAGACGAGGCGGCGGCTCGTTGAAGTTGGAATAAGATCCTCCCCGCCTAGCCCCCGTTTCGGTGATGCATCTAACATCATCCGAGGGCGTGTGGAGGTGTGTCTCCGGCGGATCTCACGGGATTCGGCCGGCGTTTGTCTTTGGTGGATCCACTTGGATCTAGTATTCGTTCGTCTATGTTCGTGTGTCTACAAATTGGATTCTTCCTATCTACGCTTCTCTTCATCGGCGATGGTTGCTGGTCTGGTGCGCTGGTCCTTTGTGGCCGTAGCACGACGACTTCCCGACTGTCTACTACAACAAGGTTTGCCCGGCTCCGACGACGGAGGGGCGATGACAGCGGCGCGCCTTCGGCTCGCTCCAGTGCTTTTAGTCGTCGCTAGGTGGTCTACGGACCTGGATGTAATTTCTATTATTTCTAGTGTTCTTTGTACTACCTTGGTTGTTGATGAATAGATTGGAAGTTTTCTCGCAAAAAAAAAACACAGTTTGGTCAGGGTATAACCTTGCAAGAACTTCCTCTTTATGGCATGGACGAAGCACATCGGGAAGGGGTTCATCCTCAAATACTGAAGCAAATGGAAAGGCATGGAGGAAAATATGGAAGATACAATGTCCAGAGAAAATGAAAATCATCTTATAGAGAATGGCCCGCAATTGTCTACCTACAGCTTGAACCTGACAATACGTTGATTCCACTCAAACAAGTCTTGAGGATAGACGAGGGAGGGTGCGGGTTTTGCGGAGGAGGGCGATTCTGCCACTTCGCAAACCAGAAACTCCGGCATCGCACGGGCGGATCCCGGCGGTTGGAGGCCGTTTCTGGGCTCTTTCTTCCGCCGATTCCGCCGACGAGGATGAGATGGGTGTGGGTTCGCCTGAGACCGCTGCCGAGAAGTCGTTCTCGTCGTACTGCGTCACACCTTCATCCATGTCCGGCCGTGATCTACCCATTTTGACGGCCGGGAAGGCGTTGAAGAGGGCGGCAAAGATCAAGGCCCAGCGTGTCGCTGATGTCAGTTTGCAGGTACGTTCTTCGTCGCCTTTCCGTGGTCCTCCGCATGTATCAAGATCTTCGGTTTCGCCGATAAAGTTGCATGTGATGCCGCCAACGACAACGATCGATGATGGACTAGATGAGGGAGGGTGGACTCTGGTTCTACGCCGGAGACATGCAACGAGGGGAGCGCCGGCGTGCCGATCTTCTTCAACGTTGTCAAAGGTGAAAAAAAAATCAAATTCAAAACGGGACGTTGGATCCCGATCTCTGGTTTGGAAGGAACATGATTATCGGCCATTGGGCTATCATCTACGTTCTACGGACCCTACTCAGTCTAATACTGCTGCTAGCCTGGGCCTTGAGGTCAAAGCCCGTGTAGTGTCCCTCTCGGTTGTTTATCCGAGCGGACGTGGAGTCCGTCCGCTACTAGGGTTCGTGTGGAAGTGCGTCGTCGCCTCGACACCGATTGTTTGCGTTCGGTGGTGCGTTTGAAACGGGCGGGCCTAGTGGACATGCGGGTCGTGGAGACGCTGCTCATGTCCAGGGTGCTGCGGCTCAGCATGTCAACGTGCAGCAAGGTGATGCTAGGGTTTATGGGGGGGCTGCTGTTGCTCCGGCAACACCCTTTGCTTTCAATGCTGCGGCTGCTTGAAATTTTCATCAGGGGCAGAGGTTTACAAATCAGAACAACAGTTTCTATGGGGGTCGAGGTAGGCAGAGGTATGAGAACCAGGGCCGCGGATTTCCTCGTGGTCGTGGCGGTGCAGGTCGGGGCTATGGTTATGGTAATGCAAGGAGGGATGGACCTCCAAAGAGGGCTGCTGCTCAAGTGCCTAATCGGGTGGTTATCCCTGCGAATCAAGCTGTCCCTATTACTAACCAGGATGTTCCTCCCATTGCTAGTACGGTTGGGCATGTTGCTGCGGTTGCCGGTGTGGCTACGGGGCTCGGAGTTGTTGCTAACCAGCAGAGTCAACAGCCTAATGGTGTACACGAGGTGGTTGTTGCTCAAGCTAGGGATATTGGATCTCAAAGGGTGTCTTATGATCAGTTGTTTGATGCTTTGTTGAAAGCTAAAAATGTGGATAAAAACAGGTGTTTTAGATGTGGGCTGAGTGGTCATTCTTTGGGGGACTGCTCTACTGGTATGTGTGTTATTTGCAAGGGACGACAGCATGTTGATGGCTCTTGTCACCTGTTGACAGCCCCCAAACCGGCCCTCGTTTAGTATGTCTTTGCTCATGAGGAATTGATGTTCTTTGGTGTTCAGTGTTCGGAGACTTACAGGCCAAAATTACTAAACCATCGGTTGGCTTCTTTGGTGGTGACGGGGGGTGATATGAGCATTCCACAAATAATTTTACAGCTTCAACGTTTGGTTCCGAGAGATAATTTCCAGTGGGCTGTTACTCGGATGGGGCATAACATCTTCCAAGTTCAGTTTCCATCTAAGGAGGATCTAGAGAGGTTACATGTCTTTGGTACTTTTTGTGTGCCTAGTAGTCCTTGTAAAATGACAGTGGAAACGTGATCTAAGAAGATTGAGCCGGAGGACACTTTGCCAAATTTTTGGGTAAGAATTTCTGGTATTCCGGAGGAACATATTGGTGACTACCTTGCTATGTGGTCCGTGGGTTTTCTATTGGAAAAGCCAGTGAGCATTGACATGGAATTTACTAGAGAAAAGAAATTTTTGAGAATTCTTGTAGGCTGCCTTGATTATACTAAGATCCCTTTAACCTTCCCTCTTTTCATAAAGGATGGTTTGTATAGGCTTGCTTTTGAGGTTGAGGGGGAGGATAAGAGTATTCCAGATGTGATTATGACTGAGAATGATGGTCTCGCAAGATGCGCTTGAGAGGGAGGCTAGTCAAAAGAGATCTAGAGGGGTGGGGTCTAATGTGGATTCGGGTGTTGACCCGATGGTGGATCAAGGCAGTGGCTCCTCTGGTAATTATAAGAAGCAAGGTGGTGTGATCTTCTCTCCGCAAGTTAAGGAATTTTTTGCTAGAGCTAAAGAGGAAATTAACCTCATGTTTTTCTCCAGTGAGAAGAGTGCTTCTGAGGTTTCTGTGCTCGGTGATCGGATTTCTGTTTCTATCAGTGAGGAGCCTCTCTCTGCTACCTTTAATTCTGTTGGGACTGGTCCGGTGAGAGATGAGGGTCTGCTGCACATTGGTGATGGTTTGGTGTCTAGCTCACTCTGATGCGACGGGCCAGTGGTTGACACGGTTGATGCACAACACGTTTTGGCGTCGCATGTTGATGGACAACACTTGGGAGTGGAATTGGGCACGACTGGACACTCTAGCTTTGCCGGGAAGGATTTTTTGCTCGCTGTCTCTGCCGGGAAGGAGGCGCAGGCTGCCGTGGGGGCGGGGCAGGATGTTCTGCTGCCGGTTTCTTCTGTTGGGCAGGTTATGCTGAACGAACGGGTTAATGTTTTTGCTGCCGGGAAGGAGTCTCTGACGGGTTGCGAGGATCTGCATCAGTCACCTATTGATTCTATAGCAAAGATGGGGTCTGTTCGGAGTGATGGAGTTGTTGTATCTCCGATTATGATATTGGCATTGATGTTTCATCGGTCTCGGCTAGCAAGGTGAACATGAGGGGTTTTTCTTCTGATCATGCGAGGATTTCTGTTGTTGGACGGAGGCTATTTTCTGAGGAGGAGGAGCCTACTCGATCGCTGGCTATTGTGTCGCCATCTAGACCATCTCGGGAGGAGGTGATTGCATTTGGAGGTATTTCAGACCCCTCATCCGCGGGGTTACGTTCAAGTGTGAGGATTAGAGCCTATCCCAAGGCAGATCTTCCTATCTAGGAGAGGGCTTCTCTTCGCGCAGCAAAACGTGATGATGTTAACTCAGGTATTTCAGCAAGTCGTTTTTGTTTGCTTCTTTACCTAATGATGCTATTATTTCTCGTGCTGCTAAACTGGGTATCTCGCTAGGAAAATCAGTAGAGGAAGAGAACGTGGTTTTTCAATCTCTTAAACAAACTGAAATATCGATAAATTGTGTGGTTAAAAATAATAATTTAGAGACTGTTTTACCTTCTAGTTCACCGAGCCTAGTGTTACATACTGCAGCTAATCTTTGTGACGACTTAGATTTAGAAAACGAAGAGGAGTTAGGGAATACGTTGGATATTCCTATTATCTCTTTGAAACATACTCATAGGTCTAAGACAGTTGTGTCTACTGGACGTGTTCCAAGGCGTAGTGCTAGACTAAATACTGTTAAAAAAACATAAGTGATTTATGATGAGGGGTTTTATTTGGAACTCTAATGGGTTAGGGGACACGGTGTCGTGGTGGTGTCACGGCAGATGCCATGGGATGGCTAAAGATGTGGGGACGATGGACGCTGGAGGTGTCCGGGGAGGGATCACGCGACGAGTAGCCGCGTGAGGTAAGATCCACACAACACAAACAACACGATGTACCCAGGTTCAGGGCCCTCGTGAGGAGGTAAAACCCCTACTCCTGCCTTTCTCTATGTATTATGATGTCTCTCCGAGTAGCCACAGTACAAATGGTATCGCTACCGAGTAGCCACTCTCTCTTCTCCGAGTAGAGCTAGGTCAAGAACTTAGGGTTTCTAGGGTTTCCAATGAGCCTATGAGAGCATGGAATCAGATCGTCCCTCGCGCAGGAGGCGGCGGGGCACCTTATATACACGGTGCCCAGCCGGATACGTCCAAATCTAGACAAGTGTCGACATAGTGTGCACACCGTCCTTTCTCCGAGTACCCGCTGACAGCTTTGGTTCCTAACCTTGGCTGCTTCCGTAAAGTCGTTGGGCAAAACTAGGGGACAGACTGGTATCACTGTACCTAGGCACAGAGTAGGCCCCCCTTATCCTGCCACGGCCTGCTTCCATGCTGTCACTGTCAGGCAGGCCGTCCCCACGTGAACAGTAGTTCGAATGCTGCCAAGTACGGACCCAGGATACGCGGGATCCTGTGTCAGAACGGCTCCTTTGACTTTCTGGCCCGAGTAGGTTCCCGCCAATGGTTCCCGCCAATTGTACTCGGGCCAAACCTTCTACTCGTCAGGGTAGAACTTGATTGATATCTCCTTCTGGTCATCTTGAGGTGAGACCGAGTAGCAGTCGACCGGGTAGCGAGTACCTGGTAGTCGGCTACTCGACCAAACCTCTCTTCTGTAAGCGGCCTTTACCACCTGTCTTTACCCTACTCGGGGGTAACCCCCCGACAGCAGTCCCCGAAGCTGGTTGAGTCTTGCGAACTTGTTCACTAGGCTCTGCCAGCTTAAAACCAGCCTTTGCATCTCAGCTCTTGAACCTCAAGATGCCGAATAGAACCTCCGAGTAGCTATCTGGAAAGTACCTTGAGTTTCCTCTCTTCCGAGTAGCACTTGCTTTCTACTCTGTAACCGAGTAAAAAGACTTAGAGAGATTTCTCAGATTGAGCCTCTGCAGCACAGAGCACAATCCAGCCCTTCGCGCAGCAACTGCACACGTGTCAAGCATCCACGACCTTGTCGTTTGGTTGCCCAGGACACGACCTGCCACGCGTCCAGTTTTCACGCAATGGGCCCACCGGCCGTCATGTCCCATCAAGTGCAGTTATAGGCCACGATTCGGTGGTGGGATCCACTGTGGCCATTACGCGCGCAACCGGCGCTTGTGTGCGTTTCTAGCCGGCCACAGGATCCACCACACGGCACAATCGATCCCACTCCCTCGACGGTAACGGTAAACTCGCGGAGGAGATATAAATACCCCCGCCGGTAAGTTCCTTTTCCCCTTCCCTCGCACTCTTCCTTCTCCGTCTCCTGCTCTTCTCCGCCACCGTGCTCTCCGCCGCCGCGCAAGCTCTCGCGCCGCCGCGGACTCAATCCACCAGCCAACTCCACTCGAAATCTTCCACCTTCTCAACTCACCACGATGGCCAAGTCAGGCTGGGCCGGCTCCTGCGTCACCGCGGAGGATTGCGCCTGGCTCGTCAATACCCGGCGAGTCCCTCCCGGCGTGGAGTGCCGGGCGCCGGACGGCGAAATCGTGCCGTCCCCGCGCGAAGGGGAGCGCGTCGTCTTCCTGGCGCATTTCGAGCGCGGGTTCGGGCTACCCGCCTCCGATTTCATGAGGAAGTTCCTCAATCACTTCGGCATCCAGATGCACCATCTGCCGCCCAACGCCGTCGTCTTCCTCGCCTACCACGCCGTGGTCTGCGAGGCCTTCCTCGGCATCCGGCCCACGTGGGAGACGTGGCTCAGGTACTTCCATCTGCGCCAACAATCTACCGGGAAGAAAGACTCCGCGGGCGTCGCCCGCGCCACCGACACCGGCTGCGCCATGATGGTGCAGCGGTCCGGGACGAACCACCCCCGCATCAAGGGGCTGGACTCCGTCAAGCTATGGCAGAAGACGTTCCTCTACGTCAGGAACGTTGCCGCCGAGCCAGGAGCCCCGGTGAACGACAGAATCAACCTGCCCGTTTGGTGCAATCGCGCTCCAATCGGGATGTACTGGAAGGACAAGCCCGTCAACGACGATGACGCCATCGAGATGGAGAATCGACTCGGCTGGCTGAAGGCGGAGGGCCTCAAGAACGACGACCCGGTGGCCTGCTGGATCCAGCGCCGAGTACTGCCCTTGCAGGAGCGGTGCCATCTCATGTGTTACATGGGAGGGCCCCGCGACTGCACCAGGACCACCACCATCGAGATCGACAACATCGACGTCCCCTGGCATGCCAGGAACATCTTGACGACAAGCCTTGGCGACCACTGGCAATATGGGTTCGTCCCGTACAGCCGCACAAAGCCGATTGAGCGGGTACGCCTTCCTTACTTTGCTCTCTACATACATTTTCCGAGTAGATAACTTCTCCTTCTTGCATCAACTAGCAATTGCCTTGTGTTCCGAGTATGACATCTAGCCGAATCGCCTTAGGCTTAGTATGCTTTGTGCTTGCACGCCTCGCCGGGTAGCCTACTCGAGAACAATTCTTAGGCTCGATGTGCTTTATACTTGCACGCCCTTCCGAGTAACACCTTTCGGCAAACATGCTTAGGCTTAGTATGCTTTGTGTTTGCACGCCTATCCGGGTAGAATGCTTAGTAAACTGCCTAGGCTTTGTGTGCTTTGTACCTGCACGCCTATCCGAGTAGGATTCCTTCCTGGTTCTCGGCTAGTCTGTGATCCTTCTCTGCTTTTCAGGTTCTCACTCGCCAGATAATTGAGAGCTGCGAGGTCTTTGAGGGCAACTGGTCTCCTGACCGTGAGGAGGATGATGTGCCCTCTTTTGATGCCGTGGAGCAGCCCAACCTCTCTCGCTCTCCCGTCCCTGATAAGCGCGACGCTCTCCGCACCTGGTCCGACGAGGATTTTGATGGTAATTGTACTTTCATTCTGTTTGTTTCCGAGAAGCATCAATCCCTCGTTTGCTGTTTCTGATTCTTTCCTCTTTTCTCTTTGATTCCCAGATGAAGTTGTCGCGGACAAGGACGACGAGGACGAAGACGAGAACGAGGGCGATGCGCCCCTAGTCGTCAAGCCCCTGTCCATCGCCGCTCCTGAGACCCGCAAACGGGCCGGTAGCGATGCGCCAGCGCCTCCTGCCAAGCGGAAGAAGCCCGCCGAGAAGAAGGCGGTTGTGAAGAGGACCAGACGAGAGCTCAAGTGCACCACCGCGTAAGCCCTCTTCTCGGTCGTTTCCCTTCTCGCACGGTATTATTTTCCCAAATTCCTTCTGATTTCTAGTTTCCCTTTCTCTGCAGTCCTCCTATGGACGCGAATGCAGCTCTCGCGTCCGACCAAGCCAAGAAAAAACCAGTACCTCTGGTCAACCTGGACGATGATGATGAGGACCACGACGCCAATGCTGCTGCTGCCAATCCAGCACAAGGAGCAACGTCAGAACCAGCAGCACAGTACACCGCCGTCCATGACGAGAGACCCCCTTCTCCTCCGGCCAGCAATGCCGAGGAGAATCAAGATCAAGAGATGCAAGACCACACCGCCGCCGAGCGGCCTGAAGCACAGCAAGAGCAACCCGCCACAGGGGCTGCTGCACAAGAGAGCCTCGCTGCCGCGCAGCGAGTAGAAGATACCACCGCCACGGATGCCACTGCTTATCCATTGAGCAGCGTGCAACCGGGCGTGACACCAAGTAGCGCCCAGCCAGGAGCTGCACAAGGCGATGTATCTGCGGCGCCACCAACTGCGCAAGGCCCTTCCGCACCAACTGCGCAAGGCCCTACACCGCCAACTGCGCAAGGCCCTACACCGCCAACCTCCTCCTCGCCGTCGAAGACCAAGGATACATCCAGCCCTCCCGCCGGGCGAGTAACCAGGCAACGAGCCTTGGAAGCTCTGAGGGACGAGGTAGTCAGAAGGGAATCCGAGAAGGAAGCTGCTGAGAAGGCCAAGGCCGAGAAGGGAACTGCTGACAAGGAAGCTGCTGAGAAGGCCAAGGCTGAGCAGAAGAAAGCCAGGGCTGAACAGAAGAAGGCCGAGAAGCAAGCTGCCGAGAAAGCAGTCGCCGAGAAGGCAAAGGCCAAGACTGACGGGAAGATGACTGAGGATCCCGAGAAGCAGAAGGTTGAGAAGGAGCAAACGAAGAAGCGGGCCAGAGACCAGAGTACATCCTCAGGCGGAGCGCTCGTGATCGGCGAGTCCGGCCCGATTCCTGCTGCGCTCTCGGCTGATGCTCGCGCTGCTGGCCAGCCCTGCTACCCGGAGTATATGATCGAGGTTAGCCAACAACACTCAATCGGCTTCCCTCCCAAGGACAAAGCTTTAGCTATCCAGAGGGGAAGGAAAGTTGTAGCCGTGAACTCCCCTCCTCCAGATCCAAGCCAACCCCAGTCTATCAACATCGCTTCTCGTGGAGTCCAAGACAAACCAATAACCTCCAAAGGCCTTGAGCAGGTACTGGACACCATTGGCTTCATCGACGCCAAATGGGATAGCAAGATTCTCGGCGTGGATAAGTGGCACGGTCTTAGCCTTGGCGGCATCGACCACATGCGCGTGGACTGGAACAAGGTTGACCTGGGACGCAATCCCATGTCCGTTTCCACCGAGACCGCGACGCTTGCAGCCAAGATGTTCTTGCATCGCAAGAATGCCGAGGACATCGAGCAGTCCTACGCAGTAAGTCCTTCTTGCCTTTTCCGAGTTGAATTTCCTTCTTTTCTACTCGCCTTTCTTCTTTCTTACCATCACCCCCAGTCCCCGAGATTCGGGTCGAGTAGATGGATACTCTCCGAGTAGCCTCCTACTCGGGCTGAATCTTCTCTGCTTTTTCTAACTTGCTTCTTCTCGCTTCTCAGGATAGCGTCCTGAAGCGGACCAATCTATACCGCCATCTTCTCTGGAACCACTCTATCGCCAGGAGGCGCATTGCTGCTTTAGAGAAGGAAAAGGCAGCTGCGGAGGCGGCCAGCAAGAACGCCAAGGACAGCACCCAGCAGCTGACTGAAGTGCAAGGTACGCTTTTAGCTGTGCGATTCATGCGTTTTTGTTTACGCTCGCTTATGCTTTCTTATGCACTAACCTCTCCTTCTCTGCAGAAAAACTGAAGGCCTTAGCAGACGAACATGAGAAGTGCCGCAGCTTCGTGGAGAACTCCGAGGCCACCATTAAAAGGCTAGAAGGTAAGCTTGCTGTTTACTCGGTGTGACCTTGAATTTGGTTCTTCTCTGCTTATTTATTAACCTCATCTATCTTTTCGCAGAAGATCATAAGTCATTTGCTGAGGCACACCAAGATTGCGTCAAGCCAGCGGAGGTGGAGAAACAGCTATCCGACCAGGCCATTACTCTGGTGAAGGACCACACCACCGAGATGGAGAAGCTGCAGCTCCAGCTTCAGAAGGCACTCCAAGATGCCGTCAAGATTGGCGCCGAGAGGGACAAGGCAAACACCGAGAAGGCCAAGGCCGAGACCACTTTCAAGGCCAAGGAGAGGGCCCTCGAGTCTGAATGCGAAACCTTGAAGAAGACCAATGCTGATCTCTTCGCTCAGATGAATAGCTTGCGCCTGATCCAAGAAAAGCACATTGGCAACGAGGAGTCCTGGAAAACCAAGCTGCAGCAGCTGCGCCGCCAACTGATCGGTAAGTTTTTTCTTCTCGGTCTTGTTCCTTCTCGGCTTCTTTTTTCTTCTCGGTTTTTGATCTTGCCACTTGCTATTTCAGATATCTGGCCTCGTCTTGATTCTTCCTCTGCGCCTACGGTAGCCAAGGCCCGAGCAGTTCGCCTTTCGCTGGGTGAGCCAATTGACACCAGGGCTGATATCGAGGACAGCTTGCTGGTGCTCAAAGGTTACTTCGAACAGCTGGCCGGCGTCGGAACTGATTTGGTGCATGCGGGCTTTGAGCTCCACCGGCTGTTCTGGCCTCATGACCCCCAGCCAAGAAACATGCGGGATCTCGCCCTCAAGCTGGAGAACGTGAAGGCCGAGCTGAAAAAATGGCGAGCCTCTGGAGCCCGTGCTGGTGCGGACGTGATGCTTCTCTGCATAGCATCTTGGTATGAAAACCTGGATATGCAGCGCATCCGCGGGAAGCGCAATGATTCCAAGTGGGAGACGGATGCCGAGAGCGTGGCCTTGCGCAAGCAGATTGCGTATGAGGTCGCAGAGTGCGCCGAGACGGAGGTCTACATCGATGGCGTCCCCGAACCCGACACCGAGTACGAGGACGAAGGAGATGATGACGAAGACGACGACCTTGACGGCTTCTTCGAATCTCCCAAGGGCAAGGCCGGAAAGGGGAAAGCCACCGTCGTCGCGAGTAGCGATGAAGACGAAGGGGCGCACATCGACACCGAGCCATTCGACTTTGGCACCTCCTCAGGTGCTGCTCTCGACGACACGGTGCCCCCTCCTGGCCACGCTTCAGGTTCCTCTTCGGCTCCAGGACCCGTCTCGGTGGCCACAGCCACTTCCGAGCAGGCGGCCACCCAGGAGGATGCCGAGATGACGGAATCCGCCACCGTTCAGACGGGAGCGGATGCCACTCAAGCCAGCACCGAAGGAACAGCTGCCGCGACCGCCACTGAAGAAACTGCTGCCAAGACCGCCGCCGAGGAAACATCAGCCAAGGCCAGCGCCGAGAACACTGCCTCCTCATCTTGAAGCAACCTGCACTCTCTTTTATTCGAAAACTTATCAGATCCCCGGGATGCCGGGAGCAGATGTAACAGACTATCTTTATCTTGCTTGCTACTCAGTTTTTATGCCCACTCTGTTTATGTTTACATTAATCAATTTGAACGACACTGGCTTAATGCCGAGTTGTGTTTCCATGCGAGTCCCCGAGTAGCATTTCTTATTCACCCTGTCTTTTCATCTCTGCTCTACCTGCGACTTGTCGCTTTTTTGGTATTCGAGTCACAAGAATCAGGTAGCAGGGCTGCAAGTACTTAGCCGCTAGAAACAATCATGGTAACGCAGCCCACCACTTAGCCGAGAAGACGAGAACGGGGAACAAACAGTAACCGACAATCTACTCGGTTCCTGCACTCTTTCTTCCTTAGTGATTTTCGTGTGCTCATTGACCTTTTGCTTGTTCTCTTGCTTGCCATGAAGCCGGGTTTCGGACAGCAGCAAAGTCGAAAAGTTGGCATATAGGTTTAAACACAGTACTCAATGCACTTGTGAGTTCTGAAGTGGAGCAACCGAATAGACAAAGGACCAAGCCGAGTAAAAACACTTAGAGCAATTTTGGACGAGGGCAGTCCCCGAGAACAATTTCAGATTGCAGAGTAGAATTTCAACTCGGATAAGAGGGTACATACACATCTTTGCTTACGAATGAAAACGACGAAGTAGCGCTACATTCCAAGGGCGCTTGGTTTCCTCTCCAGCTTTATCTGCCCAGTTCGCCTGCGATGGGCGCACATCTACAAGATAGTACGCATCATTGTGCAGCGCTTTGCTCACAATGAAGGGCCCTTCCCATGGAGGAGACAACTTGTGCATCCCGGCTGTGCGCTGCACCAGCCTAAGGACCATGTCTCCTTCTCGGAAAACCCTTGGGTTCACCTTTCGGCTATGATAACGCCGTAGGTTTTGCTGGTAGATAGCCGAACGTGACAGAGTCAGCTCTCTTGCTTCTTCAAGCAGGTCAACGTCGTCTTCTCGAGCTTCTCTCGCCTCCACCTCAGTGTAGAGGGCTACTCGGGGGGAGTCATGCTCTAAGTCTATTGGCAACACGGCCTCAGCCCCGTATACCAAGAAGAATGGCGTGTAGCCGGTTGACCGGTTAGGGGTAGTCCTTAGACTCCACAACACCGCTGGCAACTCTTCTAGCCAACACCCAGGTGTTTTCAGCAGTGGCTCAATCAGCCTTGGCTTTATGCCTGCCAGTACCATCCCATTTGCTCTCTCAACTTGCCCATTGGAGGCAGGGTGCGCGACTGACGCAACGTCTAGTCGGATATGCTTATCTCTGCAGAATCGCACCATTGCCCTCTCTGCAAAGTTGGTGCCGTTGTCGGTGATGATACTGTGCGGGTAGCCATATCTCATGATTACATCCTTCACGAACTTCACGGCTGTGACCCCATCGCACTTCCGAATAGGTTTCACCTCGATCCACTTGGTGAACTTGTCCACCATGACCAAGATATGTGTCATATTGCCCTTAGCCGGCTTGAAAGGACCAACCATATCCAAGCACCAAACAGAAAATGGCCATGTGATAGGAATTGTTTTCAACTCGGAAGCTGGCATGTGAATCTTACTTGCAAACATCTGGCAGCCGGCGCATTTCCTCACAATATCTTCAGCTTGCTGTAGTGCAGTGAGCCAGTAGAAGCCATGCCGAAAAGCTTTCTTGACCAAAGCCCGAGAAGAGGCGTGATGCCCACATTCCCCTTGATGTATCTCCACCAGGATGTCTTCTCCTTCCTCTGGGCTCACACAGCGTTGCAGCACACCAGTGGCACTTCTCTTGTGCAGCACATCTCGGACTATGGTGTAGCCCTTGGATCTTCTCTGAATCTGCCTCGCGGTCACCTCATCTTCAGGTAAAGTGCCGTCCCTTAGAAAGGATAATATGGGCATAGCCCAACTCGGCGTCTCCCGTATGGGAAACACTGGTTCGTCCAGTTCCATTGGGACAGGCTCTGGCGGCTGCACAGGAGGAGTAGGAACGCTCCTCTGCAGCCCAGACCGATTGGCGAGAACTTCTTCAATAAACGCGACAGCCTCTGGGTTGAGGGCGACAGTCCCCGAGTACGGAGTGGCAGTCCCCGAGTAGGGAGTGGCAGTCCCCGAGTAGGGAGTGGCAGTCCCCGAGTAGGGAATGGCAGTCCCCGAGTAGGGAATGGCAGTCCCCGAGTAGGGAATGGCAGTCCCCGAGTAGGGAATGGCAGTCCCCGAGTAGAGGACGGCAGTCCCCGGGTTCCCTGCAGCACTCTCCCAGTCAATCTCCATTGGGTCAGATTCTTCACTTGGCAGAGAAGGAACAAAGATGGATTCCGAGTTGGGGGAAGGCTTGATGGATGGCTTCCTCAAATGCTCCAAGGCAATCCCTGCCGGGATGGACTGCCGAGAAGATCCCAACTTGGATAACTCGTCGGCCGCTTCGTTCTCTGCTCGGTGAATGTGCTGGAACTCACATCCTTCGAAAAACCCAGTCATTGACTGCACCAGGAAGCGATACGATGCCATGTTGGCATCCAGAGCATCCCAGGTACCTGAGACTTGCTGCACCACCAGATCTGAGTCGCCATAGCATATAATGCGCTGCACACCAACCTCCTTTGCTACTCGCAAACCATGCACCACTGCCTCGTACTCGGCTACATTGTTGGATGCCTTGAAATGAATCTGCAACACATACTTGAGCTGATCCCGCTTGGGTGATGTAAGCACCACGCCAGCACCAAGGCCTTCTTTCACCTTTGAGCCATCAAAGTGCATTTTCCAATAGTTGGAAACTGGAGCAGGAGGTTCATATTGCATCTCGGCCCAGTCCACAAGAAATTCCGCCAGGACCTGAGACTTGATTGCTTCTCTTCTCGCATACCCGGGAGCGTACGCGGCTAGCTCGATCGCCCACTTGGCTACTCTGCCACTCGCCTCCTTGTTTCCCATGATATCCGAGATGGGAGCAGAGCTCACAACAGTGATGGGGTGCTCCTGGAAGTAATGTTTCAGCTTCCTGGCGCCCAGGTACACACCATATGTCATTTTCTGGTAGTGAGGATAGTTTTGCTTGGAACTGGACAGCACTTCACTGAGATAATAGACTGGGCGCTGCACACTCTTGCCTTCTTCTTCTCGCTCCACCACTATCACCACGCTGACTACTCGGTTAGTCGCAGCAATGTACAGCAGCATAGGCTCCTTGGGTAGCGGACTAGCCAAGACGGGAGCGCTAGCCAGCATTGCTTTCAGCTCATTGAATGCCACATCCGCCTGCGGAGTCCAGACGAACTTGTCACTTTTCTTCATCAGCTGGTACAGAGGCAGAGCCTTCTCGCCCATTCGGCCCAGAAAACGGCTCAGAGACGCCAGACAACCCGTGAACTTCTGCACATCCTTCAGTGATCTCGGCAAAGACATGCTCTCAATAGCTTTTATCTTAGACGGATTGGCTTCAATGCCCCGACTAGAAACCAGAAAACCGAGTAGCTTTCCAGCTGGTACACCAAAGGTACACTTACTCGGATTCAGTTTCATTTTGTACCTGCGTAGGTTAGCAAAGGTTTCCTCCAGGTCGGCAAGCAGAGTATGTGTTTTATTCGTTTTGATGACAATGTCATCTACGTACACCTGCACATTCTTGCCGAGCTGGTTATGCAAGCATTTCTGCATGCATCTCTGATAGGTTGCACCCGCATTCCTCAGGCCAAAACACATGACACGATAGCAATAAGCCCCGTACGGGGTAATGAAAGCAGTCTTTATTTGATCAGCAGGGTTGAGTGCAATCTGGTGGAAACCAGAGTAGGCATCTATGAAAGACAACAGTTCACAGCCGGCAGTGGAATCGATCACCTGATCGATGCGAGGTAGCGGGAAGGGATCCTTGGGGCATGCCTTGTTCAAGTCGGTGTAGTCGACACACATGCGCCATGCAGTGGCAGCCTTGGGATCTTCCTTTTTCTTCTCGACCATGACCGGGTTGGCTAACCAGTCCGGGTGCAGCACTTCCATGATGAAGTTACTGATCAGCAGCTTGGTGATTTGATCACCGATGGCCTTCCTTCTCTCATCCCCAAAACGGCGCAAAGCCTGCTTCACGGGCTTGGCGTCAGGACGCACATGCAAAGAGTGCTCAACCAACTCCCTCGGGACTCCTGGTAGATCTTCATTGGTCCAGGCGAACACATCCCGATTCTCACGGAGGAAGTGGATGAGCGCGCTTTCCTATTTCTCCTCCAACCCGGAACCAATGATGGCCACGCGCTCCGGGAACTCGGGGTCAACCTGAACTGTCTTGGTCTCCTTGGCAGCTTGGAAAGAAGTACCATGCTGGGTACTCGGCACACCTTGTGCGCCAGCTTGTGCGGACTGAGCCATGGCCACCACCTCGTACATCTTCTTCTTCTCGGCAGCAATCACCATCGATTCCGCCAGCTGAGAGCTAGCAGAGGCACACTCCATGGACTTCTTGTAATCTCCGGAGATGGTGATGATGCCATTGGGACCAGGGATCTTCATCTTCAGGTAGGCCACATGTGTAGAGGCCATGAACTTGCTCAGAGCAGGCCTGCCGAGTAGAGCATGATAGGGGCTCTGATGATCCACCACCTCAAACTGCAGACGCTCTGTGCGGCAGTTCTCCCGAGTACCGAATAGTACATCAATCCACACTCGGCCAATCGGGTTGCATGAGATCCCGGGCACAATGCCATGGAAAGTGGTCTTGCTGGGCAGCATCATGTTCTCGGCCAGGCCAAGCTTCTCGAGTGTGTCCTTGTACACGATGTTGATGCTGCTGCCGTTGTCGATCAGCACCTTGCTGAACCTCACATTCTTCTCGGGGCCCAGGAAGGTAGGATCCAGCACCAAGGCATAGGTACCCGGATTGGGCATCACCTTGGGGTGATCTGCCCGAGTCCACCTGATCTCCTGGTCACACCAATACATGTAGTGAGGGACAGCCGGAATCACTGCATTGACCTCCATGGCCCGCCTGTGCTGCGACTGCTTGTCGACTGCCTCAGAAGTGAAGATCATATAGCTCTCATGGTGCTCTTGGTACTGGTTGGAGCCATTGCCCCCATTGTTGCCATTGTTGTTGTTGTTGTTGCCCTGATAGTTGTTGTTGCCTCTGTTGTTGTTGTTGTTGCGGTTGTAGTTGTTGTTGTTGTTGCGGTATCTCTCGTTGTTGAAGTTCCGGTTGGCTCCTAAAGCCACCTGGTTGACATTCTCTCTTCTCGGATAGACTGGCGGCCGAGTTGCGGGAGCGCGAGTAGGCTGAACAGTAGCATTGGCAGCTGGCAGGGGAGGAGGAGGAGGCAAGCCATCACTCTTGATCACATCCCACCACTCGCACTGCCGAGTAGTGTGGTTAGCTGGCCTCGAGGGATGATGAGTGTGAAAGCTGCATGGGCCATCCTTCATGTCATCAAAGACAAACTTCTTCGGCTGCTCGGAGTTCCCGCTACCCGGCTGCGCAGTGCGGAACGGTTTCTTGTTGCCCTGGCCCTGGCTCTGGTTCTGCCCGTAGGCTCCAGCAGGTTTCTGCCTTTGGCCACCACCGCCTCCGACGTTCACTGCATTCACCTCTTCGGGATCATACCGAGTATCTACTCGGCGCTTGTTGCGGAACTCGTTGCGCTTGGTGCTGTTGAAGTTTCTTCTCGGCTCAGAGGAGTCCATCAGTGGCTGAGTAGGATCACCGAGTGCGTACTGATCCGCAATCTTGATGGTCTCGGCCAAGGTGTTCGGCATCTCCCTCTGCAATCTCTGCCAAAGCATGCTGCCATGTCGGCAACCCTGCGCAAACCAAGTGATGGCCTGTGCTTCATTCACACCCTCACAAGTGTTCCTCAGGGTGCTCCACCGAGTAAGGTACTCGCGGTCCGTCTCGTCTTCTCGCTGCCTGCAAGCCGACAGCTGCTGTGGCCTATTCGGCCTCTTGTAGGTGCTGGTGAAGTTGCTGACGAAAGCGTCCGAGAAGTCCAGCCAGCAGTTTATGCTGTGCTTGGGCAAGTTGTTGAGCCAAGTGCGAGCTGGACCCTCTAGCATCTGCGGGACGTACCGCACTGCCCATCTCCTGTTGCCACCCGCAATATGGACTGCGGTGACGTAGTCATTGAGCCAGTCTTCGGGCTTGGTGCTACCATTGTAGCTCTTGGTGCCTCTTGCGAGCTGGAAGCCCTTCACGGACGGCTCGTTCATGATGCGCGGGCCAAAGCACTCGGGGCCAGGAGGACCCGTGCTCTCAAGCCGCGCCGACAAGCTGATACGGTCCAACTGGTGCCTTGCATCTCCAGGCGCCAACACGCGCTCACCAACGCGGTCATGGATGTCATAACCAGCCATCTCCATAGCCGAGTAGCCATCATCATACCTATCCACCTGCATAGCTGCGGGCTGCTCCACCGGGTTGGCGACCGGTGCCACCGGGCGCGGCTGCTGCCTCTGCCGAGTAGGCGGAGCTGCGGGTTGCCGAGAAGTACCCGGACGCGCGGCTTCTCGGGCACGGCTTTGAGCTTGATGGGCTTGAGAGCCTGCTCTTGCAGCGTTGTGTTCCTGCCCGGGCTGCTGCGGCACAGCAACCTGTTTCGCGGCAGCAGCCGGGTCATACACCTGCATTTGCCTGTGTCTACCCGAGCGCCCGCTGCGGCTCTTCTCGCGGCTGGGATGCGGAGACGAGGCCTGATCGTTAGATCTAGCCGCGTGCGAGTGAACCACCTGCGAGGCTCCAGCTCCCGGGTTGGCCTTCCGGAACTCCTCGTTCTGCCTGGCGGCCTCCAGCACCAACTCATTGAGCCTCTCCTGCTGCCTGAGACGCGCCTCTCCATCCAGGCGCGGCAACTCGGCAGCCACGGCCTGCGCAGCTCTGAGCGTCTTGGCGGGTGTGCTGTACCTTGGCCTTGTGAAGGTGTTCGCGGTGGCGGACTGCGCGGGCTCCTCCGCAACTGTCGCCATCTCGGCACCCAGGTTGCGCCGCGTAGCGCCTACCCTGCTGGGCCTCCTGGCGACCGGCGTGAAGCCGTGAGCCTTGTTGTACTCGAGTTGGTCCAAACTCAGCTCAAGCCTGATCTTCTCCAACTCCGCCTGCTCGGCAAGCAGCTCCTGGCGTTGCCGCTCGAGCTGCTCCCTCGCGGCTAGGAGCTCGACGTCGGTGGGAGTGGGCATGCCGGTTCGCGCCTCAGACGCGGGGATGACCGTAGACGTGGAGGGCGGCAGGTTGCTCTCCTTCTCGTAGGGCCGGTGGTTCCTGCCACCAGCAGGCGGGTCGTCAACCTCCTCGACGACGGCCGCAGCGCCAGTAGCGGCTGCGCCAGTGTTTGCCGCCAAGCCCGTCACCATCACCTCAGCGCAACACGCAGAGCTGCATGCAGGCCTTCCGCGAGCAGCAACCACCGCGGGAGGATCCTCCGCGTCTTGCACCAGCTCGGGGTAGGCGCTGTTGGCGACGGTGGTGACGTAGACGAGATGCGAGCCGAAGGAGATCACCGAGCCGCCCTCGGGCATGGCCATGCCGCCGAAACATCCGGCGTTGTCGGTGACGAAGTCGAAGGAGCCGAATCTGTGGACAAGGCCACAAACTACGCGCTCCGCTGATGAAGATCCCGTCCGAATAGAAACTCCAACCAGCGCCGCTGGTTGCCCCACGGTGGGCGCCAACTGTCGTGGTGGTGTCACGGCAGATGCCATGGGATGGCTAAAGATGTGGGGACGATGGACGCTGGAGGTGTCCGGGGAGGGATCACGCGACGAGTAGCCGCGTGAGGTAAGATCCACACAACACAAACAACACGATGTACCCAGGTTCAGGGCCCTCGTGAGGAGGTAAAACCCCTACTCCTGCCTTTCTCTATGTATTATGATGTCTCTCCGAGTAGCCACAGTACAAATGGTATCGCTACCGAGTAGCCACTCTCTCTTCTCCGAGTAGAGCTAGGTCAAGAACTTAGGGTTTCTAGGGTTTCCAATGAGCCTATGAGAGCATGGAATCAGATCGTCCCTCGCGCAGGAGGCGGCGGGGCACCTTATATACACGGTGCCCAGCCGGATACGTCCAAATCTAGACAAGTGTCGACATAGTATGCACACCGTCCTTTCTCCGAGTACCCGCTGACAGCTTTGGTTCCTAACCTTGGCTGCTTCCGTAAAGTCGTTGGGCAAAACTAGGGGACAGACTGGTATCACTGTACCTAGGCACAGAGTAGGCCCCCCTTATCCTGCCACGGCCTGCTTCCATGCTGTCACTGTCAGGCAGGCCGTCCCCACGTGAACAGTAGTTCGAATGCTGCCAAGTACGGACCCAGGATACGCGGGATCCTGTGTCAGAACGGCTCCTTTGACTTTCTGGCCCGAGTAGGTTCCCGCCAATGGTTCCCGCCAATTGTACTCGGGCCAAACCTTCTACTCGTCAGGGTAGAACTTGATTGATATCTCCTTCTGGTCATCTTGAGGTGAGACCGAGTAGCAGTCGACCGGGTAGCGAGTACCTGGTAGTCGGCTACTCGACCAAACCTCTCTTCTGTAAGCGGCCTTTACCACCTGTCTTTACCCTACTCGGGGGTAACCCCCCGACACACGGCTAAGCATCTTGCTATTAATGAAACCGTTCGTGAACAGAAGATTTATTTCTTTGCCTTATTGGAGACAGTGAGATCAAAAATTTCAACTGAATTTTTAAGTCATCTAGTGGGAGGTTTCGAGTTTACGTGGTATTGCTTACCACCTCATGGGAGGTCGGGGGGATCCTCGTTGGTTTCAATCCTGCCACTATTTCTGTTCTTAATGTTTCTGTTGGAGATTTGTGTGTCAAGTTTCATCTAAAGTCTAAGGAAAATGGCTTCATGTGGGCTTTTGTGGTGGTTTATGGGGCTGCCCAAGATGACAAAAAACCTGATTTCCTTGCTGAATTAGTTAGAATCTCCCGATGTTGATTGGGGGGATTTAAACATTATTAGGAGAAGGGAAGAGAACAATAATGATAATTTCAATGCTCGTTGGCCTGTTATTTTTAATGCCATAATAGAAAGTTTAGATTTGAAAGATCTAGAGATGTCAGGACGTCAATATACTTGGGTGAGTAGACACCCTAATCCTACTTTTGAAAAACTAGATCGTTTTCTAGCTCTGTCGATTGGGAACAAAAATACCCTCTCGTGTCTGTGCGTGCTCTAACTAGGACGGAATCTGATCATGTTCCTCTACTTATTGATTTTGGTTTACCGGCTCATGTTGGGAATACGTCGACATTCTCTTTTGATTTGGCATGGTTTGCGCGTGAGGGCTTTTTGGCCATGGTTAAAGAAAAATGGAATGAAGCGACCATTGGGTCGAATCCCATTGAGACTTGGCAGTCTAAAATTAGATATTTGCGGAGTTTTCTGAGAGGTTGGGCCAAACACATTAGTGGGGAGTAAAAAGTGCAGCGGGGTCGCCTGTTGTTACTTGAATTAGATCTGAAAGCTGAGACGTGTCCTTTGAGTGAGGAGGAGTGTGTGGCTACAAGGCAGGCAGATGGTTTTTTAACTAAACTTCGTAGGGAAGAAGAGTCTAAATGGGCTCAGCAGGCTAAGGTGAGACATGTGCAGCAGGGAGGGAATAATACTAGGTATTTTCACCTAATTGCTAATGGTAAACATAGAAAGAATAAAAAAAATCAACTTGAACAAGATGAAGGTACTATTTTGGGGAAAGAGAATTTGAAGTGCTTTATTTCACAGTATTACAAGAATCTGTTTGGGGCATCGGTTCCCTCTTCCTTTTCTCTTGTAGAATCTTTTACTGAGGATTTAACTCAAGTTTCTCCAGCTGAGAATCAATACCTCGCTTATCCGTATTGAGAGGAGGAGGTATTTGGAGCTATTTATCAAATGGAACATAATAAGGCACCTGGTCCTGACGGGTTCTCTGCTGAATTTTATCAGCACTGTTGGGAGTTCATCAAGGTTGACTTGATGGGTTTGTTTGCTCAGCTGCATGCGGGTAGCTTACCATTGTTTAAACTTAACTTTGGTGTTAACACTTTATTACCCAAGAAGGAAGATGCGTGTAGGATTGAGCAATATAGACCAATTTGCCTTCTGAATGTTAGTTTCAAGATTTTTACTAAAGTTGGTACGAATAGGGTTACTTCTATTGCTTAGAAAGTTATTAAACCATCTCAGTCAGCTTTTCTTCCTGGTAGAAATATTCTTGAGGGGGTTGTGGTTTTACATGAAACTATTCATGAGATTCATAGGAAGAAAATGGATGGGTCCTCCTATGATAAAGTCAATTGGACGTTTCTACAACAAAATTTGCGTATGAAAGGGTTTAGTTCACAATGGTGTGACTGGGTCGCTCGTTTTGTGCAAGGAGGGAGTGTTGGGATTAGAGTGAACGATGATATTGGTCATTTCTTTCAAACTCTAAAAGGGTTGCGACATGGAGATCCGTTGTCTCCTATTTTGTTTAACTTAGTGGCGGATATGTTGGCAGTTCTTATAGCTAGGGCCAAGGAGGATAATCAGGTTGGTGGCTTGGTGCCACATTTAGTGGAAGGGGGAATATCGATTCTTGAATATGCTGATGACGTCGTTCTTTTCTTAGAACATGACCTGGACAAGGCTGTGAACATGAAATTAATTATGTCTATGTTTGAACAATTGTCCGGTTTAAAAATTAATTTTCATAAAAGTGAGATCTTTTGTTTTGATAATGCTCATGAGCATATGGATGATTATCGATGCATCTTTGGCTGCGAAGTAGGTGATCTCCCATTCATATATCTTGGTATACCTATTCATTATAGGAGGTTACTTAATAAGGAATGGAAGGTTGTCGAGGATCGTTTTAAGCAGAAGTTGAGCTCTTGCATAGGTAAATTGTTATCTTACGGAGATTGGCTCATGTTAGTCAATTCGGTGCTAACTAGTTTACCTATGTTCCTTTTTTTCTTTCTTTGCGGTTCCTATTGGGGTCCAAAAAAGAATTGATTTCTACAGGTCTCGCTTTTTTTGGCAGAGTAATAATGTCAAAAAGAAATATCATCTTACGAAGTGGAATATTGTTTGCCGTCCTAAAGATCAAGGAGGCTTAGGTATTGAGGTTTTGGATATTAAGAATCGTTGTCTTCTAAGTAAATGGCTGTTTAAGCTATTAACTGAAGATGGGATGTGGCATGAACTTTTGTCTAATAAGTATTTAGGTGATAAAACTCTATCTGAATTGGAGGCTAAACCTACAGATTCACCTTTTTGGAAAGGTATTATGCGGGTTAAAAATGAGTTTTTTAACCGTGTGAAGTTCACACTTGGTAATGGTGAGAGAATTAGATTTTGGGAGGATTGTTGGCTAGGGGAATCACCCCTCGCAACCTAGTATCCTTCGTTATACTCAATTGTGAGTAATAAGAATATCTTAGTGTCCAATGTGCTTGGTCAGTTACCCCCTAATTTACAATTTCAACGTTCTCTTACTGGGGATAAATCGGAAAGATGGTTGCATCTCATAGAAAGACTAATGGATGTCTCTTTATCAGACAATCAGGATAGTTGTCGTTGGACTGTCACCAATTCAGGGACTTTTACAATAAGATCCTTTTATGCTGATCTGATGAATGAGGATGTTAGATTTCTAAAGAAATATTTGTGGAAATTAAAGGTGCCCCTTAAGATAAAGATTTTTATGTGGTTTCTATCTAGGAAAGAATTGACGACGAAAGATAATTTGGCTAGGAGGAATTGGGATGGTTGTGAAAAATGTGTGCTCTGTGGGGACCTAGAGACCGTCCATCACTTATTCATCTCCTGTGACTTTGTTAAAAATATTTGGAGGCTGGTGCATTTTACGTTTAGCATTTCACCTCCTTCTAATATTCCTACTATGTTTGACAATTGGCTGTGTGGGGTAGATAAATTTACCAAAACACTTATACGCATAGGTGTATGTGCTTTACTTTGGGCTGTATGGAATCAAAGAAATGTAATTGTTTTTAACAATGAGAAAGCCAGAAATTTTTTGCAGGTTATTCATCAAGCCAATTATTGGATGCACCTATGGTCTCATCTTCTCCCAGAGGACCAGCATGCTCTTTTGGATGGTGGATGCACTTAGCTGATGGCGGTCGTTCAGCCTATCTTCAGCAAGGGTGGCTGGTTGCATAACAGACGTCTCGGTCATGGATAGCCTCATATTGACGGGGTTTGGTTGTTGTTCTTGGGCACTTCATTTCATCTTTTTTATTCCAGTACCTTTCTTTCTATGAGCTATTAAGACTCTATGTGAGAGGTCTTTGGTTGTAGTTTAAACTTGGATGATTATTCTTTTAATAAAAGCCATGTGCATCAGCCTGATGCAGAGGCTGGGTTTCCCTTTTCAAAAAAAGGCGACCAACTTCAAAAAAGGACAATAACTACAAGGTATCATTCTATTATTTGTAATAAATATAATGTTGTTCTGAAATTATCAGGACCATGACCTTCAAAAAAAAGATCAGGACCATTGTATGTACTGAACAAAACGATCACTGAATGTATTGCAGCTCCCCTTTTTGAAAAAACTTTTTGAAGAGCTTCTTTGAGATCTACAATATCATTCGCGTACTAACACTCACGGTTGTAGCACTCATCAAGGTGTGCTTCCAAATCCTGAATGGTATGTTTGGGATCAACAAAGTTATTCATTATGTCTAATAAGTTAGCGCAAACACATTTAGAATTACGAGAGCATGATGAATCATCTTACCTTTCTCAATTAAGGAAGCATCATTATCATCTTCTTCATTATCTCCGTCATCACGAGATATATTGGGTTTCAAAGTAGGAGATAGCTTGGGCCTTAGTCGTAAGACAAAGTGGGAAATGGTTAATGGTGATGGAAAATTACTTGAAGCACCACTCAAGTCCACATCTTGTTGATTGCGTGTTGGGTTTCCTCTACATTGTTAACAACACAAAGACTAGAAGAAATACACGCATTTTGATTATGGCAATAAGACAAAGCTAGATTATCATCATCTGATTTAGTCGAGCGATTTTCACATGATATGCATGGACTATCAACACAAGAATGTGAAGCATTTTCAGTGCTAGATATATTTAACTCCATAGATGAAGCATTGCAATATGATATAGATGAAGGATCATCAACAATAAGTTCACTATCTACATATCACTACTCACGATTGACAGTGTACATGACATCCGTTGAGAACCCCAAGTGTAAGGTGTGATGCAGTGCAACTCCAAATTTTTCCTCAATTATGAAACCAAATTTATCAGAAGTGTCCAGTGAGGTTTGTAACGGACATCACACAACACATAGAACTTATTTGCCTCAACGTTTCAAGAAGGTTGTGAATCTCCCCTTCTTACTGAAAACAAAGGAATAAATGTCTAGTGTGAAAAGTATAGTCGCAAGCAAAAAATGTAAAAACGGACCAACAAGCTATAATAGTAAAACACAAGTAAATGAGGTGGAAGATATCCACAACTCTAGCATTCTCTGCACTTTCGGAGAGGTCACGGGTCTTTGTACAATGTCCCAAAAGAGTTTTGTCGTTCCGATTCGCTGCGGGCACATCTACTAAGATGAGATCCTTGAGGGCCTACCGGTGGAGTGATCATCCACACCCAGCGATTGCGCCGAGTGAATATTCAACATCTACAAGATAAAATGGCCGGCAAAATTCCAACTTGGAATTGTACATTTATAAACATGGTCGGCCGCACCAACCTAGTAAAGTCCATGCTCTCCTCGCAAGCAATACATCACCTAACTCCACTCATCATCCCACCTGGCGTAGAAAATAACATGAAGAAGATTGAGAGAGCCCCTTTGGTTAAGTACTGAAAGTTCATAGGAATCCAATGCAAAGTAAAATGGGAGACGTTATGCCACCCAAAATCCCTTGGGTGTGATACGTCCATTTTGCATCACTATTTTATATCATAATTTGCTGTTATTCATTGATATATTTCATATTGGAGCATGATACTTATGTTATTTCACCTATTTTTTATGTTTTCCAATAATTGGAGAGTTGAACCCCAGAGTCAGAATTCTGCTGGAAAAAGGAGCGTCAGGATACCATATTTGCGAAGATCAGAGCACCCCGGAAATCATCGGAAAGTTCCTATTTCACCCGAAGATGGAGGAAGCCAAAAGGGGAGCCGGAGGAGGGCCACCAAGGGCCCTCACCATGCCCAATTCAATTTGTAATTGACAGTTTGATTATGAGAGAGGTTTCAATGATGGATCTAAAGTTCACATGGCCGAACGGTTTTCCTGAGCCGACGTACGAGAAACTGGACCGTGCTCTTATTGATACCAAATGGGAATCTCATAACCCTATGGTTTTTGTACGGACGCTAGCATGTATTGAGACATTATCGAATCATGCCCCAGTTCTCTTGATAACCGGTTCGATAAAGCCACATCGGAAACGATGAACGGATAGCTATGGCACCTAGAGGGGGATGAATAGGTGCTACGACCAATTTTAATTTTTCTTCGAGTTTAGGCTTGACACAAAGGTAAATTCTCTAGGTAGTGCAACTATGGTGAATTTACCTATATGAAAAATAAAACAAAAAATGCATCTAGTACAACAATAACTGCAACACAAGTGATTAAAGGATAAGGAAACGAGATAACCGATCGGAAGCATGCGGAGACAGGATGTATTCCCGAGTTCCTCCTTGTTAAGGGAGTATGTCTCGTTGTAGGGGTGTGAGCTCGCCACGGAGGCCTACTCAACGCCACAAAGGCCTCACCCTATTCTCTGATGAACCCCGCCACAAAGGCCTAGTCCACCTTCCACTATTGATCCTCTTTGAGGCGGGAATCGAGTCCTTTACAAACAAGTTTGGGGCACACACTCACAACCAAATTGGAGGCTCCCAACAATCACAAGAATCACCAAGAGAGACAAGATGTCTAGGTTCTCCACAAGAGGTAACCCTAGACTAGTTCCCCTCAAGCAAATGATGGGGGAAATGAAATCCGGTTGGTGAAGACGTAGATCGGGGCCTTCTCCTTCAATCCTCCAAAGATCAAGGCTTTTGGGTGGAAGGATTTGGAGATCTAGCAAGGTGGGTGAGATCTAGCAATGGTGAGATCTATTTGGGACGAGCTAGCTGGAGGTAGATGGAGGGGAGGGGGTATTTATACCCCTCATAAAGTTTGGACCCATTGGAGATGTTTTGTGCCAAACTCACAACGGATACTCCGGTGTAAAGTCCGGAAACTCCAGTCTGAGTTTTTCGCCAGCGCTTCAGTCTGGAGACTCCGGATGGTCTCCGGTAACTCTGTAGTGTGGCACCAGGAGGTGACACCACCCCATCCAACTTCTTTTCCTTCAGGCAAACGCCAGTCAGGAGACTCCGTTGTGCAGGACCGGAGACTCCGGTGCAAAACTTTGCTTGAGCCTTCGCCTTCACGCAGAGACTGTCTGAGGTTCAGCGACCATCGCAGAAGAGAGCCAGTCCAGAGACTCTGGAGTATCTCTGGTGAGTCCCCGGTATGACTCCAGGAGGTGACACCACATGCGATGCTTCACTTTTTTCCATAGATAAGTGCCAGACCGGAGACTCTGGTGTTCCTCCGGATAGTCTCCGGTGTGGTACAAGTGGGTGACACCACTTGCACCACACGGCTGACATCACTAACAAGTCCCAGACCGGAGACTCCGGTGTTTCTCTGGATTGTCTCTGGTGTGAGACCAGTGGGTGACACCAGAACCTCCAGCACTCAAATGTCTTTGCCTCTTTTTGTATCTCACTACCACCATAGAAAATATGATTTATAAGCCCTGAAAAACATCAACACACTTAAGGATATACATGTTGTTAGCAAACACCAAAACAATATGATTTAAGCGTGTTTGCACTTTCAAACGCCAGTTTGAATTTTAGCTTGGATGGTTTAACCATGACGGCTTCTATGATATGGTTAATGAGGTTTGGGCAAGACCAGTTTTTTATGACGGTCCAATTCAAAGGTGAAAAAATAAAATTCGTGGTATGCGAAAACACCTTGGTGATTGAGCCAAACACATGTCTGGTATTTGGTTACGTGCAGTAATTTACAATTTTCCATCTTACGCAACACGCCGGATCTACTAGAAAGGCATGGGTGAATAAAGATTTGACCGCTACCGAAGATGCGGAACGTGTGCTGATGACGATGTCTGAAGCCTAATGAAGAGCTACAAGGCTAAGACTAGCAACGGAGCTGTTGCTGCCTCCCCGTGTCCAGTCTTCTGGATGCAGCTGAGTGAGGGTCTCACCTTTTACCCTTCTTAGAGCTCGCACATGTATGTCCGTCAAATTTCTGAAGCGCTTCGCTGCCAAGAACTAGGAACAACAAGTTCACAATAAGGTGGACATATCCCAACACATGGAAGGGCCAAAGATTTAGATCTAATTCTTAAGGGAGGACATCTCAAACCCCTTGTGGAGAAAATAGATCCCAACTGTGTGTTTCCCCTATCCGATTGGAGGGGGGGTATATATAGTAGGGAGAGGGGGCACCTTCCTTACGGCTAGGTCAGCTTGGGGTGGCCCCAAGCTGGCCGCACCCCTCCCCCTCCTCCAATTCACCAATCGGGAAGTCCTTTCCCTTCCTATTTTTGCCTTTTCTCCTTTTTGGCAACTCCTTCTTTTTACCAAATGCATGTAAGGAAAGTTTCCAGAAAGTGGGGTTAGTCTCTTGGGCATTTATGTCCCCCTCCAGCACTCCCCTGTCTCCTTCTCTTATTTTCTCCGAAACTCTTTGGGAACCCTATATACTCTTTGGATAAAACCATCGACTTTATCCACCTATGTTAGAAAACTCTCTAGATATAATTTTATTACACCGGAAGTATCCGATGATACCCGCTCTGTTCTCCGAACCATCCAATGTGAACAACTAACTTTGACGCGTTAAGTGTGTGAGCCCTACAGGTTTGATAACAAGTAGACATGTTGGCAAAACTACTTACCAATCAATTATCAACATTGAGTCTGTGGACGGCCATATTGATTCCTACATATTATACGAAGGAACTCTGTTGAACCTGTTGGTTATTAAGTAAGTACATATTACTTCACGATACCAATCAATACCTCGAGGCGAGATTAATGACATGTATAAACTCTTTAATCAGTTTACTCGTTCCCGTGTTATAGTATTCCCATGACCTAGTGGCATGCCTTTGTCTGCGCACACTTATTAACATATACTATTACACTGAGTGGATTCTCGATGTATCTCTATATTGTCTAGAGGAGTAATCTTAGTATTGAAATAACACGACGAAATACAAACCTTCGAGTTTACCTAGTAATAGCTTTTTTGATCATCCAGTTTACGGTGTGATATTTGACTATACCAAAGTAAACTAATAAGAGAACACCACTTTATATACTAATGCTCAAAGTAAGCAAAGAAATTAACCATACTGTGATGATGCTATTTATAGCCATGCTAGAATCAGATTTCGTAGTATCTCTACTAGTTGGGTCAACCAGCCACACTGTCGAAACAACAATGTGCTCTCATTACTATTGATAAAGAAAATGTCCATGACAAGGAAAATATGGTCATCTAATATTAATGATTTTGTCTAAGACACATGACAAAATGTTATAATGGTGTGTTTAAGTTCCTACACGTGTGTATGGGTTTTATCTGAATCTCACATTCAGTGATCGTAGTAGTTATAGCATAAAAACACATTTCTTTAATTATGAAACAAATTTATATTATTGTCTCTTGGTCATACGTCCAACAACTGGTATACCAAATAAAGAGAAATCTTGCATTTCATCAATTATCGATGAACTTGAAAAGATAGCGGAGAGGCGCCCGTTGTTTGTGCAAGAGATTGAACCGAAAATTCAATCCAATGTACAAATTGCACGCCTACTTCAAGAAAAAGATCTCAAATGGTATGACAGGTCAAATACATCCTTGAGTAAGATTTCGGATACAAAGTACTTCCATAATGCAAATGGCCGACATAGAAAGAAAATTCATTCTCTCCAACAAGATGAGGGTCTGATCGACGGGATTGAGGAAATTAAAAAATAACAAGATATTATAAAGGTTTGATTGGGAAACCATTCGAAGGAAGCTTATCTCTGGATGAGTCCTAGACTATATTATAAAACTTCTCCAACCAAATTAAACTGGTCGTGCTATATCAAAACTTTCCTAAAAATTACACAAGATGGACTACATTGACGAAGCCGCGATAAGACGCACGTACAAGGAAAGAGGGAAAACCTTGGCATATGAGGCGATGACATCTGCACCTACCTAAGACTATATATACCTCAAGAACTACATCAAGGGAGGACACGCTCAATCACATTCAACTTTGCCCAATACTCGCCGAGATCGCGTCAATATACTCGCTTAGCCTTAGACTAGAAACACTAGACACCAAAATTCCTCCGAATGAGTCAATCTATAAACTCGCTAGTTGTCTTCTTTAAGAGCATGCTACACGTCTACTACAAGTAGAATGCCTCCTTTAAGAGCACGCTATTACTACTAGTAGCGCGACTTATTTAGCATGCTATTGATAAATACTAGTAACGTGTATTTTTTAGACTGACCACTAGTAACGGTACACCTATAAACTATTTTCTACAAGTGGACGAGGCTGCCATAGACGAGACGGGACGGGGCTGTGTTGTACAGTAACATCTAGGAGAGCTGACCTTATTTTTTCAATAGGTTTAAAGGTGTTTTACCAGCATATCATATACACTACTCTCCTCATTTTTGGGAGTAGTTACTCAAGATAATAAAGTGCTTGTGATCAATAAAAATCATTCAAGAATAAATAAAATTACAAGATTATACAAGGAATACGAGAAGCCTTCGTTGATGAATCATTCAAGAAGCTGTGTTGTACAATGGAGACTGTTAGGAATAAATTAGCACATGTCTATTTTCAATTAGCACGTGCTATTTAATTAATGAACCAGCATGTGCAAATGGGTGTGTCAAGCCCCAACAGCCCTTCTCTCTATTGCGACAAGGTACATGGTCTGGAGGGGCATGCACCTCGTGTTTCTATATTTTTCTTTGTGTATATTACATTTGAGAATCAATGAAATCAGGACCTAAAGTCCATTCACTCTCTTTCAGTCTCATTTTACTCTAACACGTGCACAGCCTCTGCGGCCATGAGAGTGACAAACATATAGTGTACACACCACGTAGCGATTTTATAACGAAGGGATAATACGAAAGCCACATGTGTAGCTCTCCATGCACAGCACTTGACAAAGCGATTGATGAACGGCTATATATCACACATTGTACGCTGACGGCAACAAACGAGGCACGGGCCGGACCATCAAGGGGACGGCCCGCTGCAAGGTGAGCCCATAGGCTTCCTCCATGTCGAGTTTTTCCGGGGTGACCCCATCGACCAAGGACCAGTCGAACGCGTGCACCAGCGTGGCGGTCATGAGGGTGACCATCCTAAGACCCCAACTGAGGCCCGCACAAATCCTCCGGCCCGCCCCGAATGGTATGAGCTCGTAGTCGCTCCCCTTGACGTCCACGCTCTCGTGCGACCCGCCCGCGAGGAAGCGGGCGGGCTTGAAGTCTAGCGCATCGGGCCCCCATGAGGCTGGGTCGCGGGCGATGGCCCACACGTTGACGAGGAGGGTAGTGTCCTTGGGGATTTTGTAGCCGTCGACTTCGCAGTCCTCAGCGGCTACCCGGGGCAAGGAGAGGGGTGTCGATGGGTGCAGCCGAAACGTCTCCTTGATAATGGCGGCGAGGAAGGTGAGGCGCGGCAGGTCGGACTCCGTCACCAGGCGGTCCCGGCCGACGACCTCGTCCAGTTCCCTCTGGGCCTGGATGAGGACGTCCCGGTGCCGGATCAGCTCCGCTAGCGCCCACTCCACCGTGCTCGACGTCGTGTCAGTCCCAGCAGTGAAAAGATTCTACAACAAGTAAATATGTGTGTACTCACTTAGCATAAGCAAAAATAAGGTGCCAATACTAAGTCGCATGAGGTAAAAAAAAATTGTTATGTGTAAGTTGACTTTTAAACTAAACCACATCCTAATCATAAGGAAACCTAGGGTAGGCGTAAACAAAACTATATATGACAATTGGACACGTGTGTATCTAATTACCAGGAGGAGAGCCTTGGTGTCGGTGTGGTTGAAGCTCATGCCCTCGTCCTCGCCGGCGCCGCCGTGGTGCCGCATGTTCCCTAGCATGACGCTGAGCAGGTCCTTGCCGTCCCCGGCACCCTTCCCTTGGTCCCTCTCGCTGATGAAGCCGTCCATCATGCCGTCGTACCGGCGGTGCAGGCGCTTCATCTTGCCCACGACGCCCTGCGGGTCGAGCCACCGGAGTGCGGGGACGAAGTCGCCGATGTTGAACACGCCGGCGAGCTGCATGAGCTCCACCACCATGTCCTTGAACTCCCTGGCGCCCTCCCCGGCGGCGCTACCGAAGACGCGCCGCCCCACTGCGGCCCGCGCGAGCGCGTTGGTGGCGCACACGTTGGCCTCCTGCCCGACCGCCACCCCTGCCGGAGAGGACGCCGACTCAGCAAGCTGCTTCACCATCAGCCGGACCTCGTCCTCGCGGACGGCGCGGAGGGCGTCGAGGGCCTTGGCGTTGAAGAGGCTGACGGCGCAGAGCTTGCGGAGGGCGCGCCAGCGGGCGCCGTAGGGGGCGAAGACGAGGTCCTGGTAGTTGTACGCGACGTGCTCGGCGCCGGAGTTGGGCGGGCGGTCGCTGAAGTTGGCGTCGTGGGCGCGGAGGAACTGGCCGGCCACCTTGGCCGACGCGGCCACGACGACCTCGGCGCTGCCGAAGCGGAGCCGGAAGAGCGGGCCGAACTGGTGCGACATGGCGGCCATGGTGTGGTGCGGCTTGGCGCCCAGCTGCGGGAGGTTGCCCAGCACGGGCCACCCGCGCGGCCCCGGGGGCAGCGGCAGCTTGGAGGAGGACTTGCCGCCGCTGCCGCGGCAGAGAAACCAGAGTGAGGCTGCTGCCACGGCAGCCAGCGAGGCGAGCAGCAGGAGGAGCGCGTCGTGGTCCATGGCCCGAGCTTTGGTTGCACTCTCACGGACGCACGCGCGTGTGGCGTTGAAAGTGCAAGGGGTGTGGGTTTAGAATATGGAGATGTAGTTGAGAGAGTGCAAATATAAATAGACGTGCCCGTTGCGCGTGCCTCACCTACGAAGCTAGCTAGCTAGAGTAACAAACAAGGCCGGAACGAAGGATCATCAGCCACTCGTGCTACCTACCCGCACAGTACACCACCTTATAAAGTTCTAAAACCCATAGCATACATCTTGTTGAACATCATGTATTCCGCACCGTATCAGGCATGGTGTAGTACACCATCCTATACGGCACACATATGTGACAGTCATGGAGGGGGGGTGCTTCTCCTAAACCTCTACTATCAATATGGTACCAGAGCAAAAAATCCTTTTCCACGACCTTCTTGCCCTCAAACTCTGCCGCCGCCGCCACAACAACCAAAACCTACCGTTACCGCTATTCGTCTTGTCTTCCTTATTTCAAACTCACGAGGATGGAGTTTGCGACAGCTATATGTAAAGAGCGTGTTTTTACATCGTGTTCTAAAAGAGGAGTTTTAGATGAAGCAACCCCCTGGTATTGAAAATCCTGATAAACCTAACCATGTTTGCAGACTTGACAAACCTCTTTATATGGACTGAAACAGACACCTCGATGTAAGCTTGGTTTTCTCGGCTAAGCTCCAAATTGCATACACTTGAAATTTCAGCTGCAAGTGCATGTAACACACATAGATAACTCTAGACATGAAGAGCTAGAGTTAGTGGCCTTGTTGGCCATTTCACTTCTGCCGGTCCTCGATGTCAATGAAATATCCCAAATTCATCGTCTAGTTTTTCTTTCTAAATACTTTATATTTTGGGAAATTTTGACAGACGATAACTTTGAGATATCCTGTCAAGGGGTAGCGGTAGGACACATATTTTCTGTCCTGTGGAAAACATGCAAAATAAAATTAAAAAAAAAAACTATTCCAAGTACTTTACATTGTGACCTGCATATATTAAAAAATTAAAAAAAGTGCATATCTAAGTATGCATATTTTTAGTACTTCGGTTTGTATCAGATTTTTCATTTTTGTATAGCCCATATTAATACAAATAATTTTGGTTGCAGTTTTTCATACTTGTAGGATATATGTCATTGGTATTTTCTCAAAACTTTTAAAAAATGATGTTTTTTATATTTAAAAATCGAGGGAGCCAAAACACTATCTTCCCGGCGGTCATGCATTGCCGAAGCCATCTTTCGGTAACTAACTAAGAGCATATCCACTCATTGTGCCCCCCCCTCCTCCTCCCCCAAGGACGTGTCGGCCTGCATCCGCCGATGCTAGTTTTGCCCAAGCTGGCAAAAAATTGAACTCCCGGGAGCTCAACTGGGAGATTTGTTCTTCGGCGGTGCGCAAAAAGCGCTTTCGGCGGCTCTTTGGGGGGCGAGTAGAGATGCTCTAAGCACAGTCGCCAAGTGTCCGAACCCAATTTCTTTTCTGCGCCAACTACGGATGATGCTCATGAGCAGCGGTTTTTAGACAATAGGCTCGACACGAGCTCGACTTTGAAATAACAAATCTCTCTACCGGCCAGGAATTACAGAATAACCAACATCGACGACCGAACGATAAAGGTGCCTGATGAGCAGCTTACAACGCAACACACATGGACAAGCAGAGATAAGAAACTAGAGCACAACTTATAAATGATGTTGCCCACTACACTCTTTAGGAGAGGACACATTTGCATTCAGTGGTGGTTTTTCTCTCATTTTTTTTTCGAGGAAAAGACAAAAAATGGAGCGATCGATCCCTGCTTGCTTTTGACCTGAGAAGCTGATGGAGGCGGGCGGGAAGGAGAGGTGGACCGGTCCTCGTACCTACCCATTGTGGGAAGGAAGGAAAGGCCACGTGACCTGATAACAAAAAAAATGAGGGGAGCTAACAAGGCTCGTGCTACCTACACGTCCACACTCCACAACGAAGGAAAGTCCAAGGTGGCGACTCACGGACTGAGCTGTCGTTCTTGCCAAGAAGGTAGCTAACACGGCCCCTCCGCTCGTGCTACCTACACGTCCACAACGGAGCAAAGTCCAATGCACTGAGCTGTCTTGGCAACAAACTAACAAACAAATGTACTAGCACTCACTCACTCCATCATCTGGGGACCCTGCAGCATCACTCACTCCTAGTACTAGAAGCATGCATGAATTAATTGTTGAAGTAGGTGCAGTTCCACACCGCACGCTCAAACAACCCAACAACAACAATACACGGGCCACTAGGCTGAAGCTTCTTTTCAACAACACAAATGAACCTCCAGGGCTGGACAAAACATTATCGCCAAGCCAGCTTTATAAAATCTCCCGGTTTTTTCTCTGATGTAGTTTTTTATGTGCAATGGTATTATGGCACAAAACCTGGAGAAATATTTTAAAAAGGTGAATGATATAGGAGTTGAAGCCCTCACATTGAGCTAGTGATTAATTGCTGGATTCATCCTATATTATGTGTATTTATTTCATACGAGATCGATATTTTAAAAAACTAGTTCAACTATTATGGGGTTTTTTATTTTTTTTGTCGCCAATGAACCGACGGACCGTCGGACTCACATGTTTGGTTTTTTAAACTATGCCGCGGAGGTTATTTTTCAAGTTCTCATGCATAGTGTCAAGCTTGTGGATTTTAAAACTTAGGTGGTTTGTTCTTCCTCTTTTAGAATGTAAGAACGCATTCTTCACATCTAGCTTCCTTAAGCTCCATCCACGGGAAATCGAGTTGACAAAGCACAAGTCTGATAGTGCCTACTTTCACATCAAGACAAAAATATGTCCTCTTAATCTTTGTAATGACGCTGCTTAAAATCTTTGGCAGCAAGGCATTGCTTATATTACGTGTTAATTCTACCATCTGAATAGATGCGATACACCCGGTGGCAATAAATCATTTTTTGTTGTTGAAGCTTGGGGGAACAAGATGCCATGTTTTATTTTGCATGAGTGCATCGTATCCTTTTTTAATAGCAAGCCCCCAATTTGATCATCGAGAGATCCAAAAAGAAAATCTTGGTTTTCGTATACTTTTTTACAAACATGTATGTGGCACATGCGAAGCTCCTACACTCGATGGCATGAAAGATCCTAAGGACAAGCACCCGCTTGGTGACTTGTCAGGCGACGTCGGTGTCGCGCGCACACGCCTGAGTGAGATGATGTCGATGCGGGGGAGTTCAAATAGGGTGACGTGGCCGAGTGTGAGGCACAAGCCGTAGTAGCATGCCCTGAGGTATATTCTGGAGTGGAAGAGGTTGCGGAGTCTGCAGGAAAATATCCATTGGTATTGAGGGTCCTAGTTGCTATATGCATCTGATTCAGCATCTCATGGTGCATCTTCTTGAGCAATATTTTCTTGATCAACATCATTTTCTGCACTTCTAGTTGTATTGGTATTCCCATCTTCCTCCTCAAGTACCCGTGGATGGTTAGTAAAAGGAACAACAAACATGTGATAGTTAATATTATGCACCCCCTTGTGGAGAACAAATTTGTCGGAAGAAGAATAATGTCTTCACGCAAACAGGAACCAACATTAGGAGTAAGAAGGGCAAAGCGAAAAACACCTTCATCAAAAACGACATCACGTGATATATAGGCACGTTCAGTGGACATATCGATACATTTGACCCTTTCATGACAGAGAATATCCTAAAGTTACACATCATTTTAGAGCAAAGAGGAAACACTATATGTATATGTGTATCCTATCTGATTTGTAACCAATCGACATCCTAGAAAAACTAACCCCACCCATATCCGGAATAGGCATTGTATTTCGCTTGTTATTATACAACTTTTCTGACGTCGCCCCCATCTTGTCTCCCGGCCTGGCCTGTGTTGCCCCATCGCCCATCGTGGCTCGAGGGACACTGAATCATCCACTCCATGATAATTGGTACTTTCATGGTCATATGTCATTTATGTTTCTACTAATGGTTGTTATTTATTTATACTAAACATCTTAACTTCAAGTAAATTATAACCCAGTGCCTCAACACATGGTATCAACTCTCACAATGTTCTATTAAACCTTAGTCATGCACCAATGCGACCATATATAAAGATCCATTATGTTCACTATACAATTTTAACGTCCATCGTGCAAAATGGCTTTGTGGTAAATTTGAAACTTATGTTGTGAACTAAGCAACATTATTTACTGCCTTTCTAGACGTTGTATATTGCAAGTAGTTTGTTAAACCAAATTCTTCTATATTTGAGAAAAATAATGAACCTCAAAAGTTAAAATAAATTATCACTTATATTAATTGCAAATATATGTATATGGTTATGTTTTTTAGTTTCCAAGAATATCATGGTTGAGAGCTCTAAAGATGAACGTGGTTTATAGAGTGTGTTTGTTTCTTATTTTAGGAGCAAGTATATAGAAGGTATAATTATCCATGTACTAATTACAAAATATGGAATATATAAAATATCAATGAGTGATTTATCTTCCAATCGAAGCTTTCTGTGTTTACTAGTTTCTTCATGTCGGGATTTTTCTTTCATGTTCCTAGGGTCAACAACGCTGGGCCTTGTGGAACTAGAAATATCATGCTCATCAAAACCAACTTCCCCAAGCTTAAAACTTTCCATAGAATCAGCAAGTATATCATTTTTATCCTCAATAGTAGGGGGACTAAAAATATCATATTCATCAAGACAAACTTCCCCAGGCTCAAGGTTTTCCTTAGCAATAAAGGTGTTCAAAGAATTAGTACTACCACAAATATGATTGTTGTGCAAATAATTTTTCAATTTCTCCTCAAACACTTCATGTCCTAATTCAAGGTAGATATTATACAGTTCTAAAATTGTTTGGTTGTTTTCCATTTTATAATTTTTTTTTGTGTGTTTTAGGTTTATATGTTAGTATGAAATGCAAACAAGAATAAAAACTTAGCACAACGCTCCCCGGCAACGGCGCCAGAAAAGTGCTTGATGACTCCCAAGTGCAGGAGATCAATTGTAGTACCTTTCGATAAGTATTTGAGTGTCGAACCCACGAGGAGCTGAAGGTAAGCTATCTATTCTCTAAAGCCCTATAACCCTCTTATATGGCAGTTTATGCAAAGCAATAAGTTTGACTAAAAGGAACTAACTAATTAAAAGCAAGTGACGTGGAGTGTGGTTTGTCTAGTAACTAGTGAAGCAAGTTTAAAATTCAGTAATCCTAAAGCAAGTTTCTGAAGCAAGTTTCTAAGCAAGTTTCACAAGTAGCAAGCAGCAAATATCTCAAGTATCTCAAGGGAGCAAGTGTTCTAGCAATAGGTGTTTCGTTCGTGTGGTTGTCACAATTAGTGAAGCACATGTTTTAGTCTTAGTTGTTTCTTCTAGGAAGGAGCCATGAATAGGTATAGTCAAGTAAATGATCTACAACCCCTTATGATGGATCATGTGTCCAAGTAAATGACTGCACAAGATTGATTAAGACATAAAGTCCCACCATAGCCTTACGTTCTAAGGTCCTCTATATATATCCCCCAATAACTTAACTTTGTGGCTCGGTCTCAGGTTACTGTCACTCCCAACTCACCACCACTCCATTATGCTACCGGTGATCACCTTACATGCATTCCCCAACATATGAGTGCACTCATATATTGTACATAAAGACAACCATAGAAGATAACAAACTTGTATGCAACCAATCAACGAACTATTTCACCATTGCCAAGAACAATTCACTACTCAAACATAGACGGGGAGACACAATACATCAAGGGAATATAGTATTGCATCATACATCATGTTTGCCAAGAGATTACAGTGGAGAGATGGAGCTGATCTTGCTGTAGATGTTGATGATGAACACGCCGGAGGGGGGTGGAGCCCTCCGGGGGTGATCCCGGCGGTGTTTCCCCCCTCCGATCTTCTCCGGCGGCAGCCTTCTGTCTCTCTGTTTCGTGGTTTCGTCTCTCGGCGCCGCCTCCTTCTCGAAAAGGCCAGGGGACGCTTTATATAGTCGTTTTTAGGCCACGAGACACTCGGGAGAAGAAAGATCGACGACATCGGAGCCACGGGGGCAAAAAGGGGCCCCACACGTGGCCAAGGAATCTGGCCGCGTGGAGGGTCCTCTTTTCCACCTGGTTGGCCTTTTGGCCCTCTACTTTGGCACATGGTCTTCGTCTCAAAAATTCTGAACCGTGCTCTTTGGCCTTGCCCTTTTTGGAGTCCCGAAGCTCCCGAAAGTCTGAAACACTAAAAAGTACGTTTTCTGGAAAAACAGGGTTAGAACCAAAAGAAGGGGGATTGTTCAGAAAATCCCCCAAATCATTATAAAACATGAATATAAGTTGCTAATATGTAGGAAAAACAAGTAATAACATGCAAAGTTCATGTATGCATTTTACATGCATCAGGGTTCTCATTTTATTCATGGTGGTTTTAGAAAGACTCTTGCTAAATTTAATGTTAATCATAGAATTGCCTCACCCTATCATCCTCAAACTAGTGGGCAAGTAGAATTATCAAATAGAGAGATCAAATCTATCTTGCAAAAATCTGTTAACAAATCTAGAAAAAATTGGGCTAAGAAATTAAATGATGCCCTGTGGGCTTATAAAAATTCCATGGGCATGTCTCCTTATAAAATGGTTTATGGAAAAGCTTTTCACTTGCCCCTAGAATTAGAGCACAAAGATTATTGGGAGTGAGAGACCTAAATAGAGATTTTAAACTTGCTGGTGAGAAAAGGTTGCTTGACTTAACTTGTTTAGATGAATGGAGGAGTGAAGCATATGAAAATGCTAAACTCTTTAAAGAGAAAGCTAAAAGGTGGCACGATAAGAGAATTATTAAAAGGGAATTTCATGTTGGTGAGGAAGTTCTATTGTATAGGTCTCTCTCAGATTTTTTGCAGGAAAATTACTCTCAAGATGGGAAGGACCTTTTGTTATCGAAGAGGTATATCGTTTGGGGGCAATTAAAATTGTTTCCCTTGAAGACAACACTTCACAAGTGGTGAATAGCCAAAGACTCAAGCATTATATTTCTGGAGATCCTTATAATGAAAATGTTGATTGTATTCGAGCCATGATCCCGGAGGAATTTATTAAGAAGCATATTTCAGAAACTGCAGAGTCAGTTTTTGAATAGGTATCAGTTTTGGTAAGAAAACTTTCACGAAACATCTTCCAACTTTTATTTTACTGCTTTTGGAAAATATGAAAAATTATGAGCCGGAAACGAGGTGGAGACGGAGCCCGGAGGCTCCACACCATGAGATGGCGCGGGCCCACCCCTGGCCGCGCCAGCCTATGGTGTGGGCGCCCCGGAGCCCCCTTCCGACTCGTTTTCGACCTGGACTTTCCTTTCGTTATGAAACTTTTTGCTATATAATCCCCTGGACCCCCCGAGGTCCATATATCGTTTTCTCATCGTGTTTCTGTTTCGAGCTGTTTCTCCCAGGATCTATTTTCAGTTTTAGAAGCATCATGGTCTCGGCCAACAACAACAAGGGGAAGGGACCAAAGGAAGATGATCTCTGAGACCCGGAGCCGGAGGAGGAGATCGAGAGTGGAGTTGAAGGAGATGTAGAAGAAGACCCACGAGTGCATCCACGTGCCACCATCGCAAGCATTGGAGTGGTTGCAAAACCTCGCAAGCAAACGGCAAGGATGAGCACCTGAGGGAAGGCCCCACGTCACTGCTTAGCTTCAAAGACACCCCTTTCAGGCATAAAGAAACCTTTCCGTACTTTAATTCATGAGTATCAATCTAGGAGGGTACCCGAGGAAGATTTGCCTTCTGCTGGGATATGGATCGTTCTAACCTAAGGTAGAGTGGGGGGAAAATCTTGGTGGCTGGGATTCACAGTCTGACGGCATGCAAACTGTATTGATTGCAATACGGAAGTTATGCGTATGCTTATGTTCGCAATTGAAGATCTGAAGAAATCAATTGATAAGCTCACCGAGAAGGATTCAGCACCACCACCGAAGAATTGATTCGTCATTGGTATTGTCATCCCCTTGGCTTGTTCCAAGCTTGGGGGTAGTGTCGCGGTATCACATCACTATCTTTCATCTTTTTACCTTTTCAGTAGAGTCATATCATGAGTAGAGAATTTATCATATAGGATGGTTTGCAGTATGGAAGTGTCTCTCCTTAGTTTGTTATCGTTGTGGTGTGAGTTGCCGGTTTGAAATATTAATGAGAAGTTTCATCATTTACTTTCTACACACCTTATTTTAGTTTTCAATTTCTGTCATATGGTTGAGCTTGTTGTTAGTATTTGGTGTCACTCTGGAGATCATTAAGTTAATCTAGTTGGCTTTGTCAAACTTAGCTTGGGTCAAGTAGAAATAATATTTTGAGATGCTAGTATAAGAAAGAGGAATTTGCCTATTAGCTCATAAACTTAGTATTCACAAGTTAAGATCGTTTGTGCTTTCAATCAAGATTGCATGATTGGTTTCATCATATGTATATTTGTTTGTTTTCCCTCAACTCTTATGCGTGCTACCCAGCCTTGCTAGCCAAAAACCCTCTACTGAGAGGGAATGCTTCTCGTGCATCCAAACTTTGAGACCCAAAACCTTGCCATTTGTGTCCACCATACCTTCCTACATGTGGTATTTCACCGCCACTCCAAGTAAATTGCTCATGCGTTACCTTTAAAACCTTCAAAATTATCCCTGTTTTGTGTTCCTGTTTTAGCTCATGAGGACGCAAATAGAGAATCTTTATCTCACTTGTTGATTGGACTCACACACCTGGAATAGTGGCTTCATCCGCTTATCCAAGTGCTAGAAGAGCTGGCAGCGGGGTTCCCAGCCCCAAATAATAATACGAATTCTCTTTACTATTTTTGCCCCTGATTTATCAGTCAAAGCATAATTATGTAAACAAAAGAGAAAGAGGGATGACCTTCTATACGAGTTGGGTACTTCAATGGGAGCCACTCTTGTGAAGTCTAGTTGGCTTGTGATGTACTGTATTTTCTGTTTTCCATTCGTTGACATAAACATACACCTCTCTCAAAATTTAGACACTCCTCCACGGTTTGTGATTGTTGGCAGGCACCCGAGGATTCGGTTAGCTATGGTTTGTGTAAGAAAGGTTGGGAGGAGTGTCAACCATTTTATACCTATTTTTATTAAAATAAAAGCTCTAGCACATGAGTGATCCATGCTTCCCTCTGCGAAGGGCCTATCTTTTACTTTTATGTTGAGTCAGTAAACCCATTCCTTTCTGTCTCCAGCAAGCATTTGAGTTGTTGTGATCTCACCATATATATGTTGATTTATTCAATCATGTTTTCTATCCTTCTTTGTTTAGCACATGCTTTCTTATCTGGAGGAATATTACTTTGAAAGATATGAATCACTGTGAAAGGATTGTTATAATTAAACATGTTAATCTCTATAATATAAGCCTTGTTACAAGGACTTCACCTAAGATAATTAAGTATGATATAATTAAATGTTCTCTGACCAAGAACAAAGTTTGCCATCACCAATTTTGATTCTCTCTTTTGCATCTTTGTTTGTGACTCCCATTACTCTTTCAAGTTAAGATATATGAGAGTAAGTTGTCGTCTATAATGATTGGTGCATAGATAAATGTGATGCATCTTGTCCGTATTTTTTATCGACTCTTTTCACTCCATAAACCTGTGGTCATGTTTACTGAGTTCAGTTTCACCCTGGAACAAGCGAGGTCTAAGCTTGGAGGGTTGATACGTCCATTTTGCATCACTATATTATATCACAATTTGGTGTTATTCATCGATATATTTCATGTTATGATCCATACCTTATGTTATTTTATCTTATTTTGCATGTTTCATAATTTTTGGAAAATAAACACCACGACCAGAAATCTGATGGAAAAAAAGCACCATCGAGATACCATATTTCAGAAGATCAGAAGAAGAAGAAGAGGGACACCGGGGGTGTCTTAGAAGTTCAGAGGAGGAGTCCAGCCAGAAGGGGAGCCAGAGAGGGGCCACCAGGGGCCCACACATGAGGTGGCGCGCCCCCTGGCCCCGCCACCAGGTGGTGTGGCCACCCTGGACCACCTCTGGTCGAGGTATCTCGTGTACTTGACCCCCAGGGAACCCTAAGCCTCATACCATCATCGAAGAATTATTCCTCCGCCGCCTCGGGGCGGAAAACACCCGAGAGAGAAAAGCTCTCTGGCAGGGAGAAATCTGCCGGGGAAATTCCTCTCCTGAGAGGGGAAATCACCGCCATCGTCACCGTCATCACTCCGGGCACCATCAAGATCGTCATCATTATCATCATCACCACCAGCACCATGACCCTCATCATCCACCTTCATCCCGATGTAACAATTAGGGGCCTTTATCGTTGTTTTACATTAGATCTCTCTCCCGGTGTGGATTACTTGTTAGTAGTTGATGCTTGTGAGATTTATCGGTGTTTGCACTTTATGACCAGATTGTTATCGTCCATTATATCACCTCTGATTATGATCCATATGATGTCTTGTGAGTAGTTTGTGTTGTTCTTGAGGACATGGGACAAGTCAAGTTATTAGTAATGAAGTAATGTTGAGTAATATTTGATGGTTTGATATATAAGTTGTGGTGTTATTCTTCTAGTGGTCTCATGTGAACATCGACTATATGATACTTCACCATTTATGGGCCTAGAGGAATGCATCGTGTATTTGGCTACTAATTGTGGGATTGCCGGCGTGACAGAAACCTAAACCCCCGTTAGGAAACCATTACACGAGGGAGCGTAGGATCCCGGAGTTTAAAGCTGTGGTTAGATTTATTTCTTAATTACTTTCTTGTAGTTGCGGATTCTTGCAAGGGGTATAATCACAAGTATGTATTAGTCTTGGATGGGACGGTACATTAGCATAGGTTCACCCACACAACACTTATCAAAACACTAAGATTATTCAGCTGTATGAAACAAAAGCACTTGACAGAAACCTCCCGTGTGTCCTCGAGAACGTTTGTTAATCATAAGTAAACCCACCGGCTTGTCATTTGCTGAAGAAAGAATTGGACCACTTGCTGCAATTATTATTACTGCATTTTATTTACTCGCACTTTATTTATCTGCAATATCAAAAACCCCTACAAATCTATCTTTCAGTATTTACAGTTATTCCTTCATCGAAACTGCTTGTCAACACCTTCTGCTCCTCGTTGCGTTCGACACTCTTATTTATCGAAAGTACTACGATACACCCCCTATCCTTGTGGGTCATCATGAACTTATGAGAGATAAGTATCCACATCTCTACTCTTATTTTGATAATTAGAGTATCTTTCTCAAGTATGTTTCCTCAACTTGTGTCAATGAAGATACTTTGGATCTATGTGATCTCCCGTTATACATGATTGCATCCCAACAATGTGATGTTTTGTCACCTTCCCTGGAAATTAAGGGAAATATTATGGATAAGGATTTTTCCAGGTCTCTGGCCCTAGTGAACTGTACACCAGAAAAATAATATATAATGCTATGTCACCATCTAAACCAGCACCTCCTTCCATGGGACGGATTTGGAATATTGCATTCTTCCTAAGAATAAGTTCTTCTTCTTGCTTTTTGCTCTAAGACATAGTTAATACTAGAGACCTCATGACCAATAATTTTATTCGTGTGGAGACAACTATTTGTGTGTGATGCTCTGAATGCTCCAGTGGGAATCTTCTACATTTTCTGGTGGCAATTAAATCTAGAATTGAATTATGAGCTGCATCTCTTTGATTGGTTGCTGCAACATCTGGAACCACGGGAAGAAGATCGATTTTTAAGGATATCACTTTAAATAGCAAGAATATGTCAACTTTTTCATGAAAAAAAATTATCTTGTTATGTGTAGATCAAATCCAAGTCTCTCAATGGGTTGATACTTCTTAATTTTATTTCCTCTCCTATCGAACACCTCACATAAAAAAGGTAAGGCATGTATAAGTACGTTAAATGATCAAATGTGGCAGTGGGAGGCACATCTAGAAATACAAGGATTTTTTCTATATTGGGGGAAAATCCTTTCGGCCCGTCCATTAGTTAAGAACAAGTGAGTTGTATACTTAATTAACATACGAAAAATTTTACAAACACCCGAAATAACTTGTGCTTAACTACTCGATTTGGCACCAATTCAAAAAAAAAAGTTGTTATATCAATTGGGGCCACATCCATTAGTTAAGAAGATCCAAGGGAGTTGTCCACTTAATTATCGAACAAAAAAATTATTTTAGTCAAGAGTGAGCCACAATATAACCACCAAGCAGACAAGATCACAACTTAATATCAACTTCACTTAGAATAAGAATTCAAAAGAAGCTGCAAAAAGGATTTATAAAAATAATACCAAAATTTGACAACCTCTCATCTGAACTACCTACCTTCCCCTCCTAAGTCCTAACAAAATAAAATAAAAAACTCAAAACTGAGATTCACTGTCTCAATTATACTATAAGGTTAACCCATCATCCTGCTCTAGATCAATCTTGCCAAGTGTCATTTTTTTTCTAAGTGGTGTTGCTAGTACATTTGGGAAAGAGCTTGTTTGCCGAGTGTTGGATAAAATAAACTCAGAAAATAGCCTAAACCTTGGCATACAACATTTCCCCATAGTGACATAAAAAAATATAAAATGATGTCATAAGGTCTATTAATTAGCGGAAAACTGGGCGGGCGAAAACATGACCGGACCCTCCAAGCAGACTTGAGACTATAAGGACATGATTTTAAAAGGAACTGTACTTGTAACATGTTTTTAAAAGAAGATGCACTTGTATTATAAATAATAACAACACATTACAGCCTTTGGGCTGATCTAGGGCCAACCAGCCATCTAATAACAACCCTTCCTAACAAAATCGAAAAATAAAATAAAATTGAGATTCACCTTCTCAACTCGCCTATAAGTTATCCACATCATCCTGCTCTAGATCGATCTTCCAACTTTTCTCGCCCTTTCTTCTTGGTATGAACAACAGAAATAAAGCAAAAAAAAGGATCTTCGAGATTGCCAGCTAGCAAAATCTATGATAACTTGTCCCAATTTTTCTACTTTACATTGTATACGACCGAGTTAAATATGCACCCTTTGAACTTCACAAAATTATTCCACACAAAAAACACTAAACACCAAACTTATTCTACACTACAAATAGCAAACCCTAGATTTGTTATCTAATTTGTCAGCCAATCCAGCTCCTAAAAAAGACCTCACCCATGTCCAGAAACGTCATTACATTTTGTCAGTTGTTTCGCAACTCACTCAATTAATTTCACACGACGGCTTGACTCCCCCAACCTTGCCTCATGTCCCATCACACATCGTGAACTGGAAGTCGATGAATCACAACCCTAGGCTAATTGGTCATTTCGTGGTCCAAAATGGCATTTAGTTAGCATTGCGAAAATAGATGGTTTATTTTATTTATATTGAAATTTTTAACTTGATGTCAGTTATAACTCATTGTCTCAACATATGGTCATAACTGCCACAACGTTCTATTATATCGTGTTCTTATGTTGATGTGGTTAATTATAAAGATGCATTATTTTACTATTCAATTTTAATGTCCATCGTGCAAAATGACTCTCAATAAATTTTAAGCTTATGTTGTGAAGGGAGAAACATTTACTTTGGGAGACGTCATCTATTTCAAATAGTTCAATTAAACCAAATTCTTCTAGATGGGAGAAAACCAAAGAAAAAACAAAAGACATAGTTTCAAAAACTAATTTGTACCACTTAAAAGATTAACTGCAAATATATGTACATGTTCGTGTCTTTTAGTTTCCATGAATATCGTGGCTGGGAACACTAAAGCCTAAAGTGGTTTCTAAAGTGTGTGCTATTTTTTATAAGAGAAAGTAAATATAAGGTATAGTTATCAATGAACTAAAGATACAAATCTAGAATATGCAAAATATTTATGAGGCCTGTGCCAATGCAAGGTTCTTAGGTTTTTATAGGAATTTTGTTGGCGTGGCATGGTATAAATGAAGAGAGAGTGTGAGGTTGTATCTTAGCCATAGGCAAAAATAGTTGTTAGCCCAATCATATTCATGCATTAGCCCAAAATCATTAAATATAGATACAACCTCTAAGAAACAACACATTGGCATGGTTGTCTCTTAATTATTAATGCTTCTATGGCAACGTGCTAAGAGACGATGCATTGGCACAGCCATGAGTGATTTGTCCTCCAACTTAAGTTTTGTGTGGTTACTACTCCCTCCATCACAGTATAAAAGGCGTACCTCACACGTCCCTGGTACCAATGCTATTAGCTATAGGCTGCATAATGGGATGTAATCACGCATGGGCAGTTAAGGGCATGTGCCTAATCGGGTGAGAAAAAAATCGCTTGGTAACCATCACGTCCAGTAAATCCCAACCGCCTCGCGCATGTATTGGTGGAGACGTTTTTCCTAGGAGGAGAGAGAAGCATGCATAGTTGACGCATTCATATTCCTCCTTGTGTTCCCACTTGCATGCAGCAGCTAATTGCTCTTCAAACGCCCCAATTAATCAGGTAATCAATTCTCTGCGCCTTAAACGACCCCAATTCTGAAAATTCTGAATTTTGGAGATACGCCCTTTATACTGTGATGGAGGGAGTAGTTCTTTCATGTCTGCATTTATTTTTCATGTTCATGGGGTCAACAACTGGTTGGCCCCACATGCATACTTTGCACTTGGTCTTAAAATAACATGACTTGGCTCAACTTGCATCAAATGCATTTAGGTTTAGTACCGGAAGAAATTGATGTGTATATTTATTGGTTTGATGTGCACACTGGTACAAACAACGAGATATTCTCAGTTGAGATGAGACTGCTCGGGTGAAACAAGTGTAACCAAGTGCAACTAAATAGTGGAGCGAAATGTGCGAGAATTCTGTTTCACCTCATGAGCATATTCTCCACTCGGTCGTTTTGCCAGTTAAGTAGGATAAAGTCATTTTAATGGGAGAAAATAGATAGAAAAACAGAAAGTTGATAAATTTTGGTAATTATCAATCAAATATGGTATATTTTCCGTAAAAATGGATTGGTAGCATTTTGCATCATAGTTTGTGTACTTACTTCACACACACACACACAAACTATTTTTATAATTACAAAAGGAAAATGATATTTTGTACAAAAAAGTTGGAAACTCTATTTTGGGGAATGGAAGGATGTGTCTTTGTGTCGAATTTGGGCTTATCATAATTAGTGTTTCATAGATATGGCGATGATCTTGGTCATTTGGCTTGAAAGCTATGATTATTCATACATGACAGCTTATTATATTGAGGAGCAAGGAGTTGAATAATTGCAGACTATCGGTGGCACTTCTATATATTGAGGAGCAAGTTATAACACTTAAGATTAAAATATCAATTACTTCTAAGAAATCCACGCAGAGTCATTTAAATAGGCGAAAAGAGATATAAGTAGAAGATTAGAAGTTCATAAATGTTGATATTTTTGTCCGTCAAAACCTCGACAAACTACTCTCGGTAAACCCATCCATATTTTATCAAACCAGAGAATTCCGGTTACGGGCTCTACAACACTAATTGCTTTTCTAGCTATTTAGCAAATAATAATCAAATTTGAACTACATTTATATAAGAAAATGGTCTATAAATTGATTAAATTCAAGCAAAATACATATTCAGGTACTTGCATATAGTTTTAGCTCCCTCCTAAAAAAATAAACTCGGAATTCAAAAGTTTGCTCTTGAAATCCAAATGTGCATTTCGTTTTATTGTTTGCAAGTGTCATAAAACAATCACAAAAACTAACATATGATTTGCGAGTTTTTTTTTTTTTTGCTAAGTACCATTTCTTTTCTAAGCGTTTTCACTGGTAAGCTTGTTTGTTGAGCACCCAATAAAATACACTCCGCAAACAACCAGACATTCGGCATACACATTTTTGCCGTAGTAACATCAAGAAAAGCACCCCAAAGAAAAACAATCTGAAATGAAGCCAAAAAATTTACCCTCGTTCATTAGTGAAGCAAAGTGACTTGTCTGGTTAATTAGCAGAAAACCGGTCGGGCGCATAGATGCCCAGGAAAGGACACAATTCAAAATAAACTTTACTTGGAATATAAAATTAAAAGAAGCTGCACTTGTATTATAAAATAAGACCAAAACTTTACAGCCTCTGACCTGCCTGACCTTATCTACGGCCAGCCACCCTTCCTACCAAAATCGAAAAGAAAAAAAACAAAACTGAGATTTCATTGTCTCAATTCGCCTATAAGAAGTTAGCCCATCATCCTGCTCTAGATCGATCTTGCGACCTTTCTCACCTCTTGTCTTCTTCAGTATGAAAAACAAGCAAAAAAAGGATCTCCAAGGTTGGCAGCAAACAAAACCTGTGAGAACCTGTCCCAATTTCTACTTTACACTGTACACGGGCAGCGATCGACTTTCTTCACCCATTGAGCTTCGTCAGGAACTGCTTCATGTCGTACTCCTCCGCGTACTGCGACTGGTCCCACAGCTCGTCCAGCCCGCTCAGGATCGACTTGAGGCCCTTCCGGCCTGGTTTCCCATTCAAGTCTTTGCTCTCCTCAGCACTCGAACTGCTTGCGAGAACTGACGCCTGTGTACAAGAGATAGGAAATGGTTCACATTAGAAACGGAGAGATAAGATCACAAATAAATCTGCCAGTCCCATTTTGGTTTTATCCCAAGGATTTTTACCTTTCTGGAAGCGGGGGTCGAAGTGAACAAATCAAGTAACTGGTCAGTGTTCATGGTCTTCAGGCTAGCATTCTCAGAATTGATGACCGCATTGGCAACCGAAACCTTGAACCGCTGGAGGCTCATCACTTTCTCTTCCAGGGTGCCACGCATGATCAGACGGTGCACATTCACGACTTTCCTTTGACCAAGACGATGCGCTCTGTCCATTGCCTGTATGGGCACAATACCACTTGTCAGGGGACGATGTGAATTACCACCTAAAAGTCAAACAAATAGCATAATGCAAATGTAATGCATTGTCTGTTCCTCCAACAAGATGCAAAAGACGAACCTGGAGATCCTTCATCGGGTTCCAATCATGTTCCATGAAGACCAAAGTGTCAGCAGATGTCAAATTCAAGCCCAGACCACCGACTGCAACAAAAAAAGGAATGTGAGCAAGCTCTCTAGCAATACTACCAAGGAGTAAAATTCTAGTTCTTATGGAATTCCTTGAACCTACCGTGAGTTGTCAGTAGAAGCACATCGATGGTTGGATCTGAATTGAACGATTTGACAATCTCAAATCTCTTGTCTGTTTGAACAGAGCCATCAAGCCGCAAATATGTGACGCTGAAACATTATCAAAATTTTCCCAATCAGATGACTTAGGCAGTACTACATGTATATAGTACTGCGCATTAACTGTTGCAGAGAGATGAAATGGTAGTAAACTAGTTTTTGGTCAATTTAATTAATTGTATCCCAACTCAACTGTACGGATTATACAGTCTAGCAGTAGCACTGACATATTAAAGCATACAAGGCGCATTATGCAGTAAAACAGAGGGTGAAGCACATAATATACAGCAACATTCTTGCAGATGATTTGCATCACCTGCTACAAATGAGAATTACACTATGGATATCTAGACATAACTAATATAATTAGGAAAATGCCATAAAACTCACCTTCTCATATGGGACTGAAACAGGTCCTTCTCAATAATGTCAAGAAAAGCCTACAGAAATAGTCAAGAACATAACAAGAATGAAATACGAACAGAAGCAGGAGAGAAAATACACATCACAACAAAATGGACACGATACCTTATGTTGAGCGAAAATCAAAACTCTGTGTTGCCCAATAGCTGCAGAAGCATCAGGACTTGATATTTCTGATCCTATACCACACTCATGAAGTATCTCTTGAAGAGCAACAAGCTTAGGAGAGTGGTGTAGCTCATGCAGCTCAGCACCAGTCCCTACACCTATTTCTTTTAGATGATCCACAATATAGTCAGGTGGGCTCTCCCCAGTTATAAGTAAAGGATGGCTGCAGAGTTTTAATAGGTATTGCAATGCCTGCATACAAAAACGCAAATCCATTTAGAGGGCAGTACTAAAAGAGATGATAAAAATGAAGAAACAGAGATTTGTCAGATTATAGCACCTGAAACACATGACGAGTTGCCTTTGGTTGAGCGGTAGATTGCTCTGATTCATTTGTTTTTACAATAGTTGAGATCTCTTCTTTCATATTGGAGCTGGAGAATTTGTCATAAAGTTTCAGCTGTAACTGACTGAGGTTGCAATATCTATCCTGGATAATCTTCTCCGGAAGATCCGATAAGACTTCATCCTTAGTTCTTCTGAGCAGAAATGGCATGACCTGGTATAGCAAGGCTTATTTGTTCATTGATGACAAAGTTCATAACATAGTGTTATTTATTTCTATAATCTAGCAAAAGATACAAACCTGTTTATGAAGCGCCTCCATTGCAAGAATGCCAGCTTCAGAATCTTTTGCTGAACATTTTGAATCTTTAGCTGCTATCAGTGGTTTCCCATATGTAGCTTGGAACTGCACAAAGCAAATCTTTGGTCAGACTGCAGCAACAGAATGCTTGCCAGAATAAAGATAGCTGCCACTATGGCATACGTGTACTCTGGACGAGAGTACTAAAATTTTGTCTTCAGGAAAGCACCTATTTCAGCTGATTGATTCATCTTGTATTCACTAGGGGTATGTTTGGATTGTAGCCAAAACTTACCCTACCTCTTTTCTTGCCAGTGTTGGCCAACTATTGGGCAACCAAAAGGTCAACCAAAATTTTGGCTAGCAAAACATTTGGTGGGGCAACCATGGGCTAGAACCAAACATACCCTATGTTTAATTTAAGAAAAGTGTCTCGTTTCTTTGGTTTGTATGTATATAATTTAAGAGGTGTCTCCTTCTGTATGTATTCCACTTCCAGGTTTATCCTTCCTAGAAAAAATGATCCTACGATGCAGCCTGGCACATACAGCATAATTAAACATCACATATGAGTGTAATGCCGCACGGTTTTAGTTGTTATGGTGTAAAGATTCTGGATCAAAAATATACCAGATGACCATTCTTCAACTAACAAGCAAATATGGATGAAAGAATTGTTGGTCAAATTCTTGTCTAAACGGATCCAAATATTTACATTTTCCGATGGAGGGTGTAGGAGGCTAATGCAACTGAATTATGAAAAGTTGGGACTGAATATTGTTCTTGAAAAGGGGGCATGTTCTTAACAAATGGTTCCTTCGAAGAAATTAATAGCCGGTAAAAAATCAACATTACCTGTTTTTCTGTTCCAAGAAACCCGGGCATAAGGAAGTCGAATAGAGACCACAATTCCAAAACATTGTTCTGCGGTTCAGTAGAATGTGTCAAAATAAAGAAATAATTTAATCAATAGGAGTAAATTTCCACAAAGAACAGACAACAAAACAGTAATAGCTATTTTAAGTGAACAGAAATAGAGAGCAGCTGAAGTTTTACCTGAATAGGAGTTCCACTCAAGATAAGACGGTGTTGTGCTTTCAGCTGTTTCACAGCAGACGTTATTTTAGACCTTGAGTTTTTTATGATGTGCCCTTCATCCAGAACACAGTAGTTCCAAAAGATACTCTCAAGGAAATCAATATCCTTGCGTATAATGTCATACGATGTAACGATAACATTGTGCTTATCAAATTGACTACGGAGCATGATCCTGTCTGGTGATGAACCAACGTACTGAAGAGGTTTCATGATAGAGCTGTCTATGTATTTCTCCATTTCATATTCCCAGTGTGCTACTAGTGTAGAAGGACAGATAATCAAAGACTTTGGATCTTTGTCATCATTCCGTGCACGTGACTCGGCAATATCACTTCCTACAATAGCAGATGCCTGGAGTGTCTTGCCAAGCCCCATGTCATCACATAAAATCCCATGTAACTTAAATCGTCTCAGGAATGCTAACCAGTTGATTCCTTCTTGCTGGTACCTGACAACCCAGATTTTATTAAGAAAAATTTCTAAACAAATATTGTAAAACTGCAGAGGGGCAATATACAGCACAGCATATTTCAACATATGAAGTGAACTACAGACTCAATTTGTATGATTATTTCATTTATGCATCAAACTGTTTCAATAAAATAGAATGCCATCATGACGCGAAATTCTGACGAGGAACTTCAATGTTAGCTACATACCTTCGCAACTCAACACTAAGATCAATGTTGAGTTTGTAATCATCGATCTGGGAGTTGTCAAGGAGTTGTTCCAGAAATTGGGCATCTTCCGTACTTCTCGATAAGCGCTCACTCAGTCCGCTAGGCAGCGGAACACCCTTCGCTAATGGCAATAAAGGAACCAAAGCAGCGAAACTGTGAGTGACAGACTGCCTAACAGATCCATCAGGGTCACTCATGCACCTCAGAAGAGGTACAACAAGGAAAGGGGAGTAAGGAACCAACTCCACAGCCAAACCCTGAACAAGAAGGCTCAAAAGCATCCCAGCTCCTTGTCTGGCACATACAGAGGACGAATCCGACAGCATTGGAATGGCATTTTCTATCACAACTACCATCACGTTACCAGTCAATGACTTCGCCATTGATGTGATACACCTGGCAGCCGCTAACCTAACAGCCACATGAGGATGACGCACGCACCCAAGAATACAGGGAAGGAGCCTTAACAGCTGAGGCCTCAAGGGTTCAGGTAAGTGAGGTGTAACTGAGCGAACAACCTGCAAGAATCAGGCACACAATTAGCACTATGGACATGTGACATGATGATCCAAGCCTAGAGAATATAGCTGTCTTGTATAAAGCAGCCACGATAACACTGAGTCCAAATAAGTCCTAATGGAACAAACCTGGATATTGTTTATGAGGGACTGTGGGTCCTTATCCTCACAAGATCTGCCCAGTTGTGTGATACTTGGGTCATCTTTCTGAATGTCACCTTCGATCTCAATAGGTTTAAGAAATTCGGTAAGGCAGTCCCATAACTTAGGAAGTTTTTCGAATAATGATGATCCAAATTTCTCACAGAGATGCTTTAAAGCCAACTCTGATCCACGACGGCTTATGAAACCTTCCGTTTTTGTTCTGTCTTCACCACCAGAACTCACATGACCCCTGGATTTGTGATTGCTAAAACGCTTTCCAATCGACAACAGATTTTGGTCCTCAATAACCTGTATTGAATTGATAACTGCGGCCTGAGGTGTCTCGCTAATATCAGTGCATGCTAAGGTGCAGAGGTTCTTTGTTAGCTTGTCATTGGGGCCAGGCTTCCGACCAACACAACTAAATATGAGCTCCGCAAGTGCATCTGCAGCTTTGTCTTGAAGTAGCTCCTCCTGCATGACATGGAATCGTCTAAATTTATATGCTGAATTGCAAAAGCAGAAATTGCTAAAATAAGCAGAAACTACATGTTTTACCTGCTCTCTTTTTATAGCAGCCATTAAAGGTAAAATGACTGGGTTCAATTTGCTTGGTAACCCTGACATCCAGATGACAGCAGAAGCCACTAAAGAAGAGACTGTTACGTGCAAATTATTCTGCAGAATAATATCAAATGATGAAACATATGTGAAGATACTACCATGGACTAATTAAAAAATCAGAAATAAATGCATAGAATGATGTAGCACAGAACTTTAAATTCTAACATAAATCGAAAGAGACTTCGAAAATAACGCATACCTGAACACATTTCAAGTAGCCTGATGTAGACAACAGGCCTTGTTTTGCTGACTCTACGTTATTCAGGACAATTTTCTCACTGTCCGAAGGAAGATCAAACTCAGTGGGTAACAACAGCTTTGAAGCAAAATTAATAGCATCATCGACGCTCAGCGTGTCAGCGTTAAAATTTAAGCTGCTAGCATAATCTTTGAATATAGCACAAGAATCAACTAAGCTGAACAAATTAGTTGCTTCATTGCGCATCTTTGTGTAGGTCCTTGCAAGTTCAGAATAGGGAAGCACAGAGTCTTTTGTTGGAAATGCAGGATCAGAGCAAGACAGTAAGTCCAACAGGTACTCTTTCACAGAGGAGAAGAAAGCAAGCAATGCGCCCACTGCAGCGAGATCTCTTCCTCTGAGATCTTTAAACCAAGAAACAATAACCATAGAAGCAACCTGGAACAACAACAAAAAATTAGTACAATGTGAATAGTTCAGGAGTGAAGATATGATCACACTAGTACAATGGGGCCATTACAAACCTGTCTCTGGACTCCTGAGAGGGACATGAGATCATTCGCAAGTGGACTTAGAACAACTTGCCACGAGCCAACCGGCAACTTTGAGGCGAAAAGCCCAAGGGCTGTTGCTGTTAGCACCCGAGTATGAGTAACAGATTTGTCAGAATCAGCCCCCACAATTATCTTAGGAAGATTCGACGAAACATCATAATGCTTCTCATGTGATATATTTTCTCCTGTAGAACCAAAAGATATCATTCTTGAACTTTCATGTTCTAGCCTTGCAGATCGTATCTTTGCAGCAGCTCTTGAACGACTTCCTCGGGGAAGGGCAACTGGCAGAAACATTTTTGTAGAATCCAATGTTGAGCCATATGGAGTTGTAGCAAGTTGCACCCAATTACTAAAATATGACATTGCAGCACACTCAAGGTCCTTCTCAGGGAACTGCAGTAACAAAGATGGCTTTGTTTGTTAATATCATCCTATGATAGACAAGATTATTAAAGTTTCTTTTACAGAAGTTCACAACATCAGTAACCTGAAGTAGAAGTTTCCAAGCCCTTTCAGAAGATCGGAGAATCTCGTCATTTGACTCCAAAAGTATATTCTGAAAGACAACCTGCAGTGAGTCACCTAATATGGATGTAGGCCAGAATTTTGATTGGCTGTTTCCAGCTGAACTCCCAGTGTTGCCAACCTCAAGAAGCCTCTCCTGCAAACAGTTGGAACTTCATATTTAACTAGGAAGGCATCATGATAGATGTGGACTTGCACTAAAATATCTATACATAATGGCGACAAAATTAAATTATTATTCCACGCTTGAGACTGGAAAAATATCTCAAGGAAGGTTGTATTTTACTCCTAGTTCAAAATGAACTAAAATATGTCTTATATTTTGTTACGTAGGGAGTAAACAAAGTTGCCTAAAACATTAGCCAGATGCAACTGATGCAAATGTTGGATGTGGGCTTGCACTACAAAATCATTATACATAATGGCAAATTTGCATTGTTCAATAGTTGCAACTTGGAAAAATATCTCAAGGAAGGTTGTTTCTTTAGTACACAAAGTTTGCCGTAGCTAGATGGTTCAGACCTGCTGAACTACATCAGTTGTAGACACATGTGATTGAATGGTGACAACTGCTATAATTTCTATAAATCAATTATTAACTCTGGATACGATCAAAAAAAGAAAAATCTGAACTCTGGTGACCTCTAGTGAACAAAGTTGCACCACATGGTTGTAGAGGTTTCTGACTGAACATTGATGATTCTTCTAATTTCCATAACTCAGTTCAAGAAGTCTAGTGAATGATTGATACAACAGCACAATAAACCAAAGTGGATCCTAAATTCCAAGTAGTTCTTACCAATGTTCGTATAGCAGAACGCCGGACTGAAGTAATACTGTGTCTCATAAAAGGCCACAAACGGGGTGTCAGTGTGGCTAAAACATAAGGGTTTTCACTATATGCCAACATGTCTTCTTGCTCGGCGGTCTGAGTAGCTTTGTTTAAATCAAATTCTCTTTCTCCTATGGCTGCCATGCCAAGCATCTTCGGAACCATCTCTGGTTGCGAGTATATCTCAGCTAACAAATTCATTACACTGAAATAGAAGATAAATTTATGAGAAAAAACAAAAACAGCAATAAAGAACAGTACACAAATTTAACTCCATATATACAACAGGATTGATGGTACTGGAGGCTAGTTTAGTTTCAAAAGATAAAACAAAGGCCGAACATAAAGTTGGTCGAATAATCATTGGCGTATGCTACACAACGCAAGATTGAAATATACCTGCTTGTAGATGGGCTTAGGTCATCAAGGTCAAGCAATATATCCCATAACAACATCACAACTGAGTGCAGCATTTGATCATTTAGTCTAACTAAAGAAGCAGCAGCTGGGATCAGGGCTTCTGCAGCTACAGCACGGACATCATCATCTGGATCCTCCAGACCAGCCTTACAAGCATGAAGGACATAATCGAATAGATCTTTAAGCATTTCCTGGTGAGGCAGGAATCAATGTTATCAATTTTGTACACAGATCGGGCATCAAATTCATACATCAGCATAATTAAACAAGCCATTAACAGTGCACACTGGAGCACCGAGATTGACATAAGTTGAACAAAAACCCAAGGTGTCGCCCAGTGCGGTATGGAACTAAATTATCATATTAGGTCATCAGTTGCTCAACTAGTAATCACCTTGCGAACCGCAACCAAGTATTTGATTCCAAGGAGGCTCCCATGACGAACTTCCCACTCTTGCCTGCGCTGAAAAAACAAATAAAGAAGAGACAAAGAGATGATGGTGACGTGGTGATGACAAAAGTGAATGTATTGTTTTAGAAGTGGATGATCACGAGACAGATAACTACAACACATACCTGCATTTGCAGTAAGATATTTAGTGTATGGCACACTAAAGAAGGATGCATGTACTTCAGAACAGCACCAAGAGCTTGAGCGCAAGTTTCACGGACAGGGGCAACCACTTGATCAGATACATAATCACCAAAGCTGCCAGCAGAATATGGTAGAAATAAGGATAGTAACCAATAAAAGGAAATATATGTAAACCTATCTTGGAAGTATAGAAAGCATACCGATCCAATGCAAGTACACAAAGGAAACGAATTGCACAATCTTGAAGAAATTCCCAATTCTTCGTACATGAGTACTTGGCCAATTTCATTAATTTCACATACTTAGAATTTTCGTGAACATTTATAACAGAACTTGGAGTTGATGCCGAGTTGAGTGCATTGTGGAGTGATGTAGAGGGTATATCCACTTTAGAAAGATCAGCTGAATTATCAAGCTGCAACTCTGGTTCAACCTTTACATCAGCAAAATTAGGTTCAACACTTGATATAGTGAGCACATTACTCAAACCTGCCTCTGCTTTGGAATCATCAGCACTGACCAGCTCCTTATCGAGGTCAAGGTCCATAATCTCAGAAGGATTTGGCTTCTCCTCTTCTGTATGTCTCTCCACAAATGGTTCATGCACAATCTCAGAAGAAATTGGCTCATCTTTCTTATGTCTCTTCAAAACTGGTTCAAACTGTTCCACATCTATATCTTCGTTAAGATCAATACCCTGTGGCCTTTTCATGGAGTCAGAGTCGGTTTTATCATCCAGATCAGCAAGAGGTGAGCTCAGATCAGGGAAATATACTCCAGCACAAGCACCTTGATGCGTCAAAATTTCCCTCAAAGCCATAATGGTACCATGGCGAACTTCCCAAACTAAAAAGAAACATCCAGTTAATGGTTGTGATCAAGACAAAAGGAGAAGAATATGGGAGTTAGGAGATGAACTTACTAGGATCGAACATATCAAGAATAAGTTGATCCACAAATTGTTGAAAAGGCCATCTCCCACTGTCACTGTACTCCATATTATCTTCATCTGCAACTGTGTCAGAGGCATCCTGAAATTAGGGAAATAAAATTATCAAATCATCATGGATGAAGACAGGCCATCCGCCTTGGAGAATGCTACTGCAAGAGTAATGTGTAAATTTGCCAGACAATGCAACAGCAATGACAAACTAGCAAACTGGTGCAATCGTTGAGTGCAGACCAGCCCAGGCAAGCGCCAGGTGTATTAGCCACTCGCACCCTGCCACATATGTAGGCATGCTACACTCTATGCTAGCAATTAAATGATAAGAAACAGAATGTTCTACTTTTAAGCTCTAAAACATTTTTTTTAAATAGCAGAACAAATCTGCTGAGGCTTCAGATTATTTCAGGAATGAGGAATCTAATATAAGCTAACCACATCATCATGAAAGTAAATCCAGTATATCTAGAATACGTGGTTGACTGGTCGTACATTATATGCACCAACTTGGTCAGAAGAAGCTCCATTGGACGGTGCAGAATTTTTTAGCACAACCTCACTGTCCTCTGGTACAGACTTTGTATGATCTTTTGCACTGCTCTTTGCTTTCCGCTTCAGCATATTGCGTTCCCTTGCACTTAATCGCTTAGGTCGAAAGTTAGAATGTTTCGGATACCTAGGAACCATGGAGGCAACCAAGTGCTGAATATTCTGACCAGTATTGAACGAATAAAATCCATTGTTCTGGACATTTGCACCCCAATAATTCTTTTGGGCAAGAAGATCCTCATCTTTGATAACATCATTGAAATCCATGAACTGCTCGCACACATCGAGACCTGCACTAGAATAAGAAAAAAATACTTAAATGGTCTAATAACCACACTGAAAACATGCGAAGTACACAGTAAGGGAAAAACATACATACCTAAACGTCGCCGAAGATTTTGCTTTTGGCGAGCTAAGCGGTCTGCTGGATTCTTGCCATTATCATTAGCAACATCGTATTCCTAGCAATAAAAGCGCAACAAAACAAATTATAAGCACTTTCACATGTTGTGGTAACACCAAAACAGACAAAAATCAAAAGGGGGCTGTCAGTTTCACCCTTAAAATGTACTTCCTCTGTTCCTAAATATAAGATGTTGGGGAAGTGTAAATTGAACTCCCCCGACGTCTTATATTTTGGAACGGAGGGAGTAAGTTCTTAGTGGATCTTGATACAGACCAAGTCAAGAAACTTCCGAGCTGGGTGTCCTTTTGTGTCTAGCTCAGTGAGCAATTTAGTCATATATGACTACTAGGTACCGCAGATTACATTGCCAAATCTATTCATTGTCCACTCAGAATTATAGAGTGTGTAAAGTACTGGACATCCTAATGTGAAGTGCTGGAGAAGAACTACTTTTGCATTTGATGTCAATTGTTCTTGCTCAAAGTTATAAACTATAACAAGAAAATAGGAGAAAAATCAAGTAGTCATACCAAACAACACATATAACCCATCAAAAAAGAAAAAATGTATTGAAATTTTCAGGTAGCTCATAGATGTGTCATGAAAGAAATCCAAAGAAATGTCGGGTTCATCAAATATTGAGGGGCAACAATAATGGTACAAGAGAATACACCTGTCCACCTGACGATAATAAAGGAGACCCAAATTCCAATACCCTGTTGATATCAAAGCTGTGCGGAAAAAGAATAGCGTCAGTTTCTTTTCAGAGATGGGAGCAAGATAGAAAGGGTAAGGTATATACTAAACACTCGGAATATTCACCTTCCAAAAGCAAGCTCAGATGTTGCAGCAGTATCAGGAGGTGGCAATGCTGATCCAACATCTCCAGTTTCATCAGATAATCCAGAAGCACGTTTTTCTGCTTCCACAGAAGCAAACAAGTCTTTCACTGACGTATGTTTGACATTCTCTGCTATGGCACCGATTGCATGTGCTGCAGCAACCCTGGTGTCCCAATTCTTACTACGAAGGTACTGAGAAACCTAAAGTTGGCACATGAGAGCATAAAGTTTAGCCACCATTATGTGCATAATGCATACCAAAAAAAGGGAACTGGATGGCACTACAGCAGATATACTACATGTTGAAATCATAAATGGGAGCAGTGCGAGTCATTATTTATGCTTGACTGAACATATATCACTTGATGCATGCGAGGACATCAAATATCACATATGTAAGCATCTAGTTATTCTTTAAAAATAATGATCCAATATTTTGAACATAACCATATGACAGAACTTCCATCACTCAGTACATGGGAGGACATGAAAATATCACAAAGAATGGAAAAAAAACTTCAGGCATATGTAAGCAGCTAATTATTCCTGAAAAATAATTATAAGTATCTTGAACAAACATCCATACATGAATTCATATAATACCTCAAAATTTGGTATCAGACGGATCAACTTATACATAACTGGGGCTGTAGCATAACAGAAAACCACTGTATGATGTACTTGTGCATTATCAAACAAGAGCGAACTGAAGCAGCTAGAAATACATGCATTCCTTCATACCCAGCACAGCATACTAGGCAAACAGGTCAAGGATCAAAGGGTCCCAGTTTGGAAATCTCACAAGATTAATGTCCACGTACCTTTTTCAACAAGGCGTGTAGCTCCTGGGGGTGCGACTTGGCGATCTCTCCGATCTGGCGTGCGGCCGCGAACCTTGTTGCTTGCGTCGAACCAGCTATTGACAGGTTAAAGGAAACTTTGCAGGACAGATGATGCTAATGAGCATGTAGGAGGGAATTCATTTTGACGAGTGAACATTAGATAGGTGGCAGAGAATCATCTGAACATTAGTTCTGACGACTGAACAGTTAAGCATGGCTCACTTGACATGACAGGGAATGGGCACAGACAAGGAGTGAACACAACAACATCTACTAGTACAACTATTACTACAACATGTAGTCATCTGAAAATAAGTAAGTTATTAAGTAGGGGTCTACCTTGGCATTAACTAGGAGTAGTTTTTTGTCCAGGGAATGGGTACAGGCTAAAAGTGAACGCAACAACAACAACTACTACTACTACCGCAACTATTACTACAACATGTAGTCATATCTAAGTAAGCAGGGGTACCTTGGCATTAACGAGTAGTTTTTTGTCAGGGAATGGGTACAGGCTAAAAGTGAACGCAACAATAGCAGTATCAGGCAGTCATCTGTACGTAAGTAGGTATAGGTAGGATACTGTCTAGCAATGTGAGCAGGCGGTGAAGCCGGGAGGAGCTCTGTGCCATGATGATGGGTGATGGTGATGGTGATGCAGAGCGGCAGACCTTTCATCCGAGGTTGCAGCCAACGCCCGCGCTTCACTGCAGCTCCGCAGCGGCGCCTGTCGACGGCCTGCTCGGCCGCATGCCCTGCCTGGCCTGCAACAAACGGCACACGGGGACGTTAAGCTGATGAACTGAAAAAAAATGGCGAGGCAGTAGTAGCAACGGGACATGCACGTGAGGGAGCCCGTGGGGTGCAGGAGGAGAGCTCGTGGTGGTCTGAGAAGTAATTAATTGATTCCGTCGCGAGATCCTAACGGCGAGGCGCGCGCGGGGTGGGAGCGGTTTTGAAATTCGATTCGAAATCCGCGGGCGCGGCATGCGCTGCGGCACGGGACTCCGGACTGGCGCGCGAGGCGGGCGGCGGAGGCGGAGGCTGGCGTGAACCGCACGCACGCGCGGCGATCCAGCCTTATCCGTACGGCGAGGGAAAAAGGAAACCGACAAATCTCGGGGGCGGAGGAGGGGAAGGAGCGGGGGCGGGGAGGAAGTGGTACCTGGCGTGGCGGTGGAGGAGGCCGGCAAGTCGCGGCGGCGGCTGCGGCGAGGCGGAGGCGGAGAAGGGGATCGCGGGAGGAGGAGAGCCCCCGCCGCGGGGGTGGCGTGGGGCCGGGGGCTGACGGACGGGACGGGACGGGCCGATCCTCCCTCACGCGCGCGCCCTGACTCGGTCGCTTGCGGTTGCGGTCCGAGTCTAACCGATCGATTCGAGCCCTACTGCCGGGTCGTGCTGGATGGGGGTCGGCTTGGCGAGGGCGTTATTTTATAGGCGATCGTCCTTCGCATCTGCCGCTGGGCTCGATTCTCCCCCTTGCCCTGCTCCTTCCTGGACTCCTCCCATCACACTCCGTGGGCTTTTGCAGACACATTAGCGAAGGCCGATTAGATTATCACATCTAGGGCCGTGGTGTCACAAAAAAAAATTCCCCGTCAAAAAGGAAAGGTTTTTCTTTCAATTAAGAACACACTCATGTGACCGCATGGGAATTGTTGCCACGGCACGCGTTTAAATCGGACTGCGAGCAAAATATTAAGACCTAGCGCTCCAGCGGCGACTAGGGTTTTCATCCTCCACGATCGGCGGCGACCGACGTGGAGTCCTTTTCGGTTATTCCATTCTTCGATCGCGAGTTGGACTCGGCTCCCCCTGCGCTTCTTTACTCCCCTGGCGAAGGCTCCTCGTTCCATAGGGTTCTAAGGTGATGTGAGTCTGTGGCTGAGAACATGGCGTCTTCAAATCATATCGGAGCGCCGGCGGGCATGGGAGAAACTAGATGACCTGCTACAGCGGCTGGGGATAGAGGAAGATGGGATCGACGACCTGGTGGTTGAAGATGAATTTGAGGGCAAGATTGTGAGAATATCAAGTGGCTGGCCTTAGCCCGAGTACATACAGAGAACACCTTTAGCCCTCGGACCTTCGAGCAACACGTGAGGATTGCTTGGAGCCCCGCGAAGATCTTCACACCTCTAGAAAACAACTTGTTTACTATCCAATGTTTCTGCCTAGGAGATTGGATCGAAGTGAATGAGGGAGGACCGTGGCACTTCCGTCAGCACGCCATGGTCATAGAACCCTACGACGGATTAGTGTCGGTGGAATCGGTGGATCTAAACCACATTGCGGTGTGGATACAAATCCATAAATTGTCGGTGGGATATCGTGACGAAACTCTAATAAAGAACTTGACTAAAAAAGAGTGGAGAAGGTGATAAAGGTGGAGACTTTGATTGAAGGTGTATGGAATTTTGTCAGAGTAAGAGTGAAGTTGGATGTTCGTAAGGTTCTAACTCGCGTAGTAACACTGTCATTTGGTGGGTCAGCAAGAAGCCTTCCAGATTATGTATGAAAAAAATCCGAAATTTTGTGAGGCTTGTGGTTACTTTAGCCATACCCACCTAGAATGTGGTACTGCTGATCATGGTGAATCAAAACTCAAATGGGGAGATTTCTTGAAGGGTGATTGGCAGACATGGCATGGAAGAAGGCCGGTTGGCAGTTGGAACGTCTCTCAAGGTGGTCGTGGAAGAGATCTGATGGGTGGTCGGGGTAGAGAACCATGGGGTGGAAGTGGAGCTCAACCCCCAACGGGTGGTCGTGATAGTTTACATACCAGTTGGTGATATAATGCTCTCTCCATGCACCAGGACGTCGACAAGTCTGGAGAGGGTTTGAAAGATACAGCCTCGATCCCCCTAAAAGCAACAGATAGTGAGATGATGGATATTGAAGCTGAGATTAGTGCAAACAGGAGCCTTCTGTTTCAAGAGAAGGAAGAAGCTAGGAATAGTAATGTGAACATGGATAAGATCTTGGCCCTACCCTCGACGGTGATGGTCATGGAGGAGTTGGGTAGCCAAATCAGTAGCTCTGGAAATGATGGTACTACTGTGAAGTCAAAGAAAGCAAAGATGGATGGAGCAATCTCCACATCACTGGGATAGGTGGGCTCCCGAGAGGGATCCGTCCGGGAGCAATGAAAACAAAATTTTACAACTGTCGAGAGATGAATAAGAACTCGGCAGTTAGAGCTCTCCATGGGATTGTGGAGAGAATAAGACCGGACATTTTATTCCTGTCGGAGACACACCTCAATAAGCAAAAGGCAACGAAACTGATGAAGAGGTTAAAGTTTGATAAGATGGAAGTTGTGGAAAGCGATGGTCGAGCAGGCAGACTGAGCGGGCAGACTGTTTATGTTGTGGCACGATGATCTGAATGTTACTTCCACAAGGGTCCACCCAAATTATATTGACATACGAATAGATGAAGGTTTAAGCCGTGCTTGGCGATGCGCTAGTTTTAGGGGGGAACCAAGTGGGGATAGAAAACACTTGACGTGGGACTACGTCCGTGAGCTGAAGCAATTGAGTACACTTCCATGGCTCGTAGGAGGCAATTTCAACTAAATTTTATATACTGATGAGAAGCAAGGGGGAATTTCCCAGGCGTAGTGTTGCATGCAAGCTTTCAGAGATACAATATGTGGTTACTCTCTCGAGGACTTGGGGTATGTGGGAGATATTTTTACTTGGCATGGAAGAACAAGAGAGAGGCTCGACCGAGTGTTGGGTAGCCGAGAACTGTAACAGTTGTTTCCACATCTTGGTGTCATCCATGAGGATTTTAATCGGTCGGACCATAGACCTATGGTGGTGGATAATGATATCATGTGGTTATGAAACACTCGAGGCCTATTGGTTTTCGAAGGTTTGAAGCCAGATGGCTGTGTGAAGCATCGGTGAATGAGATCGTTCAATCAACATGGGACAGAGCTAAATCAATACCGGGGGGCATCGTTTCCTACCACAACTAGTGAGGTTCATAAATCGCGGATAAGAAGATTTTGAAAGGCCCACAGACTAAATTATGTGACCTTAAAAAATAATTGATCTTGGTCATGTCAGGACCTATCGATGATGACTCTCTTAATAAGTAAAAAGAGCTCCAAATTGAAATCGAGGACTTGCTTGACAAGGAGGAATTGTATGGGGTCCAATGGGTCCAGCTAGAATGGCTTCAATCGGGTGATTAAAACACGTCATGCTTCCATAATGCTGCCTCGAAACGTCGGAAGAACAACCATGTTAACCGGCTTAAAAATAATGATGCAATGTGGGTGAAAGAGGACGCAGACACGATGCATCTAACCTCTGAGTATCTTCAAAATATGTTTGCTTCTTAAGTGCAGGTCCCAAATCAGGAGGTTATTAACAAGGTGAGTCCGCGTGTGACCGTCGTGATGAATGATGCGCTCACTGCTTCGTATACACGGGAGGAAGTCAGCAAGGAATTTTCAACATAGGTGATTTGAAAGCCCCGGACCGGACGGCATGCATGATGTTTTATACAAGAAATATTGGGGAGTGCTTGGAGAAGATCTTACGAATGAAGTTTTGTTGGCTCTAAACCTGAAGATGACACCGGATAGCTGGAATGATACTATCATTGTCCTAATTCCAAAAGTGAAAAATCCGGAGCAATTATCTCAGTTCCGACCAATCAGCCTTTTTAACGTCGTCTAGAAGATGATATCTAGATTACGCGCTGCTAGACTTAAACTTTTACTGCCCGAGATTATTTCCCCTGTGCAGAATGCATTTGTTCCAGGAAGACTAATTCCAGACAACTTCCTGGTGGCGTTTGAAAACTACCATGCTATGGAACTTGTACGGTGGAATTGGACATGCACAAGGCATACGATAGGTTCGAGTGGAATTTTCTCAAACTCATAATGATCAAACTAGGCTTTGACACCGACTGGGTGGATTTAATAATGGCACGTGTGGCATCAGTTCGTTACCAAGTGAGGTTGAATAATTCTCTGTCTGATACTTTTTTGCCCACTCGTGGTTTGAGGCAAGGAGATCATATATCCCCTTATTTATTTCCCTTGTGTGCTGAGGGTTTAACAAGTTTAATATCGTTCCAAGAATATCAAGGTCTTATTCAAGGAGTGAAAGTGTGTAGGGGTGCCCCATCAATATCACACCTTCTTTTCGCAGATGACTCTCTTATTCTGATGAAAACAGATAGTACCAATGTGGAAAGTTTGAAAAGTGCTCTTCATGATTATTGTGCAGCTTCGGGCCAGGTAGTAAGCGTTGCCAAATCCAGCATCTTTTTCAGCCCTTGCACGTTGGTTGATACAATGGTTGAACCGTTGAAGTATGTACTATCCTGAACATTATGACTAAAGCAGCTACGGATAAATATCTCGGGTTACCACCTATAGTAGGGGTGGATAGATGAATCTGTTTCCAACATCTTATCGACAGAGTATGCAAGTTCCTTTGCGGTTGGAATGAGAAGACTTTATCTTTTGGTGGAAAGAAAATTTTAATCAAGTCATTTGTTCAATCAATTCCAGTTTATGTCATGTCGGTATTCAAGCTTCCTAAACAGATTTCCAAAGGGATAATCAATGCAATGTCCCAATTCTGGTGGGGAGATGAGGACCAACAGAAACATATACCCTGGTTTTCGTGGTGGAAAATGTGCGTCCCAAAAAAAAAGAGGTATGGGCTTCAGATACTTGGAGAGTTTCAATTTGGCTATGTTATCTAAACAGTGATGGAGATTGCTCTCCGAACCCTAGTCTATTTGTGCGCAAGTCTTAAGAGCAAAGTACTACCCTGATGATAATCTTCTAAAGTGCGATCTAAAAAAAAGTAGTTTGTATACTTGGCAGAGTATTTGGCATGACATTCAAACTTTTAGAAGGGGGTATATCTTGAGAGTTGGTAACGGTTCAAATATAAATATTTGGGATGCTTGTTGGATCCCTAGTAGTCCCAATAAGAAAATTATGACGAGGAGAGGCAACATTGTATACACCAAAGTGGCTGAGCTGATTGACAATGAAACCAGAACATGTGATGAGGAACTTATTAGGGGTTTCTTATGGCCAGTGGACGCGGAAAGAATATTGCGGATTCAACTCGCAGTTGGCATGATGGACGATTTCATTTCTTGGCATAATAATAAGAATGGTATGTTTTCTGTCAAGTCTGCTTATTATCTGCAATGGGATCATCAACATGGAAGGAAGCTTCGTAGAACAAGTGTATTGGGCTCTTCGGCAGCAAACCCAGCATCGCACTCCATTTGGTCCTTGAAAACACCAGCAAAAATTAAAATTCATGTATAGAGAGCAATGCTTGGGGCAATACCGTTCATGGGAGTTCTAGCTAATCAGCACGTCCCTTGTTTCCGGTCAATGCCCGCTGTGTGCTAGGGATTGTGAAAGCATTGCACATTATTTTTTGAAATGTTCTAGAGAAAGACAAGTTTGGTTGGGCATAGGTATGCAAGAAATATTGAAAAGTCCATGACAGTTGAGTTACAAGGAACCCCAATGTTAGAGTCGTTGCTCCTCGACTCTTCAACTTTGTCAGTAATCTTGGAGTCACGCAATTGTGATCTAGGGTCAATAGCCACATGGTATTTATGGTGGGAGAGGAGGGAAGCCACCCATGGAGAAAAAATCCAGAATCCTCTTCGCTCGGCTCAATCTATCATGGCGCTAGCACTAAATTATAAGAGAGTAAGAAATATCAGAGCGACCCCATTAATCCGACATGGATGGAGTAAGCCAGCGGAAGGCTTCGTTAAATTAAACATTGACGCATCTTTTAAATTATCTGTTGGAGCAGAAGTAATCTAATATATATTGAGGACGCGCATACAGCGGAAGCAACGACACCTCGGGATGGCCTGTTGCTTGCTGGGCAAGTGGGGTGCAACAAGTTAATAGTTGAATCTGATTGCATGGATGTGGTGGAGACCATGCAAAATTAAGGGAATGTTTTAGGCGCACCAGCAACAATATATGAAGAATGCACCTTTCTCTCTCGTGGTTTTGCTCGTGTTACTATAATTGCCCTAGGAAAACTAATAGGGCTGCTCACGACCTAGCAAAGTTTTATAAGGCAGACCATGTTGTTTGGCGTGAATACCCTCCTGAATGTATTAGAGTTACGCTTGTGAACGATGTAACTATGATGTAAACTCGGGGCAGGAAGTGTTTTTTTTTTTGAATTTTTAAACCAACAAGCCCGCCTCGTTAAAAACCTTCCGGTCCCCTCGGGTACCCTGGTAAGGAGAAGAGTACGATCTTGGCGCTGATAGTTTACATCAGTGTTACATCATCTAAGAGGTACTGCCTAATGAAGCTAGGGGGCTCATCGACCCAATTACAGTTCATCTTTTTAGAAAAACCTTCCCGAGCTAACAAATGAGCAACCTTATTGCAGTCCCTCTTACAGTGGTTGAATTCGACGTTGCCAATGAAAACAATTGTGTCAAAACAGTCTGAGTAAATCGCAGTAGCCTCGTTCCAAAGTTGCTCCTCACCTGAGCAAAAAGAAATAACTTCAGTTGAGTCTGATTCCTCCTCAATAGCACAGTAGCCAAGATGATTAGCCAAATCCAGCCCATGTTTCATAGCCAGAGCTTCTGCCATAGCAACAGAAGCAACATTAGGGATATATGAATAAGATGCAGCCATAAAACTTCCCTTCTTGTCTCTGATAACCGCACCAGTCCCCCCAGTACGAGAGACATCATCGAAAGCAGCATCGACATTTAGTTTTAGGAATTTGGCTTTTGGTTTGGTCCAAGTTATTTTGTCAGGAATATGATTGGTAGCTGTTTTGACAGACCCATTGGCTACAATAGCTCTGATGGATGTTGCATAGGACCTACTCGTTGGAGTCTTCTCACCATGGGAAGAACAACGCCGCAGCCACCAAACATACCAAGCCGTAGTAGCCACTGTTTCCGCAGTCAAGATCTTCGGAAAGTCTAAACTGACAGGAACATTCATAGCCAGTAGTTTGCCGAAAATAGCAGGAAATGCTACAGTGCCAGTGCTCGCTGTTTCGATATGGTCATTAAGCTGTAAGAGATTCCAGAGGCTAGCAGCTCTAGTACACCGAAACACCATGTGCATAGCGTCTTCAGGAAACGACTTACATATGGGGCAAGTGTCAGAATCACCAATGTGTCGAGCAGATAACGCATCTTTTACTGGGACAATTCCCTGTAGTAGTCGCCAGCAGAAAATTTTTTATTTTTGCTGGGATATTAAGTTTCCATAGGTTTTTCCAAGTGTGACAGTCAATAGGATTTCCCTGGGTAATAGTTATGCACGTAAGCCCAGTATATTGATGTCTCCACTCTATATGAAAAGCAGATCTCACAGAGAAGAATCCATTTTTGTTTCCATTCCACGCAATAAAATCATCAAAAATGTTTGTATGAAGGGGTATTTTCAATATTCTCCTGGAGTCTTCATTATTAAAAATGGTCATGATCAGATCCGAATCCCAATTACAAGTAGAGGGATCAATTAGTTCACTAACACGAGATAGAAGACAATTTCCCCTTAAAGTAACCACTCTTCTTGTATTACTAGTAGGTAACCAAGGATCCTTCCAAATATCAATAGACTCACCACCACCAACACGCCAAATATAGCCCCTCTTAAAAGTTTGGATGCATGCAACCAAGCTTTGCCAGGTAAAAGATGACCCTTCTTTGGGACCAGCAATCAAAATATCCCCTGATTGGTAATATTTGGCTCTCAGAATTTTAGCACATAAGAAATCCGGGTTGGTAATTAATCTCCAAACTTGTTTTGCTAGCATTGCCAAATTAAAGGAATGGAGATCCCGAAAACCCATACCACCTTCACTCTTGGGAAAACAAAGTGTTTACGCACTCTTTTTCTTATCAGTGTTGGGATCGGAAGATTATTAATGAGGAGGCTTGCTTGCCAATATAGTGATGTTTTAAAAAAAATTAAAGAATATACTCATGAGAGCAGCAACGTTACATGGCTGTGTTCTAGGCTCCTTGTTGCGAACGATTTGGTGCTGCTTTCATATTTAATTTTCACAACATTTTATTTAAAAATAGCACCGATTGACTTCGAACCCTTGATTTAGTACAATGCCAGACATTTACCAAAGATGCAACAAATTGGAACTTCAGTCGCTACGACCGAATTATATCCTACTACAAACATCCAGCAGTAGTGTACTGCCACGAATCCGGGAGAATTCTTCAGGCCTACCAAGTATTACCAACAGTCAGGATCATGTAACATTTTTTTTATAACTAGCTAGCTAAAATACTCCACAGGGAGCCAAAGCACTTGCCCAGCCGTGCATCAAACAACGGCGGCTACATGCAGATCGTCGATCTGGCTAAGACCCGATGCCCGCCACTTTTCCCTTGGCTTGCGCCGCTGCTTGCTGTGCTGCGGCCGCTGCTGCTGCAGCGGCAGCGGCAGCCGGAGACTGGGGCGGCGAAGAAGCTGGGGCGGCAGGTGGTGTTCCCTGCGGGGATCCAGCAGCGGACTCCTGCTTCTGCCCAACCGAGCCAGTGCTGTTCACCTGCAACAGCACGGCCTTGATCTGGGGGCCCGTGAGGGTCTCGCGCTCCAGGAGGGCGCCGGCGAGCGCGTGGAGCTCCCTGTCGTAGGTCGTCAGGATCCGCTTTGCGTTCTTGTACGCCGTCTCCAGCAGCTCCTTCACCTCCTGCTCGATCAGGCCCCTCGTCTGCGTGCTCATCGACTTGCCGTCGTCGTCGTAGTCGTACGAGACGAGGCCCAGCCGCTTGCTCATGCCGTACTTGGTCACCATGGACTTGGCCAGCCGCGTGGCATTGCTCAGGTCCGCCGAGGGGCCAGACGTCACCGCGCCTTCCCCGAATATCAGCTCCTCCGCCACGTACCCGCCCATGCACATGTCCAGGTACGCCAGCATCTGCTTCCGCGACATCTTGGTCTGGTCCTCGTCCGGCAGCTGCGTCACCATGCCCAGGGACATGCCCCGGGGCACAATGGTGGCCTTGTGGATCGGATAGGCGCCGTCCGTGTGCAGTGCCACCAGGGCGTGCCCTCCCTCGTGGTACGCCGTCATCTTCCTGTTCTCCTCGGAGATCACCGCCGACTTGCGCTCGCTGCCCATCATGATCCTGTCCTTGGCGAACTCCAGATCCTGCATCGACACCGACTTCGCCCCATCCATGGCCGCCTTGAGAGCCGCCACGTTCACCAGATTCGCAAGGTCTGCGCCTGAGAACCCAGGTGTTCCCCTCGCGATGGTCTTCAGATCCACATCGTCAGCTTTCAACACCTGCACTTCATATGGTCAAGTCAGCAGCTTTGCCTAATGTACCCATCATGCGTCACAAAACAAATCAAAGGGTTTAACCTTTGTCATGTGAGTCTCCAGGATCTGCCGTCGGCCCTCCACATCTGGATTAGGCACCACAATATGACGGTCAAAACGTCCGGGCCTAACAAGGGCTTTATCCAGCGACTCAGGGAAATTGGTTGCCGCAATCACAATGATCCCATCATTCTGCTTGAAGCCATCCAGCTCAACAAGCAACTGGTTCAAGGTCATCTTCATATACTGTTGATCTTTCGGGTTTCTACTCCCGCCAATCGCATCGATTTCGTCCATGAAAATTATACAAGGAGATCGCTTCTTCGCTGCAGCGAATAAATCCCTCACTCTTCTTGCACCGACACCCACAAACATCTCCTCAAACTCGCTGCCACTGCAGGAGAAGAAGGGAACACCAGCTTCCCCAGCAATAGCCCTTGCCAGCATGGTTTTCCCTGTGCCAGGTGGGCCGACAAGCAGAACACCTTTTGGAAGCTTGCCACCAAGTCGTGTGAAACGCTGCAAAGCAAGGAAGGTGCTTGTGAATATTTATTTAAGCAGAACAAGGGCACAATAACGCAAAAGAAAATGGAGCAATTCTACACATCTTTAAGACAAAAAGTAAATTTATCAACTCAGCCCTACGCAAGCTGTACAAAAGCACAAAGTTGTGACAAAAGCAACTGTATTTGTTCTACAGAGACTTAAACAGCTACAAAGTAAATGCGTCACAAAGATTTCAACAGAGATCCAGGACAAACTTAGAGGTGATTTTTAGCATTTATTGAGTTTCTCTAGAGGACCAGGATTAATAATTTAGACAGGAAATGATGTTCCTTCTGAGGGCTTAAAGGTCATACAAATAGAGAGGGGCATAGCATGAGTAAATATAATGTAGTAGAACAGTTGATTTGCTATTAACTTAACTGTGCTTAATTTCAGTACAGCTCAACATGTAAATGGAAAATGATGTTCCTTCTGAGAGCTTAAAACTCACAACCAATAGATGGGGGAAAGAGGTATGCCATGATTAATCATCATTTAGTAGAACAGCTGATTTGCTATTAACTTAACTGTGTTCAAATTTCAGTACAGCCCAACATGAATACAATAGCAATGTAGTTGGGTAAGATAGAGTTGTTTACATATATTAGCTAGCTTTTTTTATATTTTCATAATAAATCACTGTCGAATAAAAACACCTGGTTGATAAAACTTCACCTTGGGATCTCGTAAGTAGTGAACTATTTCCTCAAGTTCGGCTTTAGCTTCATCAACCCCCTTCACGTCACTGAATTTTGTGCTCGAATCCAAGCTCGGCTGAACCTCTTCATGCAATCCAAGGCCTGTACATGACTCAAAGTCAATACAAATTACTACTGAAACTGATTATCGATCAGGAGATAGCCATCCAACATCAAAATGGCAAACCTTTAGTAATTCCTCTGTCTTCAATCAGAGCCCCGATGCCGGAGATTATAAGGAAAGTAAGTGCAATGCTTCGGAAGGTACGCCAAAGCTGCTCCTTGAATTGACCTGTTTCCGATGCAACCATGTGAATCGGTGCAGCAGCGGTACCAAGAGCACCATCTTTTGTCGTACGACCAACACTCTGAAATGCTGCTAGACCACTACGGCCTTCTTCCTCCCTTGCTGAATTGGCAATGCCTGCACAGAGAAGCTCTTGTGATCATCCATGCACAAAGGTAGTGAAAATATAAATTGAACACCCACTATGGCAACGAGAATTTCAGTTAATGAGAAGTATGATATGTTATGTTACTGGATGAGAGCGGAATACACAATGCAGAAGAGTTAGGACATGACCACTGCAGATCATGTCGAATGTTAACATTAAAATATGGGAATAGAAAATTTAATATGAGGGCATTTAGGGCATGATGACTGCAAATTTCAATACAAGGGCAGAAAATTCAAAATAAAGGTACTTGAAGAACCAGCAGGTGTGTTAAAAAAATCAATCAACTGCGACGAAGTAGTAGGAACCACTACCTCTCTGCAAAGTCTTAAGCAGCGGGCTCTCATCCAGCCTATCAAGAGTGACAAGGGCCTTCACATATTGGGAGAGCGCTGCAGAGTTGTTATGCAGTGAAGGCTGGCTCTCAAAGATTTGCACAACTCTTTCTGGATTACTTCTGTAAATCTCTTTAAGAAGAGAAGCGTCGCTGGGCGTGTCAAAGTCCCGCAACATGCGGGAGAAACTACCGGCATAGCTCGATCGGTACCTCTCCTGCAACCTCTTAAGAACACCACCTGCATCAAAAACATACACAGTCAAGGTAAGAACAAGAACGAGTTACTTCATGAGAAACACGAGGCCTGGGATGCAGCAAGATAGATTAGACAGAGGTAAGCAGAAATATGGCATCTGTCCATGGTAAGTGTGCATGCGTGATTAGACTGGGCAGTGGTTTTTAACATCCATTTAACCTTGGGAGCGATAGTTTATGCGGGGAGTTGAAGGGAGAGGGGAAAATTACCAGTACTGTTTGCAGGTGTCCTGAAAGGAGCAAAAGCCGTTAGCTCTCTGTAGATCACGTTGGACGACCGCCTTCCAGCCTGTAACACGGACAAAGGGTAAAAATTCCAACACCAATGAAGTTGAACAAAGTACAGATCTATTTCAACAGCATGAAACAAATAGCAGAGGTACGATTGTGGAACACAGCGACCATGTGTTATTTTCTGAGATACTCCCTTCGCACTTTTAGTTTGAGCTTAGGCAGGAAAAAATACTAACACTATAATATTTTAAATTTCAGCATGATTTCCTTATAAGTGACAGAGTATTCCCCCTGTTCTATTCTCTGCCCAGGGGACTCCTCATCGCCCGCACGGAATTCAACAACAGCAGTATAACAACAAGAGTGCCTTGATTTTTATTCCTTGGTCTGGAACCGAGTATTTTGCTTCTGTTCTCTTTTTTTCGAATGACAGGGCAGAAGCAGTAAGATGTAGGCGGAACATCGCCGGCCTATGACATCCTAAACCCTAGGTAGCACCGGGAGTGACGCATCATCTCCAATATCCACACACGACCGATCGAGGCGATCTATTCCGACAGCAGCAAGAACTTGCGGAAATTATGGTAGAAACAGAGCAGGCAACAGCAACATTTTCGCCCCGATTAAGTATCGGATATATAATTTTTTGTTTGCGGCCTGATCTAGACTAAAGACCGCTGGAAAAACACTAACACCATTTATACCAGATTCCAGCCTGGTCTAGTACAGGGGAGTGACTCGCACGCAAGCACGGGATTCAACAGCAGCAGCCGCAGCTAGAACAACAAGAAAAAGAAGAAGGATGCCTTGGTTCGTTTTTCATTTGGCTGGGACCGAGTTTCTATCAGTTTTCGTCTACCTACATACAGGGCAGAAGCGGTAAGATCTAGGGTGGAGCATCTCCCCGGCCGGGCGGCTCTGGCCCTAAACCCTAGCTAGTCCCGGTCCGCGAGGGACGGCGCGGAGAGTACGGGCGTCGTCGTCTGCGGACAGACGCGTGACCGATCTAAGCCAGGGACAACCGCCCGTGGTTCGACAGAGGGGTCCTCCCGGCGGAGGCAGGCCCCGCCGGTGGCCGGATGGGAAGGGGAGGAGAAGTTGGTTTGCGGGGGAGGGAGAGAGGGGTCACCTTGGAGAGGGCGAGCCGCCAGGCCATGTGCGCCGCCGGAGCGATCGGAGCCGGACGCCGGGGGGGGAGGAGAGAGGCACAGAGATTTGGTGGGAGAGAGTCGACGGAAGAAGAAGCACGAGAGGAGGCGGAGCAGTAGATTTTTTTTTCGGAATACGGTTGATTTAGCTGAGAGTTCCGCGCCGCATGGGCCCATGGGCTGGGCTGGATGCTGAGCCATGTTGGGACCCGGCCCGAAGCCCAAGCACGGCGCCGATTAGTCGGGACCCACCCCAGGTACGGCTTGATCTTGTTCTAAAAAAAAAAAGGTGCGGCTTGTTCATTCCCCTAAGGAAAAAAAAAGGTGCGGCTTTTTCATCGGTAGCTTTGCGCACTCAAAATGGAGTGAATTCCTTATTTTTGCCTCAGATAAAATTTATAAAGAAAATTCATTCCCGTTTGGTACGAGGTGTAATTTCTTTTCACTTATATGATTATCTAATACTTATTTTTTTGAAACGACATAATTTTGACTACACAACCTGAAAAGCATCTTTGATAATAAGAGAACGGTATATGATCATGCTGCCGCACTCGGCATCACGCCCGACTCGTTCAAGTATTGCATATTGATTTACGAGAGGTAGGATCGGCCGTGCGATTACCGATTCCAACGTACAGAAAACAATGTCATCCGCTCTGCATGCTCCCACATGGGAGGACCCCATATATCGTTCCATATATCGTTTTAAGCCATTTTCATAGACTAATCATGAACAAGATGCGCACCATCAATTTCTGTTTATTTTTTTTCATGTTTTTGGTTTCAGAAAATTTGTTCACCAAATATTCGTAAAAAGTCCTAAAAATCCACGAAAGGAAGTTTTTACATGAAACAGAGACGGGTCCAAGGGAGGTTGCCCATAGCCACCAGGCAACTGGTGGGCGCGGGTCCACCCCTGGCTGCGCCACTTGGTCGCGTAATTGCTAGGGTGTCCCCCTACACCTCTCTTCGTCTATTATTTCCTCTGACCTAAAACGTAGGAGCAGTGATTATTTTCCACGAGACCCATCCGGAGTTGTCGTCACCTTGAAAGTCCAATTTAGAGTTTCTAGGGCCCAGCTCCGGCACCCTGCTGGAAGGGGGAACGTCATCGGAGCCCTCTACATCGCCATGATTGCCCTCGGACAGATGCATCCGTATGCCTCCATGCTACAATCTTATGGAGCTGGCTAGCATGATCAAGATCGTCCTTATGTAATTGCTATGTGTTGTGTTTGTTAAGATTTGATGAATCGTGAAGTCATGATCATATTGACATGTATTTTATATGATATCTACAATATCTAAATGGGAGCAACCCACTATGTCTATTTCTCTCAACATGCAAGTCATCCAAATTAGCAATCATCTTATTGGTCCAGCTCATCATTCGCTCCACATCATTCTCCGTCAGTTCGAATTTATCTTCGTCCCTTTCATTTTTTACTCCCGTTTGGTCACGGAACAAACACCCACTTTTACCTGCGTTTCTCATCGCTGTAGCCCAAAAGCCCACAAGTAGCCCATGTGAGTGTTTGTTTCTCCACCGCAATTAATTTTTTTTCTTCCTGGTCAGTTGCTAGGCATCTTCTCCTTTTCATGTTTAAGAAACAAAACGACGGCAATCAAAAGCACGTTCTCCCCGGTACCCACTAATCGCTTCCTCTCCCCACAATCACCTCTAAAACAACTGAACATGAAACTGGCAGTCAAAAGAACGATCACGTAGAATAATACAAATGTAACGGATGTTTCTTGGTCTCCCCTCTCTCTGTATATGTACGCTTCTCTAGAAAATCAGTCGTTGAGCCTGCTATGGCCGATTCTCAACTATTTCTCTGCATGCCCATGTCCATGCTCCGAGGTGTTCTATGCTGGCAATCTTTTTCTACATGTTTACCAGACCACCATCCACGCCGATGGATAGCTTCTTTCCTTCTTCATTGGTACACGCTAGATGGTGGACGTTGTAGTGGTACTGCTCATATGCACTCCTTGGCGGAATATTTCCAATTTGCCGTCCATAGTGTTCATATTTTTTCGGGATGGGACCATGGATTCTGTATGGAGGCTAACGGTTTTCCCAACAAGAATTTCAGATCTGGTGCCTATTTATTCTCACAGCTTCTTCATGGTTAGCTATTTCAATTAGTGCTTAATCCCGCACAACAAGGATTTCACTCTGCCGTCACAAATATCGTGCAGTCGCCGCAGTAAGAGATCAGAACTTTCGTGCTCTCCAAACCTCCAAAGTAAAACTAAGATAAGATTTTTGATTTCATTATAACTTCTCTCCTCTCATTTGCGTGATGGATGTCCCGGGCTAACTTTTCCTCCAATTTGTGTTGCAAGATGTAGTGTTTATCTTCTATTTTCTACTTTCACTAAATTTATTCTAACATCTGTACCGCGTATTTACTCCAAAAGGACGCACGACACATATATGACATTCATTTTAGTGCTGGCATTTAATCTTTGGATGTGGCATCGTTGACACAAAGATACATCCGATTATTCGTACAGTACACTGTATATTTGTGTATCAAAATGCTGAAATGTTATTTCGTTTGCTGATTCAAACTATCCCTTTGATTCAATATTGTCAAATTCATTCTCATTTCTTTTAATTGTGCTTTTCATTGCAATTAGTTTATGGTATCAATGGATCCCGCTGCAATGCGCGGGGTATTATCTAGTTGTTACAATTGTTGTGACAATGTTCTATTATGTTCTTGCATTGTATGCTCTCCGGTACTTATAGTTGCTTTAGCCAAGTAGTTTGTTCTATCTCCAAGAGGGAGTTTTGTGTTAGATAGTAGCTTCATGCCTCCTCCATGTCTGGGCACGATTGACAAAAACTTCTAAGGACGAGGATGTGATGTTGCTACTAAGGGTAAAACCACGGTGTTTATGTCTCTTTATAGATATAAATATTTTTTACATTATGTATTGAATTTATTGCGATAGTTCGTTGCTTCGTGCAACTTAATACCATCGAGATGCAGCAGGACAACGGTCTCAAGGTGTATTATTAGTTATAGATGCTGTTGGATAACGGTCTATATATTATGACGTAATGACTACACGGATAGAACAATGAACATTTATCTTATCATATTGCATTATTGTTCCCTTACAATCTGTCACCCAATTCGTACTTTATTTATTGAAGAGACAACATTAGTGTACCTATGGGACCCGGTCCGCTCTTTCACATTGATTATAATCTAGTTTACTTACTTTTCATCATCACTTGCTCGTTGTTGCTTCTTACTTTTACTGCTTTTAGCCACATGATTTGTTTAATCTTGTTGTTTGTAGCAAGACGGGAAGCTTTACAACCTTCTTGAAAAGTTGGGGAGGAAAGGGAGTTTGTGTTTTGTCTGTAGTTTCATTATCGACGGACCACGAGCACTTCGTTGATCGTCATTGAAGTCCTACTATATTGATAACATTGGTTTCTAACTGAAGGAAATTTGCTGCTAAACTACATCATACCTTCCACTAGGGGTTCCCCAACGGGTGTGTGTGATTCATGCTATCAGAGCAATTTTTGGCGCCGTTGTCGGGGACTTCAAGATTTTCAGGCTAGGTCAGTTATACGCTTCCACTTTATTTCTTTTTCTTATTTCTTGCTTAGTTAATTTTCGTTTAGTCTTGTTTGCCTTTTTCTCTATATCAAAAACACACGCCAAAAATAGAATTTCAGCCACTAGTCGTTTTCCTGTTTTGTTAGTTTATCTTGTTTTTATATTTTTTTAGATGGATTTTGATGAGAACACTAAGATTTGTGACTTTACTAGTACCAATAATAATGATTTTATATGCGCACTAATTTTTCCACCTGCCACTAAGGCAGAATCCTATGAAATTAAACTAGTTTTACTGAATCTTGGTATGAAAGAGCAATTTTCTGGTACTAGTGGTGAAGATGCTGGCTCACATTTAAATAAGTTTGCTGAGTTATATGATATGCAAAAGTTTTATAGTTAGAAGGTGACATTGTGAAACTGAAACTATTCTCTTTCTCGTTAAGAGGAAGAGCTAAAGAATGGTTATTATCTTTGACTAGAAATAGCTTTGATTCTTGGAAAAAATGCAAAGATATTTTGGAAAGTATTATCCACCGGCTAAAATTATACACTAAGGAGTAACAAAATAATTTGATACTGAACATGTTTCTCAAACTTCAGAAATAATGAAAACTATGGTTAAAAATGGCCCACGCACGGACAAGCTACATGGATGGCCATCCAAACTTTTTATGCAGGATTAAAGTTTCCCTCGAGGAATATATTGGATTCACACGCGGGAGAAACCTTTATGAATACCACTTTGGGTGCAGCAACTACACTCTTGGATAATATGATGGAAAATTATTCTCAATGGCACGCCAAAAGAGTTTCAACAGGTAAAAGGGTAAATTCCATTGAGAAGAAATCTTTGTTGAATGATAAGGTTGATATGATTGTTTCTATGCTTGTTAAACAAATGTTTATTGATTCTAATAATTTTCCTTTGAACTCTTTGTTTGATAATGAAAACGATCAAATTGATATGCGTTTTATTGCTAGAAATAATTTCAACAACAATTCTTACAAAAAATAATTTTGGTGGTAACAATTATAGGTCTTATCCTTCTCATCATGGTACTTATTGTGGAAATTTTGATGGTAATAAAAGTTACACCTCTAATCTTGAGAACATGCTCAAAGATTTTATCTCTACTCAAAAAGTTTTCAATAAATTTGTTGAAGAAAAACTTGATAATAATACCCTAAATGTTGATAGTCTTGCTCATGATTTTAAAATTTTAAAAATAAGGACTATACCTTGAGAGGATAATATAACTGGATCTTTAAATGATTTACAATTTAACATTGATAACAATCTGAGGAGATTAGCATAAATGCATGCTAGATGGGAGAGAAAAGAAAAGGAAGCTCAAATTGCTGAATGAGTGCTAAAAATAAAAGTTTGTGCCATCAAAGTGCATGAATATCTGAAAACTTTCAGTAACTATGAGTCTCCTAGAGGTCCTAAATATGCTAATGGTAAAATAATTGTGATTGGAGAGCTCTCAACTTTAGGTAGAAAGAGTCCCAAAAAAATTGAGAGTGATAAATCCGTCAATGAGAAAAATGTTGCAAGTGATTTAGAGGATAATGAAACTATTTGTGATAATTTAGCCACTATATTTGAGGATGGTGATCTTGATTTTGATGATTTCAGCCTCACTAAAGTCAAAAGTCCTTACAAAAAATTGGTAAAACTCCTAATGCTAGTACAATAAATATGGCTTTTACTACACATATCACTGATGCTCTTATTAAAGCTAGAAAATAAAGGCTAAAAATGAAGTCTATATTCCTAGAAAATTACGGTATGGTTGGGAAAGCACTATTAAGATAAACATGGATGACTTTAAATGTAATGAATTGTGTGATCTTGGTGCTAGTTCTTCTATTATGCCAAAAGATTATATGATATGGTTGAATTGAAACCTATGGAAGAGTGTGCCTTGGGTCTACACCTTGTTGATTCTACTATAAATAAACCTATGGGAAAGATTGGTGATGTTCTTCTTTTTGCTAATAATAATTATGTCACCGTTGATTTTCTTGTTATGAATATTGAATGCAATGCATCTTGTACTATTATTTTGGGACTACCTTTTCTTAGAACTATTAGTACTATTATTGAAATGAAAGAGGGAAACATAAGATATCATTTTTTACTAAAACAAAGGGGGGTGAGGATGGAACACTTCAATAGAAAGAGAATAAAGCTACCTTTTGAGTCCATTATAAGGGTAAATTGTTATTTTGATGTTGGAGTTATTGATAATACTTGATTTTGCAATTGTGCCTAGCTAAAAGGCGATAAAGAAAAGTGCTTATGTGAGGCAACCCATTATATTTTTTTCAGTTTTATTTTTGTTTTTGTTGAGTCTTGAAAGTTGTGACCTATGTAAACACCTCTTCGTATCCTTTCCTTTTATTTTCGTTTTTGTTCAAAGAGTTTCCTCTAATACTTTGACAGTGTCATGTTTTGATTTGCTGTCTAGAAACAGATTTCCTGTCATGTCTTGTAAAATCCGTTAAAAATCACCGGAACGTCTTTTTTTTAAAGGAAGCCTTATAATTTTATCTATATTTCATTATTTTTTTAGTTTTCTTATTTAGGCTACGTAAGTACGTCGAAACAATTCGTCTTTTACAGATTTTTGCCTTCATTTGCATTTGTTTCTTTACGTGCTTTATATGCGGTTCTTTTTTTATTAGAGATCTTTAATTGAAGCTATGTAACAGTATCTAATGTTATTTGAAGTGTTAGAAATGTGTTCTTACATAACTCAAGTGGATTTGTTTTATTGAAATGTGTTATGTGAAGGAATTTTTCAAATATTAAGTCTCATTCATCTAAGCTTGGGGGTGCCTAAGTCATCCCCTTCTTCATCGACAATTGTCGGTTCGTGTCCGTTGAAACTATATTTTTATTGCTTCACGCATTATGTACTATTCTTGGAGCGTCATTTTGTTTTGTTTTTTGTTTCTTTTTGCTGGTCATTACATTGTTGGATCCTAGCATTCTTGTTTGAAAGAGATACATGCTCCACTTTTTCGTAGAATACTCCAGTGCTTCGCTTATATCTTGTTGAGTATTATTTTTTTCGTATCATTTGTTTTTTACGCTTGTTCTTCACTTATATTTTTTTAGATTGCTACTAGTTCTTTTTAATTAGAACTCTTTTGTGTTTGACTTATACTTGTTTTAATAGAAGTTCAAATAAGGTTATTGGTATTGGTTGGAACTTCTTATGCCGCTGAAGAAACGTCCATCCTGTCTTTCGACAAGGATTTCAAGGTAAAAGAAGAACCGTTTGATGAACTCGGATACATTCGTCCGTGGGCTACCAAGTTCTTCGCATCAGCTCCTCTAATCCGTCCTTGGCCGCAACGAGGACTAATTATAAGGAATAACTTCGTATTTTCACCTCGGCAGGTCATCCAGGACGGACTCTGCAACGTCGGGATTCTTTTTGCATATTATGCAAAAGAATTCAAAGAAAACTTGTCAAACTTGACCAGGATGAGCCAGGTAATATCTCCAGCCCCCAAGTAATAAGTTGAATGTATACTTTCGACTTAATATATTTTTTTCATTGTTATGCTTGTTTTGAACTAAAGCATTCTTTCTTTCTTTCCCGTGTTTCAGCAAACTGCTGAAAATATCAACGTGTAGGTTTTCGACAAACTTACCATCAAGAATAAGGAGGTTAAAACCCTTCTTAAAATTCTTGAAGATAAGGAGGCGGATCTTGCATCTACTCAGCAGAAGCTTAGTGAACTAGCAGGTATTAATTTTTTCTATGCTTTCAGTCGACATTTTTTCTAAGTATTTTTCCGAGTTTCTAACTCTTCTTTTTACTTGCTTTCCAGCTTGTTTGGCAAAAGCCAAACAAGTTTCTAAATATGACGGCAACGCCGAAAACCTCCGCCGCGAGAACCTGGATCTTCACAAGCTCAATGTGAAGCTGCAGCAGGACTTGGAGGCCAGCCAACTGGCTCTTGGCATTGCCGAATCTCAGGCCTCCGACCAGGCCGAGAAGGACAAGGCCACCATCCGGGATTTGGAGAATGCATTGAACCACCGCCTGGAAGAAGGCACCGAGATGGACCGGATTCTCGGTAAGTATCTTGTCATTTACCGGATTTTCCATGTTTCATCTCCTTCTGTTTTTTCTAACACTTGTGTGTTTTACTGAAACAGGAGATAGCCCCCAGGTTACCCGAATTGAGAAAATACGGTCTTTCAGGAAGGTATTCACTGCAATCAAGGCTGCGGGAATGTTGTTTGTCAACAAGTGTCTTCCTGCCAGGTCTGGGGAGTTCCCGGAAGTTGAAAAACTTTCGGAAGCTATCGTGGAGGTGGCGGAGTCCAGGGAGTCCCTTCTTCGTTCTGCGGCTCGTGGTGGTGCACGCATGGCTCTTGGGCTCATGCGCATGCACTACCCAACTGCCAAATATTGACGTGTGGCGTCCGGCATCCCTCAAGGATACACGGAGGCGCGGAGGGCCAGCATCTTTGATGAAATCAAAGGTCACACCACCAAGATTGCCAACATGGTGAACATCTCCACCTTCTACCCGGAGGAAGCTATTCCGGAAACTCCCGAGGAATCCAGCAGCGAAGACGACGACTCGGATGCCTGAATGAGTTGCCTGGTCCTGGGTAGAGATAGGAAAATAGAAGCATTATTGTTCTTACAATGTAAACTTATTGTAATGCTTTCTATTCTTTTGTATAAACAAGTATTCCGCCTTTGCAGTTATATTATTAAGTTTTGCAAGTTTTCCGGGTTTTTATTCCTTTATCTTCTAAGTTCTTTGATTTATATGTCTTAATTGTCCTTAGTGTTTGAAATGGCTCGATAGTACTTAATCTTCATGCCAAGTGACTGGGTATAACCCATCAGTCAAAACTCGGAAAACATGGATCATACTAAAGGCATTTTTACTTACTAGCTCTAGTGACCCAACAAAACAATCAGATAATACTTAGAGAAAAACAAGGAACTTTGAATGAAACTCAGGCACGCAGGCACAATCTGGGTTTCCTTAAGCTATTTTAGGCTGAAAATCATTCAGTTTTTTAACACCAAGCACGCAGTCACAATTCGGGTTAACATTGAGTATTTTGAAAGATCATTGGGAAATAGATAAGGCAGATTTATGCTTTTTACTATAATAAACATGTAAAAACATAGATATATGAATTCCGACAAATTTATTTCATAATCTCAAACATGTTTACATAGAAATTGAACTAAGTGTAGAAGGAACGTAACTGTTGGATGCTCCAGGGTCTATTGGTCTTCCCTAGTTTGTCATCAATCTTTCTCTTTCTTTTGCGATTCAGTCTTTTGGGATCATCCTGCGTATCCCGAATATCTACAAGATAGTATGCTCCATTTTTCATAGCTTTGATAATGACAAATGGTTCTTCCCAAACTGGAGCTAACTTGTGCTTTCTTTCTTGCACCAATCTTAGCACTAGGTCACCTTCTTTGAAAGAACGATGCCTGATTTTCCAACTATGATAACGTCGTAATCCTTGCTGATAAATGGCGGATCTTTGAAGCACAAGTTCTCGTTCTTCTTCTAGGAGATCGGCGGCATCCTGTTGTGCACTTTCCACATCCGAGTCATAGAAAGCTTGCACTCTTGGGCTATCATGGATCATGTCCGTTGGAAGCACTGCTTCTGCACCATAAACCAGGAAAAACGGGGTTTGCCCTGTTGACCTGTTTGGCATCGTTCGAATACTCCAAAGCACGGAAGGTAACTCTTCCACCCATGCTCCAGCTGCTCTATGAAGAGGAGATTCGAGTCTTGGGCATATTCCCTGCAGGATTGAGCTATTCATTCTTTCAACATGTCCATTGGATTGCGGGTGTGCCACAGATGCAAGATCTAGGCGTATTCCCGTTTGTCGGCAATATTTTGCCAGCTCTCCAATAGAGAAATTTGTCTCGTTGTCGGTAATTATGCTGTGTGGAACGCCGTTTCTCATGACTACGTCAATGATGAAATTTATGGCAGTTACACGGTCAATCTTTTTGATGGGTTTTGCTTCCACCCACTTGGTATACTTATCTACTGCAACGAGTAGATGTGTAAGTCATCCTCTTGCAGTTTTGAATGGTCCCATCATATCTAGCCCCCAGACCGCAAATGGCCATGTAATAGGGATAGTTTTGAGTGCTTGGGCTAGCATATTCGTCTGCTTAGCGTATTACTGACATCCGGCACATGCATTTACTATGTGTTCGGCATCTGTCTTGGCTGTTAGCCAGAAAAACCCTGCACGGAATGCTTTTTTAACTATGCTTTTTGATTGGGCATGATATCCGCAATCTCCTGCATGGATTTCTTGAAATATTTCTTGGCCTTCTTCTGGCGAAATACATCGCAGAAAAATTTCGTTAGTGCTACATTTATACAGGCAACCATTGATAACCGTGTATCCTTTGCATCGACGTTTTATTTGTCTTTGCAAGACTTCGTCTGCTCCATCCGGGTACTTCTGATCCACTAAGAAGTTTAAATATGGAATTGTCCAATCTGGGTTAACGAGCAAGACTTCAATTGACTCGGAAACGAGAGGATAGTCGACATCTCCACCTTTTATCGATGGTTCATGCAAATATTAGACAAACACATCTGGTGGTAGGGTTTTCACTCTTTCCGAGCCCATGAGGGCTAATGCATCTGCGTTCCAATTTTCTTCCCTTTTGACGTGAAGTACTTCAAATCCTAGAAAGAAAATAGCAAGCTCGTCCACCGTTCTCCGATATTCGGCCATGATGGGGCTTTTGGCGTCCCATGTTTGGTTGAGGTGATGTTGTACCAAGTCTGATTCGCCATAGCATAGGATGCGTTTGACACCTATTTCTTTTCCTATGTGCAAGCCATGAAGCAAAGCTCCGTATTCCGCCACATTATTGTTGGCGTTGAAGTGTATTTGTAATACATACTCCATAGTATCTCCCTTTGGGGATTTTAGGACTACACCAGCTCCAGCGCCTTCCTTCATCTTGGATCCATCAAAGTGCATAACCCAGTATTCCGACTCCGGCATTCGTGTGTTTTCCATTGCTTCTGTCCAATCAGCGACGAAATCTGCCAACGCCTAGGATTTTATTGTCGTCCGGGGTTGGTACTTAATGTCGAACGCAGCCAACTCGATGCCCCATTTGGCTACTCGGGCTGTTGCGTCCGCATTGTTGATGATATCCCCTAGTGGTGTTTTACATACTACTGTTATGGAATATCCTTGGAAATAATGACGGAGTTTTCAAGATGCGAAAAATACGCCATATGCCAGCTTTTGATAGTGTGGGTACCTTTGTTTGGACTCGGAAAAAACTTCACTGACATAATACACCGGATGTTGATCTGTATGCTTTGCTCGTCTTTCCACTTTTCCACAACTATCACTGCGCTAATAACCCTGTTTGTTGCTGTAAGATACAGTAACATGGGTTCTTCGTCTTTTGGTGATGCCAAAAATCGGAGCTTTCATCAAGGTTTCGTTTAACTGGATTAATGCTAAATCGGCCTCTTCTGTCCATACAAATTTGTCGGATTTCTTTAACAATTTGTATAATGGCAGAGCTTTATCCCCTAGCCGTCTTATGAACCTGCTGATAGCAGCTGCAGAATCTGTCAATCTTTGTACATTTTTTAAGCACGTAGGCATTTAGATGTTTAGGATTGCCTTGATCTTTTCCGGATTTACTTCTATTTATCTGTGAGAAACGATGAAACCCGGAAGTTTTCCTGAGGGAACCCCGAATACGCACTTTAATGGGTTCAACTTCATTTTGTAAGTGCGCAAATTTTCGAAGGTGAACATTTTTGCCGATCTGACTATGCAAACATCGTTGCATGCAACGCTGGTAGGTTGCACCTACATTCTTCAGGCCAAAAGGCATGGTTATGTAATAGTATGTTCCATACGGAGTTATGAAGGAGGTTTTGATTTGGTCTTCTTTTTTCATACGTATTTGATGGTACCTGGAATAAGCGTCCAAAAAGCATAAAAGCTCAGAGCCAACAGTGGCGTCTATTATTTGATCGATTCACGGTAACGCAAACCTATCTTTTGGACACAATTTGTTCAGGCCGGTGTAATCTATACACATACGAAGAACAATACTATCTTTCTTTGGTACTAATACTGGGTTTGCAGATCATTCAGTATGTATAACTTCCCGGATAAAATCAGCTAGTAATAGCCGGATAATTTCCTTGCCAATAGCCTTCCGCCTTCTCCCGCCAAATCGACGGAGACCTTGTTTGACGGGTTTAGATCCTTGAATCACCTTGAGTTGGTGCTCAGCAAGTTCTATCGGTGCGCCTGGCATGTCCGCAGGACACCAAGCAAAGATATCCCAGTTCTCACAGAGGAACTTGATGAGTTCGCTTTCCTATTTGTCGGTCATCCCAGTTCCCACTACGACAAACAATGTCGGATTTTTGGGATCTAAGATAACCTGTCTTGTATTCTCGGAAGCTTTGAAGCTATCTGCCGGCTTCCGGCTTTCTTTTCCTGCCGGCATTTCTGTCGGCGATACTTTTTTCGCCAGCTCTTTCAATTCCTCCTTTGCTATCACCTTTTCTGCGCAAAGGGCGTTTTCTTTTTCCAGCTCGTTTGCCAATTTGAAGTCTCCCTTTATGGTGATTACTCCTCCTTTTGGTCCTGGCATCTTCAGCTTGTTATAGATATAACATGATCTTGCCATGAACTTGGCGAAGGCTGACGTCCGAGTATTGCGTGATACACACTTTCGATCGGCAAAACCTCGAAAGAATTTTTTTCCTGTCGGAAATGATCTTTCTCTCCAAAGGTTACATCTAGGGAAATTTATCCTAGGGATCGTGCTTGCCTGCCAGGAACGATGCCATGAAAACGTATGTTGCTACGGTTAAGCTGGGTCTCGGAGATTCGCAGATGCTTCAGTGTATACAGATACATTAGGTTGATACTGGATCCTCCATCCATCAGCACTCTTTTTAGTCTAGTGTTTTGAACAATAGGACTTACAATTAGAGCTTGTGTGTCGGGTTCTGGGATATTTCCGTGACGATCAGACTGATCCCAGGTAATTAGTACTTCAAGAATTTGGGGGTTGGTGGGACAACCGCGTTTATTTTTCGAAGTGTCCTCTTTGCCACCTTTGTTGAGGGAGTTGCTAGGAAAGTTAGATTGCATTCTTCGTCAACTCTCGAAAACTTAGCCTCGCCTTTTCGCTGCTGTTCCTGGATTTTTTCATCAGTGTCCGATTCACTGTCTTCTTTTTCAGCTTCTGTCTTTTGCTTGGAGAATTTCCTCTTGGAACTCTTCCCCTTGCTTCCGGATCCTGCACTGCCTTTCATATGCTTATTGAGCCGGCATTGTGCGTTAGTATGAGTGGGTTTCCCAAATTGTGAATGGTGGACACAGTTTTTTGACTTAATTCTTTCCCACTCTTCTTTTGTGTAGGAGATAGGTTCTGTGCTTCTTCCTTTCCATTTGCTCACGTTTTTCTTTCCAAAGGCTATGTTAACTTCTTTGGGCTTTTGATGTGCCTCTGGAGTGGCTTTTTTCTCAGAACGAGGGGTCTTTTTGGCTTGAATCAAAGCGTCTATATTTCCACCTCTTGCTCTGATATCATCTTTAGCCGCTGCGTGCTCGTTTGCGGTTGTAAGCATAGATCCAAAAAATTTGTGCTTTTTTGAACCAATCATGAACGGTACGAGGCCGGGTTTTAAGCCATTGACGAAAGCATGCATTGCTTGTACGTTAGTTACTCCAGAGCAGTTGTTTTTCATTGCAGTTCACCTTGAGATAAAGTCAACGTATGGCTCATCTTCAAACTGGGTGCAGCGATTTAGCTAGTTGATGCTGTTGGGGTGTTTGTAAGTTCCCCAAAAATCTGAGTAAAAACTCTAGCCATATCATCCCAACTGTCTACGGTCCTTAACGGAAGCCCGTTAATCCATTCTCTGGCTCCACCGAGTAACATTAGGGGGAGGAATTTTACTGCCTCCAGATCTATCCCATTGTTAATTTGGACGGCTGTGTAATAGTCTGAGAGTCAGGTATCCGGGTTTGTATTGCCGATATATTTTTGATATGTTGGACCAACTTTGACGAAGCCAGAATATAGAGTTATTCTTTGGATCCTGTCAGTGAAACACTTAGGACCGAAGTAAAAATCATCTCTTTCCGCTCTATCGGCTTGTGCAGAGTATCTACCGGCTGAATGAATAGAAGAGGATCTGCTTCTTTTTTTTCCATTGTTGGGCGAACACGCTTTTCCAGGATTATCTCTATTTCCTCCGTTACCGTGTCCTTTGGAATAAGGTGGAGTTCTACTCCTGTGTCTTTCCTTATTCCTGGGAGGAGTACGGGATCTCTCACGCCTGTGAGAAATGTCATGTCTTCCGGATTTTTCAGCAGGGGCCAGGGCGTCTCGGAGGCGGCATTGCTTTTCCGTCTTTCCGGTTTTGTTCTTCCCGGTCTTGGGGATTGATTTCGCCTTTCGGAAGATGGGATCCGGTTCTGGATGATGCATCCTTGTTATATGGGTTTTTCTTGTCCTTTCTCGGATCTCCTTGTTTTTCTTTTGAATTGCTTGAATCTCCAGGTTCTTCAGGTCCAGGTGCTCCAGTGGCGCAGGTGGCTGTTTTGCATAGGGCCAAGTCGTCTTGCAACTTCCCTGATCTTGCCTGCCCTCGCTGCTGCTGTTGCAATGCCTTTCCTAAGAAAGCATACACCCCTTGAAGCTCTTCTCCATTGGAGTACATATCATTGTTGAGGATGGCAAATGCGGCCTCCGCGTTTTCTGCTGCGGTTTTGTATATAGGTTCGCCTCTGGCATCAGTGTCGTTTATTTGCTTTTGCCAAGCAGGGTTTTGGAACCGTTCATTTGGCGGCAGTACTTCCGGTCTTGCGATTCCAGGTAACCGTGTAGGTTTTATGCCAGATCTATTTCTTCTCTCATACTCCTCGATTTCTTCCTGCTGCAACTTAATGTCAGCCTGGGTTTTTTGGAGGTTTTCCCGAGTTCTGAATAGATGTTGTTGTTGCCTTTGGAGAACTTGTCTCCTGGCTTCCAGCACTTCAGGGGGCTCGTGGGGTCCTACTGGTGTTTGAAGTAAATCTCGTTCATCCTGTTCTGACATTGGCGGAACGGAGATTTCCTTCGTTTTCTTCTCCGCAGGCTTAACTCCGCTTCCTCCTCCTGCTTCTAGGTTTTCGTTGGCTGGATCTGCCAGTTTTTTCTTCCGGAGTTTGTATTGGAGTTTCTTGGAGGCCTTGTGTCTTTTCTTGGAAGAGGGGGTTGTTTTACCAGGTTCATCTTCTGTCAATTCCTTGACATCATGATAAGTTGGCGTGGTTTCACCATCCCCTCTTTCCTCATCTGGCGGAGGCGTTTGAGGGCTTTTCTGACTTTCGGCATCCGTGTTTTCAGCCGGTTTTGCCATAAGTACTTCATGGAATCCCTCTTGACGAGATTTGACCTTTCTTTTGAAAGCATATTCGTCTTCATCTTCAGAATCAATTTCATCTGATCCGGGTTCTGATTCCAATCTCGCCTCAATGGCGGCTAGTACGGAATCAGCTTCCGAGTTCGTCGTCACATTAACGGATGTCGGATCTTCCACCTCTATTGTGGGATTGTTTTCTTCTGTCTCTTCCACGGGATTGCTCTCCTCCGTGTTTTTGGCGATCTCGGATTGCACCATACCGATAAAGTGCGATCGCATTGCGGGCATCTCCGAAGAGGCGGCAGATTCAGCATAATATCGGTGATCTGAGCAAAATCCGGCATCATTGTCTTCTTCGACTGGTTATAGGGCGGGTGGGATAAATTTGCTTCCGCCACAGAATCCCATTTCCTCTGCAGTTAATCCGATAAAGATGTTTGCAGATCCAATCGGTAAAACGCAGTCACTTACCAGATGATTCCGTGTTGGCATGTACGATCCGTTGTCGAGGAAGCGCCCGACGTCGTTGTCAAATTCCAGGTTTGCGACAGTTATGGTACTGCCGATTCCGCTGAGTATCCCCGATCAAAACATAACGCCTGACGTCGCTGGCCCCACGGTGGGCGCCAACTATCGAGACATCGTAGTAGAGTTCATAGACGGGGGTGCCATGAGACTACTGATAGAGACGCGGGGGGGGGGGGAACGTGGTAGTATGACGATCAAGGACACCAAAGTTTACCCAGGTTCGGTACGTCGCAACTAGGCAACGTTCCTACTCCTGCAATCTCAACAAATCAGGGCTGAAGCCTGAAGTATACAAAGTAGAATGTGAGTTGGTTTAGCTACTCGACAAGGATCAACCTCTCGGCGAGTTGGCTTCTAGCTTATTGCCTCTTTCTTTCTTCTCTCCCGTCCGGCTTTATATAATAGCCGGGTTAGGGCTTACAGAAAGGGAAACCTAGAAGACTACGGTAAGTTCTAACTTGGAAGCCAAGAATCCGCCTTCTACTCCAAGCCGTACCACGTGGGCCGTGGTCCGGGTTCTTCTAGAATCTGTCTTCTACGCGTCAGCTTACTGGGCCGCCTAATGGACCGTAATCCATTATCATTCAGGCCACCCTGGTAATCCGGCACTTTAGGACACTATTCAATATACCCCTAATCGGTATATAGCCGACAGTCATGCACATGGTAGTGGTATGAAGGAAAAAAATTGCAGTCTTGTAGATCATTTAACTTTGATTAATTGATTGTTTGCAATTGTTTTGAGATAATAAATGAATAGTTGTTTAGGATTTTTGATTATATGAGTTGGTGATAAAAAACATATTTTCTTGTCTTTTTAAACCGCCCACAGAAAAATGTCAGTTTTCATGAAACTAAGTGTGCACAGATGTGCGCACCTAACTTTGTTTGGATTTTTTAATATTTAGAGAAAATCCGATCGCATGCCAAAGTCAAATTCTCTAATTAAAGGAATAACACATCATACATTTTCCTATTTATCTCAGGAAAACACACATTTTCCGCTTATACTAACCACTAACATTGCCAACAACAAAAATAGAGTTCTCACTAACATGAAAGCATTAGTAATATATATATTCCCAGGCAGGCGGTCTTTTTTTAATTAAACCCACCGAACGACTTCCAAACAAGCCTGCTTCTTACACAAATCTCTCCAAAATATAACATCAATAATTCATCCCATCTAGGCACTTGGCGGACTAAATTAACGCCGCCACCATTCTTCTTCTTGCGTGCAATCACAAACAACAAAAGGCAGAAACTGTACAGTGCCGCCCATCAAACACACCGCTAAGAGCCCCCCAGCCAAGACCACCCGACCCCACCAGACAAGCCACCCTCTTATTCGCCGCGACCTGACCTCAGCGTGCGCCGTGCTACTAGTAGTTGTTCCTGTCGTCGCTGTCGAAGTTGAGGCCCTGGATGCCCCGGACCGTGGACTCGTAGTTGTTCCTGGCGGCATTGGCGTTGGCACTCGACGACGACACGTGCTGCCTGCCGCTGCCCGAGGACGGCCGCCTGTTGCTGTTGTTGTTAGCGTCTGAGGAGTGCTCTCCCTGCTGCTGCGGGCTCCATCGCGGGAGCGACCGCTGGAATGTGCCCCCCGGGCTCGCATCCGTCGTGCGGCTGCGCTGCTCCCTGTCCGCGTCCGTGCTCGGCTCCCGGCTGCTAGAGACGGCAGGCCGCCTCGAGGACCCGCTTGACCGTCCCATGAACGTCGAGTTGGAGAACTACATGTCATTTAAGGGTCAGGTGTTACGGACCAATCCTTTTATTATGCATGTATATGTACTCTAAACACTTCAGAAAAGGATGGAAAATAACGACTCTTGGCAGCTCACAATAGCATCTTTCGAAGTGGACTGGTCATGTCTAATGGGCGACTTCTGCTTGGCTAGGCTGCCCGCGTTTATCGCTGGAGGTGGGACCTGGCGCCGCATGGCATCCATGTCTGACCACCCGCTCCTCCTCCCCTCTTCCGTAGCTGCATTAATTCAATTCAGTGCATGCTTAGTTAACAGCATGAAAAGTTTGACAAGCTTGGGAATTGGCAAGACCAAACAATATGTAATCAGACAGTATCAAGGGTTCATTATCATCCATCTGTACTTTTCGGACTACCATTTAAATGGTTTCCATAAATACGATTTCATAACTCAAAAGACCAAAGGGACATGCGATGAGCCTGATTCCTAAAATACCTGTTATTACTAGCATTTTGTAATCTCAACCGGGCTGTAGCACATGCATATTTTGCTAACTCAATTTTCGAGAGATATACCATTTTATTGAAAGAATTAATAGTTTGAACTAATTTGGACCATATTTTTACTAGAAATCTGATTATATATCAAAGATACTCTGTCATAGTTGTTACTGAATTGGATGTATCTAGCACTAAATCATTTCTAGAACTCTAGAAACATCTGATTCAGCGGCAATTAATATGAATCGGAGGGAGTAGCAAATGTAAAATTTATCATGAGATAGACAGTATACCTGACTGTCGATTTGCTATAGGAGCCATACCAGAGCTTTGTCCTGCTGTCGGGACCTAACATAAACGGAAAGAAGCAAAATGTCAGACATAAACTCCCATATACAAAAGCACTGAGGAAAGCGTGGACAGTTGCTATGGACTGACCATTGCACGCGGTGGAGCACTGTTCATCTGTGACTGCTGATACTTGAGAATCGTCCAGTCAAAAACATAATCAAATTGAAACCCTGCTAGTAGAAAAACATAGCTCTGTCAAAGTTTAAAATGGATGCACTTTGCAGCACCTAGGTGTGTAAACATAAACTAGTCATTAAAGCCAAATCTTCAGAAAGATTATAAGTTTGCAACATGGAGAAAAGTAAACTGACCCTCTCGAATAAAAAGGTCTCTGAACAATCTCTTCAGATACTGATAGTCTGGTGTATCTTCAAAGCGCAGTGAGCGACAGTAATGGAAATAAGATGCGAATTCAGTGGGATATCCACGACAGAGGGCCTGCAGTTACGAGAATACATTTAAGAAAATATCGTGCCAATGCTTGGCGAATACAGGTTATAGAAAGAGAACAACATGCTATTACCTCGGTTGAAGTAGCGATCTTCCTTTCGCTGATTTTCTCATACTTCTGTTTCTTGTTCCCGGCTTTCAGACCCTGCCATGGAAGACTGACAGCAGCAATACCATGTGTTAGTACAGAGAGTATAGGCACATGTACAAGAATATTAAGTGTGGCTATGTTCAACAACCTTCCTCTTAAGAAGTACATCAGCACATATCCAAGAGATTCCATATCATCCCTCCTGCTTTGTTCTATGGAGAAGTAGAAAATTCAGATTATTATATCTGACAAATACATGGAATGTAAGAGGAATTTACAAGGAACAAATAACACTACAGGCCTTGAGTTCAAGGTACAGCTACAGAATAAAGAAGTACACAGCGAACAGTCAGGTAAACTTACCAATTCCAAGATGTGTGTTAACACTTGCATATCTGGCTGTTCCTGTCAAGTTCTTGTTCTCTCTGTGATTAAAAAGACAGCGTTCATATGTTTGATCTGGAATTGTTGTATAACACTACTAATGTATTGTCACTGATTTAAAGTCTACTAGTACAAGAACTCAGACATGAACAAAAAAAAAATGCTTATGCCATGAACATAGAATAATTGTTTCACCCGGTGAGGTAACACCCAAAGAACAGGAAGGCATCCAATTCTCTTCAAGTACATCAACAATGGGATAATAGTATTTACCTGTATGGAATGTGCTGGTGTGTTGATGTATCCCTATACTTCTTTGCAAGTCCAAAATCTATACAATAAACCTGCAGATAGAAGTAAATTATGGATAAGGACATCAAAATTGCTTCCCCAGAAACAAGAACACTATCCGTCAATAAAGGCCGACAACCAATGGACATAACATTTACCTGATTTGCCCTTTTCCCGAGACCCATGAGAAAATTGTCCGGCTTGATATCTCTATGTAGGAAAGACTTGGAATGAACAAATTCCACACGATTGATCTAATAACAGAAAGGAAGAAGTTAAAGCCTAAATGACGAAATGAAAGAGACTAAAATAAGGTTGGAGCAAAGTAACTTTGCCATGGTGCAACGGTCCCCTGTGGGATTTGATTTGACCAAATGCGGGAATATAAAGTGTTAATTGGGCATACCATTTGATCAGCGAGCATCAAAACAGTTTTTAGTGACAGCTTCCTGTTACAAAAACTGAAGAGATCCTCAAGGCTTGGCCCCAGTAAGTCCATGACCAAAACATTGTAATCACCCTCTACGCCAAACCACTTGACATTTGGAATTCCAGCTGCAGAAAAGAAGGGAGAGTCAGTCGACTCCTCTTTGGAAAGACAAGATACTGGGGTAAGTAAGAGCAAGGAAGCGAGAAGAGAAGGGACATATTACTTCCTCCTTGAAGTATCCTGTATAGCTTCGACTCATACAGCAGCTGTGGATGCTTTGTCTTGACATTTTCCTGAACAATGCCGCACAGAAACAACACGGATCACATTAGTATCATGCCCAGAAACTAAACCATACTATTACAAGCTTATATTTGTGGCTACCAGATCAAGCAAACAGATTTTGGTCTATGAAAACATGAACAGGAGGCAGTATATTGCTGCAAAAACATGCGTGTATTTCCATCTCTATGAGATTCACCTTTTGGCCGCTACAACATGTCTCTGGACAACTAAACCGGACCCGCATTGAGGGGCAGAATGAGAACTTAAACAGGAAAATTCCGCAGATGTTTCCGGTGCAGACACTCGGCATGCACACAAGGCGGGGCAAACTTCAGCACCCAATAGAAGTGCTTACTGATCATAATTATTGCTGGTCTGAAATGTACAACTCGCATCCATACATTACCGACCCACCATGCGGAATAGTTTTGCATGATAATATAAATTAGCAAGTCGGTCAGATTCACGTAACAAACGAGTTACTAACATTGTGTTAATCAATTGGAAGCTAAGAAATATATGGCAATTCCCCAAATCTAGCATTCAATTCGGGCGCTAGATCCTCCCCACATCTGAGGCAATCGAGACCAAAATCAGAGAGAGGATTAATATCGAGGAGGAGGGGGAGGAGGAGAGGAGGAGGGGGAGACTCACGAGCTTGATCGCGACCTCCTCGTTGGTCTGCACGTTGGTACCTGCACGGACGGACGGACGGACAGAAGTCGTTAGGGGTGGGGTGAGGAAAATCCGGCGAAAAACGATAGCTTTGGGACGGAGGCAGGATCTGCCGGCGGACGGGAACGAACCGAGGTAGATCTCCCCGAAGGAGCCGCTCCCGAGCTTGCGGCCGACGCGGAACTTGTTGCCGATGCGCGGCTCCATGGCTGCCCGCCTGACCGCGCGGACAGAAGGCTACCGCCGGCCGAGACGACGATGATCCCCGGGCGCGACGGAGCGTCGCATGCGGGGACGGATCGGGCCGGGCCGGATCGGCTGGTCGCGGGGGGGCGGGAGCTAGGGCTGGGAGTGGATCGGAGTGAGGAATTGGGGATTCTCGCGGGCGTGCGTCCGTGCACCAGCTCGCGCTGCAAGAAGGAAATATTGAGAAAGCGGGGGTGTCGGACGGGAACCATGCAACGGAAAGCAAACGGAACCGGTGAAGTGCCGCCCCTCGTTTCCCTAACTCCCCCGCCTCCGTTTTTAGGTTGTAATAACAACAGTACACTCAAAAGTAAACCGAATACAAGTTGCAACACGTTCAAATTTTCAAAAAGGTTTCCTCAAAGACAAAAAAGGAAAAATTTATACTACTGCTCTATTTAGAAGAAATAAAATCTGCATAATAGAAGTTGCACAACATGCCGACACTACGGCTTCCCTCCCGAGAAATAAACCGTCGCAGCGGTGTCCTTGTAAATGCCATAGCGTCACGACACTATCTTACCTTTCTTCCCGACCGGAGTTCCTTCAAAGATCTAGTCTTGCCTTTCATCGCCCGATCCATGATGCTCGCACCATGCGGCCCAAGATGACGGACACACCTCACACTACATGCAACCATCATTCTTGTTTCACCCCTTTTACACACGAACGTGGTTTTCTCATCTCCACACCATTGCTGGACATCTGCAGTGACAACGCAAGAACATCAGGATAGAAGAGTTGTTGTCCATGGCAACACCGCCCGCATCACATAAGGCAAAAGGGATCGGTACATCTAGCGTCCCTCGGGATATCTCCCCTACGACCTGCCCCATTAGAAGACGATCAACGGCCCTCTCAAGCCATTGAAAATATCTGGTGCCTTCGGTGAACACATCACATGTGACCTCCCACGGAAATTGTGCCTGTCGTGGGCTTCCCCGGGTAGGGTCATGGCAGGTGTAAAGTGTTGTCCAAGTGTGGACCGGGTCAAGGTTGATCGACATATGGCCGGTACCATCAATACCGACAATACCCTGACCGACATACATTTGGTATGTCGAAATAGCTTTGATGTATGAATGTTTTGCATGAGAGACTCGACCGAGTCATCCGAGTTTGGCTTAGAGAAGCCGGCATACGAAGGGTGTCTCTGATCTTTGATCAGAGTCAATGCTACTGTCGTATCCCTGCTCTTACGGAGCAGTATATGCGTGCAGGTTCAAATTACTAGGCGAAGGGGTCACTCCCGTACCGCTGACTCCGAAGGTTCATGGGAGCAGTGGCCAGGTATGGGGGTGGACACATCTTGTCCAGGGCAGAGGCAACAAAGATGACGCACATTGAACTTTGGTAGCCGTAGTGAGCAGCGTGTGCTCCGTCACAGTGTTTGTACCTGTACTTTGTACCTGTATCCCTAGGCACTAGTATATAAGGTGCCCCAGGACCTCCTACGCGAGGGACGACGACGATCTTTCTACTAGTCATTCACTCATTCGCTACTGAGAGAGAGAACACCGCTCCGCAGAGAGCTTCTTCTTCCTCCCCTAGCTAGAACATCTCAAGGAGCAGCTCTGTAATCCGGATATTCTACCATATACAATCAGACAGACAGGAGTATGGGCTTTACCTCCTCACGAGGATCGTGAACCTGGGTAGATCGTGTGTGCACTTTGTGTCTTTTGTTTGCACTTCTTAGCACGCTATCCCTTCCCGGTTCTGACAGCTTCCATCGGCCCCCTCTTTAGCCACCCTATGGCATTTGCCATGATACTACCACAACAGTTGGCGCCCACCATAGGGCCAGCAGCGGCGCTGGCTGGAGTTTTCATCTGGACGGGATCCGTCATCGACTCGGGCGATCCTGTGGTCTGTGGCCTCGTACACAGTTTCGGCTCGCTCAGCTTCGTCAGCGACAATGCGAGCAACTTCGGCAACAAGCCGCTCCCGACGGGAGGATTCTTCGTCAACTTCGGCGATCACCTGGTCTACGTCGCCACCGAGGACGTCCGTGGGTATCCCAAAAGGGTGCATGTCGCCGCAGATTCGTGTACGGTCTGCGCGGTCCGTTATCGGTGTATCGCTCGCCCCGCGGACGACGTATCGGTCATGATGACTTTGCCAGCTACTGAAGCTGGGAAAGGTGCGGTCGATGGTGCCGATGTCGACGCCAAGCCCACCCGGACGGCGTGCCAGCCGATGGAGAGACCCGAGAACCGCCCGGACTATGCAGGTCCATCCAGTGTGCCAGCAAAGCCAAGTCCTCTTCAGGACGTGATCGAGAAGCTGGCCGTGCTGGTCTCTCCCAGTGCAGATCTTGCGCTGGCGCGGGCTCAGTTGGAGGAGCAGCGTTAGAGCATACTCTAGGAGGCTGTCGAGATATCCCGCATTAGGCAAGAGTTCAATATCAACCTCCCTGAGTATAACAAATCTCATGGCTTTACTCCAGTAGCAAACAACCCTAGTTGCATAGATGTTGTGCGCAACTGATACGTCCAAAACGTATCTTATTTTCCGAACACTTTTCTTATGATTTGCCTCTAAACTTATGAGTTTTAGCCTTTTTAGGCACCACTAATACGGAATAACGCTGTTTTCAGCAGAATTACCTTGGTGTCTCGTTTTTATGCAGAAAAATCAACTTTTGGGAAAATGCCCAGAAAAGACCTCATTGAGTTTATATCACGAGAATACCCCAGGAGCCATGTCGGATATATACTGAATAGGGGTATAGAAGATGGTAGACAAAGAGCCGGACTACCAGGGTGGCCTACATGGTAATGGGCTTAGGTCCATTGGGCGGCCCAGTAGTCCGACGCGCAGAAGCCGGATTCTAGAAGAACCCGGATCACGGCCCACGTGATCTGGCTTGGAGGAGAAGACGGATTCCTTACTTTCCAAGTTACAAGTTAAACGCAGTCTTCTAGGTTTCTTGTTCTGTAAGCCCTAATCCGGCTATTATATAAAGCCGGACGGGAGATAGATTAGATAAGTTAAGTTACACAAGTTCTAAGTTCTAGCTCTACGCAGCTCGCCGAGAAGCTCATCCTCGCCGAGTAGCTAGATCTACACCCTCACATTGTAACCCTGTTATACGGGCTTTAGTCCCGATTAGTGAGAAGTGCAGGAGTAGGTACACCGTACTGTCGCGACGTACCGAACCTGGGTAAAATCCCGTGTTCTGTGTTACTACGCTATCCCGTTACCCCACGTCTCTACCGTAGTCTCATGGCACCCCAGTCTATGAAAACTACTACGATGTCTCGACAAGCCAGAAGGAGACTCGGAGAGGGGCCAGGAGGGGGCCACACCACCCCTGGGAACGCCCCCCCTTGGCTGCGCCGCCTGGTGGTGTGGGCCCCCAGGCACCCCCTCGGGCTCCCCTTTCGAATACTTATGCCCCAAAAACCTAAAATGCGGGGGGGGGGGGGTCGTCATATTCCATAGAAATACAACAGAGCGCCGCCGCCACCTCCAAACTCAATTCGGGGATCAGAAGTTCCTGTTCTGACGCCCTGCCGGGACGGGGATTCGAAAGAGATCATCGCCGTCGACACCGCCACTCCTTCTCCATCAACCATCCATGATTTCCCCGTCCATGAGTGAGTAAACCCCGATGTAGGCTGAGAGGGATGGAAGGGATTGGATGAGATTGATCTTGTAATAATGCCAGATTGTTAGGGCATATTGCCTAGTATCCGTTGTTGCAACTTGTTATGCTTAATGCTTGTCACTAGGGCCAGAGTGCCATGATTTCAGATCTGAACATGTTATTGTTTCATTAGTATAATTTTGTTTCTTGATCATACCTGCAAGTTGTTTACACATATTGTTGTGCGGAACCCGAAGCCCCAAAGTGATAGAAATTGGGACAAACGGAGGGGATGGCTGTGCTGTGAGAATCACATGTGTTCATGGAGTGTTAATGCTTTGCACCGGTGCTTTATCAAAAGGAGCACCTTAATTACCAGTAGTTTTCCTAGAGGCCCCGCTGCCACGGGCTGGTAGGACAAAAGGTGTTGTGCAAGTTTCTCATTGCGAGCACGTATGACTAAATTGGAACACATGCCTATGGTTAACCTAGAACTTGGATGATTTATTATTATTATATGCAATGCACACGTTATTATTATGACATGACCTATGTTATCCATGCAACGCCCGTTCTTCCATTCCCTCTATGCCTACAGTACTCCCATCCGACTGTTTTTCGCGATTGCTACTGCTATTACTATTTTATTCCTGCTGTTATTTTACTACTACTGCTATAAAACTGTTACCACTGATAAATTGCTACGAGCAAGTATACTTTCAGGTGCAGTTGTTAAGGCTAATAAATATTCTTTCGCTCCCCTTGTGTCGAATCAATAAATTTGGGTTTTACTTCTCTCGAAGACTATTGCAATCCCCTATAATTGTGGGTCATCAAGACCATTTTCTGGCACCGTTGTCAGGGAGCATAACTTTATTTATTTGCTCACTTGAACGTGATATTGTTCACTGGAAGTATTTCATCATGAGTAAGACTCGTGATAGAAAAGTTCCTATATTACCATCCATTACAAGGAGAGGTACAACTCTGAACATCTCTGTTGCTCTTGATTCACCGTCTGTTATGAGTAAGCTTCTTACACCACCACATACTACACACACTGTTACTTCTGCTGAGTCTGAAAATGCTTCTATCATGCTTGATGATACTGGTTCACTAGGTCCTTTCCTCGATGCTACTATTGCTAAATCCAAACAAATTGAAAATGCTGAAATTCCTGTTGAAAATGCTAGTACACTTGTTAATTCACATGAGTTTATTGATGATCTTGATGAAACCTACATTGAGATTAATGATGACTTTATTGAAGAAGCTCGGGCTACTACTGGTGCAAGTGCTCTTAAGAGTCTTCTTGCGAGACATGTTGTTAAATATAAATCTTCTCTTGATGCTAAATTTGCTACTTCTTCCATACACATTAGAGACAAGGATTATGATTTATCTCTAGATTTATCTTACATATCTATTGTTGAGAAGGAACCCTTTTGCAGAACTGAAAGTAAAAGTGCCACGGAACACATAAATGAGATTTCACCTTTGAGTAGTTTATTTTCTGATGATACTAACCTACGTACTTATTTTGTTACCAAGATTTTCTGTTTCTCATTAAAAGATGAAGCTAAAACTTGGTTTAATAGTTTGTCACCAGGATCTATTAATTACTAGTCCTATGGATTTGGTTAATGCTTTCTTTCAAAAATATTTTCCTGCTAGTGCCGAATATGCATCTCAACAACTCCCTCAGGTGAGCCCATAGGGTTTCGATTAGGAGAACATGTAGGCGCTGGTGACAATCGTCGGCTAACAGGGGCACGATTTACCCAGGTTCGGGGCCCTCGTAGAGGTAAAACCCTTACTCCTGCTTCTGTCGATCTGTATTGATGAGTAGATCGGTTACAATGGGGGATGCTCAAGTCGAGAGTATGATCTCGATCTCAAGGCTTTGGTGGTGCGGTATTGCTTCTCCTCCTCCTGGTGGTTCTCCTGGACTTATATAGATGGCCAGGTCTCAAACCGTTTCCGGGGTGGATACAAACCCTAACCTAAAGTCGGTTACAAGTTTCCTAACTTGATCCGCAAGGCCTTGCGGGTGGGCTTTAACTGGCCTTCTAGAATAGTCCATGGCGTCTCCCCTTGGGCTTAGGTCCTGGGACTTAGACCGGGTATCCTCACCTGATAGTTACAGGGTTCATCCCTTCGTCAGTAGCCCCCGAGCGTTTACTCGATCGAGAATTTCTTGTCGGGTAGACGCTCAAGATCTTGCCTTGAATTCTTTCGACTGGTCGTTTCAACCGTTCGTCATTTGGAGGGCGTGTACCCTGTGTGATGAGTTTTTGTATGAAAGTGCATGTATTTTGGTTGTTTTCGCAGAAGGATATGGATCAGTTGCTTGGATCTCCCGAAAGCTCAGGGCCAATTAATTGCATCTAGGGCAAAAACAGTTATGGCCTACGCGAATTCGAGACCTCCGACTCAAATCCGATGAGGTGATCATTGCGACTGGGCCGTGGAGGTCTTATCGAGTCGAACTTAACCTATAGGGGTACCCGGCGCGTCCTCTAGGATTTTTCTTCGTGTTGTTGACACGGAAATTTACCGGAGGACGCAGGTTGAGTGCGATTCCAGGCCCATAAGAGAGACCTTTGGGGTCTTACCTCCGTATTCGAGAGAATACGTCATCTGGATGTACCTAGTCGGCCGAACGATCCAGGGAGGGGATGTGTGTACATCGTGTGACCGAGTGGCAGGAGCCATGCAGTCACGAGTTTTGTCTTGAGATTCTTTGAGTGAAAAAATCTCCCTTGTTTTTATGCACAAGGATTTTTGTTTTTCTAGTTTTATATCCATACGAAAGAGTTTTCGTGTCTGGAAACCTTGTTGTGCCCATACGGAAGAAAATTTCATGTCTGGAGCTTTTATGCGAAAGAGTTTTCACGTCTTGATATGCCCATACGAAGTAAATTTCGTGTCTGCGATTTTACCCGAAAGAATTCTCGGGTTTGATGAGGTACACAATGACGTCATTGCGCACTTTGTTCGTTCTGACTCCTCCCGATGGGACGTGACGAAGTGAAAACAGAGCACGTTGGTCCACCCTGTCAGCTTTTTGACCGGAAACGAGAGGTCGTTTCCAGTTTTTCTGTGAGCCACGCGCAGTAAATGCGCACGATCCGTTTTTAAGATCGTGGCATAAAACAGCTTTTCACTGCCGCCTTGTTTCCGCTACACGCGTGGCAGCCGCGATGGGTGCCACGTTGCTTGATCTGCGGTCCAGATTGGTTTGTCTTGTATATATATATATATATATATATAGGAAAATGCTTCTGTACACCCAGGCGTACGCACTCCTACATTCAATATACCACATACCACAATCGCTTGTACATATTTATCATTTTTAATATACTTCAATATTAAATACTAGATACCTCAAAATGAAATTTATAAAAAGTCTCCAACTGAATCTACATATTTAATATTATTTACTTATATACTGCTTTTCTATACGTAAAAATGGTATATTGAAAAAACTAACGAGTTTGATGATACCTTTCCGATACAACTTGCATTGAGGTATCTTAGAATAATTAATGAGGTTTATGAAAAATAATAAATAGGTATAAAACACATGTATGCGAGGTATATTGCATATTGGAGTACGTACACCTATCCGCCCTTAGGCGGAAAGTGAAAACTTCCCGGTCATTTGCTTCCTCTTCTTCTTCCTCGCGCACATCTTTTACTCTGCAAGTGCTCACAAGATCTCATGGCGGGAGAAAAAAAGCGCGGCGTTGCTGCTTCGTCGTCGAAGGCGACCGACGATGTCCCCGTGCCACCCGCCGCGAGGACGGGCGACTGGCGTTCTGCCAACACCACCAACAAAAGCATCAAGGAGATGCAGAGGGAGGGGCTGCTGCCCCCTGATGGCGACAAGCGTGTTCGCCTCGGCAAGAAAGAGGAGGTACCGAACCCTCACGCGAACAAGCGCGTGATCTTTGCGGATCACGTCTCGCGCGGGCTCTCACTTCCCCTTCATCCCTTCCTCCTTGGTCTGTTGTATGTCTATGGCATACAACTCCACGATCTGCCTCCAAATGCGATGCAACACATCTCGTGCTTCATTTTTCTTTGCGAGTGCTTCTTGGGCATTCGCCCGCACTGGGGTCTTTGGAAGGCCCTGTTCAAAGTGCGGGTGTTCCGCAAGAAATCGCGGGTGGAGAGTCAGCTTGGAGAGACGCTGCGCACCGGCGGCTTCGGAATCCAAGCGAAGACGGAAGGCTCCTACTTGGAGATGCACTTCCTCGACTCCGCGCAAGGATGGTGGAGGAAGTGATTTTACGTTATCGATAACAGCGCGGGTGGAACTCATGAATTCCACCCGTTCTCTGTTTTGAAGCGACGGAAGTCCTGGGCGCACAAGCTCTCAGTCGAAGAGAACCGTATCGTCGCCCCGCTACTCGCCAAGGTGGCAATTCTTCGCGACCAGACCACAGGGGTCGCGCTGAATGGTTTGCATCTGGTGAGCGTCTTCCTCCGATGCAGGATCCAGCACGCCCGGCCTGGATCCCGGCCTGGGGCCGGCGTGGAGAGGGCGAGGCCGGGGCACTGCCCGACAAGCCCGGCCTAGGGGTCCGGCCAGGGCGGCCAGGGAGGCCGACTCCCCTTCTTTCTCTCCTTGTCTTCTTCTCTCTTCTCCTCTCTTTTCTTAACCTTTTCTCCATTTTTGCTTTTCATTGTATGAGGTCTACGGGGAAATATGGTTGCATTTCATCCATGATATTATATGAGTAAACTTAGGGTACACGTTAGTCCTTCCATATGTTGTGACCAAACACCCAAAATAGGATTTAGGAACTATGTCCTTTCAAGCTCCACGATCATGTCGAGCTCCACCTCCTCCTCGCGTCTCGGTGGATCCCAATTCGGTCAAGGAGTGACCGATAAACTGGTGAAAGGCAACCACGTGTTGTGGCGAGCCCAAGTACTCTCGGCGATCAGAGGTGCCCAGCTGGAGGACTACCTCAACGTGAAGAACACGGCGCCGGCGAAAGAGATCTCGGTGACCAGGGACACCGGGGTCACCATGGAGCTGAACCCTGCATACGGTATATGGGTGGCTCAAGATCAGCGAGTCCTTAGCTTTTTTACTAACCACGTTGTCTAGAGAGATTGGACATCAGGTAGTGTTGAACACGACTTCGGCAGCGATGTGGGCAGCGATCGAAGGCATGTTTGCCTCACAGAGTCGCGCCCGAACAGTCAATCTGCGCATCAGCCTCGCCAACACGCAGACAGGCTCGCAGAGCATGGCGGACTACTTCGCCAAAATCCGCTCTATTGCGGATGAGATGGAAGCTGCCGGCAAGAAACTTGACGAGGAGGATGTCATCTCATACCTCTTCGCGGGTTTGGACAGCGACTACAACGCAACGTGGCAGCGATCTGCTCACGAGATGATCGTATCACTGTGTCGGAGCTGTACTCTCAGCCCCTCGCCTATGAGATGCGACTTGATCTCCTTAACGGCGGCTCCCAGTCGTTCGTGAACGCAGCGACGCGCGGCGGTCACGGTGGTCGGTGCGGAAACTACGGCGGCGGTGGTCGCGGTGGTGGGAGCGCTCCACAACAAGGTCGTGGCAATGGAGGCCGCGTCAACAACGGCAACTTCGGCAACAACTATGGCTCCACCAACTACGGTGGTGAAATTACGGCGGCTACGGTGGAGCTGGCCGTGATGGCAACAACGGGGGCAATGGAGCCAAACCCTGTTGTCAGCTGTGTGGGAAAACCGACCACACTGTCCTCAAGTGTTTGCAGCGGTTCAATCTGGATTTCACCGGACCCGTCCAGGAGAAAAGCGCGGGATCGGCGTCGACCTCGTACGACATCAACAACAACGGGCACATTGATTCCGGAGCAACCGATCACATCACGAGCGATCTTCACAAGCTAACGGTTCGTGACAAGTACCACGGCAACGAGCAGGTTCACGCAGCCAATGGTTCAGGTATGGACATTGCCCATGTTGGTTATTCAGATGTTTATACCCCTGGTCGAAATCTTCAACTCAAAAACATTCTTCATGTTCCAAATGATAATAAGAGTCTTCTTTGCGCTCATCGTCTTGCATACGATAATGATGTCTTTTTCGAAATTCACCCCTTCTCCTTTTTTATCGAGGATCATACAACAAGGAAAATTCTCCTTCAAGGAAAATGTAGGAGAGGTCTTTATCCCCTTTCGTCCCAAGTGTCCAGCTCAAGCAAACATGTCCTCAGTGCCATCAAACCATCTTCGGAGAGATGGCATGCTCGTTTAGGTCATCCGTCATCGATCATAGTTAATAAAGTGCTTAGCCAGAATAATCTTCCTTTTTCTAGTGTGTTGAATAAAGATGCAATTTGTGATGCATGTCAAAAAGGAAAAAGTCACCAATTGCCTTATCCCAATTCCTTTAGTGAATCTTGTGCTCCTCTAGAACTTGTTTTCTCGGATGTTTGGGGTCCTGCAATTGAGTCTGTTGGGAGAAAGAAATATTATGTGAGTTTCATTGATGATTATAGCAAGTTCACTTGGATTTACTTGCTTAAGAATAAGTTTGATGTCTTTCAAAAGTTTCATGACTTTCAAAACTTTGTTAAACGTCAATTCAATCGAAAAATCCTTGCCATGTAAACATGTTGGGGTGGTGAATATGAGCGCCTCAACTCCTTCTTCAATAAAGTAGGTATATCACATCATGTATCATGCCCCTATGCACATCAACAAAATGGTTCGGCTGAACGAAGCATCGACACATTGTCGAAGTAGGATTATCCTTGTTAGCTCATTCCTCCATGCCATTGAAATTTTGGGACGATGCTTTTATTTCAGCTACCTACCTTACTAATCGCACACCTAGTCGTCTCCTAAATTTCCCCACTTCGTTGGAACGTCTCTACAATGAAAAACCAAATTATCAATTCCTTAGGATTTTTGGGTGTGCGTATTGGCCGAACCTTAGACCCTATAACCCTCGCAAACTTGAGTTTCGTTCCAAGCAATGTGCCTTTTTGGGGTATAGAAATCTTCATAAGGGGTTTAAGTGTGTTGACATACCAAATGGTAGAATCTATATTTCCCGCGATGTCGTATTTGACGAAAACGTTTTTCCTTTTACTACACTTAATCCCAATGCAGGAGCAAGGCTACGGTCTGAAATCCTTCTTTTATCTGACCAGGGGGTAGCAAATAGTGATAATCACAATTCGGCTGATGCTCCTAATTTTCCTGATACTAATTGTGCAAAAAGTGTGCAGCAAAATTCTGTTTTTGTGTAGCCAGAATAGACAAACACAACAACCGGAGCGGATCCTCCAGGCAGCGGCGATCCCGAGAGATCCTGGAATAGCAGCCGAGGACGATCCGTGTCTGCCCCACAGCAGAACGACGCGTGGCGGAGCAGCACAGGCGCGCGGGGGACAGAAAAAGCATCTCCGCGGGGCAGCGTAGGCGCACGCACAGAAACGTGTCCCCGCCCCGGTCTTCGTGCAGCGTGCGACAGACACACGCCGTTGACGATTCAGAGAGCACCACGCGGCGCCAGCCGATAGCAGGGTCAGGCGCAGACCACGACGCTGGCGTAGAGGGCGGGTCACCTTTCCACGTGGCGACGCCGGATTGGTCGGCTGGGGAATCATCGTCTCCTTCCGACAATGATGATCCCGGTGCGGATTCAGGTGCAGATTCGCACGGATAGTCTATGCCGCACTCTCCAGAGATCCCGGCTGTGCCTCCCAGAGCACATACACGATCTCAAAGCGGTATATTTCGTCCCTTTGTTCCTAAGGATGGTACAATTTGGTATGCATGTTTTACTTTGACTAATGAACCTGAGAACCTAAGTGAAGCACTAGGTAACACGGATTGGAAAAATTGAATGGATTTAGAGTATGATGCTTTAGTAAAAAATAAAACATGGCATTTGGTAGAACCACATCAAGAGAGGAATATTATTGATTGTAAGTGGGTGTATAAAATTAAAAAAAAAGCAGATGATAGTATAGATAGATATAAAGCTAGACTAGTAGCTAAAGGTTTCAAACAACGTTACGGAGTTGATTATGAGGACACATTTAGTCATGTAGTAAAAACAACAACTGTTAGGCTTGTTTTGTCTATTGTTGTTTCCAGGGGATGGAGCCTTCGACATCTGGATATACAGAATGCGTTCCTTCATGGCGTTCTTGAGGAAGAAGTGTACATGCGGCAACCTCCAGGATATGAGGATGAGAGGAAACCACATCACATTTGTAGGTTGGATAAAGCTCTATATGGCCTGAAACAGGCCCCTCGAGCATGGTATTCCAGGTTGAGCACTAAACTTCAGCAACTTGGATTCATTCCATCAAAGGGTGACACGTCACTCTTTTTCTATAGGAAGGGAAATGTCACTATTTTTATGCTTATTTATGTTGATGACATAATTGTTGCAAGTTCATCTTAGGAAGCCACTATGGCATTATTAAGTGACCTAAGGAGTGACTTTGCTTTGAAAGATCTAGGTGATCTTCACTATTTCTTGGGCATTGAAGTCAAGAGAGTAGGCAATGATATTTTGCTAACACAGGAAAAATATGCCTCTGATGTTCTGAAACGTGTGGGGATGATGGGGTGTAAACCGTCCAGTACCCCTATCTCCACTACAGATAAGTTGTCCCTGCATGAGGGGAATTTGTTGGGTTCTGAAGACTCAACAAGGTATAAGGAGCATTGTTGGAGCCCTACAGTATCTCACTCTAACCAGACCAGATATTTCTTTCTCACTTAACAAAGTTTGTCAGTTTTTGCATGCTCCTACTACTTTTCATTGGACACCTGTAAAGAGGATATTGAGATATCTCAGAGGGACTTTAACTACTGATCTTAGGATTAGTAAATCATTATCAACACTTCTGAGTGCTTTTTCTGATGCTGATTGGGCAGGATGTCCTGATGACAGACGCTCTACTGGTGGCTTTGCGGTATATTTTGGCTCTAACTTGATATCTTGGGGTGCAAAGAAGCAAGCTACAGTATCTCGATCAAGCACAGAAGCTGAATATAAATCTCTAGCAAATGCTACAGCTGAGGTAATATGGATAGAATCCTTACTTGATGAGCTAAGTATTAATCATCCTTAGACAACATGCCTATGGTGTGATAACTTGGGAGCTACTTATTTATCTGCAAATCCTGTGTTCCATGCGAGAACAAAGCATATTGAGATAGACGTTCATTTTGTGAGAGAAAGAGTTGCACAGAAATTGTTGAAAATACGGTTTATTCCAATAGGTGATCAGGTGGCAGATGGGTTTACTAAACCACTGCAGTTTCGTCAGTTACAAGCTTTCAAAAGCAACCTCAACTTGGAGACGTTGAGATTGAGGGAGGATATTAAACGATAGGCTTGTAATGTTAATACGTGACTAACACGTATGATATATTGTCTGTCGTAACAAGCATCGGTGAGATATAAACCGAGCTTATCTCTAGGTACCTTGATGGTCAAGTTGATCTACCAATCTGTTGTAATCTTGTAAATCCCGTACGCCACGGTTTGGCGCTATACAAACACGGAACCGAGCCGAGGCCAATGCATCGTTCAAACCAATCTACAATATTTGATAGTAGTTGCGCAATGATTGTTGGTATACTGCGGATCTTCAGCGAGTGCTCTGTTTGAAGTTTTTTCGATGTAAGCGATGACTCGTGGAGCGCTGAATTTGGCATCCTCGGGAAGTACAGCTTCAGCTCCGTATACCATGAAAAATGGTGCATAATTTATTGATCGATTTGGAGTTGTGCGTAGACTCAAGGCTTTGGTGGTGCAGTATTGCTTCTTCCCCTCCCGGTGGTTCTCCTTGCCTTATATAGATGGCCAGGTCTCAAACCGTTTCCGGGGTGGATACAAACCCTAACCTAAAGTCGGTTACAAGTTTCCTAACTTGACCTGCAAGGCCTTGCGGGTGGGCTTTAACTGGGCCTTCTAGAATAGTCCATGGCGTCTTCCCTTGGGCTTAGGTCCTGGGCCTTGGACCGGGTATCCTCACCTGATAGGTCCAGGGTTTATCCCTTCGCCAGCTAGTGCTCAACATGCTGCTATGCAAGATATCTTTAACTTTGAGCAAATTAAAGGAGAGAAATTACCTGAATCTTGGACAAGGTTTTGTTCTTTAATAAGAGCTTTCCCTGGCTATCCTTCACCTAAAAATGAGCTCCTAGATATATTTTATAGTGAACTAACTGTTAAATCTAGGACACACATGTATAGTTGTGCTGGTTGTGTTTTTAGGAAAATAACTCCAGAAGAAGCTGAGGAATTAACTCCAGAATAGCACTAGTTTGGTGTTTCAATGCTTGGAAATAAGTCCTAGGACTTCTAATTTCACTAGAGGACACTCTCAACAATGATCACATAAATGAATAACTAGATATCTTCTCTCACTATGCTACTCTTAACCATTCTCCGGTCAAATAACAACACCAATCCATGCATAGGGCTTTAACAACACTCCTCAGAGTAAGCACTTTCCCAACCAAGTAACCCCCATGCTATCACCATGGAACCTAGATGGTTCCACGCAAACACCACAATTTCATAGGGTTATCCAACACAAAATATAAATATAATGCTAATCCACATGGTGCACACACTGTCACCTTTACACCGTGATCAAAGCGTTTACGGGTATCTCATAACAGATAATGAACACTAATCATTGTGTAGGGCTGCAAAAAGCATTCCTTAAAGTCTATATTCCCTCTCTAGGGCACCCCACGCTGTCACTAAGAGCGCCCTAAATTAGTACTAAACAAACACCACAATTCATAGAGGAGACACACACGATGTGCACACTGTCACCTTCACATCGCGATACAAGGTGACTCCAAAGTTCATATTAATAAAGCACCTGAGTAGCAAAAGATGAAGAGTAACATCTACAAATTCAAATAGATTACAAAGCTCACGATCACATATAGATCACACCATGGGAGAGAGAGAGATGAACCACATAGCTACCGGTAGAGCCCTCAGCCTAGGGGGAGAACTACTCCCTCCTCATCATAGGAGACAACAACGGAGATGGAGATGGCGGTGGAGTCGATGGACATGGTTCCGGGGGAACTTCCCCGCCCCAGCAGGGTGCTCTGTCCCCGGAAATTTGTCAGTGGCGGCGGCGGACCTACGAATGTATTTTATGGAAAAAGTCAATCCTTTTAGGGTTTTCCCTCGAGGGAGTATAAATAGGCGAAAGGGCGATGTTGGGAGGCGGCCAGGGGGCCCACAGCCCTAGGTGGCGCGGCCGGGGGAAACCCGAGCCACCCCATGGTGTGGCCACCATGTGGCCCCCCTCCGAGGCTCTTCGGGACTTCTGGAAGCATCCGAGCCTTCTAAGACTTTTGGCTTTCGAATTTTCCAATTCCGAGAATATTTCCAAAACAAATTTTCTAGAACGAAAACAGCAGAAACAGGGAACTGGCTCTATGGCATCTTGTTAATAGGCTAGTCCCGGAAAATCGATAGACATGACATAAAGTGTAAGGAAAACATGTGGGAAACAACATGGAACATCGGAAATTAGGGATACGTTTATGACGTATCATATACTAAGGAGGATTTCATTGCCAATAAACATGGTAAAGAAAGAGAGCCTTGGGTACAAAAAACAATGCCTTTTCCTAATAAGAAACACAAATCTAAGGAAGAAGAACATTATAATACATTATGTGAGTGGATGAAACCTCTATTTTTTGCAAATTCTATGCTATTAAATTACGTACTTATTCAAAATATATGAAAGATATTGTCTCAAACAAAAGGAAGATTCCTAATGAGGAAATGTCCACTATGCTTGCTAATTACTCTTTTAATTGCAAGGTTCCTGATACGTCTCCAACGTATCTATAATTTCTGATGCTCCATGATGATACTATGCCAATTGCTACATATTTTCTCCCTTCTTTATATCATTTTACACGTTTTCCGGGACTAGCCTATTAACAAGATGCCGTTGAAAGTTTCCTTTTTTTCTGTTGTTTTTAGTTTCAGAAAAGTTGTTCTGGAAATATTCTCGGAATTGGAAAATTCGAAAGCTAGAAGTCTTAGAAGTCCCGAAAGCTTCCAGAAGTCCCAAAGAGCCCCGGAGGGGGGCCACAGGGTGGCCACGCCATGGGGGTGGCGCGGGTCCTCCTCGGCGCGCCACCTAGGGGTGTGGGCCCCCTGGCCACCCCTCGGCATCGGCCTTTCTCCTATTTATACTCCCCCGAGGGAAAACCCTATAAACATCGACCTTTTCCACAAAATACATCCATAGCTCCGCCGCCACCACCGACAAGTTTTGGGGGACAGATCTCTGCTCTGGCATCCTGGGGAAGTGCCCCGGAACCATCTCCATCGACTCCACCGCCATCTCCATCGCCGTTGCTGTCTCCTATGATGAGGAGGGAGTAGTTCTCCCCCGAGGCTGAGGGCTCTACCGGTAGCTATGTGGTTCATCTCTCTCTCCCATGATGTGATCTATATGTGATCGTGAGCTTTGTAATCTAGTTGAATTCGTAGATGTTACTCTTCATATTTTGCTACTCAAGTGCTTTATTAATATGAACTTTGGAGTCACTTTGATCATGGTGTGAAGGTGACAGTGTGCACGTCATGTGTGTCTCCTCTATGAATTGTGGTGTTTGTCTAGTACCATCTAGGGCGCTCATAGTGATAGCGTGAGGTTAACTAACATGGGAATGCTTACTTTAAGGAATGTTTTTTGCATCCCTACGTAATGATTAGTGTTCATTATTTGTTATGAGATCTCCGTAAACGCTTTGATCACGGTGTAAAGGTGACAGTGTGTGCACCGTGTGGTTTAGCATTATATTTATATTTTATGTTGGATAACCCTATGAAATTGTGGTGTTTGCGTGGAACCAGCTGGGTCCCATATTATAGCATGGGGGTTACTTAGTTGGGAAAGTGCTTACTCTGAGGAGTGCTGTTAAAGCCCTACGCATGGATTGGTGTTGTTATTCGACCGGAGAGTGGTTAAGAGTAGCATAGTAAAGAGAAGATATTTATGCACTCAATTATGTGATCATTGTTGAGAGTGTCCTCTAGTGAAAGTAGGAGCCCTATGACTTATTTCCAAGCATTGAAACACCGTTTTCTGCCTGTTCTGCTACATGTTTGCTTGCTGCCATTTTTTTCCAGATTGCTATTATCACTTATTATCATCCACATTACTTGCATTTTACTCTCTCTTCGCCGAACTAGTGCACCTATATACCTGACAAGTATATTGGGTGTGTTGGGGACACAAGAGACTTCTTGTATCTTGATTGCAGGGTTGCTTGAGAGGGATATCTTTGACCTCTACCTCCCAGAGGTCGATAAACCTTGGGTGATTCACTTAAGGGAAACTTGCTGCTGTTCTACAAACCTCTTCACTTGGAGGCCCAACACTGTCTACAAGAATAGAAGCGTGCGTAGACATCAGTTCCATTAAAAATAATTATGTTAGAACTACTTTATGTGACTTGAGAGCTGGAGTTAGTGTTATGTTTTTTTCTCTTTATAAGAGACTCTCTCTGGATAAATTAATACCTACTAATATATCTTTACAAATGTCTGATAAATCTACTGCTATTTCTGTCGGTATATGTGATAACGTCCATGTTCAAGTGGCTATTAGTTGTTTGATATTAACTGACTTTGTTGTCTTGGAAATGTGTCGCACCCGGACTTCTAGAGGATACTCACCGTACGAACTGAACAGTATTTTGATTGGATTACGGGGCTTACCGGCACCCGCAGCTCTTACGAGTAGGCCAACACTTATGTGTGACAAACAATATTTACTGTTCACCGTCGATGTAAACTATCCCATAGATATCAGGACACTACCATTGACGTACTTCATACCATACACACATGGTATGTCAACGGCTTTGAACAAGATGATAACACAACATATCTCTAAGACACAAAAGATTGAAATAAGTTGCAACTGGCCCTCACTAGGGCAGAGAATAGCAAATACAATCATCCAGAGGACACATGTCCCAACATAACATCATTACAACTCAGCGGAAGCATTCAAAGGGGTCTGAGTACAGACAAATCCAAATAGGCTTAAGAAGCCGGGAATGAAAAGAAAACTGAGCCCATCCATGATGTCTCGGATCCTGCCCGGGTCCGCTAACTACTCGTCAGCAGCCTCGTCAAACTCCACGTAGTAGCCGTCACCTGGATCCTCGTAAGCGTAGTCTGCGGAAACCACAACCCCAAAGGGGTCAGTACATAAACTTACTGGCAAGCAAGACTCACAGTTCACCAAAATGTAGACCGTCAACACCAAGCACAGATGCCTTGGGATCAACGGAAGAAAGGGTATAAAAGATGCTGCAACTGGCTGCATTAACCAACTACAGAGCATACTACAACTTCCGGCTATCGGAAAGGGGATAAGATAGCGTATCGTAACCAACTATAACTAACTCCAAACAAGCCCATCCTGGATCTCACCCCTTATCCAAAGAAGCAATCCGAGGATAACTCACACAGTTGGATTAATGATGGATCAAGTTATTGTGGCAATATGGCTGTTACTAGTGAAGTTATTAAATATTTAGGTGTAAGTTGTTCTGAGTACTTGTTAGCCAGTACTTTCACCAAGTTAACCATAACCGCGGAAAACACGGCTTCTCGAGAAGATTTATCCCTGCAGGGGTGCACCAATTTGGCCGTACACGTAAGAATAACCCGCCAGATGGGAAGGCCTTTCCCACCAAGCGGGGCACTCAACACAACTCAACTCTTCTTCGCATCAAGCCCAAAGCATCACGTGCTGTGCGTGCGCGGCTAATCGAGCCCCACGAAGAAAAGGGGACCCTCATAGCACTGGAAGACCACGCCGCCCTAAATGCCGACTACAAAAGTTCCACCCTGGCCTCGGGTTCGTACCTGCATATGTGTGCATCAAATGGAAAGCCCGAACTAAGTGTGGTGATTTGGACGAGATGCGAATCGAATCAAATTGAGGGGGTACACGCTTCCCACATGCGGATAGTGCGCTCATCATGGATCAGTAGACAAGACCCTTTTCCTATTAGGGTCGACACTAGCAGGCCTCAAAACCACGCTGGGCCTCCTGCCGGTGCCTTATCAGCAATTTATTATTACCTCAAATTAACAGGTTGTTGTTTAACATCGAGCCCCAGAACATAATTGAAATATAGTAACAGAAAGTAACGGGTAACAGCCTCGAGCAAAAACAACCGTAAGCAGGCTAGTAAGACACGGGCCCAAGCAACGGGGTTATAGGACTGGAGGTGAGGCAATATCAGGGTTCAGGGTATCATGTGATAGGTTCGTAACAGAAGCAACGATACATATGGCTAGCAGGAATAGAAAACGGAAAGTATCGGTAACCAATGTTTAAAGGAACACAATGGTTCATGTGAGTGATAACTTGCCTGCAAACTCAGCAGCCTGGTATTGAGCTAGATCCTCAGAAGGGGTGTCGTAAAGATCGTCGGTCTCAACGTCGTCGTCTATCCGAGAAGAAGCAAACAAACAATACAGAAAGATAAACAATCAATATCGTGGCATGGTGCACAATCATGGGATGATGCATGTCAATTTAATGGATGCATCAAAATAAACTAGTTGACATGGTAACACAATTTAAATGGGCATATATGCAATTTTTGGGTTGCATATGAAAAGCCCATTAATTTTGGTTGGATTATTTGTTTTCCAACTAAACAACAAGTGCAAGTGGATTAGTATGATGCATGCATGAGAAAAACAACAAAATAACAACAATAGTACCAAATGGAAATGATATTTACCAATTTAGAATTTTATTTATTAAGTTAAAGAATTTTTGGTTCCTTAAAGGTGACACACAAGTATTGGTTGTTTTCAGCTATTTAAATTGTTCAAAACAAATAACAAAATTCATATTTGAAAGGATCATAAAATTTTGGGTGGATTACATGTTTCACATATTGAAAGAGGTATTACGATGAATTTATTATGACTTAAACAAAATTAAACAAGTTTTAAATGAGTTTAAAACAAGTTTGAATTTTATTCGAATTTTATTTGTTCAAAACATAATTTCAAACTCATATTTGAAAAGTTTATACTTTGGTGGTTTGAAAACATATTTTGCATGTTCAAAAATAATTTAAATTGAGCAAGTTATGATTTTAGCAATTTTAAATGATTTAAATAAGGTTTAAATTAATTAAGCAATTTAAATTATTCAAACCATGAAACAAAATTTATATTTGAATAGGTGGTTCAAAATGGTATGAAAAACATATTTTATTTGCATTAATTGGATTAATTATGAATTACTTATGCAATTTAGCAAATTTCAATTGAATTATTTGAATTCAAATTTGAATTGCATTTGGAAAATTCAAAACAGGAAACAAATGGCATAAATGGATAGACAATTTAATTTAGAACAACAAACATATTTAGATTTTATTATTTGGAGTTATATTTTAAAAGTTCTTAACAATTTAAAACAGAGGACTAATCTGTAATTAAAAGGATTAGTTTTAAAAACGAAAACGTGCTGGAAAACATACTGCACCGCACTGCTAGCCAGCCCTAGTCACTGCAGCGTGGGCCTGGGGCCAGCGTGGCATGCCTGCGCGCGCGTGGCAGCGCAGCCCACTGACGGGTGGGGTCTGCCCGTCAGCACTGCACGCAAAAAGTGGGTTTTTATTCGCGGCCGCGAGGGATCGAACCCGCAACCTGCCCGCGTTCGACAGAGCAGTGCAACCACTGCGGTGTGGCTTCAGTTTTGTCAGTAACGAGGGCGAGTACAGGTTATTGTTACCATTTGAGTTAACTGAATTCAACTGCGCGCGCTCGTTTGACTGAACCGTGACAGAGGACGTCGCCGGCGATGATCAACGACGAGTGGCTGCCGCGCGAAGGTGAGGTGCTGGATGCGTGTGCAGTGCGTGCACGGATGCGTGCGCAAGCAGAGGGAGAGAGGGGATGGATGCACGGTGGCTCACCACCGTTGTCGTGGTTGCAGAGGCCCGGTGACGAATCGACGGCGTCAGCGGCGGGGTCGTGGACGGCGGCGCGGCTACAGGGCGTCCCCGGGATGGCTCCGGTGTGCAAACAGAAGATGGGATCGTGGTGGTTCGGTTCCTGCGGCTAGGTTGGTAGGTGGTGCTTTGAGGTGGTGGCTGTCATCGGAATTTCAGAGCGGAGGAATTCCGGCGAGGTTACAGTGAGGAGGAAGGTGGTCGTGAGAGGGGAAATCGGCGGCGGAGAGAGGGGGAACAGGAGCCTAGGGTTTAGGTTGGTGGCGCGGGGACCTAGGGCCATCTATATAGGGGGTACGGGTGCTGGATCACCGTCTGCTCGCGACCCTGCCGCCGTGGCACCGGCCGATGGGGTGCCGTACCGAAGGAAGACGACGGCGGATTAGATCGAACCGGTACACGCGCTACTGTGGGCTGGGCTGCGCGCGCGAGGAGAAAGGAGAGAAGAAATGGGCTGGGCGCAGCCCACTGCCCTGGCGCCAAAATTTCCTTTTTAAAATTTCCTTTTTCTGTTTTTTTTTGTAGAGTTAGAATTTGGAAGAAAAAGAAGGGTTTTATGTTAGGAAAATTTTTGGAAAATTTAGGGGAAGTTAATTAGATCAATAGCAAACAACTGTTAAGTTTTATTTTCAAAAAGTTTGAAATTTACTTGCTGTTTGTATTTCATTCATATTTGAATTAAATGGCTTATTAAGTGGTTATAATTGAAACCAAACTTTTAATAGGGTGAACCCTAGGTTAATTATAAACCATTGATTAAAATTGTTGTATAATTTGCATGAATTCAAATTGGTTGCTGTTTGATGCTTTGATTTGAATTTTAAATGTGATTTGGAATCAATTGATTGATTAAAAACCATCATTTTAATAAGTGATCACTATGGAATAAAATGAAAACAAATTGGTTGTTTTTATTTGAGATTTTTATTTAAAAGGTTGTAACAGAGCAAGTATGAAATAAACATTTGAATATTGTTTGAATTTGAATTGTGAAAACAGAGAAAAACAGATGCAACAAATAAGAAACAAATGCAAACAAAATGAAAACAAATGGAAACAACATGATGACATGATGCAATACTTTAATAAACAAGAAACAAACATGCTAGGGGTGGTTTTTCATACTTGGGATGTTACAAAACGCCCCCCCTTGAAGGAATCGCGCCCCGAGATTCCTACTGAGAAAGGAAAAGGTCCGGATACTTCTTGCGAAGATCCTCTTCGGTCTCCCACGTTGCCTCTTTATCGGAATGATGCGACCACTGCACTTTCAAGAACTTGGTGCTCTTGTTGCGAGTCTTACGCTCGGTCTCATCGAGAATACGAATAGGGTGCTCCTCATAAGATAGATCATCTTGCAGTTCAATGGAATCATGATCAACTGCACGATTTGGATCTTTGAAACACTTCTTGAGCTGTGACACGTGGAACACATCGTGCACCTTGGATAGTTTTTCTGGAAGTTCAAGACGATAGGCATTTTCTGCCCGCCTTGAGAGAATGTTGAAAGGACCAATGTATCTTGGTGCAAGTTTTCCTTTCACACCAAAACGATGAGTGCCTCTGAGAGGAGTTACACGTAGATATGCTTTGTCACCAGGTGCATAGATCATATCCCTGTGCTTGCTGTCATAGTAGCTCTTCTGACGAGACTGAGCAATCTTGAGATTGTCACGAATGATACGAACTTTCTCCTCGGCTTCCTTAACAATGTCAGGGCCTAAGAGTGAACGTTCACCAGCTCCAGACCAATTGATTGGATTCCTGCATCTGCGGCCATAGAGTGCTTCAAATGGTGCCATGCCTAAGCTTGCCTGGTAGCTGTTGTTGTAGGAGAATTCAGCATATGGAAGGCAATCCTCCCATTTCATGCCAAAGGAGAGACCACATGCTCTGAGCATATCCTCGAGAATCTGATTGACTCTTTCGACTTGCCCCTGAGACTGAGGGTGATAAGCTGTGCTGAAAAGAAGTTTGGTGCCCAATGCTTCTTGAAAGCTTTTCCAGAAATGAGAAGTGAATATGCTTCCACGGTCTGAGCTTATTTCCAATGGAACACCATGAAGAGGAACAATCTTTGCTGTGTAGAGCTCTGCTAACTGGCTAGCTGAGATTGTTTCTTTGACAGCAAAGAAGTGAGCTACTTTAGTGAGATGATCAATAACAACGAAGATTGCATCGTTGCCCTTCTTGGACTTTGGAAAACCAGTGACGAAGTCCATTTCAATCATGTCCCACTTCCACTCATGAATTTTGAGAGGTTGGAGTAGACCGGCTGTTTTCTGATGGACTGCCTTAACACGTTGACAAACGTCGCATTCAGAAACGTATTGAGCAATTTCACGTTTCATGCCAGGCCACCAATACAGAGTCTTAAGATCCTGGTACATCTTTGTACTTCCAGGGTGGATGGAGAGAGGAGTTTCATGAGCCTGCTTGAGAATGATATCTTTGGGACTTTGAACTTGAGGAACTGCAATTCGTCCTTCAAAGAACACAGTTCCTTTGTCATCAATTGAGAAGGACTTGAATTTCTCCTTGCCTTCTTTGATGTGTTCTACCATCTTCTTGATTTCAGCGTCACGAAGTTGTTCAGAACGAATCTTGTCCTCGAGAGTTGGACTGGCTGTCAAGCTAGCAAGATAGCCTTGAGGAACAAGACCAAGGTTCAGCTTCTGGAATTCTTCATGAAGTGGAGGTTGGCTTTCCATGATCATGAGATTATTGCAATAGGACTTGCGACTGAGAGCATCGGCCATAACATTAGCCTTGCCTGGAGTGTAAGAAATGGTGAGATCAAAGTCCTTAATCTTTTCAATCCATCTCCTTTGCCTGAGGTTTAGATCTGGTTGAGTGAAGATGTATTTCAGACTCTTATGATCGGAAAAGATTTCAGTGCGATTACCCAACAAGTATTGCCTCCATTTCTTGAGGGCAAACACAACTGCTGCAAGTTCAAGGTCATGTGTGGGATAGTTTTGCTCATGTGCATTCAACTGACGTGAAGCATAAGCCACAACTTGACGTTCTTGCATAAGAACTGCACCTAGACCTTGGAGAGATGCATCGCATAATATCTGGAAAGGTTTGGTAGTATCTGGGCCAACCAGAACTGGGGTGGAAGTGAGTTTAGTCTTCAGGAGATTGAAACTTTCCTCACATTGTGGAGACCAAACGAACTTCTTGTCCTTCTTTGTGAGATCAGTGAGAGGTTTGGCAATCTTGGAAAAGTTTTGGACGAAACGACGGCAATAGCTAGCCAAGCCAAGAAAACTTCTGACTTGCTTCACCGTTCTAGGAGGTTTCCAATCAATAATTGCTTTAACTTTTTCTGGGTCAATGGCTATGCCCTTGGCAGAGATGATATGACCAAGATAAGCAACTTCAGGAATCCAGAACTCACATTTGGAGAACTTGGCATAAAGACGATGCTCGCGGAGTTTCATGAGAGTGAGACGAAGATGTTCTCCATGCTCTTCCTCGGATTTTGAGTAGACTAGAATGTCATCAAGATATACCACAACGAACTTGTCAAGGTATTCATGGAAGACAGAATTCATCAGTCGAGAGAAAGTCGCCGGTGCATTGGTGAGACCAAAGGACATGACGGTGTATTCATATAGACCGTACCGAGTGGTGAAAGCTGTTTTTGGAATATCTTCCTTTCTGATCTTTATTTGATGGTAACCCATCCTCAAGTCCAACTTTGAGAATATTGAGGCTCCAGCAAGTTGATCAAAAAGATCATCGATACGAGGAATTGGATACTTGTTTTTTATGGTTTTCTTGTTGAGAGGACGATAGTCAACCACGAGTCTCTTTGTTTGATCCTTCTTGGCAACAAACAGAGTTGGGCAACCCCAAGCGGAAGAACTAGGTTGAATGTAACCTTTCTCCATGTACATATCGATTTGCTCCTTCAACAACTTCAGTTCAGGAGGAGCTATCTTGTATGGGTGCTTGGAGATTGGAGCAGTACCTGGTTCAAGCTCGATCACGAACTCAACTGCTCTGTCCGGAGGCATCCCTGGCAACTCTTCTGGAAAGACGTCAGGGAATTCACAAACCACCGGAACATTTTCAAGTAGAGGTAGAGGTTTAGCATCGAGGTTGTAAAGCTGAACAGAACTTGATTCACTTGGAGAATAGACTATCTGGCCAGAAGGGTGGAACAGAGTTATCGACTTCTTAGCACAATCAATCGTAGCTTTATTGGCTTTCAACCAATCCATGCCCAGAATGACATCAATGTCAGAATTGCCAAGCAGAATGAGGGAAGCAAGGAATATGTGGCCTCCAATTAGAATCTGATTCTCATGACTGATCTTGGAAGTTTGCATAGTTGCTCCAGGGGAGTTTACTACTAGCGGGGAACCCAAACTAACAAAAGGAAGTTTAACTGCTGTCGCAAAGATCTTTGACACGAAAGAATGCGATGCTCCGGTATCAAACAATACTTTAGCTGGGTTAGATTTAACGGGGAATGTACCGAGAACGACGTCAGCAGCCTCCTCAGCTTTGTCGGCCTTGATATGATTGACCCTCGCGGTCCTCCCGACAGGCCTGTTGTTGGAGTTGAAGGCTTTAGGCGGAGGCGCACACACCATTGCCTGGTTGGTGTTGGGGCGAGGAGGTGGAGGAGGTAGCTGCCTCTGAGTGCACTTATCGGCGTAGTGTCCAGTCTCCTTGCACTTGTAGCAAGTGACGACACGAGAAGGACCTGGCCTTGGCTGCCCCATTGGAACCCTCTGACCATGCATCTGAGATGGGTTGGGTGGGCGGGGAGCGAAGCCTGGAGAAGTTTGGGCATATGGAGCCCGAGTGACAGCACTATTTGGCACCCAGATGCGGCGCTTCTGCGGAGGGGTGGTCATGTTGGAGGAGGAACCACCCTCACGCGAGTGCTTGCGAGACTCTTCGAACGCCTTGCGCCCATTTTCCTCATTGAGCGCGGTGTTCACGAGCTCCTCGAAGTCCTTGCACTTGATGTTGGTGAGTGCGTACTTGAGTTCCGGGTTAAAACCTCGGCGGAACCTTGCCATCTTCTTAGCCTCAGTGGACACTTCGTCACCAGCGTATCGAGCGAGGCGATTGAACTCATTCTGGTAGCCAATGACATCCAGCTTGCCCTGCTTAATAGAGCAGAACTCTTCACGCATCCTTTCCATGAGACATCTGGGATGTGGTGCTTCAGGAAGGCATCCTTGAAACAGCCCCAGGTGATTGGGTATCCAGCTCTCATGGTCTGGTAGTTCTCCCACCAGGTAGCTGCCTGACCCTTCAGTAGGTAGGTGGCATACTTGACTTTGTCTTCCTCAGCAACGTGAGCAATGTCCAGAGCCCTGGCCATCTCCCGGATCCAGTCATCAGCATCCAGAGGCTCGCGTGTTGCCACGAAAGCTCTGGGACCCAGACTCAGAAACTCCTTAATGCTGACTCGTGGAGCATTCTGGTTGTTGTGCTGATTAGCCTGGAACTGGGCCATCTGCATCACGACCTGAGTCATCTGAGTCAACAGCTCTGTGATCGGTGGTGGCTCAGGCGGGTTGTTCCTTGTTGGAGGCATCCTGAATTGAAATTCATTTTAGCACAACAATAGACAAGGATAGACTTGGTAACCGAAAGATAAATTATTCAGACGCATGAATAGATAACCAACAGGTACATCATCACATGTTCAAATACATCAGAATATCCATCAGACCATAAATGGTTCGAATGCCAAAGGATAACTAAACATAGCTAGGAACGGATACATCGGTACTCCCATGCTCATCACGCAGGACGGCGGTGAGTAGTACGACGAGAGATACGGTGAGGAGGAATCCCACGGAAGTAAGTAGATCGACGATCCACATACATCGGGACTGCTCTGAGAGCAACTCTCGGTGTGGTGAAGTAGAAAGCGTCGTCTCCCTGTGCTCCAAAGAGGGGAATCCCGGTGTAACTAGGACCAAGGTCGAGGAGTGGACCTCTGATCGGCTCGTAACCTCCAGCATCTGGCAGACTACGTCCAACTGTCTGATGGAAACGTGCGAAGCGCTCATCTCCAACAAAGTCTGTGGTGTACGTCGCCAGACGAGTCAGAGCAAGGTAGAGCTGCTCCCTGACTGAAACCAACTCCTGAGAAAGTGTGGTGGCAACTGCGTCACTGTGCCTCACAAACTGAGCGGTGGTGTGCAGCCTGGAACTATCACGCTCATAAACATCCAAGTTGTCGTAGAGAGTGAAGTGAGCTCCCGCTGAAGTGATGTAACCACGGGGGATGTGGCGATAGATAGAATCGTCAAACCCCCAGTAGTCAGCACGAAGGACGGTGAGACTCACATAAGCTGCCTGCTACACGGCCATATCCACTGTGGAACCTACTGCCTCGTAGCGGTGGACAACGCTCCTGCCATCATCTGACAGAATGTAGACGATAGCCTGGTAGTAGGTCTGGTCAAACTCTCGCTGCTGCTCGTAGACCTGGTACTCTGGTGCCCAATGGAACCCCAGATACGTGACCATGTCCCTCAGCATCTCCGGATAACCGGCGGTGCTCTCACAGCGAGTCATCCGAACCACCTGCGGGTAGAACCTGAGATCCATCTGCAGATGATCGGGGAAGTTTTGATTAGACGCCGGTAGAAGAATTGAAGTGGAAAACAACAACAAGGTTTCAACGGACGAAAAGGTTCTTTAGAAGAACAGGATATCGAAGCAACAACGGGAAACACGAGACCAAAACTCCTGAGGTACTACGGAAGAACCCATCCGGGCTTCTAAAGGATCAATATCTACTGCTTAAGGAATAGAGGATCTGCTTCCGGGGCTTACACGCCTCCGTTCTCAATCATGAGTAGGCAACATGATAAATCATGTCACAACCACCTCCATTCCTATGGTCTAGTAGATATAACTATCCTAGAGAAACCATGATTCGTGAAAACCTAACTTGAAAGTTTAGGTGAGAACAGAAAACAACGTTGCACTTCCTTACCAGAAAAGGGTGGGTGGGTGGGGAAAGAAGAAAAATGGCAGAATTTCTACTCTCACGTTTCATTTTTCCTATATAGCTACAAAAATAGTTTCTAGACTCAACTGCGACCAGTAAAAGGGATCCTACAGGCAGACAGGCTCTGATACCATTTGTCGCACCCGGACTTCTAGAGGATACTCACCGTACGAACTGAACAGTATTTTGATTGGATTACGGGGCTTACCGGCACCCGCAGCTCTTACGAGTAGGCCAACACTTATGTGTGACAACCAATATTTACTGTTCACCGTCGATGTAAACTATCCCATAGAAATCAGGACACTACCATTGACGTACTTCATACCATACACACATGGTATGTCAACGGCTTTGAACAAGATGATAACACAACATATCTCTAAGACACAAAAGATTGAAATAAGTTGCAACTGGCCCTCACTAGGGCAGAGAATAGCAAATACAATCATCCAGAGGACACATGTCCCAACATAACATCATTACAACTCAGCGGAAGCATTCAAAGGGGTCTGAGTACAGACAAATCCAAATAGGCTTAAGAAGCCGGGAATGAAAAGAAAACTGAGCCCATCCACGATGTCTCGGATCCTGCCCGGGTCCGCTGACTACTCGTCAGCAGCCTCGTCAAACTCCACGTAGTAGCCGTCACCTGGATCCTCGTAAGCGTAGTCTGCAGAAACCACAGCCCCAAAGGGGTCAGTACATAAACGTACTGGCAAGCAAGACTCACAGTTCACCAAAATGTAGACCGTCAACACCAAGCACAGATGCCTTGGGATCAACGGAAGAAAGGGTATAAAAGATGCTGCAACTGGCTGCATTAACCAACTACAGAGCATACTACAACTTCCGGCTATCGGAAAGGGGATAAGATAGCGTATCGTAACCAACTATAACTAACTCCAAACAAGCCCATCCTGGATCTCGCCCCTTATCCAAAGAAGCAATCCGAGGATAACTCACACAGTTGGATTAATGATGGATCAAGTTATTGTGGCAATATGGCTGTTACTAGTCAAGTTATTTAATATTTAGGTGTAAGTTGTTCTGAGTACTTGTTAGCCAGTACTTTCACCAAGTTAACCATAACCGCGGAAAACACGGCTTCTCGAGAAGATTTACCCCTGCAGGGGTGCACCAATTTGGCCGTACACGTAAGAATAACCCGCCAGATGGGAAGGCCTTTCCCACCAAGCGGGGCACTCAACACAACTCAACTCTTCTTCGCATCAAGCCCAAAGCACCACGTGCTGTGCGTGCGCGGCTAATCGAGCCCCACGAAGAAAAGGGGACCCTCATAGCACTGGAAGACCACGCCGCCCTAAATGCCGACTACAAAAGTTCCACCCTGGCGTCGGGTTCGTACCTGCATATGCGTGCATCAAATGGAAAGCCCGAACTAAGTGTGGTGATTTGGATGAGATGCGAATCGAATCAAATTGAGGGGGGCGCCCATACACGCTTCCCACATGCGGATAGTGCGCTCATCATGGATCAGTAGACAAGACCCTTTTCCTATTAGGGTCGACGCTAGCAGGCCTCAAAACCACGCCGGGCCTCCTGCCGGTGCCTTATCAGCAATTTATTATTACCTCAAATTAACAGGTTGTTGTTTAACATCGATCCCCAGAACATAATTGAAATATAGTAACAGAAAGTAACGGGTAACAGCCTCAAGCAAAAACAACCCTAAGCATGCTAGTAAGACACGGGCCCAAGCAACGGGGTTATAGGACTAGAGGTGAGGCAATATCAGGGTTCAGGGTATCATGTGATAGGTTCGTAACAGAAGCAACGATACATATGGCTAGACGGAATAGACAACGGAAAGTATCGGTAACCAATGTTTAAAGGAACACAATGGTTCATGTGAGTGATAACTTGCCTGCAAACTCAGCAGCCTGGTACTGAGCTAGATCCTCAGAAGGGGTGTCGTAAAGATCGTCGGTCTCAACGTCGTCGTCTATCCGAGAAGAAGCAAACAAACAATACAGAAAGATAAACAATCAATATCGTGGCATGGTGCACAATCATGGGATGATGCATGTCAATTTAATGGATGCATCAAAATAAACTAGTTGACATGGTAACACAATTTAAATGGGCATATATGCAATTTTTGGGTTGCATATGAAAAGCCCATTAATTTTGGTTGGATTATTTGTTTTCCAACTAAACAACAGGTGCAAGTGGATTAGTATGATGCATGCATGAGAAAAACAACAAAATAACAACAATAGAACCAAATGGAAATGAGGTTTACCAATTTAGAATTTTATTTATTAAGTTAAAGATTTTTTGGTTCCTTAAAGGTGACACACAAGTATTGGTTGTTTTCAGCTATTTAAATTGTTCAAAACAAATAACAAAATTCATATTTGAAAGGATCATAAAATTTTGGGTGGATTACATGTTTCACATATTGAAAGAGGTATTAGGATGAATTTATTATGACTTAAACAAAATTAAACAAGTTTTAAATGAGTTTAAAACAAGTTTGAATTTTATTTGAATTTTATTTGTTCAAAACATAATTTCAAACTCATATTTGAAAAGTTTATACTTTGGTGGTTTGAAAACATATTTTGCATGTTCAAAAATAATTTAAATTGAGCAAGTTATGATTTTAGCAATTTTAAATGATTTAAATAAGGTTTAAATTAATTAAGCAATTTAAATTATTCAAACCATGAAACAAAATTTATATTTGAATAGGTAGTTCAAAATGGTATGAAAAACATATTTTATTTGCATTAATTGGATTAATTATGAATTACTTATGCAATTTAGCAAATTTCAATTGAATTATTTGAATTCAAATTTGAATTGCATTTGGAAAATTCAAAATAGGAAACAAATGGCATAAATGGATAGACAATTTAATTTAGAACAACAAACATATTTAGATTTTATTATTTGGATTTATATTTTAAAAGTTATTAACAATTTAAAACAGAGGACTAATCTGTAATTAAAAGGATTAGTTTTAAAAACGAAAACGTGCTGGAAAACATACTGCACCGCACTGCTAGCCAGCCCTAGTCACTGCAGCGTGGGCCTGGGGCCAGCGTGGCATGCCTGTGCGCGCGTGGCAGCGCAGCCCACTGACGGGTGGGGTCTGCCCGTCAGCACTGCGCGCAAAAAGTGGGTTTTTATTCGCGGCCGCGAGGGATCGAACCCGCAACCTGCCCGCGTTCGACAGAGCAGTGCAACCACTGCGGTGTGGCTTCAGTTTTGTCAGTAACGAGGGCGAGTACAGGTTATTGTTACCATTTGAGTTAACTGAATTCAACTGCGCGCGCTCGTTTGACTGAACCGTGACAGAGAACGTCGCCGGCGATGATCAACGACGAGTGGCTGCCGCGCGAAGGTGAGGTGCTGGATGCGTGTGCAGTGCGTGCACGGATGCGTGCGCAAGCAGAGGGAGAGAGGGGATGGATGCACGGTGGCTCACCACCGTTGTCGTGGTTGCAGAGGCCCGGTGACGAATCGACGGCGTCAGCGGCAGGGTCGTGGACGGCGGCGCGGCTACAGGGCGTCCCCGGGATGGCTCCGGTGTGCAAACAGAAGAGGGGATTGTGGTGGTTCGGTTCCTGCAGCTAGGTTGGTAGGTGGTGCTTTGAGGTGGTGGCTGTCATCAGAATTTCAGAGTGGAGGAATTCCGGCGAGGTTACAGTGAGGAGGAAGGTGGCCGTGAGAGGGGAAATCGGCGGCGGAGAGAGGAGGAACAGTAGCCTAGGGTTTAGGTTGGTGGCGCGGGGACCTAGGGCCATATATATAGGGGGTACAGGTGCTGGATCACCGTCTGGTCGCGACCCTGCCGCCGTGGCACCGGCCGATGGGGTGCCGTACCGAAGGAAGACGACGGCGGATTAGATCGAACCGGTACGCGCGCTACTGTGGGCTGGGCTGCGCGCGCGAGGAGAAAGGAGAGAAGAAATGGGCTGGGCGTAGCCCACTGCCCTGGCGCCAAAAATTTCCTTTTTCTGTTTTTTTTTGTAGAGTTAGAATTTGGAAGAAAAAGAAGGGTTTTATGTTAGGAAAATTTTTGGAAAAATTAGGGGAAGTTAATTAGATCAATAGCAAACAACTGTTAAGTTTTATTTTCAAAAAGTTTGAAATTTACTTGCTGTTTGTATTTCATTCATATTTGAATTAAATGGCTTATTAAGTGGTTATAATTGAAACCAAACTTTTAATAGGGTGAACCCTAGGTTAATTATAAACCATTGATTAAAATTGTTGTATAATTTGCATGAATTCAAATTGGTTGCTGTTTGATGCTTTGATTTGAATTTTAAATGTGATTTGGAATCAATTGATTGATTAAAAACCATAATTTTAATAAGTGATCACTATGGAATAAAATGAAAACAAATTGGTTGTTTTTATTTGAGATTTTTATTTAAAAGGTTGTAACAGAGCAAGTATGAAATAAACATTTGAATATTGTTTGAATTTGAATTGTGAAAACAGAGAAAAACAGATGCAACAAATAAGAAACAAATGCAAACAAAATGAAAACAAATGGAAACAACATGATGACATGATGCAATACTTTAATAAACAAGAAACAAACATGCTAGGGGTGGTTTTTCATACTTGGGATGTTACAAAATGCCTAAAGGTGATTATTCCTGGGAGACATTTTCTTAAAACCGCAGGGGCTGTTATCGATTGCGATCAAGGAAAAGTAACTTGTAATGTTAATGATAAAGAGCACACTATTTTCCCAAGAAGATTGATAGAAGATACGGTCTAAATTCAATTGAAAATATTGAGACCATCAAAATTGGAGAATTTTATTGTTCTGTTCCAGTACCACCAAAAGAATATGAAATGATTGGGACTATGTATTTCAAGGCTGAGGTAACATAATTATTTAGTGTTAAGCAAATTTTTGCTTCATATAAAAAGTATGCTGGTAACAAAATTTGATCAACCTTGTTAACAAAGTGATTTTGAATGAAGAGGACGCTATGTTTTCACCTTCCCCATTATGTTTTCACCATGTTTACTTCTGTTATCACCTTGAAACTTTAGTACAATCATGTTTCCATCATCCATACCCTTGTTTCCACCATCCATACTTTTGTTTTCACAGTGTTTTCTTTTTCTTTCACCATGTTATGTTTGTTTTCACCACCCATAATTTTGTTTTCACCACTTCCACCTTTGTTTTCATTGGGTATTTACACATTAGAATATTTTAGAACCTCTGTAGTTCTGGTTTTGGTTTTGTTTTTCACCTTTCCATAATTGTTTTCCAGGTTTATAATTAATTATTAAATTCTGAAAACCCCCTCAAAAATGAAGTTTCTCGAAACATTTCAGAAAAATTATAATAAATTTTTACGTTAAAAATGAGGCAGAGAACCACCTGGGAGACCCCAGGGGACCCACCAGTCAGGCACACCATAGGGTGGCGCCTAGGTATGGTGTAGGGCCTCCTAGCCCTCCACTTACTCTATTTCGTGCCAAAGATTCCTCTCTCACCTCCCAAACTCAAAAAAATTCCTGGAACTCGTGTTCTTTCTGTTCTTCCTCGAGAATTTTTTATCTCTTTTCTCAGCCCATCATGTGTGCTAAAATTTGGTGTATTTGCTCTCTGGTATGTGACCCCTCCGATTATCCAAGTAGAATTTTATCTGGTGGAGTATTTCTTGAGTATTTTGGTACTATAGGTGACAACTTATGTGAGTTTGCATGCTTGATTTAAGTCGAAATAATATAGTTTTGATGCATGTTTAGCTCTCCTATAAGTCTCTATAGTAGTTTCCACCTTATAGTTGCTTGAAATCAATTTTTGTGATGATTGTTGAGAAATGGACAACCATTACTTTGGAGAAATATTTAGGAGTGATGCTCCTAGAATAACAAGGCCTTCACGTTCATCCACCTTACTGAGGCCATCTTATAAAGAAGACCTTATTGCACCGGACATCGACGATGCGGGAGGTGACAGAATTCCTAACCCTTCTAGTTTCCCATCTTATACATTTTTGAGGAATGCATGTCTAGAGGACGAATTCTTGATTCTGATTGAAAGAGTTGGTTTAACCAACTACATGGAGGATGAAAGTCCCCATTATGCTACTCTCACAAAAACTTTTGCTGAGAGATTTAAGTTTCATAACTCGCAGTATGGCCCTACTTTTTCTTTTAAGATATATGGTAGTTCTTTTTCTCTGCCCTTGGATACTTTTTGTAACATTATAGGTATCAACTCTTCCGGGACAACGTGCAAGATCCAGGAGAGGCCCGCTGATCTCATGGAGCTCTATCGAGAAATCGCCAATGATGATAGCCACTCATCACAGCGGGAAGATAAGAAACATCCAACTTCCTGCCCTCAGATATTTCACTTATTATCTTGCTACTAGTATCCTTGGTAGGGAGAACACTAGCAACATTTCTAGCTATCACCTTGCTTTTATTGATGTTGCACTTAACCATAGCAAGAGGTATAACCTTGGCTATCTCATTGCTCTTCGCCTAGCTGCTAGAGGGCCCATTTATGGGGCCATTATTGCTACACGTATAATAACTGCTCTAAGCATTCTTGTTGCTCCTGATAATGAATTGATTGCTCCTTATAGACTTAATCTTGCTGCCATGAAGGCTCATCATTATATTACTGCTAGCTCTATTGCTGATCATTTAGTATATAGAGTTTTATTTATTGATGGAAATGAGCGGGAAGTTATTTTGCCGCAACCTGTTTTGTTCGAAGTTGACAGGGCACCATGGTCGACCCCAAGGAAGAGATAGATGAGCATCTGAGCTTGACGGGGTTTCACAGGCAGCAGGAGAGGCGAGATGCGCCTTCTGAGGACTACACCACGTACTACGCCGGGGCGTCCTCGAGCACATATGAGGAGGAAGGTGTAACACCTGGGGGTTTCTTTTTTCACTTAATAAAATTTGTTGCTTGTTTTTCCTTCTTTTTCTTGCATCACATACCATCATGCATCTTCATGTATTTAAAACTTGAAAACTAATTAAAGTTCATCAAATCTTATTTTCTAAAATTTCCTGGAATTTATTTGATGCTTGAATCTAATTTTAAGAGTGTCAAAACAAGTTGTAAAGAAAATACTAATAACGAATACCCCAAATAAAAGTTTTTTTGTGGAAGAGGGAGGAGCCCGACCGAACTGGGCCAGCAGCCCAGCCAGCCTGGCCGAACTAGGCTAAATCCGGCCCAGCAAGGCCCCAACCAGCATTCCTAGCCGAAACCCTAGGGTTCCCTGGCCTTTTGCGTTCCTACCCCTGCCTTCTTGCAGCCGCCCCCTTCTATTTTCTCCCTATCTCACTCAGGTCCCTCCACTCCCTCACAGAACACAACGCACGGGAGAGCCCATCGAACCCCACCCGTCTCCTTTCTTCTTCGCTCGACCCCTGCTCGCTACCCCTCCTCTGCAACCGAACGCCGCCACCCCGAGCCTCCTTCCTCGTTGCCTCTCCTCCCGAGCACTGCAGGCCGCCCTAGGTCGCCGTCCGCCGCAGAGCCCCACCCCCATCTCCACCACCCTACTGGCAGTACTGCTGCCACTCCGGCCAGACCGAAGAGGGAGAGATCGTCTCCGTCTCGATTCGACCATCGTACCTAACGCCAGCCGCCGTTTGCGAGCTACCGCCGGGGGGGAATAGGCGACGGGGCTTCAATTTGATTTGATTTGATTGATGGGGTTCGACGGGCTGGTGGTGGTGTCCGACCCTTACCTGCAGCGCCGCTTCACGCAGGCCGACCTCCACGTGCTCCAGCTACAGTACGCGGGGCTGCGGGATGCGGCGCCCACCGGCAAGCTGCGGCTGTGGGACCTCCCCGCCGCGCTGACGACCCTGGGGAGCGCCACTGCTTCGGACGGCGAGAAAGAGAACAGCTCTCCGGAGGCGAAACTCACCCACGAGGAGTGGGCCTCCGTGCTGAAGGCTGTTGCCCGCGCCGACGAGAAACCGCTGCTCGACGTCAACTTCGAGCTCTTCCTGCGTGTTTACTCCGAGATGCATCTCGTGCTCAAGGGAGGGAAGAAGGCCCGCGATGGCGGCGGCGGAAGCATGAAGCGATCATCCTCCTCATCGGCCGCCTTCCTCACAGCGTCCACCACCACGCTGCTGCACACCATCAGCGAGTCCGAGAAGGCCTCCTATGTGGGGCACATCAATGCCTAACTCTCCGAGGATCCGTTCCTCAAGAACGCGCTCCCTGTTGATCCGGCCACTCTTCTTCGTGCCCCGTGCATTCAGTGTCCGTGACACCGACAAAATTCCCGACAACAAGTACAAATGCCAATATCTTCCCCGACCCGTACTTCTACGACAAGATCATCTCCGACAAGTACTGCTACCCCGAACCGAGAACCTCGGACCCGAACAATGACCACGACTATACCTTCGACAAGATCTCCGCTTCGTGTCCGCCGTTGTACGTGTTGTGTTGGTCGCCTTCGTGCGCGCCATGAAGACGGGAACCGCCACGATCTCCTACATGGATGCGACGAGTACCTCGACCACGTCTACTTCCTCTTCGGACCTCGATGAAAATATCGACAACGACCACCGATGACGCGAACGTCTACTTCCCCTACGAACGTCTACTTCCTCCACGCACCAACGACACCGGCGTTATCCGAATACCCTCCTTCCAACGTGCGAACCCAAACCCCCAACCCTAACCTCTATATGCGTATTTTCTAAATACCATCTTTTTTATAAATGTCCTCTCATTCATGTGTTGCATTGCATCTTGTGGGTGCGGGTAATAGTAATGTCACCTAATAAGTAAATATGGAATGAGTTGGGATAATTAAATATTGTCCCGGTTCCATTTAAAATTGCATAGCTCATCTTTATATTATCTCTCCATGTTAAACAACATTTAAACTTGATGGGTAGATAAATAACTCGAACCTCCTAAATTAGATGTTGGGCTTCCGGCTCAATTTAAATTGATTTAATTGCATAAATCATAACTAATTCATTTTAAATCCAAATTTGAAAAGTAAAATATGTTTTCCAATCAAAATTCTCTAAACTTTGCAAATATCAACTTTATTTCTGGTTTTCAATAATTTAAAATGCTGAAAACAATTATTATTTGTTAAATGCTTTAAACATTACAAAAATTCATAACTTAGGCAATTCAAATCCAATTCCAACATGTAAAATATGTTTTCCATCCCATTTTTCATGAACTTTGCAAATATCAACTTTGTTTTCTATTTTGAATAAATTAAATTGCTGAAAACAACTATTTCTTAATTAATGCATTTAAAATTGTCAAATTAATAACTTGCTCATTTTAAATCCATTTTCAACAAATGAAATATGTATTCCATCTAAAATTTTGTGTTCTTTCCAAATATGAATTTTGTTATCTATTTTGAACAATTAAAATGGGTGAAAACAATGAATGTTTGTGTAACTCATTTAAGAAGCCAAATTTCATAAATAAAATTCCAAACTTGGTAAACAACATTTCAAATTGAAGCTATTGTTGTTTTCTTATTGTTTTCATCATCCATGCATCATTCTAATCAACTTTCATATGATGGTTGTTTGTAGATCATTTAATTCAACATTAATTCATGGGATTTTCCATATGCAATCCAAATTGCATATGTGCCCATTTAAATATGTTTACCATGTCAACTAGGTTATCTTTGATGCATCCTTAAACTTGTCATGCATCCATATCTTGATCATGCTGGATCTTTTGCCGTAGAAGTAATTGTTGCATCCGGTGTTTCTGTTACCTCTTTGCTTCTTCGCGGATAGGACGTTGAGATGATGTGAGCAACGACAAGTTCTGCGGATGTACCTCTACTTGCTGGATTCCAGGCAAGTATACTCACTTGCTACCCGTGTTGCTTTTCCTCACTTGTTACCGATTCTTTCCGTTGTCTTGATGCTAGCCTTATGATTCGATGCTTGTGTCTCGATCCTATCATATGTTTACCTTGCAGCCATGATATAGCCTTTCCTTCCACTTCCTATTAACTGTTGCTTGTTTACCTTGTTGGCCCCCGTGTCGTAGTTGCATGCTTAGTGTTGTTTGCGCTCGAGTCTTGTTGTCCTTTGTTCTATCACCTGTTTAGTTGATAGTTGGGTTTCAATTCAATCAACAACATGTTAATGTTTTGGGTAATAATAATTTGATGATAAGGCACCGGCAGGAGGCCCGACGTGGTTTTGAGGCCTGCTAGTGTCGAACTTAATTAGGAAAAGGGTCTTGTCTACTGATCCATGATGAGCGCACTAATCGCATGTGGGAAGCGAGTATGGGCGCCCCCCTCAATTTGATTCGATTCGCATCTCGTCCAAATCGCCTCATTTAGTTCGGGTTTTCCATTTGCCGCATGCATATGCAGGTGCGAACCCTTGGCGCCAGGGTGGAACTTTTGTAGTCGGCATTTAGGGAGACACGTTCTTAGAGTGCTATGAAGGTCCCCTTTTCTTCGTGGGGCTTGATTAGTCGTGCGCTCAACTGCACGGGGTTCTTTGGGCTTGATGCGAAGAAGAGTTGGGTTGTGTTGAGTACCTCGCTTGATGGGTTGATCCCCCGTCTGACGGGTTATTCTTACGTGTACGGCCAAATTGGTGCATCCCTGCAGGGTTAAATCTTCTCGAGAAGCCGTGTTGTCCGCGGTTATGGATGACTTGGTGAAAGTGCTGGCTAACAAGTACTCAGACAACTTACACTCAACGATGATAACTTGACTAGTAATATAGATTGCCTCCACCATAAAAATGATGTCACCTTAATCAACAGTGTGAGTTTCCTTGGGTTGCTTCCTTAGTAGGGGGTAACATTGGATGGGTATTGTTTGGTGAGTAGTTATAGTTGGTTTCGTCGCGCTATCTTATCCCTTTCTGTTAGCCGGATGTTGTAGCTCGTCTCTGTAGTTAGTTAGTGCAGCCCGCTGCCGCTTCTTTGCAATAATCCCTTCCTTTCCGTTGTACCCAAAGTATTTGTATCTTGTGATGATTGGTTACGCTGGTATCTTGTGAGTATGACTTGCCAGTACTTAAATAGTACTGACCCACGAATCCATTTCGTGGCTGCATATTCAACATTGCAGTCAACAGGTTTGAAGTCTGACGACGTTAGCTTGGGAATCCCTCCGGCTTGGCCTGGGCAGGGATTGGAAGCTCTCGGTTATCTTCAGGACTCTTAGTCCAATTTGTATCTTGTCCGTAGTCGGACACTATGTTGTTTCTTCCGCTGTCATTTGGATCTTGTATTGTATCAGTTGTATTCTTGACTCGTTTGAGTCGTCTTGTATATATATCTCTTCTGTTGTTGTTGTGGAATATTCGTGAACTGTTGTAATGTTATCACAAGTGGCAACCTGGAATCGGTTATTATGCGGATTTGGCGGAAATGCTGAAATCTGCATAGTGCCCGATCTCGAGGCGTCACAAATGGTATTAGAGCACGGTTTCCGATTCCCGATATTGTTTCGATACGAATGGTTATCGAAGCAACGGGTCCGCAAAGCCTGTAGGATAACCTCGCTAACGGTCGTTGTTCCTAGAGTGTCAAAAACTATTTCTGCTAAACTATTTTGGAAACATCTCAATAGGATTCTTGTTTTCTCCTTACCTCTATTCTATTTCTCCTCTCATCTTATTTGTTTTGGAGTCTCTCTCCCTCTCAATCTTTCAAAGTTTTAGGTTCCTACGTGGGTGGACGTTTTCTGAGCCTTTAACCTAATAGGTTCGATCATCGGAAGATTTCTGGTGGAAGAACATCGTCATCAGCCCGAGCAAGATTCCCTTGTTAGTGGTGTCGATAAACCCTTGTTAGTGGTGTCGAGGAGATCAACTGGAAGCATGAAGAATCGATAGTTGAATTTCCTTCCCCTCCCGGGTTAGTAGGTGGATTGCGAGGGCGCAATCCCTTGTTAGTGGTGTCGTCTGTAACACCTGGGGGTTTCTTTTTTCACTTAATAAAATTTGTTGCTTGTTTTTCCTTCTTTTTCTTGCATCACATAGCATCATGCATCTTCATGTATTTAAAACTTGAAAACTAATTAAAGTTCATCAAATCTTATTTTCTAAAATTTCCTGGAATTTATTTGATGCTTGAATCTAATTTTAAGAGTGTCAAAACAAGTTGCAAAGAAAATACTAATAACGAATACCCCAAATAAAAGTTTTTTTGTGGAAGAGGGAGGAGCCCGACCGAACTGGGCCAGCAGCCCAGCCAGCCTGGCCGAACTAGGCTAAATCCGGCCCAGCAAGGCCCCAACCAGCATTCCCAGCCGAAACCCTAGGGTTCCCTGGCCTTTTGCGTTCCTACCCCTGCCTTCTTGCAGCCGCCCCCTTCTATTTTCTCCCTATCTCACTCAGGTCCCTCCACTCCCTCACAGAACACAACGCACGGGAGAGCCCATCGAACCCCACCCGTCTCCTTTCTTCTTCGCTCGACCCCTACTCGCTACCCCTCCTCTGCAACCGAACGCCGCCACCCCGAGCCTCCTTCCTCGTTGCCTCTCCTCCCGAGCACTGCAGGCCGCCCTAGGTCGCCGTCCGCCGCAGAGCCCCACCCCCATCTCCACCACCCTACTGGCAGTACTGCTGCCACTCCGGCCGGGCCAAAGAGGGAGAGATCATCTCTGTCTCGATTCGACCATCGTACCTAACGCCAGCCGCCGTTTGCGAGCTGCCGCCGGGAGGGAATAGGCGACGGGGCTTCGATTTGATTTGATTGATGGGGTTCGACGGGCTGGTGGTGGTGTCCGACCCTTACCTGCAGCGCCGCTTCACGCAGGCCGACCTCCGCGTGCTCCAGCAACAGTACGCGGGGCTGCGGGATGCGGCGCCCACCGGCAAGCTGCGGCTGTGGGACCTCCCCGCCGTGCTGACGACCCTGGGGAGCGCCACTGCTTCGGACGGCGAGAAAGAGAACAGCTCTCCGGAGGCGAAACTCACCCACGAGGAGTGGGCCTCCGTGCTGAAGGCTGTTGCCCGCGCCGACGAGAAACCGCTGCTCGATGTCAACTTCGAGCTCTTCCTGCGTGTTTACTCCGAGATGCAGCTCGTGCTCAAGGGAGGGAAGAAGGCCCGCGATGGCGGCGGCGGAGGCATGAAGCGATCATCCTCCTCATCGGCCGCCTTCCTCACAGCGTCCACCACCACGCTGCTGCACACCATCAGCGAGTCCGAGAAGGCCTCCTATGTGGTGCACATCAATGCCTACCTCTCCGAGGATCCGTTCCTCAAGAACGCGCTCCCTGTTGATCCGACCACTCTTCTTCGTGCCCCGTGCATTCAGTGTCCGTGACACCGACAAAATTCCCGACAACAAGTACAAATGCCAATATCTTCCCTGACCCGTACTTCTACGACAATATAATCTCCGACAAGTACTGCTACCCCGAACCGAGAACCTCGGACCCAAACAATGACCACGACTATACCTTCGACAAGATCTCCGCTTCATGTCCACCGTTGTACGTGTTGTGTTGGTCGCCTTCGTGCGCGCCATGAAGACGGGAACCGCCACGATCTCCTACATGGATGCGACGAGTACCTCGACCACGTCTACTTCCTCTTCGGACCTCGATGAAAAGATCGACAACGACCACCGATGACGCGAACGTCTACTTCCCCTACGAACGTCTACTTCCTCCACGCACCAACGACACCGGCGTTATCCGAATACCCTCCTTCCAACGTGCGAACCCAAACCCCCAACCCTAACCTCTATATGCGTATTTTCTAAATACCATCTTTTTTATAAATGTCCTCTCATTCATGTGTTGCATTGCATCTTCTGGGTGCGGGTAATAGTAATGTCACCTAATAAGTAAATATGGAATGAGTTGGGATAATTAAATATTGTCCCGGTTCCATTTAAAATTGCATAGCTCATCTTTATATTATCTCGCCATGTTAAATAACATTTAAACTTGATGGGTAGATAAATAACTCGAACCTCCTAAATTAGATGTTGGGCTTCCGGCTCAATTTAAATTGATTTAATTGCATAAATCATAACTAATTCATTTTAACTCCAAATTTGAAAAATAAAATATGTTTTCCAATCAAAATTCTCTAAACTTTGCAAATATCAACTTTATTTCTGGTTTTGAATAATTTAAAATGCTGAAAACAATTATTATTTGTTAAATGCTTTAAACATTACAAAAATTCATAACTTGGGCAATTCAAATCCAATTCCAACATGTAAAATATGTTTTCCATCCCATTTTTTATGAACTTTGCAAATATCAACTTTGTTTTCTATTTTGAATAAATTAAATTGCTGAAAACAACTATTTTTTAATTAATGCATTTAAAATTGTCAAATTAATAACTTGCTCATTTTAAATCCATTTTCAACAAATGAAATATGTATTCCATCTAAAATTTTGTGTTCTTTCCAAATATGAATTTTGTTATCTATTTTGAACAATTAAAATGGGTGAAAACAATGAATGTTTGTGTAACTCATTTAAGAAGCCAAATTTCATAAATAAAATTCCAAACTTGGTAAACAACATTTCAAATTGAAGCTATTGTTGTTTTCTTATTGTTTTCATCATCCATGCATCATTCTAATCAACTTTCACATGATGGTTGTTTGTAGATCATTTAATTCAACATTAATTCATGGGCTTTTCCATATGCAATCCAAATTGCATATGGGCCCATTTAAATATGTTTACCATGTCAACTAGGTTATCTTTGATGCATCCTTAAACTTGTCATGCATCCATATCTTGATCATGCTGGATCTTTTGCCGTAGAAGTAATTGTTGCATCCGGTGTTTCTGTTACCTCTTTGCTTCTTCGCGGATAGGACGTTGAGATGATGTGAGCAACGACAAGTTCTGCGGATGTACCTCTACTTGCTGGATTCCAGGCAAGTATACTCACTTGCTACCCGTGTTGCTTTTCCTCACTTGTTACCGATTCTTTCCGTTGTCTTGATGCTAGCCTTATGATTCGATGCTTGTGTCTCGATCCTATCATATGTTTACCTTGCAACCATGATATAGCCTTTCCTTCCACTTCGTATTAACTGTTGCTTGTTTACCTTGTCGGCCCCCGTGTCGTAGTTGCATGCTTAGTGTTGTTTGCGCTCGAGTCTTGTTGTCCTTTGTTCTATCACCTGTTTAGTTGATAGTTGGGTTTCAATTCAATCAACAACATGTTAATGTTTTGGGTAATAATAATTTGATGATAAGGCACCGGCAGGAGGCCCGACGTGGTTTTGAGGTCTGCTAGTGTCGAACTTAATTAGGAAAAGGGTCTTGTCTAATGATCCATGATGAGCGCACTAACCGCATGTGGGAAGCCAGTATGGGCGCCCCCTCAATTTGATTCGATTCGCATCTCGTCCAAATCGCCTCATTTAGTTCGGGTTTTCCATTTGCCGCATGCATATGCAGGTGCGAACCCTTGGCGCCAGGGTGGAACTTTTGTAGTCGGCATTTAGGGAGACACGTTCTTAGAGTGCTATGAGGGTCCCCTTTTCTTCGTGGGGCTTGATTAGTCGTGCGCTCAACTGCACGGGGTTCTTTGGGCTTGATGCGAAGAAGAGTTGGGTTGTGTTGAGTACCTCGCTTGGTGGGTTGATCCCCCGTCTGGCGGGTTATTCTTACGTGTACGGCCAAATTGGTGCATCCATGCAGGGTTAAATCTTCTCGAGAAGCCGTGTTGTCCGCGGTTATGGATGACTTGGTGAAAGTGCTGGCTAACAAGTACTCAGACAACTTACACTCAACGATGATAACTTGACTAGTAATATAGATTGCCTCCACCATAAAAATGATGTCACCTTAATCAACAGTGTGAGTTTCCCTGGGTTGCTTCCTTAGTAGGGGGTAACATTGGATGGGTATTGTTTGGTGAGTAGTTATAGTTGGTTTCGTCGCGCTATCTTATCCCTTTCTGTTAGCCGGATGTTGTAGCTCGTCTCTGTAGTTAGTTAGTGCAGCCCGCTGCCGCTTCTTTGCAATAATCCCTTCCTTTCCGTTGTACCCAAAGTATTTGTATCTTGTGATGATTGGTTACGCTGGTATCTTGTGAGTATGACTTGCCAGTACTTAAATAGTACTGACCCACAAATCCATTTCGTGGCTGCATATTCAACATTGCAGTCAACAGGTTTGAAGTCTGACGACGTTAGCTTGGGAATCCCTCCGGCTTGGCCTGGGCAGGGATTGGACGCTCTCGGTTATCTTCAGGACTCTTAGTCCAATTTGTATCTTGTCCGTAGTCGGACACTATGTTGTTTCTTCCGCTGTCATTTGGATCTTGTATTGTATCAGTTGTATTCTTGACTCGTTTGAGTCGTCTTGTATATATATCTCTTCTGTTGTTGTTGTGGAATATTCGTGAACTGTTGTAATGTTATCACAAGTGGCAACCTGGAATCGGTTATTATGCGGATTTGGCGGAAATGCTGAAATCTGCATAGTGCCCGATCTCGGGGCGTCACAGAAGGCTTCTCCTCGGCATACTACGGGGGCGCCACCTCATGGTACCCTTGGGTATGATCTCCACTCAGGCCAAAAGGCTAAGCTTAGGGGGAGGTATACCGATATCACACAGTCATCTATATATCATTTTTTGTTCGTCCTTTGTATATCCCTGTTTTCGTTTCTTTCGTTTGTTTTCGCTTCTTTTGCTTCCTTTTGTTTTTGTTGTTTTGTTCTTTCCAAAACACAAAAAGATCAAAAATATTTCTGTTGTTTCTCTTTATTCGTTTCTTTAGTTTTTTTATTGGTTTGATTTACTTTCTCGTTTCGGTTTAGTATTCAAAAATTCAAAAACATTTTGCTTTGTTTGATTGTTTCTTCTGTTCTTGTCTTAAATTCGAAAACCCAAAAATATTTGTTGTTCTTCTTTGGTTTTATAAAGTTTGTTGCAGAGTTCACTAGACTCCCGTATATCCGTTGGAGTTTGGTTATCATTGTATATTATTCAATCCACGCGAGTGAAGAGCAGTAATGATGATTTACGACAATTCAAGTTGTGATGAGAGGCTGGTATGAACTCTATATGTTTTATTTTTGTACATACACTCATCCATGTGAACATGCTTAGTTTGTTTGTGTAAGGTGTATGTTATTTAATTGATGCTTAGTAGTTCATTCTCTCTCATGTTTAGTTTCAACTTATTAATATAACATAGCATGTCGTATAAATATTTGCTTGTATTGTTTTATTCATAGAAGAGTATGACATTGTGGTATCCCCATCTGATTGTTTCGCTTGAATCGACTTGGCATATGCTCACGCATGTATAAGACTGAAAACAAAAAGTCAACTAAGCCTCGATGATTTATGTTGTCTCAGAATATTTGTATCATTTTTATGTCCCTGTTAAGTTTGTTTTGTCGGAAGCATAATTATGGCAGATGTTGCTCTATTGATCGTCGCTCCCCGTCTATTGCTAGTCTTCACCTGTACTGAGTATGACCTTTACTCGTGCATCCAACTCCTAAAAATCAAAGTTTGCCAAATGTGTCCACTATGCCTACCTATATATGTGGTATTTAACCGCCACTCCAAGTAAATTTCTCATGTGCTACCTTTAAAACCTACGAAAAATTATTCCTGTTTATGCTCCTGTTTTAGCTCATGAGGACGTAAATAGAGAATCTTTATCTCACTTGTTGATTAGATTTGACACCCTGGACTAGTGACTTCATCCGCTTATCTAATTGATAGAAGAGGTGACAGCGGGATGCCTAGCCCCAAATTAATACAACAAATTATCTTCATTATTTTTGCCCCTGATTTATCAGTCAAAGCATAATTGTGTAAACAAAAGAGAAAGATAGATGACCTTCTACACCAGTCACATTCTTTAATGGGAGCCTCTCTTGTGAAGTCTAGTTAGGTTGTAACGTACTATATTTTCTGTTTACCATTCTTTAACATAATCATACACCTCTCTAAAAAATGACACACATTGGACTTTGGTAACCGTAGTGGCCATGTATAGGGGTGGCCACGTCTTGTCCATGGCAGAGGCGACAAAGATGACACACATTGGACTTTGGTAGCCGTAGTGGGCAGCGTGTGCTCCGACACAGTGTTTGTACCTATATTCTGTACCTGTATCCCTCGGCACCAGTATATGAGATGCCCTAGGCCTTCCTGCGCGAGGGACGACGACGGTCTTGCTACTAGCCATTCACTCATTCGCTAATGAGAGAGAACACCGCTCTGCGGAGAGCTTCTTCTTCTTCCTCCTCTATTTAGAACAGCTCAAGGAACAATTGTGTAACCCGGATATTCCACCGTATACAGTCAGACAGACAGGAGTAGATACTTATCTCCTCACGAGGGCCCTGAAGTTGGGTAGATCGTGTGTGTGCGTTGTGTATTCCGTGTGCGCTGCTTAGCGCGCTATTCCTTTCCGGTTCCGACAGCGTCCATCGGTCTCCCTCTTTAGCCATCCTCTGCCGTGATACCACCACGACAGTGCCCGACAACACAAGAGTTAACACGTGGAGTGGAAGGAGCACGTGTTCGGTTGGCTGACTAAGGGCGTGTCATTGCGCTGGTAATCCTTGAAATTTTAACTGTATATAATTACATAATATGTTGTGCAAGTGCAGCTTGAATTATGAGTTTACGCCTTCTTGGAAACGTGTCTTTGGTCTCGGCACGAGGTATTTCTTATTTTCCTGAAAAAATCATTTCTGCCTAAAATCGGATTGGCACGGTGGACCGCACCTGCCCGAGAGCGTCTAAATAAAAGGACATGCAAACTCCACGCCGCGTTCGTGCTGCTGTGTTTCGAGTCCGGAGGCGGAAAGCAGGCGAGCGAGCAAACCTAACCCTAAGGAGGAAGAAGCCCTAGATCCGCAAGGTAGGCACCGAAATCTACCGGAATTTCTCATCTTTGCAACCGGTCGCAACCCAGCAGCGTTGGTAGGGGAGGAGGGGCGGCCGGGGGTGTCGATTCGTACCGGACCTGTCCTAATCCCTAATCATTCGCATGCAGCAACAATGGCGGCGCTTCTTCGACAGGCGGCGGCGAGGAAGCTCGGTGGCTCCCTGGTCCAGCGAGCGGAGGCGCCGGTTGCGAAAGGGCCCGTGACGAGGCGCCTGTACAGCACCGAGGAGGTATCTTCTCATCCAAAGCTCACGTCTTTCACCCCGCATGACTCCCGGCTAGCTGTTTACAAATACCTCACACGATCAAGGATCTAGCGGGGGGATCATCGAATTCTTCACATCGCAGCTAGTAACATGTGTGGCTTCTTAATTTGGTATGATATATCTGCTACTATTCGAAACAGGAGCAAAATTATATGCAGCAGAGTAGCCGTTTTAGAGAAGGCAGACTTATTTCCTGGTTGATCATCATCTTAAAAGTTGTCGTCACTTCCGCGTACCCCTTTGGCAAATTGCAATATATAAGATGTTTTAAATTGTTGCTCTGCCGTTTTGGTGTGTTGAGCAATCTCCCACATGTGCCTGCTGCATTTCGTAACACTATAGTCAATGATTTATTTCCTAAGCAACCCGTGGAGAGGCATAGCTTAACAAAAACTGGCTTATCCTTGCATCTTGCGTTATTTCGGCTAGTTGGTTTTGCAGCGCAAATACTCGTCATGGATCCAGCGAGTCGGAAGTTGCATTTCTCACATGAGTGATTCCTTAATTTGGTCTCTCATCTTAGCTGGAAACAAGAGCAGTACTGCCTGCTCGAGGTCGGTAGCGTTGTTGTTAGAGGAAGCGGCCTTATTTCCTGGTTGATCATCACCTTAGGATGATGACTTCCATTCATCATTCCTGTAGCAAATAGTAGAAACACATAAGATGTTTAGTTTACCGCCGCTGTTTTCATATCGTGAACGATATCCTCGCCGGCTTGCTGAGATTCGTTGAGGACCCGCCAATAGTTTACTGCCAAAGTATAGCATTATTAAGGAGGGAGCCTCATTTTCCTGGTTGATCATGTCATCATCCCTTCATCAAATAGAAATACGTAAGATGCTTAATTTGTCGCTGCAGTTCTGTTATCTTGGATCACGTGTTTCCTCTTCTGCTTGCTGTAATCCCTGATACTAGCCAACCATTTACTTCCTATAAGCATGCCAGCAACTAGCGCAGCCAAGCACTTGCGAAATCTTTCCGGCTCTGTAAATTGATACTACAAGTAATCCACTGAACATGGCCCTTAATTAGCAACACAATCATATCTGTAAATTGATACTACAAGTAATCCTTTGCTGTATCTGTGATTCTGTATCATACCCCAGTTCACAGTATTGTTCTTATTAGGACTTAGCTAATGATATGTTTAAATCAATGATCATTATCTACATGCATCCAGGGTGTATCCGAGGGGAAGAAGACAACACCAGGTGCCCCTAAATGGTACAATACCCAACATGTGCACGTTTAAATCATTTCCCTATTTCTTCTTCATTTGGTGTTTGACTGGAGTTGATATAATCTCATTTGGGACCTAACTAATACCTGCAGGCAACAGCCTGTAGAAAGATTCGTCAAAGGTGTGGGATTCGTCGGTCGATGCGGTACCTTTGTGATACATGTTACGCTGGTTGGTGTACTGGTCTCTCAGTGTCCGCCTTTCTGCAAAGATTATTAGACCGAGAAGAAGAATGCATGTTTTATGGTTGGAGGGCTAGTGCTCTGAACTTGTTATCCATCACCTACTATTTTATCACTATTCTGAGAATGCTTATGATATGCATGCTAGAACTTAAGTATTCACTGATCTGACTCTTGTATTCGTCAACTTCTCTTGAACGAGGGTTGTATGTGTGAGCTTGCTTGTCTGACGTCGTATGTTATCACATCTATCTATCTATCTAATTTATGAGTTTGAGTGCATTAAACCTGGGATGTCCCCAGCTGGAGTCGATGGATGCCTGATCGAGATGGAGTGAGCTTGCTAGATGTCATCTTAAATGGTGACTTGTCCCGTCTCAGTAATGTGTTTGCTCGCTCACGGGTAAAGTAGTATAGCACCCCCTCCGTCTCGAAAAGGATGTCGTGGGGATGAAATGGATTAGAGACTGAAGTCAATTTTAGATGTAAATTTAAAGGGCCATTTATCGAATTGCCCACAGAGGGTCACTTGTACTCAGTTTTACCCCTAGCGCCGAATCGACCTCAGTTTTGCCCCTAGTCCGTGCGCAACCACTATGGAGAGACTGGAACGGTAAGTTTGGAGTCGTGTCCGTTAGTCGAAGTGGGCCCGGAGGAGTCAGGCTCCGTTTGGCGAAGTGGGACCGCGTGGGACTGCCAGTTCGCTGAAACCGTCCGGAGCTTACAGGTGGGACCGGGCAGTTGGTTGACTAATCTGAATAGTCCACACCCGAGCTTCCCGCCACAACCGTCGTGCACTGCCGCCCAATTTAGTTGCCCCGCCGTCGTGCGCTGCCGCTCTCGCCGCCGCCACCTCCGCACCAGCACCTGCTGCGCCACGAGCACCTGCGGCACCACCACCACCTGCGGCACCACCACCACCTGCTCCGCCGCCACCTTCCTCAGCCAGCGCGCCACCGCCACCTGTGTCGCCACCTGTGTCGCAGCCAGCAGCACGCATTTGCGCCGCCAGCACCACCTGCACCACCTGCACCGCCGCGGCCGTTCCGCGTGGCCACCTGCTTCACCGCCGGGGCCGTCCTGCGACGCCGCTGGTGGGGCGCTCGTTCCACCACTCTGCCCGCCACCTGCTCGACGAAATGGATAGGAATGAAATGGAGAGCGGCCGCGCCGTGGGGCCGGAGACACGCCGCGTCCACGATTGGCTTCCCACTTGGTAAGTACTGAGGTTTGAATTATCGATTAGACACGGATGCCATTGATTTGCAGCTGATTGCGTCTCTGTTTTCGTGGGTTAGGATGGAGTTGCGGTTTGCTTTCTCGGTGCACGTTAGAAGGGAGCGATACATCGTCGATGCAGACAGTAAGAAGAAATACCAAGGAGGTTTCAATTATTCGGTCCCAGTGGATTGTAACTGGAGTTTCAGACAATTTGGGGAGATAGTTTGCAGCCCATATCCTTGGGGTTTGCATGATGAAGTGGAATTTAGATACTTTGATGGGGGAAAAGATTGGATCAAAATTAGTAATGATGAAGAGCTCGCTACCATGTTTGCTAAGCATAAGGAGGCAGAGAATTTTAATGTGAAGCTGCAAAATGATGTGGTTGTGCCGGCAGTTGTGGCGGGTTGATCTTTTGTGGCAGGACCATCACGTCGTACTGCCAACTCCAGCCAGAACAGTTCAAAACCAGCTCGACGTGGTGGCTCGACAAGTGTGGGCACTGGGAAAAGGGTTCAAGTCGCTGTGGAGGAGTATGCCTGCATGTCTGCGGATGATGAAGAGAGGCTATATCCTGATGTTATTAGGAATTTAAGACAGACACCTCGGGTTGAAATCCAATATCAGTCTGACAGTGACAATGACGAAGAGGAAGACCGGACACCTGTTGAATGGAACCCTGAGAACCCTCTTATGGAAGAAGGTTGCATTTTTTCTTCCATGGCTGAGTGTAGAAATGCACTTGTGACGTACTGCATGAAGGTAGAACGTGCCTTTGTAGTTGACAAGAGCGATAAAAGGCGCTACACCGTGCACTGTGTGTCTGAAGATTTTCAATGGAGGATGCACGCATCTAAAATGCGGGGCAGCACCAATGTTCAGGGAAAAGTGAACCCTTTTCCCCACACATGCGAAGAATCAACCCTTAGGAAGCAAACAATCAGCAGAGCCAAGTCAAGATGGGTGGCGGATGAAGTAAAAAGATGGGTGGCAGAAAACCATCAAGTGAGTGCAAAGCAATTGCAGAAAAACATGAAAGACAAGTTCAAGATAGATTTACCATACATGAGGGTGTTCACTGGTAAAAACAAAGCATTGGAATCTATCCATGGTAACTGGAATGAAAGTTTCCAGTTGTTGTATGCATTCAAAGCTGAAGTGGAGAGGGCAAGCCCAGGCAGTGTTGTTGAAATTGATCACCACGCCCAGGATTACACATTGAAGAAAGTGACAAGGACCAAGCAATGCTTTAGGAGGGTTTTTGTGTGCTTTGAAGCTTGCAAAATGGGTTTTTTGGTAGGCTGCAGGCCTTATTTGGCTATTGATGCTACTTTTCTCACAGGGAGGTTTAAAGGCCAGCTAGTAGCAGCTTGTGCAGTTGATGCACACAGTTTTGTTTTTCCAGTTGCCTACGGTGTGCTGGAGACAGAGTCCGAGGAGAGCTGGACATGGTTTTTGCAGAATCTGCGCCGGGCTATTGGACATCCCAATGGATTGGTAATCCACACAGATGCATGCAAAGGTTTAGAAGTGGCCGTGGATAATGTGTTCCCAGGAGTAGAGCACAGGGAATGTATGCGTCACCTTGCTGCAAATTTTGTGAAGAAATTCAAAGGAAAGTTTTATACCGATCATTTATGGCCTGCATCTTTGACTTGCAGTGTCAGGAAGCACAACTACCACATGAGGCAGTTGTACACAAAAGAGAAAGTGAAGGGATACTTGGAAACACACCACTCGAAGCTATGGTCTAGAAGCCAATTCAGTGAATTGAGCAAAGTTGACTATGTGCACAATAATCTTGTTGAATCTTTCAACTCAACGATCCGGAAACATAAGGATCTTTATTTGGCTGATTTGCTTGACAAGATAAGGATAGAATACGCCGAGAAATTTCATTTCCGTCTTGAAATAGCTAATGCAAAATTCATGGGCCACATTATTATCCCGAATGTGATGAAGGCGTTGAAGCAGAAAACTTTGGGCTTGACTATGAACATGAGATTTGTCTCGGATACCAAATCAGAGGTATCATTCTTTGATAAAAGTAACAAAGAATGGAGATATCCAGTGGATTTAGAAGCGAAAACTTGCAGTTGTAGGCAATGGCAGATAACTGGTTTGCCTTGCATTCATGCCTTGTTTTTCATCACTTCTCTCACAGGTCCAGCAGGGGATATACAACAGTATGTCCATGATTACTACTCTGTAGCAATGTTCAGAGCCACATATGCACATGCCTTGCCTGCTTTGGAGGGAAAACAGCAGTGGGATAGAGTGGACCCTGGATTCAAACTTTGTGCTCCGGTTCTGAAGAGAGCTGCAGGTAGACCGAGGAAGAGTCGACACCGACGTCGCAGTGAAGGTGGAGGTGGAGCGAGGGTGCGTAAGTGCACAAGGTGTGGTGGGACCGGTCATTTCGGCAAATATTGTGATAACGCAGTCGATCCAGGGTTTGGAGAGAGTATGCCTGATGAAACTGATGGTCAGCAGCCGGATGCAGCATTTGAAAATGATGTTCAGCAGTCAAGTGATTCATATGATGCTCCAGAACAACAAAATGATGATCAAGTACATGATCCAACTGATTATTCATATGATGATCAAGTCCATGATGCTCCAGATGCTCCAGCTGATGATTCATATGATGATCAAGTCCATGATGCTCCAGATGCTCCAGCTGATGATTCATATGATGCTCCAGATGCTCCAGCTGATGATCCATATGATGCTCCAGATGCTCCAGATGCTCCAGCTGATCCGCTGGATGCTCCATTGGATGATTCTACCATGATCTCACAAGTTTCATTGGATGCTCCATTGGATGATTTTGCCATGGACACACAAGTTTCAGTAGATGCTCCATTGGATGATTCTGCCATGATGTCACCAGTTACAAGCTTAGATGGGTATGTAAATCCTGCCATGATCTCACCAGTTTTCATTTTTCATTTTATTTTTTATTTATTTATCATGATCCTTTATGTTTTGTACAGATCTGGTGTAGTTTCAAAGAAGAAAGCCAAGGTACCGACTACCAAGAGGAGAAGACCAGAAGCTGTGAGCAAGATGAGCACAAGGAGCAAAGCGCCACCAAAACAGCCAAGGATCACAAAGAAGCCCCGACGCTATTTGGACTAAGTTGGTGTTGTATTTCTGTTGAATAATGTTGTATTTATGTTGACTGGTGATGTATCTAAGTTAGAACATAGTTGGATGATGTTTGAATAATGTTGGATGATGTTGAACCAAGTCGTTTCAAATTTTTAGGAAATTTCATGAAAAATTCTACCTTTTTAAAATTATCCAAATAAATTTGAGGAGCAACTATAACAACATGGTGCGTTGGATTCATGTCATTTTGATTTTTTTTGAATTATTTATGCTCATTTGAAACCATCGATGTGGTCTCATGAGAAATGTGCTTCAAATGAGGTGCGAAGCTAGGGTAAACACCCCCGTTTGTAAGTTCATGAAAAATTCTATCTTGTCAAAATTATCCAAATAAATTTGAGGAGCAACTATATCGCAAATAACAACATGGTGCGATTGATTCATGTCATTTTGATTTTTTTTGAATTATTTATGCTCATTTGAAACCATCGCTATATTCTCATGAGAAATGTGCTTCAAATGAGGTGTGAAGCTAGGGTAAACACCCCCGTTTGTAATTTCATGAAAAATTCTATCTTGTCAAAATTATCCAAATAAATTTGAGGAGCAACTATATCACAAATAACAACATGGTGCGTTGGATTCATGTCATTTTGATTTTTTTTGAATTATTTATGCTCATTTGAAACCATCGCTATATTCTCATGAGAAATGTGCTTCAAATGAGGTGTGAAGCACGGGTAAACACCCCCATTTGTGCTTCAACAATTTTTGGCATCTCGTCTACATCAGCCAAATTAATTTCCTACACAACTATTGTACATATATAGTGTAAATCTGAAGTTTCGTTATGTTTTCAATAATTCTTCTATTTTTTTTAATATTTTATTTAAATAACATGGTTTAATAGAAAATTCATATATAAAACAGATAAAAATCATCGCTCTAGTAAATATGAAGTTTCATTATGTTTTGAATAAGGGTATTCTTCTATTTTTTTTATTTAAATAACAAGGTTTAATACTTAACAGCAAAGAAATCATATGTAGAACATATAGAAACCATCCATCCATGTGGCCAACGGACCAACCAATCAGAGCGCAGAACGAGCGTCTCGCGGATCGCTGTGACTGCGAGCGCATCCGTCCGATGCACGATTCCTTCTAGAAGGCGTCGATCCAACAGCCCAGGTCGAATCTCTGTGTTTCCTTCTAGAAGCTTTTCGGCTGGTCAAACAGAGGGTTGACCAAGCTTGAAATGAGCATAAATAATTCAAAAAAAATCGAAAAAATATATTGGCGACGCACATAGTAGTGTTATGTCATATAGTAACGAGAAAAAAATATAAACCTGTCTTATAAAGAATGGAACGAAAAAACCTTGTGTAACATATGATATCTTGAACAGTCTAGTAGAGAGTTCAAGATAATGAGATGAGTTTCAAACCTTTTGAACTCAAATAAGGTCAAAATCTCACGAAAGCTTCATTTTGGTGTGACTAAGAAAGATCCAAAGTTATTTTTTCATTTTGATGTTTTAAACTTGTTTTATTTACGATTTTCGATTAAAACCATTATTATTCAAAAGAAAATAAATAATACGAATATTCATCCAATAAATTTTTGGGCTTCGGAATTGCATTATATAGGTCTAATACAAGTCTAGTAAAAATATAAATAGGATTTATAAACATTAGAACGAAATCCATCACTAAAATGAGATTCCTCGAATACAAGACTAGAGATTTCAAAGAATAAGAGGTGGAAACATTGTGAATCTTCCGAAGAGGTGGGTTCTACCTTTTTGTTTTGTGTTCCTATGGGCTATCCTAGCACAACCAAGCAAATAGTTCCACATTGCTACTCCCTTTCGACGCTGTTACCGCGTGTTTCCGTATAAGTCCGGTATTTCTCCAGCGGGGCTAGGGTTTCACCGGGAGGCCACAGAGCGTCTGGATCCCAACACAAGCTAGGGGGTGCCATACCATGTTAGTATAGGTGTGTTGTGTGCTTTGTATGTCCAAGATTGCTCTCTGGGGTGTGACCCGGCTTCACCGGCATCCACTTCTCTCTCGTAGGCGATTACAGGGTGAAACTCCCGTATCGGACCAAACACCGTGAATCTTCCGAAGAGGTGGGTTCTAACTTTTTGTTTTGTGTTCCTATGGGCTATCCTAGCACAACCAAGCAAATAGTTCCACATTGCTACCCCCTTTCGACGCTGTTACCGCGTGTTTCCGTATAAGTCCGGTATTTCTCCAGCGGGGCTAGGGTTTCACCGGGAGGGGGGCTACGGAGAGTCTGGATCCCAACACAAGCTAGGGGGTGCCATACCATGTTAGTATAGGTGTGTTGTGTGATTTGTATGTCCAAGATTGCTCTCTGGGGTGTGACCCGACTTCACCGGCATCCACTTCTCTCTCGTAGGCGATTACAGGGTGAAACTCCCGTATCGGATCAAACACCGTGAATCTTCCGAAGAGGTGGGTTCTACCTTTTTGTTTTGTGTTCCTATGGGCTATCCTAGCACAACCAAGCAAATAGTTCCACATTGCTACCCCCTTTCGACGCTGTTACCGCGTGTTTCCGTATAAGTCCGGTATTTCTCCAGCGGGGCTAGGGTTTCACCGGGAGGGGGGCTACGGAGAGTCTGGATCCCAACACAAGCTAGGGGGTGCCATACCATGTTAGTATAGGTGTGTTGTGTGATTTGTATGTCCAAGATTGCTCTCTAGGGTGTGACCCGGCTTCACCGGCATCCACTTCTCTCTCGTAGGCGATTACAGGGTGAAACTCCCGTATCGGACCAAACACCGTGAATCTTCCGAAGAGGTGGGTTCTACCTTTTTGTTTTGTGTTCCTATGGGCTATCCTAGCACAACCAAGAAAATAGTTCCACATTGCTACCCCCTTTTGACGCTGTTACCGCGTGTTTCCGTATAAGTCCGGTATTTCTCCAGCGGGGCTAGGGTTTCACCGAGAGGGGGGCTACGGAGAGTCTGGATCCCAACACAAGCTAGGGGGTGCCATACCATGTTAGTATAGGTGTGTTGTGTGCTTTGTATGTCCAAGATTGCTCTCTGGGGTGTGACCCGGCTTCACCGGCATCCACTTCTCTCTCGTAGGCGATTACAGGGTGAAACTCCCGTATCGGACCAAACACCGTGAATCTTCCGAAGAGGTGGGTTCTACCTTTTTGTTTTGTGTTCCTATGGGATATCCTAGCACAACCAAGCAAATAGGTCCACATTGCTACCCCCTTTCGACGCTGTTACCGCGTGTTTCCGTATAAATCCGGTATTTCTCCAGCGGGGCTAGGGTTTCACCGGGAGGGGGGTTACGGAGCGTATGGATCCCAACATAAGCTAGGGGGTGCCATACCATGTTAGTATAGGTGTGTTGTGTGCTTTGTATGTCCAAGATTGCTCTCTGGGGTGTGACCCGGCTTCACTGGCATCCACTTCTCTCGCGTAGGCGATTACAGGGTGAAACTCCCGTATCGGACCAAACACCGTGAATCTTCCGAAGAGGTGGGTTCTACCTTTTTGTTTTGTGTTCCTATGGGATATCCTAGCACAACCAAGCAAATAGGTCCACATTGCTACCCCCTTTCGACGCTGTTACCGCGTGTTTCCGTATAAGTCTGGTATTTCTCCAGCGGGGCTAGGGTTTCACCGGGAGGGGGGCTACGGAGCGTATGGATCCCAACACAAGCTAGGGGGTGACATACCATGTTAGTATAGGTGTGTTGTCTGCTTTGTATGTCCAAGATTGCTCTCTGGGGTGTGACCCGGCTTCACCGGCATCCACTTCTCTCTCGTAGGCGATTACAGGGTGAAACTCCCGTATCGGACCAAACACCGTGAATCTTCCGAAGAGGTGGGTTCTACCTTTTTGTTTTGTGTTCCTATGGGATATCCTAGCACAACCAAGCAAATAGTTCCACATTGCTACCCCCTTTCGACGCTGTTACCGCGTGTTTCCGTATAATTCCGGTATTTCTCCAGCGGGGTTAGGGTTTCACCGGGAGGGGGGCTACGGAGCGTATGGATCCCAACACAAGCTAGGGGGTCAACGCACTGTACCAACTATCTCTAAAAATGTCTAGAAATGACATGGCCGCGTAGTGCAGACAACACCCGTCTAGACTATTGTACATGCACTAAAAACAGAGGGAACCCGATCCTCTTACTTTGCCCACCTTATGTTCTCTGACTTTCTCCCATGACACGTGGGTCCGGTGTGTGATGGGCTCCATTTGTCAGTGACCTAAAGTCAGAGGATCGCGTCTCAGCGTCTGCAGGACGTTGCCGCCGTAGTTTGCATGCATGGACTCTATCTGCACCGTTCCTTACGATCAAACGGTCGAAAATGACGCAGGTGCATGGACGTGGTGTTTTGGCTCAATGTAACAACGGACACTGTCTACTGGGGCCCCGTTCACCAGCCCGGTGCATGCACGCCTCGTTTTTTCAGAGTAAACAACACGTGGCAGAAGAAGAAAAGATCGAGTGAACGTCGAGTCGCATTTGCAGCAGCCCTGCACGCCTCCTTTCAGAAACACAAGTCGCGTCGCATTTGCAGCGACGCAGCCCTCCACGCCTAGTTTTCTATAAGATACGCATCAATGCATATGAAGTGAGGCAGGATTTGGCCTGAGACTTTGGATTTCTTCTCTTCACCTCTTGAATACACGCATGCAATGTCAAATCATTTTGACTCCCTAAGCGCTCAGTCCTACACCTAGGCCTATTCTACCACCGCATTGACCATGCATCGACTGTACTTTCTACACTGCATCCTACGTTTCACACAGTTTGCTTCATCTACCCCAATAAATTCACGTCTCATCGTGTCTTTAAATAGCCCGTTTCTCCTCCTCCATCTTCTCATCACTCTCCAGCCTCTTTGCCTTCTCATCTCCCTTCAAGCCCCGAACACCATGTCTTCCTACTCTCTCCCCTCAAGCCCCGAGTCCGTCTCCGACGAGGACAACCACCCCAAGGCTCGGCCTTGGTACGAGCCCGACTGGACGCCGGAGGAGACGGGCCTCGTGCCCGTCGAATCTCCCAAACAGGAGCGATCGCCGTCGACCGACGTCCCCGACAGCGACGAGCCCGCCGCCGACGCCGACAACCTCTCCCCCAAGACGAAGAACCGCCTCCTCAAGAAAGAGGAGCGGCTGGAGAAGAAAGAGATCGAGAAGGAGGAGAAGAAGGAGGAGGAGAGGGAGGAGAAGGCTCTCCGGGCCCGCATCAAGAGGGCCCGTGAGAACGACGTGGAGAGGTGGCAGGAGGCGAACCGCCGCGCCCGGATCGACGACAAGATCAAGATCAGGGCGGCGGAGTGGAAGAGGTAGGCCAACCGCCGGCGGTTGGCCGGATGGCCGGAAGGGCGCCCGCATGCATGCAGCGGGCGGTTAGGGTTTAGGGCTAGCTAGGCCCCCTTTTTTTTTTAGTAGATGTAATGTCCGACGGGCCCCACTAAATATATGTAAAGTGGGGCCAATATTATCCATATATATAATATCCACTGTTTAATTATGTTTGCCAATTAATTTATTTTTAAATTCTATTTGCCCAAATGAAGTCAATGTTTAAATTATATTTGTCCCCCCGTTTAAATTATATTTGTCCGAATGTTTAAATTATATTTGTCCAGTTGATTAAATTATATTTGTCCAAAATTATATGTAAAGTGGGGACAACTGTTATGGTCGGATTACAGTATACACGCAAGAAATCGACTAGTGGCTAGTTGTGGGCTTAGCCCAAGGAAATTAGGGGCTTAGCCCAAGTAAATTAGGGTTTAGAGGAGGCCGTCCTCCTATATAAACAAATGTATCCCTTCGTGATTGAATAGACAATAATCAGTATCATACTGTCTCGTCTCCTGAAGGAGACGGGAGACTCCCAGCACCCAGCCGCACCAAACCCTAGCCGCCGCTCTCCTTCCTCCGCGCCGGCGCCTCGCCGCCGGCGCCAAGCCTCTCAACCTCTCCGCCCCCACTTCCACCCCTATAACCTCCGCCCTAAACCAGGTAGAACCCTAGCTTCTACCACTTTGGTATCAGATTGCCTAGGTCTCATGGGTTCCACAGGCCTTCCCATCCCCACCATCGTCGTCACCTCCGCCGCCATGACAGGCGCCCACGCGCCACCGGGGGCCCTCACCACCGCCGACCAGGGGGCTAGCGCGGCTGCCGCCCAGACCGCCGCCGCGCCCCCACCAGCCACGGGCCTCGACCTCCTGCCCGCGGGACTGGCGGATCTCGCCGACGGCCTCCGCGCCATCCGACTTGAGCTCGCCGAGCTCAAGGCGGGCCAGCACCCGCCGCCCCCGGCGGCCGCTGCTCCGACCGTGTCCGCCACCCCGCCACCGCCGGGCCCCATCGCCAGCAAGGGCCGCCCCGCGTTCCAGTGGCCGGCGTCGCCCTCGCCGATCCCCTCATGGGCCGACACTCCTCCCGTCTACACGCAGGCTGCGGTACGGACGACGGTTCAGCAGCCTGCCCACACCTTTGGCGGTCCGGGCGGGTTTGCTGCTCCCTTCGCCGACAACACGTCCTTCGCCCAAGGACGCCCGGAGGGCGCCTACGGGGTCCCGCCGCCAGCACAGCAGCCGCCCCGCTTCACCAAGCTGGAGTTTGCCACCTACGACGGCACAACCGACCCCCTGAACTGGCTGAACCAGTGTGAGCAGTTCTTTCGGGGGCAGCGGACGCTCAGCTCCGACCGCACGTGGATCGCCTCCTATCACCTACGGGGCGCCGCGCAGACTTGGTACTACGCCCTCGAGCAGGACGAAGGCGGGATGCCGCCATGGGAGCGTTTCCGCGACCTGTGCCTCCAGCGGTTTGGACCGCCTCTCCGCGGCAGCCGTCTCGCCGAGTTGGGACGCCTCACCTTCACCACCACGGTCCAGGACTTCGCCGACCGCTTTCAGGCGCTCGCGTGCCATGCCCCGGGCGTCTCGGCACGGCAGCGCGCCGATCTCTTCGTCGGCGGCCTCCCCGACCACATCCGCGTCGACGTCGAGATGCGCCAGCCTGAGGACCTGCAGACGGCCATGTACTACGCACGGGCCTACGAGCAGCGCGCCATCGCCATGCAGCAGGTGTACGCGCAACGGAGCAGCACTCGCCCCGCGCCGCGGCCCGCCTTGGCGCCCGCCGCTCCGCCGCTCCGCCGCGGCCCGCACCGGAGGCCGCGCCCACGGGTCCCCCTGCGCCGACCCGCCCCTTCAAGCGGCTGACGGCTGCGGAGCAGCTCGATAGGCGCCGCAAGGGATTGTGCTTCAACTGCGACGAGCAGTATGCGCCGGGCTACACGTGCGCCCGCCTCTTTTACCTGGAGACTGTCGACGACGACGACGTGGCGGCCCTCTCCGCCGAGCTCGAGGCCGCCACCGTCACTACGGCCGGCGTCACGACCTACGGGCCGGTCGATGCATCCTCGTGCGTCATCTCTCTTCATGCTATGGCGGGCATCACGACGGCAAAGACGATGCTACTCCCGGTGACGATCAATGGGGAGCGCCTTACTGCTCTGGTGGACACGGGCTCGACGCACAACTTCTTGTCCAACACCGTCATGCGCCGCCTCGCCTTACAGCCGGCGGGACCCGAGACGTACAGCGTCACCGTTACCAACGGGGACCGTCTTACGTGCAAGGGCATGGCGCAACAGGTTCCCATGCTCGTAGGCGACGAGCCTTTCTCCATCGACTGCATCGGCATCGACTTGGGCTGCTACGACTTCATCCTCGGCGTCGATTTCCTGCGCACGTTAGGCCCTATCCTCTGGGATTTCGACGTGTTGTCCCTTATCTTCTGGCGCGAGGGCGGCCGCCGTGTTCACTGGACGGGCTTGCGTAGCACCGGCGCATCACCGCGGCTCCATCTGCTGGCCGACGCGCTGGACGAGGCGCATCCCCTCTTGGCCGACTTACTGCAGCAGCACGACGACATCTTCGACGAGCCGCAGGGCCCTCCCCCATCGCGGCCTTGTGACCACCGCATCCACCTGCTACCGAATACGGCGCCCGTCGCCGTGCGGCCATACCGGTACCCACAGCTGCAGAAGGACGAGCTCGAGCGCCAGGTGGCGGTCATGCTGGCACAGGGCATCATTCGGATTTCGACGTCTCCGTTTTCCGCGCCCGTGCTCCTTGTGCGCAAGGCCGACGGCACGTGGCGTTTCTGCATCGACTTCCGCGCCCTCAACGCCGTGACGTCCAAGGACAAGTTCCCCATCCCCGTCGTGGATGAGCTCCTGGACGAGCTGCACGGCGCGCGCTTCTTCACCAAGCTGGATCTGCGCTCGGGCTATCATCAGGTGCGCATGCACCCGGACGACATCGCGAAGACGGCGTTCCGCACTCACCATGGCCACTACGAGTTTGTGGTGATGCCGTTCGGCCTCTCCAACGCGCCGGCGACTTTCCAGGCCTTGATGAACGACGTGCTCAGCCCCTACTTACGCCGCTTTGTGCTTGTTTTCTTTGATGATATTTTGATCTACAGCGCATCCTGGGCGGAGCACCTGCAGCACGTGGCCATCATCTTCAACGAGCTTCGAGCGCATCGCCTTCATCTCAAGCGCTCGAAGTGCTCGTTTGGCACGACGTCCGTCGCCTACTTGGGCCACGTCATCTCCGCGGAAGGTGTCGCGATGGACGCGGACAAGGTCGCTGCCGTCGCCGCCTGGCCGACGCCCAAGTCCCCGCGCGCTCTTCGCGGATTTTTGGGCCTCGCGGGGTACTACCGGCGGTACATCCAGGATTTCGGCCTCATCGCCGCGCCACTCACGCGCCTACTCCGCCGCGACGCTTTCTCCTGGGACGAGGAGGCGGCCACGGCTTTCGCCGCCCTGCAGCAGGCCCTCACGACGGGCCCTGTTCTTCAGATGCCGAACTTCGACGAGCCGTTCGTGGTGGACTGCGACGCCTCCGGCATCGGCTTCGGCGCAGTCCTTCATCAGGGCGAAGGGCCACTCGCGTTCTTAAGCCGTCCCTTCGCCGCGCGCCACCACAAGCTCGCAGCGTATGAGCGCGAGTTGATCGGGCTGGTCCAGGCGGTGCGCCACTGGCGGGCGTATTTGTGGGGCCGGACGTTCCGTGTACGCACGGACCACTACAGCCTGAAGTTCTTGCTTGATCAGCGCCTCTCCACCGTGTCGCAACATCAGTGGATCAGCAAGCTCTTCGGCTTCGACTTCACCGTCGAGTACCGTCCCGGCTGCCTCAACACGGTCGCCGACGCCCTGTCCCGCCGCGACATCGACGATGCCACCGACGCCCCCATAGTGGGTGCGGCCCTGTGCATCCACTCCGGGCCATCGTTCGACTACATCGACGAGATTCGCCACGCTACTGCCGAGGCCGTGGATGCGCAGCAGCTGCGTCAGCGCCTGACTGACGGTGAGCTGACCGTGCCATGGCGTCTGGATGATGGACTACTACTCCATGGGCGCCGCATCTTCGTACCGGATCATGGCGACTTGCGCCACCAGGCCTTGTCCTTGGCGCATTCTGCAGGTCACGAGGGCGTCCAGAAGACCCTCCACCGTCTCCGCACTGATTTTTACATTCCAGGGGATGGCGCTCTGGTGCGCGACTGGGTGCGGGCGTGTGTCACGTGTCAGCGGAACAAGACGGAGACGCTCCGCCCAGCGGGCCTACTGCAGCCGCTGGACGTACCAACCCAAGTGTGGGCAGACATCTCCATGGACTTCATCGAGGGGCTACCGAAGGTGGGCGGCAAGTCCGTCATCCTCACGGTGGTCGACCGATTCTCCAAGTACGCGCACTTCATCGCCCTGGGCCATCCCTACACGGAGGCATCAGTGGCACGCGCCTTCTTCGACGGCATCGTTCGTCTCCACGGGTTTCCGTCCTCCATCGTCAGTGATCGTGATCCTGTGTTCACGGGTCGCGTCTGGAAGGACCTCTTTGGGTTGGCGGGCGTGAAGCTCCGCATGAGCACGGCTTTTCATCCTCAGACGGACGGCCAGTCCGAGGTCGTCAACAAGATCATCGCCATGTATCTCCGCTGCATCACTGGGGATCGTCCACGAGCTTGGGTGGACTGGCTGGCGTGGACCGAATACTGCTACAACACGTCCTACCACTCCGCGCTGCACGCCACTCCCTTTGAGGTGGTCTACGGGCGGCCCCCGCCGGCGATGCTACCCTATGCGCCTGGCACGGCACACACTGAGAGGGCGGATGACCTGCTGCGTACCCGCGATGATATACTGGCTGAGGCACGCCAGCGACTTCTTCAAGCTCAGCAGCTGGCCAAGAGGTACTATGATGCACACCATCGTGAGGCGGAGTTTGCGGTGGGCGACTGGGTCTGGCTACGCCTTCTTCACCGGACGACCCAGTCCTTGGACCCGCGCTCCCGGCGCAAGTTGGGGCCTCGTTACGCGGGTCCCTTCCGTGTACTGGAGCGCATCGGCTCGCTCGCGTACCGTCTTCAGCTGCCCGAGGGATCGCGCCTCCACGACGTCTTCAACGTGGGTCTCCTGAAGGCCTACCATGGCGACCCTCCGTCTGCACCACCAGTTCTTCCACCGATTTTGGATGGTCGTCTCGAGCCTGCCCCGGCAAGTGTCGCTCGCGTACTGAAGGCCCAGCAGCGCCGTGGAGTCTGGCATGTCTTGGTGCATTGGACAGGCATGCCAGAGGAGGAGGCGACCTGGCAGAAGCTTGAAGATCTCCGCCATCAGTTTCCAGAAGTTCAGCTCGAGGACGAGCTGTTTGAGAAGGCGGGGAGAGATGTTATGGTCGGATTACAGTATACACGCAAGAAATCGACTAGTGGCTAGTTGTGGGCTTAGCCCAAGGAAATTAGGGGCTTAGCCCAAGTAAATTAGGGTTTAGAGGAGGCCGTCCTCCTATATAAACAAATGTATCCCTTCGTGATTGAATAGACAATAATCAGTATCATACTGTCTCGTCTCCTGAAGGAGACGGGAGACTCCTAGCCCCCAGCCGCACCAAACCCTAGCCGCCGCTCTCCTTCCTCCGCGACGGCGCCTCGCCGCCGGCGCCAAGCCTCTCAACCTCTCCGCCCCCACTTCCACCCCTATAACCTCCGCCCTAAACCAGGTAGAACCCTAGCTTCTACCAACAACACTACCCCTAGCACATCCGCTCAAGCAAACAATCTAGCTTCGAGTAGTAGTGTCATTAGGGACAACACTACTCGTAGCACCTCCGCGGGGACTAACAATCCACACCATTTCTTATATGTTGATTATTATGGTGTTGTGCAAGCTAAATATGTTGGTCCTATTGAGGGTTTCATTTACTATACTATTTGGGTTCCAAAGACCCTTGTTGCTAACATGAAGGGACCCATCTCGGGTCCTAACTCAAGTCAATGATCTCTTGTAGGGCTATGCTTCTGGTGGGACTAAATGGATTCTTGATAGTGGATGCACTAATAATATGACCGGAAGCAAAGAGCTTGTGACGGATTTGCGACCAAATGACATCCAAGCAACCGTCACTTATGGAGACTCTTCCAAGTCTAAGGTATCCGGGTTTGGCAAGGTCGTGGTGGCTCCCGATATCACTATCGTGAACGTCATGCTTGTCGAATCCCTTGGTTACAATTTACTTTCCGTTCGCTCTCTTGGAAAGATGGGTTTTTCCGTCTTTTTCGATGGTGATATTGTGGTCCTTTTGAGGAGCAAGACTCTTAACGTCGCTCACGTGGGACATGTTGAAAATGAGTTGTTCGTGGTGGACTTTTCGAAGTCAACCAACTCTCAAGCAATGTGTCTTTTCGGGAAGGCGGGCGTGGGATGGTTGTGGCATCGCCGCTTGTCCCATGTCAACATGATAACTTTGCAAAGTCTTAACAAAGGTGGCCTTATTGTCGGACTAAAAGAAAATGTTTCCTTTTCAAAGGATCGCGTTTGTAGATTGTGTGTTGAAGGAAAGATGCATGACACGGTGCACAAGGCCAAGACCATTATTTCATCAAAGAGGATCTTGGAGCTTATCCATGTTGATCTCTTTGGTGCCGTACCCGAGGCAAGTCTTGGCGGCAAGAAGTATTGCTTGGTGATTGTCGATGATTATTCAAGATACACTTGGGTTTATTTCTTCAAGTGCAAGAGTGAGACTCAACAAACCATCATCGACTTCTCCAACCAAGTGCAACGTCAACACAATGTGCAAATCATGGCTATTAGGAGTGATAATGGTTCGGAGTTCAAGAACTATACATTGAATGAATTCCTTAGTGAAGAAAGCATTCGTCATCAATACTCCGCCACTTACACTCCTCAACAAAATGGTGTTGCCGAAAGGAAGAATAACACTCTCTTGGATATGGCAAGGACCATGTTGGCGGAGTACACTTCTCCCCAATATTTATGGGCCGAGGCCATATCCACCGCATGCCACTCCTCCAACCGCCTCTACATCCGCAAAGGCTTGGAAAAGACTCCATATGAGATCCTCACCGGCAACAAGCCCAACGTCTCCTACTTCCGTGTATTTGGTTGTAAGTGCTTTTATTTGATCAAAGGTGTTAGGTTGTCTAAATTTCAATCCAAAACTATTGAGGGTATTTTTGTTGGTTAGGGTGCCGAATCCCACACTTATAGAGTCTATGACAAAACCTCACGGATTGTCATAGAATCTTGTAGTGTGGCTTTCGAGGAAAATGATGGCTCCCAAGTGGCGCAATTTCATGTTTCTAATGTAGATGTTGAAATACCTCAAGAAGCCATAGAAAGGATGGGTGTGGGATTTTTTCGCCCCATTGAGGGACACCTTATGGCGACTCGAGAAGGACTATGCTCTACACAAGTGGAGCCCTCCTCTACAATAGAAGAACAAGCCAAGGATCCAACTATTACACCTAACCAAGAACATGTTCAGAACCCTCCTCTCATTGACCAAGTGACTCCGCAAGTCGTACCCACTCCTCTCACTAATGCGAGTCAAGTTCAAGGCCAAGATCATCCATCCTCTTCATCCTCTCCTCTAGTTGAAGAAAGTGTTGAAGATATTGTTGATGATGATGATGATGATCAAGGCCAATTTGGTCAAGATGGGGACCCAAATGATCAAGATGATCAAGTGATCCCTCCTCGCAATAATGAGGAGATCGAAGCCCGTCGCATCAAAAGGATAAGAAGAGATTTGAAGCAAATTGATGCCCAAGACAACAAGGTCGTCGTGCTGCTGGAGTTCCGAGGGATCCTCTACTTCCGCCTCCCTGCTGGATCGAGGGAACGGAGGTCCTCATCAACCGTACGTGTGACCGATCACGGAGGCACCGCCGGATTGCGGTGCACATCTTCTCGCTCTCGGGATCGGTGTGAGTACTACTACGCCAACAACGAGATTTGATCTCGTAACGCTTTGTGTCTTCGAGGGTATGTTCTTCTTAAGACTCTCTCTATGCCCATTGCTTTCATCTCCTATATTAGATCTTGGCCTTTCGAGTGTCTCTCGCGTAGGAATTTTTTTGTTTTCTATGCAATGACCCCTTCAATAAGAAACATCCAACTTCCTGCCCTCAGATATTTCACTTATTATCTTGCTACTAGTATCCTTGATAGGGAGAACACTAGCAACATTTCTAGCTACCACCTTGCTTTTATTGATGCTGCACTTAACCATAGCAAGAGGTATAACCTTGGATCTCTCATTGCTCTCCGCCTAGCTACTTGAGAGCCCATTTATGGGGGCATTATTGCTACACGTATAGCAACTGCTCTAAGCATTCTTGTTGCTCCTGATGATGAATCGATTGCTCCTTATGGACTTAATCTTGCTGCCATGAAGGCTCATCATTATATTACTGCTAGCTCTACTGCTGATCATTTAGTATATAGAGTTTTATTTATTGATCGAGATGAGCGGGAAGTTATTTTGCCGTAGCCTGTTTTGTTCGAAGTTGAAAGGGCACCATGGTCGCGCCCCAAGGAAGATATAGATGAGCATCTGAGCTTGACGGGGTTCCACAAGCAGCAGGAGAGGCGAGATGCGCCTTCTGAGGACTACACCACGTAGTACGTCGGGGCGTCCTCGAGCACATATGAGGAGGAAGGCTTCTCCTCGGCATACTACGGGGGCGCCACCTCATCGTCCCCTTGGGGATTATTTCCACTTAGGCCAAAAGCCTAACCTTGGGGGGGGGGGGAGGTATACCGATATCACACAATCATCTATATATCATTTTCTGTTGGTCCTTTGTATATCCATGTTTTCGTTTCTTTCGTTTGCTTTCGCTTCTTTCGCTTCCTTTTGTTTTTGTTGTTTTGTTATTTCCAAAACACAAGAAGATCAAAAATATTTCTGTTGTTCCTCTTTATTTGTTTCTTTAGTTTCTTTTATTGGTATGCTTTACTTTCTCGTTTCGGTTTAGTATTCAAAAATCCAAAAACATTTTGCTTTGTTTGATTGTTTCTTCTGTTCTTGTCTTAAATTCGAAAACCCGGAAATATTTGTTGTTCTTCTTTGGTTTTGTAAAGTTTGTTGCAGAGTTCACTGGTCTCCCGTATCTCCGTTGGAGTTTGGTTATCATTCTATATTATTCAATCCACACGAGTGAAGAGCAGTAATGATGATTTACGACAATTCAAGTTGTGGTGAGAGGCTGGTATGAACTCTATATGTTTTATTTTTGTACATACACTCATCCATGTGAACATGCTTAATTTGTTCGTGTAAGGTGTATGTTATTTAATAGATGCTTAGTAGTTCATGCTCTCTCTCTCATGTTTAGTTTCAACTTATTAATATAACATAGCATGTCGTATAAATGTTTGCTTGTATTGTTTTATTCATAGAAGAGTATGGCATTGTGTTATCCCCCTCTGATTGTTTCGCTTGAATCGATTTGGCACATGCTCACGCATGCATAAGACTGAAAACAAAAAGTCGATTAAGCCTCGATGATTTATTTTGTCTCAGAGTATTTGTATCACTTTTATGTCCCTGTTAATTTTGTTTTGTCGCAAGCATAATTATGACAGATGTTGCTCTATTGATCGTCGCTCCCCGTCTATTGCTAGTCTTCACATGTACTGAGTATGAGCTCTACTCGTGCATCCAACTCCTAAACACCAAAGTTTCCAAATGTGTCCACTATACCTACCTATAAATGTGGTATTTAACCGCCACTCTAAGTAAATTTATCATGTGCTACCTTTAAAACATTTGAAAAATTATTCATGTTTTATGCCACTGTTTTAGCTCATGAGTACGTAAATAGAGAATTCTTTATCTCACTTGTTGATTAGATTTCACATCCTGGACTAGTGACTTTATCCGCTTATCCAATTGATAGAAGAGCTGGCAGCGGGGTGCCTAGATCCAAATTAATACAACAAATTCTCTTTATTATTTTTTGCCCCTGATTTATCTCTCAAAGCATAACTGTGTAAACAAAAGAGAAAAAGAGATGACCTTCTACACCAGTTGCGTCCTTCAATGGGAGCCTCTCTTGTGAAGTCTAGTTGGCTTGTGACGTACTGTAATTTCTGTTTACCATTAATTGACATAAGCATACACTTTTCTAAAAAATGACACACATTGTACTTTGGTAACCGTAGTGGCCAGGTATAGGGGTGGCCACGTCTTGTCCATGGCAGAGGCGACAAAGATGACACACATTGGACTTTGGTAGCCGTAGTGGGCAGCGTGTGCTCCGACACAGTGTTTGTACCTATACTATGTACATGTATCCCTGGGCACCAGTATATGCGGTGCCCTAGGCCTTCCTGCGCGAGGGACGACGACGCTCTTGCTACTAGCCACTCATTCATTCGCTAATGAGCATAGTTTTAAATAGCAGGCTATAGCATCGTTATAGCGATGCTATAGCGTTGATTTAGCGCCGCTTAGTTGCGCTATAGCGCTGATTTAGCTAATTTTGAGGTAAACGCTATATCCCATAGCCCACTATTTAAAACTATGCTAATGAGAGAGAACACCGCTCTGCGGAGAGCTTCTTCTTCCTCCTCCTCTAGCTAGAATAGCTCAAGGAACAGTTGTGTAACCCGGATATTCCACCATATACAGTCAGACATGCAGGAGTAGAGACTTACCTCCTCACGAGGGCTCTGAACTTGGGTAGAGCGTGTGTGTGCGTTGTGTATTCCGTGTGCGCTTCTTAATGCGCTATCCCTCTCTGGTTCCGATAGCGTCCATCGGTCCCCCTCTTTAGCCATCCTCTGTCGTGATACCACCACGACAGTGCCCGACAACACAGGAGTTGACACGTGGAGTGGAAGGAGCGCGTGTTCGGTTGGCTGACTAAGGGCGTAAAATGCCATTGCGCTGGTAGTCCTTGAAATTTTAACTGTATATAATTACATAATGTGTTGTGCAAGTGCAGCTTGAATTACGAGTTTACGCCTTCTTGGAAACGTGTCTTTGGTCTCGGCACGAGGTATTTCTTATTTTCCTGAAAAAATCATTTCTGCCTAAAATCGGATTGGCACGGTGGACCGCACCTGCCCGAGAGCGTCTAAATAAAAGGACATGCAAACTCCACGCCGCGTTCGTGCTGCTGTGTTTCGAGTCCGGAGGCGGAAAGCAGGCGAGCGAGCAAACCTAACCCTAAGGAGGAAGAAGCCCCAGATCCGCAAGGTAGGCACCGAAATCTACCGGAATTTCTCATCTTTGCAACCGGTCGCAACCCAGCAGCGTTGGTAGGGGAGGAGGGGCGGCCGGGGGTGTCGATTCGTACCGGACCTGTCCTAATCCCTAATCATTCGCAATTTCGCATGCACCAACGACAATGGCGGCGCTTCTTCGACAGGCGGTGGCGAGGAAGCTCGGTGGCTCCCTGGTCCAGCGAGCGGAGGCGCCGGTTGCGAAAAGGCCCGTGACGAGGCGCCTGTACAGCACCGAGGAGGTATCTTCTCATCCAAAGCTCACGTCTTTCACCCCGCATGACTCCCGGCTAGCTGTTTACAAATACCTCACGCGATCAAGGATATAGCGGGGGGATCATCGAATTCTTCACATCACAGCTAGTAACATGTGTGGCTTCTTAATTTGGTATGATATATCTGCTACTATTCGAAACAGGAGCAAAATTATATGCAGCAGAGTAGCCGTTTTAGAGAAGGCAGACTTATTTCCTGGTTGATCATCATCTTAAAAGTTGTCGTCACTTCCGCGTACCCCTTTGGCAAATTGCAATATATAAGATGTTTTAAATTGTTGCTCTGCCGTTTTGGTGTGTTGAGCAATCTCCCACATGTGCCTGCTGCATTTCGTAACACTAGAGTCAATGATTTATTTCCTAAGCAACCCGTGGAGAGGCATAGCTTAACCAAAACTGGCTTATCCTTGCCTCTTGCGTTATTTCGGCTAGTTGGTTTGCACCGCAAATACTCGTCATGGATCCAGCGAGTCGGAAGTTGCATTTCTCACATGAGTGATTCCTTAATTTGGTCTCTCATCTTAGCTGGAAACAAGAGCAGTACTGCCTGCTCGAGGTCGGTAGCGTTGTTGTTAGAGGAAGCGGCCTTATTTCCTGGTTGATCATCACCTTAGGATGATGACTTCCATTCATCATTCCTGTAGCAAATAGTAGAAACACATAAGATGTTTAGTTTACCGCCGCTGTTTTCATATCGTGAACGATATCCTCGCCGGCTTGCTGAGATTCGTTGAGGACCCGCCAATAGTTTACTGCCAAAGTATAGCATTATTAAGGAGGGAGCCTCATTTTCCTGGTTGATCATGTCATCATCCCTTCATCAAATAGAAATACGTAAGATGCTTAATTTGTCGCTGCAGTTCTGTTATCTTGGATCACGTGTTTCCTCTTCTGCTTGCTGTAATCCCTGATACTAGCCAACCATTTACTTCCTATAAGCATGCCAGTAACTAGCGCAGCCAAGCACTTGCGAAATCTTTCCGGCTCTGTAAATTGATACTACAAGTAATCCACTGAACATGGCCCTTAATTAGCAACACAATCATATCTGTAAATTGATACTACAAGTAATCCTTTGCTGTATCTGTGATTCTGTATCATACCCCAGTTCACAGTATTGTTCTTATTAGGACTTAGCTAATGATATGTTTAAATCAATGATCATTATCTACATGCATCCAGGGTGTATCCGAGGGGAAGAAGACAACACCAGGTGCCCCTAAATGGTACAATACCCAACATGTGCACGTTTAAATCATTTCCCTATTTCTTCTTCATTTGGTGTTTGACTGGAGTTGATATAATCTCATTTGGGACCTAACTAATACCTGCAGGCAACAGCCTGTAGAAAGATTCGTCAAAGGTGTGGGATTCGTTGGTCGATGCGGTACCTTTGTGATACATATTACGCTGGTTGGTGTACTGGTCTCTCAATGTCCGCCTTTCTGCAAAGATTATTAGACCGAGAAGAAGAATGCATGTTTTATGGTTGGAGGGCTAGTGCTCTGAACTTGTTATCCATCACCTACTATTTTATCACTATTCTGAGAATGCTTATGATATGCATGCTAGAACTTAAGTATTCACTGATCTGACTCTTGTATTCGTCAACTTCTCTTGAACGAGGATTGTATGTGTGAGCTTGCTTGTCTGACGGTGTATGTTATCACATCTATCTATCTATCTATCTAATTTATGAGTTTGAGTGCATGAAACCTGGGATGTCCCCAGCTGGAGTCGATGGATGCCTGATCGAGATGGAGTGAGCTTGCTAGATGTCATCTTAAATGGTGACTTGAGTCCCGTCTCAGTAATATGGTTGCTCGCTCATGGGTAAAGTAGTATAGCACCCCCTTCGTCCCCAAAAGGATGTCGTGGGGATGAAATGGATTAGAGACTAAAGTCAATTTCTCTTCTCTACTATCTAAAAGAAAATTTTGATTCCTTCAACTGTCTACAGCCTCGTCCCGTCGTCAAGCATGCCATCCTGTCCCTCGACCCTCCACGTCCCGTCAAACGGAATTAATTACGGAATCAATCACTCAAAATCAAATCAAAAGCCAGGAATCAATCATGTGTCTGCAATCCCATATGCGTAATAACCGGGTTCGCAATCCCCTCCGATTCCGCGGACCGCGCTAACCGTGGTAAAACCACAGCAGCGGGCGTCATTCCTTCAACCGTAAATAATTTTGTTAGTCAATCTTCACTACCATCGTGCGCGCAAGAAAAAGAAACGTCCACACACAGGCGAACAAAATTATAGCCAAACAATCCGTTTCCCACATCCCTGACTCCCTCTCGGGAGAATCGACTCTCCTTCCCTACCCCCACACACTCCTTTTCTTCCGCCGCCGAGATCCAAGTGCTCCTCACCGGCCGGCCACCCAAGACCTTTCTGCTCATCATCCTACTCTTTACACGCAGCTCCCTCTCCCTCTCACCTCCTAGCCCTACTTGAAGACCTACCCATCCCCTCCATGCGCGATCCCGATCCAAGATTGGTGTCGCCTCCACTGTCCCTTCACTCTCCTCCGCCCCCACCAGTGCATGGAGCTCGCCTTTCTCTATCACGATGATGGACAGTAGGGCTGTGCGCTGCTTCGCCCAACAACAGGGAGGCGCCTTTTGCGTGTCAGACGGGTGGGTCGTCCAAGCTGGTCGCCCATCGCGTGACCACATCGCCATCGTCTTGCATGGTTTGAGTTTTACTTATTTTTCTAAATCAATATCAGATGCCTCCTTGGGCTCTGCGTAAGAGATTTTGTACCTTCCTTGCACTACTGGAAAATCGAACGTCGCCGAGTCACACAGGCTTTGCCGAGTGCCAAATCACGGGCCACTCGGCAAAGCGCTGCGTACGCCGACATACGCCCCAAAAACACTCGGCAAAGCGTCACACTCGGCGACCATCTCGTATGCCGAGTGTGCTCTGCATCAGGCACTCGGCAAAAAGGAAACACTCGGCGTAGCGTGTTGTTGCCGAGTGTCAGGTGCAGGGCACACTCGGCATACAAATAGATAACGGCAAAATAGCTCGATACACTCGGCAAAAATAAGACACTCGGCAAAAGGTGGAGACACGTGGCGAACCGTGCGTTTCGACCGTGATGGAACGGTGGCGTTGGTTCGCCGAGTGCTTTCGTAACGGGGACTCGGCATACTAATACTGTTTGCCGAGTGCCACTGTGCACCACTCGGCAAAATCGGCTCTGAAAATTTCGTGCCTTCGCGCCACCCCTTCCCGCGTAGTTTTTTGAATCTTTGCCGAGTGTCATGGTTGGTACTCGGCATAAATTTTTTCCCTCGAAAGATTTTCCCTTCGCGCCAACTCCTCCCGCGCAGTTTATAGCTTTGCCGAGTGTCCCGTGATATGACACTCGGCAAAGAAGTGAAACAAGCACACAATCCGTGTGCCTACCTTTGATCCACCGGCTCACAATCACCTGAAAGATCCAACGGCTCCGAAGACCTCGAAGAAAACACACGATCCGTGTGCTTCTTCTCACTATATAAACACATGCATCTAGCTCGTTAGCACATATCTACAACCCAGCACACTCTTCCATTTCTTCGCGCCAACTCTTCCATGTCTTCCACCGTACCCACTTTAACCTACTCGGAGGCGGAGGAGCTCTGCGCCTCAAACTACCCCTGCCCTCCCGGGTACGGCGTCCCCGCCGGGTGGATGCTGAGCGTCGGAGGCGTGCCGGTCCCTCCTGTCCCTCGAGGTCTGGCGCGCCGGGCGGCCATCACGAACCACTACTACTTCGAGCTGACACCGGAGCAGCGGACGTATCCCCAATGGAATCCCAACTACCGCGCAGGTTGGGACGTCTTCTTCTTCAATCGGCGTGAGAGGGCGCTCGCCAGGTACGAGGAAGAAGGCCCGCCTCCTTCGAACTTCAACGAGGCTGGTCGTCGGCTGTGGTGGCGCGGCCGGACTCTCCAGGGCGTCATGAACTACATAAGGAACGGCGATAACCCCCGCCTGCGCTACCCGCAGTCCAGGCGTGCTCCCCCATCTGACGACAGCGACGACGGCGGCGGCGACTTCGACGACTACGAGTACATGTATTATACGCCTAGGCAGGAGTATGACTAGACCTGAGCCAGAAGATGGCTGGGACAAATGGTTTGTCCATGTATCCTAGAATGTTTAGATCCACGTACTGTCGTGTATCCCGCTTCCTTCGAATTTCAATCTAGTCGTAAAATTCAAAAATAATCGTAGTGGTGTGTGTTCAAGTGTCATGTTAGTCCCAAGGACACCCTTGACACATGGCATGGCAAAACATTGGTTTAGGTGGGATCCCGACGCTCCGGGTCCCCTCTCCGGAGATACCCTAGCCCCGGTGTAGAAAAAGACGGAACCGGCGTCTAGCCCCCTCTGCGTGAGCCGGAAGTGGGTAGCAAAGTGGAACTATTTGGTTGGTTGTGTCATGGCGGGGGCGGCAGCGGCGACACGCGCGGCGCGACGATTGGCCGGCCAGGCTATAAAAATGGTGCCCGCCCCCTCCCCGTACGCACAGTCTCGACTCTCTCCTCGCCGTTCTTTCCCCACCCTCGAACCTCGCCGCAATGGAGAACCTCTGGGACGCGTGGCCCGAGAACGACGACGTCGAGCTGCCGCCAGCGCAGCAAGCGGCGCTGGAGCCGCATGTGGTGGCGCCGGAGCCGGTGGCGCCGGAGCAGCCACCCGAGTACGACGAGGCGCGAGAAGCGCGGCGAGCCGCCCGCCACTGGAGACGCGAGGTGAGGAGGCAGCCAGTGTGGCCCGAGCAGCACGCCGGGCTGCACTCGTTCGAGACCTCGCAGAACGAGGAAGCGTACCGCGAGGTGCGCGGCGTCCTCGAGCAGGCCGCGGCGGCGGCGGAGGCGGCCGCCGTTCGTGCCTCCCTGGAGACGCACCAGCGGGAGGAGGCGGCGCGAGCGGTGCGCCGCCAGATGGCCCAGCGCGCTGCCCTCTACGAGGCCGACCGGCAGGCTGCGCTGCAGAGTGAGCGGCGGCGCAACCGCCCGCCCTCCGAGCAGGCGCAACTGCACCGGCTGCGCCTGCAGGCCCGAGCGGAGCGGGCGGAGCAACGCCGTCTCGCCGCGGCGAGCCAGGACGAAGCCGGCCCCTCCAACCAGCACCGCCACGACGACGTCGCTGATGAAGACGACGATGCGTAGGCGTAGGGGCAGTCATCGAGTAGTTTAAATCTCCTATGTTTTTAGTTGAAATTTTTCGTACTAGCTTAAATTCGCGCCGAATATGTACGCACTTTCCGAATTTCAATAAAATTTCGCCTGTTTTCATTTTGCGTTTGTTTGGGCCGCTTAGTCCCAAGGGACACCCTTGACAATGGTAGGGCCCACCTACTTGCAAGATTCCCCCCGTTACGTCAGATCCGTGAGTTTCGGGGTGTGAGCAGTCCTGGAACCCGCGAGAGAGAATCCGACGTCGGTGAGGCCCCGGCACAGAGAGTGATGCTATCTTTGGAACACAACACCCATGATACAATCTAGCACACATGGCATGGCAAAACATTGGTTTAGGTGGGATCCCGACGCTCCGGGTCCCCTCTCCGGAGATACACTAGCCCCGGTGTAGAAAAAGACGGAACCGGCGTCTAGCCCCCTCTGCGTGAGCCGGAAGTGGGTAGCAAAGTGGAACTAGTTGCTTGGTTGTGTCATGTTAGGCCCAAGGAACACCCTTGACAATGGTAGGGCCCACCTACATGCAAGATTCCCCCCGTTACGTCAGATCCGTGAGTTTCGGGGTGTGAGCAGTCCTGGAACCCGCGAGAGAGAATCCGACGTCGGTGAGGCCCCGGCACAGAGAGTGATGGTATCTTTGGCACACAACACCCATGATACAATCTAACACACATGGCATGGCAAAACATTGGTTTAGGTGGGATCCCGACGCTCCGGGTCCCCGCACCGGAGATACACTAGCCCCGGTGTAGAAAAAGACGGAACCGGCGTCTAGCCCCCTCTGCGTGAGCCGGAAGTGGGTAGCAAAGTGGAACTAGTTGCTTGGTTGTGTCATGTTAGGCCCAAGGAACACCCTTGACAATGGTAGGGACCACCTACTTGCAAGATTCACCCCGTTACGTCAGATCCGTGAGTTTCGGGGTGTGAGCAGTCCTGGAACCCGAGAGAGAGAATCCGACGTCGGTGAGGCCCCGGCACAGAGAGTGATGGTATCTTTGGAACACAACACACTTGATACAATCTAACACACATGGCATGGCAAAACATTGGTTTAGGTGGGATCCCGACGCTCCGGGTCCCCTCTCCGGAGATACACTAGCCCCGGTGTAGAAAAAGACGGAACCGGCGTCTAGCCCCCTCTGCGTGAGCCGGAAGTGGGTAGCAAAGTGGAACTAGTTGCTTGGTTGTGTCATGTTAGGCCCAAGGAACACCCTTGACAATGGTAGGGCCCACCTACTTGCAAGATTCCCCCCGTTACGTCAGATCCGTGAGTTTCGGGGTGTGAGCAGTCCAGGAACCCGCGAGAGAGAATCCGACGTCGGTGAGGCCCCGGCACAGAGAGTGATGCTATCTTTGGCACACAACACCCATGATACAATCTAACACACATCAGGGCGGCCTCACCCTCACCGGCATCGTCCAGAGAGAGGTAAATAACCGTTTCAATGCAATGTTCTTTGTAACTTTATAGGTTTTTGCTAATATAATTCTGCTTTCAATTGTAGGCCGAGAAGGGCAATGAGATCACTCGCATGCAGGCCTTCCGTAGGACCCGGACCCCCAAGGTGCTGAAACCTGATGTACCGGCTGATCAGCAGTGGATCAACTCGCAAACCGGCAAGAAGTGGGAGAAGTACGTCGAGAAGATGAAGGAGAAGCACGGCCCTGAGTGTGACCCCTTCACGGCCCCCTATGATCCACAGGTTGCTATGGTTGCGGGAGAGGGTCGAAGGAACGGCAGATTTGCCTTCGCCAATGGCGCCTTCGATACCACAGGTACACCCACACTCTCCCAGATCCGTGCGAGGTCGGTCAGCTCATCGCCCTCTATCGAGCGCCGCCCACGGCCAGGACTAGATGCCATCGCCGCTATGCAGGTACAATCATTCTTCAGCACCCGTATATCTTGTTTCCGTTGCGCAATTGTTGACATTAAACATCCCGTAGGATGAAGTTGATGAAAACAAGCGGATCGCGAGGGAGTCCCAAGAACAGGTCCAAAGAATGGCGGAGCAGATGAGTAGCCAGCATGCATGGATGCAGGCAATGATGCAGGTATTATTTTCACTATTTTAGTTCCATTCATCATTATATGCGTGTAAACTCACCGGTCTAACTCTTTTCATCTTTGCAGATGGTCAGCGCTCTTCCACGGGATCCATCAGCTCCTCCTCTACCTCCTCTACCGCCGTTCAACATCAACTTGGTAAGTTGGCTTGCAGCTTGTTAACTGATTCATTTTTCCAGCTTAGTCGGCTAATATGGATCTTTATAGGGAAATGCTTCATCATCGGGAACCCAGAACATGGACCAGGACGGCGATCGAGCTGGCGGTGACGAGTCGGCTCCGTAGACCTCCGTCATAGTTCACTTAGGATCCCGTCGTTCTTGTGGCAACAAACATGAACTTGTCGACTTTTGAACTACTTAGGATGCTTCTACGATGATGCTTAAACATTTGTGACATGTATTATATGCTTATGGAGATATTTGGTGCATTTGTAGCTATTTTGGTGCAAATATGTGTTTGATGTTATGCATTTGTTGCTATTTTGTTGAAAGATGTATGGTTGGAGTGTTCTGGTACTGAATATTGTGAAACCAATACAATTTTTGATCTGTTTGCAGGGATTGAAGCAAATGCAGCAAGCTGCTGTAAAATTTGCAACGTCTTTGCCGAGTGTTACACTCGGCAAAGACCCAAATGGTCACTATGCCGAGTGTTACACTCGGCAAAGAGGTTGCCCAGGCGACCAAATGGCACCTGGGAGCAAGTCTTTGCCGAGTGGCCCCAAAACACTCGGCAAAGTTTGCTCCCAGGTGCCATTTGGTCGCCTGGGCAACCTCTTTGCCGAGTGCGACACTCGGCAAACTCTTGCTCGGCGTACACGGAGGGGGACTATGCCGAGTGTCACGACACTCGGCGTAGGCCTCACTCGGTGGAGTGAGCCCGCTCGGCGAAGCGACACTCGGCAAACGCACGCACTCGGCGAAGAGGTTGCCAGCTTTGCCGAGTGCCACGACACTCGGCGTGTAGGCCGCTCGGCGAACAGGGCCTGCCTCTTTGCCGAGTGTCGTGACACTCGGCGTACAGGCCACGTGGCGCCACCATAGACGCCTTGTGTCAGGCTCTTTGCCGAGTGTTACACTCGGCAAAGCCTGACACGTGGCGCTACCATGGACGCCTGGGCCCAGGAACTTTGCCGAGTGTTGCACTCGGCAAACCGTCGAGCACCGTTCCGTTACGTGGCTAAGGACGGAACCCGTTCCAGGAAACGTTGCCGAGTGTTCACACAAAATACTCGGCAAAGATTTCGCCGAGCACCCCGTGGTCTGACACTCGGCGAAGTTTCGATTGCCGAGATGTAAGACGCCGAGTGCTGTGTGCCGAGTGTGGGACTCGGCAAAGAGGTCGCCGAGTGTTTTTCGCCCTTCGCCGAGTCTTTCTGATACTCGGCGAAGTGCAGGAATCCAGTAGTGTTGATACCAGCTTTCAACTGAAACATCTTTTGTGTTTTCAGTATTGCGAGTGTTCAGGTTTCTCTTGGGTGAGGCCGTGAATGTACTGCTTGATTGATTAGTCTCACCATTATCATGCGGAGTTTCATCACTGCTAATCGCAGTAGTCAGAGTACCATCTTGTTCAGGATGGCTGACATCTTGCTCCAATTTTGAAGATTCATAGAAATATAGATGTGTTGTTGTACTATTAATCATCTCTAGACTGAATTTATTTCCATGGTTATGAAGACTGCAGAGGTATTCATTAGAAATAGTCCTTTCAAAAAGTTTTCCATCATCCACTTGAACATCATAAGTCGGAATAGTTACATCCACACTAACACCATTCATCAACATATTAACCATTTCAAGGACCATGTGAGCTCTTTTTTATGAGATTTTGCAGGGTGGGATTTCTTGGCTGCTTGCCGACAAGCTGCACATGGATGATCGATGCTGGTCCTCGCGTCCTGCTGCTAGGCACGGACATGCTGGACGACAACACCATCAGCTAAGGTGTGGATCGATTGCGGTATCCACGGACCAACCCTGTTGCTATCTACAAATGGTAGCTTTGTTGTGTGCACTATGCATGTTTCGGGTCAAATGTGAGGAATAGGTTAGTGAAATCTTGCTAGGAATATCTTGTGTCTTGTGCTAAGCTTGAATACATGTTGGTACTCAACCTTTGTGTTCAATTTTACTGTACAAAAAAATTCACATCTTTTATTAGTTCACTTGAAAGTTTTAAACTGACATTTGTCACATTCATGAGCGATTGCAGTCCATTAAATTTACATAGGGACACCTAATGTATTTTGAATGATTTGGTTTAATGGGACATTTTCCGGTGACACAAGCTATGTGCACATGCCTAATCTTACCAACAATGCCCACCTTCTATTTTGCCTTCTTTATTTATTGAAAAACCTTTTTGTGCCTTCTTCATAAATAAATGGACATTTTTCAAGCATTATTGACATGGGTTCATAGTGTCAATAATGATCTGAGGAGCTCTACAACTTATTCCTGAGACTGCATTCCAAGAACTGAAGCCTCTTGATTTGCAGATCGCCAAAAGTTTGTTGTCATCTAAATTTCACCAGATCGCCAAAAGTTTGTTGTCATCAAGTTTCAGAGTTTGCAGCGTGTTAAAATATAGCATAATCCAAATCAAATACAGTCATAAAGATTTACACGACATTTGTGTACATAGCTAGCATGTTCTACAGTGAATTCATGTGGGAACAGATAAAATTATGACATTTTCAGCATTCGTATGTGACGACACTTGATACCATATTGAATGTAACCAAAATTGACATCATTAAGAGATGCATGGATGAGAATATGGTTTTGTTCAATCAGCTGATCATGCTAATTAGGTAGCGGAGGTTCGTCCATTATCACTAATTAAGTTGATGTTCCACCTCTTATGGTTTGGTTCATACTTCTACCAACCAGTTAATGTTGGACAGGACGACGTATCATTTATTTGTACCATAGCCCATGTAAGAACTGATCTCATTATTTGTTTGATATGAGATGATTAAAAAATGTGAAGGTTACGCCTATGCATTGCAATGTAACACTTCATATGTAAATTTAACCCGTATGATCTTCCAGCCTATCTTTTTATGCATAGAATAAAATTGTTGGTTAGTTTGGAATGCTCGATGAACTTCCAGGTTGCATCTTATATACAGGAAACTATATATATTTTTTTAATTTACATGAGTATATTTGTAAACATGGTTATCTATTATTTTGGTGATGTACAATTTTTTCAACGACTTATCCGGCTATACGAACGAAACTACATTTGCAAGGTATGCTTTTGTATCCTAAATCTCCGTCACCGGATTAAGTTTTCATCGAATAACTCACCCCGTCACTATTTAATCCTGGTCCAATTGGTCCTTCCGATGTGTGTATCGCCTGCCACCTCGCCCTCACTCATGGCTTCCAAGCCCAAGCCAGAATTAGTTTTTCTTTGATAGTCGAGTTCATCTTAAATGAATAATTGTGCCATGTATGTTGTTTTTATGAAACCATGGGATCATGCTCAATATTACTAGAAAATAATATTCTTCTTAACTTCAAGGAGTGAGGTATTAAAGTGACATACCGGTAGAAATTTCATTTTTTTTCATATGGGTTGAGATTACTTCAAATGTAAAGTTTCTTTCTAGAAAAATAAGATGCTACTATTTCTTCGAGTGATAAATTATTATTTTTGAAACCTTCTTGTTTTGTCTTTTAGGGTGTTACAATGTTTGCTAGCTACACCGAGGGTGAGCCGGTGTGGTGTGCCGGTGTGGTGTGCCCCAAAGGATCATAAACAACGCTGGCACAGAGGACGAGTGGCAAGTTAAAGAGGCAATAGTTGTACGCTTGCTTTTACTTGCTTGTGAGCGAACATGAATACTATATACATTTTGTGTTTTTCATTCTTCTGGATGAAGTGATGTATTTTCTCTCAATTCTGATTCAAGATGGACAATGAGGTTTGTTGTCTTGTAAGTGCTTGAGTAAGCATGCCCAAATTATGAACCGATAGTGCAAAGATTGTGACCGGTAATGTGAGGTATACGTGCTTGATTAATTCAGCTGCATTATACCGAGTGCAATGGCGATTTGAACAGAATATTTCAAAGACTGCGTGTCGATCAGTCTGTATACACTTCAATTTCCACATTCAGTTTTTCTCGGTCAGATGACATCACACTAGGGACATTTTCTTGAAGAATCTGAGCCATATTATTCATAGTTGAAGCAAAAAAATTATACTTCCTCTTGTGCCAAACATAGAACTAATTTAGAACAAAATAAGACCAGAATCATTATAGATTTTGTGCAGGTGATAATGATTTTTTTCAAGCTGGTGATCCTCATATTGTCGAATATCGATGATATATTCTGTCTGTGGTGCTTGAGAATAAAATAAAGACACCGAAGAGGCTACCCGTAGAGTTCTTTTTAAAAATATCCATGTCCTTGAAAATTTCTAGCTTGTTGCTCATGCATTTTTTTCTCTAGCCAGTTTGATTTTTTTTCATCCTATCTCTGATTTTACTTACACCCATTTTCTCTAAATACTGAATTGTCCCATGCCTTATTAACTTACAAAACTAGATGACACCCCGCGCGTTGCTGCGGGACATTTGTTATAATAAGTTGCTATGTGAAATGTTTCTCAGTGTTCTGAGGTCAATCACTATTCATATCTATGTATGTCTTTAAAGACCAAGATTTTATATAGCTCTAGGATCAATTTGTAAATAATAGAAAATATAAGCTCAATATATCTTAATAACCTATTTTTAAATACACATAGACCGAACAATTGTATGTGTAGAGAAAACCGAAATCTTCACGATATGTGTGACAACAACTGAAGCAATGTTGTTGTGTAAGAGAAAACAAAAGCCTTCACCATATCTGTGGCAATTGAAGCAATATCGTTCCAACGAACATTTGTTTTACTTTTATGAAAACACAAAAGGGCAGCGTGCGAAAAGTAGTAGTAGCATCTTTCTTTTTATATCAGAAATAACTTACTTGCCTATCATGAATCATCCGATATGCAATCTATTGTCAGAATAATGTCAGCAGAAAATAAAACCAACCAATAGACAATGGTGATAGTGGAACACCAAAAAGGTTTAAAGTAGAACAATTCTGATCTGGCTACGAAATCCTGCCAATGAGTTTTGAAGAATTTTTTCCTTCAAGATAGAACCTTGAGAGAGATCAGACTGCAAAATAATATAGTCGAAATTAAATTAAGTCGTTGCTCGTGAATACTCACCTTGCAAGCAAACAAAAACAAAGATTAATTGCAAGAGCTCCTTTCATTAAAAGTGTTGCTCCATAAAAACACAGTATGAAGCCGTAAATCCGCCGAGAAGTTAAAGGTGCAATATCACCTGAACATTACACAACAGAGTTGGGCATACGGAAAGCTAAATGTATTATGGGGAAATTAAGTGTTTCCATATGATGGTAGTTAGCTTTCCATACATCCGAATATAGTGTTGTGAATGGAAGAGATGCATCAGTCACCATACCAGAACGGGAAACAACAATTGTAATGGAGGTTTGACTCATATAGAAATCAAAGAAGCCTGAAGAAAAAACAAAAAAGAAAAAAGAGAGGGTGTGAGGTTGGTAGAGATCAGCCAAAGCGGCATGTAGTGCATCATCCAACACTCCATTAATCTGCCATATAACGTACCTGACCGGAGAATATATAATTAGCTAAAGATCCGATCCAAATATCTTACTTAACAGTTAACACAAACCAAAGATTAAGCGCTGAGATTGGGCATACCTTGTCACTGTAGATGATGTCTCCCTTGTGCAGGATCCTTGCGATCAGATTAACAGAACGTTTGTGACCTTGCAAATATACACATGAGCTGGTCCTCCGTCATCCACAATCCAAAGCTAGCCGCCGCCGCGCTGCATGCTAGGCCATAAGACCCCAGGAGACCATCGCCCCTCTGCTGGTAGTTCAATGCCTGTGAGGGCCGACTGGGTTGGTACAGAATTCGTACTTTGAAATTAAGGAGGACGAATTCGTCTACAATGCCTCTGGCATGCTTGTGGAATTCGTAGGCGATGAATCGGGTGGCTTCCAATGGTGCGTGCAGGAGGGAGGCAGAAGAAAAACATACTCCTGAATGTGTATTTCACCTGGTTGTTGCTACAAAGGGCAACATGGCAGGGTTATGATGCAGGAAAGAGGCTGCAGCCTCCATTGTGGCGGGTAGTGGACTGGTGGCGGGGTCAGCAGAGCTCGCGATGTGGCGCCGACGAATACACTCTGATACACGGGGAGTCGGGGAGGGGGGCGCCTGCAGAATGGCGTTTTGGGTATCTCGTCGGTGAGAAATCATGCGCGCCGGAGATGTGCGAAGAGTGATGGGATTTAATGTCTCTCCGGGCAGGGAATCTGTTAGGATTGGAAGCTGATTGGTAGAAGAAGAAACGTATGCGAGAAATTAGTGGCAGCTGTTCTCACAGGATGGAGTGGAAGAGCCAAAAGAGGCAAAGCAAAAAAGAAAGAAACACACGATCCGAAACTGATGTATTGAATAGGTGAGATGACGGGCCTTGCATGCACAGGAAGAAAACAGTCGTGGGGATGATGTATTAACCGGACTAACTGTGACGTGGCTTTAGAAGATGACGTGGAAGACTAATGATGTGGCATAGCTGCATGTAGAGAGAAATACCTCTAGTGGGGTGTTCCTATTTAGATATAGAAGATAAAATCCAGTTTTTTGATACGTGATCACATTAATAGTAAAATGACAGAGAATGAAAGTGATGGGTTCGCAGTCATGGTTAACCTACTAGAATGTTACACCCCATTGCAACTCACGGGCATATTGCTAGTTACGTGTAAATCACTACACCATGGACCAATTGTGGGGGCACATTTTCTGCCGGGAAAGGTCACCTAACCCGGCAATGGAACTGCCGGCAAAGGTTTTTTCCCTGCTGTTGCACCTGCCCGCTATAACCCTGCCGGCAAATATCTTTGCCGGCTGTTTTTTATTTGCCGGCAGTTAGTCTGCCCTCAACGTTGTAGTTTTGCCGGCAGTCCTGTTTCTTTCCTGGCAGATAGATCAGCCTGCCGGCAAAGAGATGTGCCGGCTGTTTGGAGTATTGCCGGCTGCTAGATTGCCCTAAAATATAATTATTTTTGCTGGCTGTTCCTATAACAACTACCGGCTGTTTGGACTTTTTCTGGCCATTGAATTGCCCTCTAGTATCAAGACTTGCCGGCAGTTCAATCAACACACATATTATACCCGTAAAAAAACATATATTATAGCAAAATATAGTACAGTTATGCCAAGAGTGAAACATTTTCAGGATTCATGCAATTCTTCCACAAGTGAACATTGCCAGGATTCATTGTTTAGTACATAGGCTCATATTCGCGATACAACGATCAAGTAAAATTCAAAATAAACACACTTCATCAACAATACTACACAAATGTTCCTAACATATTAACTCATCAAAGTAAACAAAAGCATCCAGCAAGTACTGATTCCGAACCAGATCAAGGGGGAATCATTAACCTTATGCAGCAACTCCTGAAAAATGAAGGTGATAGATGGGATCAGAAACCCATGTTCTAAAAAGGCTATCATTAATATACATCATATAACAGAAGCGATAACAAGTCTGAGCATGAAGAAGATTCAGCATCATTCATATATTAACACAAATGTACTTCAGCATGAGAAGGCGCACATTATATTGACAATTACTAGCCTGGTTGAGGATAAAGCAGCAAAACATTAGAGCAATCTTCTAGTCCTGGAATTGACTACGAAATTATGCTAGATGTACTAGTGCTACAATACATGTAGAATATCATGCTTCCACTAGCCATGGAACAACACTGTATCAAGAAAAATATGTCGAGCACTTAAAAGAGCTAAAACAAATTGAGCTAGATGTACTAGTTCTACAAGACATGCAGAATATAATGGTTTCTCTAGCTATGGAACAACACGGTATCCAAAAAAATGTTGACAATGAACTAGGTGGTAGGAAGAACATGAAAGCAAAAGTTGGATTTGTTTCTTTTACCAAGCCCGCCATGGAGTAATCCCTAATTGTACCACCAGACACTACCTTATTATCAGTGTACACACCATCCACGCCGCACAACACTCAAAGGAGCACCTCCACGTGGCGAGCTTCCTTGTGTTTTTTTTTGTATTGGCACTAAAATAATAACCAAAGAAATCAGTCAGATATCACACAAATACTAGAGTGTTTTTATATGCCAAATTCAGATAAGTAATTTGATATCATGGACGCCAACACTAAGCGCAACAACTAAGAGTGCATAGTACCTATCAAGCATCAACCTCGAAATTCCCCTAAGGCTGAAATGGACATTGCAATCGTTTCTCATCTTCTAACTACCTGAAAGCGACCCTTATGGCAGCAGCAGATGCTGCACCTGACGAGATGCCGACATGCACTACATACATACATCTTCAGCATTCCTAAACACATCTATAGACGATGAGAAACTAAAATGTAGGCTCCTACTACTACTTTACCAATACATATCATGAGATTCGCCTATGGCAACAACAATGAGAAACAAGCGTACATACGGCAGACTGGCTTAGGATTCTGCTACAATAAAAGAAAACGACGGAACAGGAATCCAAAGAAAGTAGAACCACATCGAAATCCCAACACATATATTGTGCCAAGGAACACAAAAGAGAGCTGGTTGCACTCATATCACCCAACATGCAGTGAGACATTTCACAAACATAGTGAAACGAAATAACTTCAGAACCTGCAGTTCTATCAGAATATTGGTAGCCAGTACAACCTGATCCACTGGTTGATTATCACTGTGTACTGGGCTGAGATCTTCATCACCTCCAGCATGAACCACTCCTCCTTGGCATGGGACATCTCTGTTGACATGATCTTGGTGAAATCCACGAACTGCAGTTAAGGAGGACCATTAGGTGGAGACTGGGTAAGTTAGAACACAGCATGAGCATATGTCCTCTTGCAGAAACAAGTGATTATACATATGTGATGATGCTACATCACACCTGGAACTTATGAACCGGAGTAGGTTATCGTGTATGTGCACCAGATCGTCTTGCCATGGCCCATCGCCAACTCGAACGAGGACAATGGACAGAGGGAAATGACTACAAACAGATACAGGGCATGTATCATTCCCCAAATTGTCCGATTATGTGTTAATTTCTTCACAAGGTATTAATACTCTAATAAACAATTGGTTCATAAGTTATGCAGGTTTTATAAACATCTACTTTAGCCTTTGGCTGTTACGACCTGTACTATTTACCTGCCATGTATGAGGGCCCGAAGAATCTTTCCTCTATGTAGTTTTCTGATATTGTTTCTTCAGGGGTGCTTGCACAATGAGGACATGAACATCCTGGAACCTGGGTTGATACCAGGTTTTCCACCAGAGAGAGTATGTTACTTTCAGTAGGCTCGACACCAATAACATAGAAACAAGATAACTGTATGACAAATATAAATATGTTGACACAACAAAGTAGGATTTTTTCAGGCAAAAATTGAAGAAACCTTGAGATTTTTGTGCTCATAAATACCAGACAAAGAATGCCAACTATGGCATATATGTTCTGTCTAATACAAGATAATCTGACCTATGAGAATTTTTTCTGGAGCAGATAACTAAGGTAAACAAAAATCATGTATTTGCTTTCATAGTGGTCAAAAGTGTAAGTCATTGAGACGTCGAACAGCCTATACCAACTGCAAACCGAGTACCGCAATAAAGACCAGATGATTTGTCCTAATTCAGTCTGATAGTGACTCATGACAATATTTTACACAAAATGCAGCACGTTAATCAATCCATGCACTCTGACCATAGGAAAGCACCAACAGCAATGCAACATCACGGGTGACAATGAAAAGGCAAGGCGAAGAGTTATACCTTGTCCTTGGTGATGGCCTCCTCTTTGATCGAGCGCACGTTGTTTGCCTAAGAAGAGCTGACCTCATCGGTTTCTGCTCAGGCTAGATGGGCAGTCTTAGGGCCTCTTTGGATCAAAGGATTCTCAAACCAAGGGAATGGTAAAAATAGAGGATTCAGGTGCATGCCATCTCTGTTCCTATGGAATCCCAAAACAGAGGAATTGACAATGGAAGAGCCTTTGGCTCCACCGTAGGAATTGTACAGGAATCCCAAGCATTAAAATACTAATATTTTGAGTTTCTGCTATTCAAACTTATAACGGCTAGTGCATCCAACTGTCCAGGTATCCGTTGGCATGAGTTGCATAAATAGCCTGGTGCCTTTTCTCACTCTACACTGCACCAGCTAGCTCGTTCCGTTTTTCCTCCACTCACCAATTCTCTCTATCACGTTAGCATCATCTTGCATCTCCTGCACTCATTTTTTTCAACTTTCCGTTGCCGAAGAAACCAACAACAAGGTTAGTGCTCATCTCCTCTAGCTGAATAATAAACTTTTCTGCTATTCAATTTGTGAGGAATTTACATGGTTTCATCCAATACATTTACAGCTGCACACAATGAATCCGATTTACCGTCGTAGAACGGAGAGTGACGATGAATTCGTTAATTTTGTACTTCCTACTTTAGAAGATACATCACAACCTTCTTCCAGTAAAAACCCAATGCACACATCCAAACTTTCGGGGGCTTGGCGTGTCCAAGAAATATTAACAGGACATGAGATCTTGTGCAAAAGGACTTTCCGCATGGAGGTTGGAATTTTTCAAGCACTTGTTGATAAGTTACGTGAGAAAAAATTCCTTGCAGATTCAACAGTATTAGCAGTAGAAGAGCAAGTAGCTATACTTCTGTATGCAGTAGCCAAAAATGCAACAAATGAATCACTGCAAGACTGGTTTCAGCACAGCGGAGAAACAATTAGTCGTCGTTTTGGATTAGTGCTTGATGCAATCACACGGCTCACAAGTGTCTATATATGTCCACCCTCCCTGAACCCACATCCAATCTTGAGCAAACCAAAGTTTCGCTTCTTTCAGGTACGAGTACATGTTGACAACTTAAGTATTAGCATGTTTCCATAAAATAATGTATGTAATTCAAAGGAAGGTTCTAACAAAGAGATATCTCATATTTAATTCATGCAGAATTGCACCGGTTCTATAGATGGTACACATATTCCTTTGTTCCTTCCATCAGGCCAGCAAGAACCATATCGGAATAGGAAGCAAACACTCTCACAAAATGCCATGGTTGCCTGTGATTTTGACTTGAAATTTGTGCATGTACATGCTGGCTGGGAAGGATCAGCTTCAGATGCAAGAGTTTTACAAGATGCACTGAATCATGGATTTCATGTACCCCATGGTAAATTTTATCTTGTTGATGCCGGTTATGGAAACACGCCCCAATTTCTCGCCCCATACCGCGGTATTAGGTATCATCTAAAAGAGCAAGGAATGGCACGTCAAAGACCACAAAATCATATGGAGTTGTTCAACCTTCGTCATGCTCAACTTCGTAATCATATCGAGAGGATTATTGGTATACTAAAGATGAGATTTCCTATACTGAAGGTTGCTGCTCATTATTCAGTTGACAAGCAAATTGACATATTTGTGGCTTGTTGTGTTCTACACAATTTCATACGCCTACACAATGGAGATATGGCATGGCCTACTAATGCCCCCATGGAGATTGATCCAAACCAGATCGTTGATGTGCCAAATGGAGATCACAACTACCATGGTGATGTACATGCATTTAACTACTCTAGAGAAGCAGGAAATCAAATGCGAGATGATATCGCACACCGAATGTGGAACGATTATATATCACACAGATCTTAGCAAATAAATGTACCACGATGATATTACATGCAAGTTGTACTACGATTCATGTACTTGTGATATTAATGTTCTACTTCAATAAATTAATATTCTCATGTTCTTCTCAGGAAACATGTTTGGAGTCTCGAACAAGAGACTCCTATACTAGACCTCTTAGTCAACCAACTAGACCTCTTAGTCAACCAAAATACACAGCAGGTCTAGTAAACAAAAGCATACTACCAAAATACATGAGGTAACTTGAATCTACCAAAATATACATGACATCTATTAAACTTGCATACTACTGCCTAACTAGATATGACTCCATTATAGAGAGGAGTGTTAGGTCTGATCCTTTGTATTTATACGAGCAATCTCCCTTTTAATCCAAGCCAACTTTAGTTTATCACTACTGAAGGACAAGAAAACCTCCCTGTGTTCCTTACTTTGGAAGATGTCTGATGCCAATAGTATATCACCCAATTGTAGATCAGCCAACCCTTCAATTGTTGTAATGCACTTGTGAATGCTAAAGGGGTCCTCTAGTTTCTTCTCCTCTATAGCTGCAAAACGCTCTATTTCTTCCATCTTGAGTTTGAGGTATCTCTCATGGAAACCATCAGCGGGGTTTGTATGATTGCTCTTCTGTTTTTTTCTACGCCTACTCTCGGGCTTCTCGGGAGGTGTTTTCTGGCATATCGGCTGGGTGTGCATGATTTCATTGGGGGTGGATGTATGCTGGACAGAATTAAGGTTCGCTTCCTCAGTCCCTTCTTCCGAAGAAAAATGCAAACTTGACTCACCTAGAGGTATTGACGGAGGTGATGGTGATCCAGTCACATGTGTTGGCTGTGATGATGAGATTGATCCGTGCTTTGGCTTGTTAGCGTAATAGTCCATACCATGACGAGTTCTCCCTTCACATAACGACCTATATGCCAAACAAAAAAAAAATTAGCCAAAAAACATGACTAAACTATTATATCAATTAAGACAGGCAACTAAAGTGAAACTAACCTTCATATAGAGGAGACAAGTCATCAAAGTATGGAAATGACTTGTCTCGCCATTGGAGGGCATCCTTATTATTACGAGAAGCAAAACTAGCCCAAACATTTGGTGGTGCTTCTACCATCATCCTGTCACTATCCCATCCAAAACCACTTTCTGCCATCAAATCTTTCACACTTCGATAGTCTTTCTTCAAATCTTGCTCTTTTTGTTTGACTTGACTAACATTTAAGGATTAAAAAACTTCTGATTTAGTCGACAAACAATATTTGTCCATGCCTCTTTACTCCATGCATTCTGTGTTCGAAAACCAGGAACATCATAATCTTTCAGCAACTCAATAAGAAACAACTTCATTTGATGAGTCCATTTAGCTCTCGGATTACTCTTCATGGGACCTAAAATCAATTACTCGATTTAGCTCATAGGTACTTTCATGATAGCTAAATTTTAGTACGCTAAGGTACACTACACCTTAGTTTGCATATTGTCCAAGTAATTGAAAATCAATACCTAGTTCTTGATGATGCTCATCAGCCCCATGATCACCATCAATATCATCAAATCCTTGTGACTGCGCTCGGCTGCCTCGCCGCTCAAACGAACTAAACTGATGGGCCATCTGCATTGTAACAAAATTGCAAATTAGTAGCAATGGTACTCCACGGTCAGGCTTTAAGATGGCAATAAAAAAGGATGATCTAGCTCTGAAATTGTAATGAGAGACTTGGAAAAAACACATAGATGACTCCAGATTTTTTTTCCTCTCAAGGTTCCGGATTCGATTGTACATAATCAAAGTAAATAGTACTAACTAGGATCAGAGGTGGCACTGCCTAAGAAAGATCTACCCGTATACTGCAAGGTAGTACTACTAGATTAAGTACTTGATTCAGAACTAGTAGATCTAGCTTCGTTCTAAAGATACAGCTCGTTTTCAAGAAGCTCAAAAAATCTGGCCTGAGATCCATAGTCCTGCTTCAAAAAAATCTACAAAGCAGGGCAGGCAACGAGAGGAAATCTTCATTTGATGGACGAACCTGTTGAGAAGAGGAGATCCCGATCTGACTGGGCATCGACATGGAGAGATGGCCTGGCAGCGATGGTGTTGATGTAGCCGACGGACGGCGGCCGGCCGCCGCTTCCGGCCGAGAGGACATGGGGACCTCGCCGCTGCCCAACTGCCACGGTCAAAGTTGCCAGGAGATTGAGGACCTCGTCGCCGCCTCGCAACCGCTCTTGGTCTGGGCGTTTTTATTTCACCGTTCTCTTCGAGAAGACACGCGAAGCAACTTGTGGTATTTTGCACCAGGTACACGAACAGAGGAGGCTATTTTGGCGCGAGCTCTCCGCGCGCGCGCTTCTTTTCGCGCCAGGAAGTTTTCCGAGAGGTCCGACCTAATGCCAAAATTCCTCCGGAATCGTTACCGTGGGAAGGCAATCCTCTGGAATTTTAATGACTCAATACTGTGAACCAAACGCATTCCGTAGGAAACGTTCCTAGGGAAAGAAATCCTGTAAAAATCCTGTGAAAATCCTTTGATCCAAAGGAGCCCTTGACTTTGGGAAGTCTCCGACCGATACCTAGCATATCACGAAGAAAACGCAGGTCAAGCAACCTCGACGGAGGTCACCACGGAAGAAGTAAATGAGAGGCTAGGGAAGTGGCGGACGCAACAGCAGCGCAGCCACCGCCGGCGTCGTAGGGCGAGACGACAGGATGTGACGGTGATGGAAAGCCTCGTGCGTGAAGAAGAAAGGGGTTTGTGGCCGCGCTGATGCTCACCGAGGTGGGTCGAGTTGGAGAAAGCACCGTCGGCTGTGGGTGGCCGGCGACGCAAAATGTGTGCGACGACGCAGAGATGGAGCGCGGCGCGGTGATGCGTCTCGGCGAGAAGGTGCAGTGAGGCGTCGCAGCGTGGGAGGCGGAGCGCGGCGTCGGTGGATGCAGCGCAGCTAGATTTGAGATTGGGGATTATTTTTCTCCCGATGCGATCTAGGGATTGCCTGCCTGTGCGCGAAACCCCGAATTTTTTCGCTCCACGCGCCAGGACCAGGATAGGCCCGCCAATATTTTAGCTATCCACTAACCACGTGTGCGGGCGGTGCATCTGCCGGGGACTGAAATGTACCGGCAGTTTTAGTGCCTCAATATGTTTTGATTATCAGAGGCTGTTTACAGCCGGCGTATCCATATTTCTCCCGGCTGTTTATTTTTCCCGTCACTTAAACTGCCTTCTAAACTTGATTTTTGCCGGCTGTTCTTTACCCCTAAATTTGGCCCGTGGTGTAGTGAATTTAAATTTCTAAGAGCATCTCTAGCAAAGTACCAGTAAAATTCGGACGTTCAAGGGTTGTAGACCGTGTAGATATAGCAGACACTGAAAAATGGAATTGAATACTCCTTTTTTTCTCTGCTCATGAGACCTGGACTAAGTCCCCCGTGTCTGCTGGATAAAGACTCCGCGCGCGCGTTGTCCTGTAGCTCTGCTGGCTGCCGCAGTGGAGCCCCCCGCGCGAGCTATGTATCTCCGAGCGTTGACCGGTTTATAGTCCCTCAGTGCCCCTTGGTTTTGCCTGAAAACATGCCCTCTAAAGCTTTTACGGGTTTGACCAGTTATAAAGCTTTTACGGGTTTGACCAGTTATATAGGTACTGGTAGGTTTTTTTTGCAACAGAAACCGGGTACTGGTAGGTTTTTTTTGCAACAGAAACCGTAAAAGACAAATTTTTAGGGGTTTGGCCAGTTTTATGGGTACCGCTAGAGATAGGGGTGTAAATGGTACGGATATTCTTCGTCCCGAATCCGCATCCAAATCCATTTTTAAGGATAAGGTATGCAATAATAGGAATCTGCCGGATATGGATGCAGATATAGATTTTGGTTAGGCGAATATCCGACGGATATGGTATTGTTATTATTTAATGGTTGCAGTTTATCCACACTTTTTTGCGGATTATCCGACCTTGTCAATTAGGATAATACGATTAACATAGTATGATTATCCTAAATATTTAAGTTTTATCCGTTTCTGGGCGGAATCTGCTCCGTTCCGATCTAAATACGCAGTCCGATATTACCCGCATCCATATCCGGCCATTATCTGACTCGTTCCGACATAAAATATGACAAAGGATCCGATATGTCCACCAATATATCCGCTACTGGAGCAGGTGAAGCTGGCCCAACTTCACGTATCAGGTGGAGTGGAGCAGACGTGCGCGGTAGTGTATTTTGCTGGAGCTAGGAAAGAGGTGCTTCACTTCACCTTTTTGGGGGTGAAATTTACCCACCGATGACACTCATTAGTGATAACAAGCCGAATCGTTTTTTCTATTCTTTCTCCACACCTCTGGATTCCTCCTCTTCCCTAGCGATAGGCAAGTACGGAATGCGCTGCTGCCACCGTCTCTGTCGTGAACCTTTCTCTTTCTCTATAGAGCTGCTCCGACGACCACTGATGCTTCATTGTTGTTCGTAATTGTCTCCTCCGTCCCCTCCCAGAAAAAACCGCGGATCCACCCTCCAGGTACATCAGCAGGGGTTTATCAGGACTCCGTTGCCACCTGCCCGCCTTCAGCAGTCTTTTTAAAATTTTCTGGGATGAACCACGGGGACACCCTCAAGATTTGACCTTCCACTCTTCTTGATCATATATAGCACCTCTTCTTTTTTTTCACATTTAAAAACTTCCTTCACACCACATTTAAAGAGTAATTCGCATTAGAGGGTTAGTGCAACAATAAAAAAAATCCATGAGTTCTGTATGGGCACAAGTGCTATTAACACTTTTAAACATTAGCTATCGTCACTAATGTTTCGTGAAGCAAATAAATCCACTTTGACATCGTAAAATAGCAAATGCAAGAAATATGACAGAACCTGCCAAACCAGAACAGTTTGTAAAGACGAATTTTTTCGGGACGCTTACACTTCTCAAATAAAAAACCTTAAAGAATGAAAAATTTGCGGAATTATCTGAGGAATAAACACAAAAGATTTCAGGTCATTTCGATTTTTCTGTGAAATATACGATTGTTTACGGTGAACAGCAGAAATCTGTTTCCTGCACAGAAATCCCAAAACCAACTCAAACTTTCGTCAGAAATTTTACTTGGCACAACTAATACATGAAAATAAAGATACAAATGAGTTTCTACAGAAGTATACACCCCCTCGACTCAAAGAAAACAGAGAAAAAGAAAGCACAAATAAAACCATGTGTTATCTCCCAAGAAGTGCTTTTCTTTAACGCCTTTTAGCTAGGCCTAAAAAAGTGGATTCAAGTATCTTTACGCGAAGAAGCATCCAAATCAATAATTTCTTCCAAAACACCAATTGTAGCAATGGGTACCTTAGGAATCTCTGAAGATGATTCAACATGCCAATCACTTTTAGTTTCACTAAAAGTTTTATTAATTTTAAGCATATTAGGGGATTTCGGTTTAGACACCTTGGGAACATACATAATTTTTTTTTCTGTTTTCCCGTAGAGGGCTTTTCCCTCTTAAATTTAAGAGAAGAAAAGGTTGAACTTAAAATTTCCATAGCCTCTTCTATTTTACCAATCCTCATATTTGATTATGATGGATATTAATAGCTTCTAAAACAGTGGTTTTCTCGTTGATACTTTCTATCGATTCATTAACCTTGCTAGCATTATTAAGAAAATTTGGAAATTTTTTCTCTATAGAGTTTAGCTTTTTAATAACATCATCTAAAGTGATCTCAGTTTTGACAACCTTAGTAGGTGGTGTTACAACTAAACTTTCAATGCATGTAAGAGTGTCTAGAACATACCTATACCAGCTAGTAATGCCAACATAAAAATTTCTAAGAATGATAAAGTGGAATATTTCTTAGTGCACCTTTGATGGGCATCATTTATCCTATACCAAGCATCTTTTAAACTTTCTCCACCTTGTTGCTTAAAAGAACGAACCTCAACTTCGGGAACACTCATCTTAGCAAGACTAAAAACATGATAAAGAACTACAGCTAGAATAAGAACTATTTTTTTTGTTTTTGATATAGAGAAGCAAACAAGATAATATAAAATAAGCTAAACTAAACTAAAACAAAGTAAAGAGATTGAAAGTGAGAGACTCCCCTTGCAGAAATTCTCTTCCTCTCCGACAACGGCGCTAGAAAGCTTGCTTGTGCTAGAGTTGACGAGGGAGTGGTTGCTTCTTGATGACCTTGAGATACCCGGCAACGGCGCCAGAAAACTTGATGGTGTAGTGGACGTTGGTAAACCCCAAGAGAAAGATTGTGAAGAGTGCAGTGGCAAGTTTTCCCTCGGAAAAGAAACCAAGGTGGAATCGACCAGTAGAAGGAAGGAGTAACTTCAGAAGGTTGATGCAGCTGAGATGACAAGGCGCACTGCCGGTTCAGCAGCAACGTGGAACCTACATAACACAATCAAATCACTTTGCCCCAACGAAGCAGTGAGGTTGTCAATTTCACCGTTTTTTGCTGCAAACAAAGAGGTTAAACGTATGGTGTGGAAAACAGTACGAGAACAATATGAAAACAGTAGCAACAGTGTGAAAATAGTTAAAACAATGTGTGTATTATTAGTATGAGAAAATGGACCGGGTTCCACAGTTCACTAGTGGTGTCTCTCCGTGAAAGATAAATAACATGTGTGGTGAACAAATTACAACTAGGCATTTGACAAATATGAAGGTTGTACCGTAGTGCATATGCAAGACATAAATATTACTATGTGATTCATGATGGCATTACAACAAGATACATAGACCGTCGTCCAACTACATCTATGACTAATAATCCACCCTGTGAATATCATCCGAACAAACGTTGGGTATTAAGTTGCAAGCAAAAGATAATTACATTAAGCAAAGTGTGTAATGTAAACAATAGACTCATCCTTAGACAAAGCATTGTTGTTTTGCTCCTAATGGCAACATCACATCCTCAATCCATTACGTTTTTTCACTCGAGCACAGATGCAAAGGAGGCATGAACCCACTATCGAGCATAAATACTCCCTCTTAGAGTTACTAGCATCTATTTGGCCAGAGCATCTACTAATAACGGAGAGCATGCAATAACATAAGTAACATATGCATGAAGATAACATGATAGATTGATAATCAGAAGACATAGCATTCAACATTCATCGGATCTCAGTAAACACAACATGTAGCATTACATAAAGATGGTCTCGATCATGTGAGGCAGCTCACGAGATCTAAACATGAGGCATAAAGTGGAGGAGACAACCATCTAGCTACTGCTATGGACCCGTAGTCCAGGGATGAACTACTCACGCATCACTTTGGAGGAGGGCATGGTGGTGTAGACCCCTCCGGTGATGAATTCCCCTCCCGGCAGGGTGCCGGGGAGAGCTCCAGAACCCTCCCGATATCGGGATGACGATGACGGCGGCCTCGGGTGTTTCTCGGGGAAAAGTGGTATCTTTCTAGGGTTGATATGTTGGGGAGATTATATAGCCGAAAGAGCGATGACAGAGGGCACCTGGGGGGGGGGGGGGGCAGACCACCCCTAGGCGCGGCCAGGGGGCGCCGCCCTATGGTGTGGCCCCCGCGTGGACCCTCTCCGGGTATCTTCGGGACTCCGTGGAACCTTCGGGAATTCTAAGACTTCCGAGTTTCGAATTTTCCAATTCCAAGAATATTGACAGAACAACTTTTCTGAAACTAAAAACAGCAGAAAACAGGGAACTAGCTTTGTGGCATCTTGTTAATAGGTTAGTCCCGAAAATCGATAAAAATGACAGAAAATCTATAGCAAACATGTGGGAAATAACATGAAAACAACATGGAACATCAGAAATTAAGGATACGTTTATGACGTATCACTTGCCCGTAGGGACTTGGTGACGTCGGTTTTGTTGTACGGGATGATGTGATAATTTTTTGTCACCCAGATGAGACGGAATTACGCGTTGTACGCACGATCCTTGAGCTCTTTGGGCAAGCTTCTAGACTGGTCACCAACTTCGCTAAATGTTCGGTCTCCTCGATCGCCTGCGAGGGGCGTGAGGCTGACAGGGCGGCTGCGGATATGGATTGCCAACTGGCATCTTTCCCAGTCAAGTACCTCGGCATTCCACTATCACTGACGCGTCTCCCGGGTGAGGCCTTGCAGCCGATGGTGAACATGTTGGCTGACAAGTTGCCCACCCGGAAGGCATCGATGATGCCTAGGGCTGGTCGTTTGGCGCTGATACGTTCGGTGCTTGCGGCGATCCCGCTGCACCAACTCATCGTGCTGAGCCTCAACAAAAAGGTGCTCAAGCAACTGAACAAAATCCTTGAGAGCTTCCTTTGGGTGCGCAGACTAGATGCCAATGGAGGGCACTGCCATGTCAACTGGTCCAGGGTATGCCGTCCGCTGAAGCTCAGGGGGCTTGGTATCCCGGATCTTGCCCGCACTTCTATCAGTCTGGGGATCCGTTGGCTATGGAGGATGCGCACCGACCCCTTGCGACCCTGGCGTGGGATCGATGCGCAATTCTCCAAAGAAGAGAAACAGGTCTTTGATGTCTCTACCTACATGGTGGTTGGAGATGGCTCTTCCGTGCTCTTCTGAGAAGATAGATGGTTGGATGGGAACATCATCAAGGAGCTGGCGCCTGATCTCTACGCGCTGGTCTCTAAGCGACGTAGACCCCAGCGCACGGTGCAGCAGGCGCTGACTGAGCGTAGCTGGATCTCCGCCTTTAGGGGTGCCCTTAGCCCGCTGGCCCTTTGGCAATAAGTCCAGCTTTGGGCCAGGGTGCAGGAGTCTCATCTCTCGGAAGTGCCAGATAATCTCATTTGGCGCTGGACGGCGGACGCCCACTACTCTTCCCGATCCTGATACAACACCCTCTTCAAGGGCTTGTTGCCTTCAGGACCGTGGAGCCTCATTTGGCGGACCTGCCCCCCACCCCGAGGGTGAAGTTCTTCACCTGGCTAGCCTGTCTGGACAGATGCTGGACTGGTGAGCGTTTGGCGCGTCGCGGTCTCCCCCATGCGCCTCGTTGCCCGCTCTGTGACCAGTCGGAGGAGACCATGTCACACATTTGACAGGTTGCCTCTTCTCCCGGACGATCTGGTATGAGGTGCTATCCTGGATCCGATCTACTTCGGCTCCTCCAGCAGATGAGGGGGTCTTTACAGACTGGTGAACGCAAGTGATGAGCGCCACCCCTCGCTTGCTGCGTAAAGGCACCTCGTCTCTTATCATGATGACGGCGTGGTGGATCTGAAAACAGCGCAACGCGGCTCTCTTCGACAACGCGCGCCCCTCGACGGATCGCGTCATCGCCATGATCAAAGTTGAAGGTCTCGAGTGGGCCTATGCGGGTGCCCGGGCCCTGCGGCAGCTCATGCCCTAGATAGGTTGTGTGGGCTGAGTTGTACGACGTGGTGTTGACCCTTCTTGGGGCTTGTACATATTACTCTCTATTCTATCAATGCATCGAAATACAAAGTTTTTTACGTTTTCGCGAATTTTTTTGAACCGTGGAATGAATTATGAGTTTAGGCCTTGGAACCGGGTGGGTGGTCTCGCTCGCCACAGACCAGGTCGGTTGCGTATTTCTTTTCTTTTCCTGACCAAAATCGGATCCATACGGTGGACCCCACCTGCCCGAGACTAAATAAAGCACAGCCCCGCACCTTCGAGAGAGCCCAACAAGCAAACCCCACCCTGCCTTCGTGCATCGTGCTTTTCTGCGTTTGTAGTCCGGAGGCTGAAGGCAAGCTTAAGGCGACCGAGAGCAATATTACCGCACGGTAGGCGCCGAAATCTACCGAAATTTCTCGCCTTTCCAGCCGATCGCAACCAAATAGCGTTGCTAGGGGAGGAGGACCGGCCGGCAGCGGTGAGAGGAGGGGCCGGCCGGCCGGCCCTGTCGATTCGTGCGGGACCTGTCGTAATCCCTAATTATCTGCAGGCAGCGACGATGTCGGCGATTCTTCGACACGCGGCGAGGAGGCTTGGTGGCGCCATGGTCCAGCAAGCGGAGGCGGCGGTTGCGGAAGGGCGAAGCCGGCTCGTCACAAGGCGCCTGTACAGCGCCGAGAAGGTATCTTCTTATCCAAAGCTGGCATCTTTTACCCGGCATAATCTCCGGCTAGTCGATTTACGCGAACAATCATCGAATTCTTCACAGCTAGTAACATGTCTGACTTCTTAATTTGGTCTATCTGCTATCAGAAACAAGAGCAATATTATTACCTGTTTGATCATCATCTTAAAGTTGAGCGGCTGAATTCTTGTTTCCTGTTTGATCATCTTAAATTTGTGATCCCTTTAAGCAAATTGCAACATATGAGATGTCTAATTTGTTGCTCTGCTGTTTTGGTGTCTTGCACAGTCTGCTCTTCTGCCTGCTGCAGTTAATAACACTAGTCAATGATTTGATTGCCTAAGCACCCCGAGGAGACATCTTGATTTGCTGTGCAAATACCTCACGCGAATCCAGGACCTAGCGAGCGATGATTGAATTATTCACAGCTAACTCGCGTGATTTCTTAATTTGGTATCTGTTCTCTTTCGAAACGAGAGCAATATTACCTGCTCAAAGTCAGTAGTAGCATTTTTAGAGGAAGCAGCCTTATTTCCTGGTTGATCAACTTAGGATGATGACTTCTGCTCATCATCCCTTTAGCAAATAGAAACACAAAACAAGATGTTTAATTTATCACTGATGGTTTGATATCTTGAACCATCTCCTTGTCGGCTTGCCGCGATTCCTAGTACCCACAATTAATTAACTTCCAAAGTAGCATTATAAGGATGCAGCCTCATTTTCCTGGCTGATCATCTTAGGATAATGGCTTTTACTCATCATCCCTTCAATAATTAGCAAATAGAAACACATAAGAGGCTTAATTCGTTGCTGCGAGTTCTGTTATCTTTAATCATGCATCTCCCCTTCTGCTTGCTGCAATTCCTAGTACTAATCATTAATTTATTTTCTATAAGCTCGCCAGTGACTAGCACGGCCCAACACTTGCGAAATCTAGGGAGACTATATCCTTGTAATCCGCTGAACATGGCCCTTAATTAGTAACACACAATCATATATATAGGTCATTGGCTGCATCTGTGATTCTGTTTTGTAGGTGCTATTCTGTATCATACCTTAGTTTACAATTTTCTTTTTATTACCAATCAGCACTTAACTATAATGATATAAATCAACGATCATTATCTACGTGTATCCAGGGTATAGCTGAGGGGGAGAAGATTGTCAAGGATGTTTCAGAGAAAGTCAGTGCGACACCAGATGGTTTTAGCTGGTACAATACCAAACATATGCAGATACAGATAATTTCTCTATTTCTTCTTCCTTTTTTGTTTGAGAGGAGTTGATATAACATCATTTGACCTAATACCTGCAGGCGCCAGATAGAGTTTGCAGACATCAGTAAAGGTGTTGGCATGTTATGTAACACTGTAATAATCGGAGGTCTGGTTCTTGCAGTAGCATCTGAATGTGATGTTAATTGGCTGCTTGGCAGAGACAAGCATCCTGAAGTGAAGAAGGGAGCTGAGAAGAAGAATACGTCTTATCGGATGTCTTGATGCCTGGATTACGTGTCGTTCGACAAGTCACGGATTGTCTAGCGACTTTTCTATGTATCGCTACCTGGATGTCGACAACATGGATGACATGATAAGTTTAACTTACGGATTTGCTAACGCTTAGCTAGCTGAGATTTAACAAACGCTCAGCTAGCTGCGCGACCGTCCGATCGAGCGCTTTGAGATTCGGTTTTGACGTACAGACTGGTGGCTTGTCCCGCTTTTTTTTTTATTCGTGGACCTGTTTCGGTGTTGGGCTGTATGGGAATTTGTATTAAGCTGGGTGGGCTGGTTATACGGGCCGGATTGTGTATGTTGGTTTGGTTAGTGATTGGGCTGGACTGAGGTTTGTAGATAAACAAGGGGCTGGAAACTAGTAAGGTCGATTTTTTTTTCTTGTTTTGTACATTTGCTATTGTACACATTCGTTTGTGCGCTTTTTTTTTGTTCGTGTTTCTTTTTTTTGTTTTTTTTCTGTTGCACCATATGTTTTTGTTTTTGTTTTTGTTTCAAGTTAATTATAGAGTGCAACTATGTTTTGCAATTATTGTTGCAATTGAGGTCTTTTGCACTTAGTTACAAGTGGTTGCAATTGATACTTTCTTTTTCCATTTTATACGTTTTTGTTTTTGCAAAATTGGGATTTTATAACTAGTAGTTACAACTATGATTGTAATTTTGGGAGTGCAACTATGGTTGCAATTGAAATTTGTGCACTTATTCAAAAACTATATTTTTGCATTTTATTATCCTATATTTTGTTGTTGTCGTTGTAAATGTGATTTTGTATACGAGTTTGATAATGCTCAGCTAGCTTCTTCGCCGTCAATCGCTTGCGTTAAGATTAACATCCAGGAAGGTTCGTACAGGATGGATATGTTTGATCCGGGGCGAGTCGATATGGCCCATGAATTAGCTTGGGTTGTGTTTTCATGGGCTGTTTTTGGGTCAGATTTGTGTCGGTTGACCATGATTTGAGTGGGCCTGCCATGTTGACTGTATGGTTCTTTTTTATCTCTACGCCTTGTAGAGAGTTGCGTTGGAAGTCACTTGTATCTTAGATCTTTTGTCCGGTTATAAGTTGCGTTGTAATTCGTATTTTTGTCCAGTTGCAAGTTCGGTTGCAACTTATGTTCTTCGTACATTTGCAAGCCTAGCTGCAACTCGGAAATTTTTTTCCGGTTGCAAGTTGGGTTGCAACTAATACTTTTGTCATGTTGCAAGTCACGTTGAAACTCGGACTTTTTTGTCCAGTTGTAAGTCAGGTTGCAACCCGGGATTTTCTGTCCAGGTGAAAATCACATTGCAACTAATATTTTTGTGTTGCAAGTCCGGTTGCAACTTATATTTTTCTGTCCATTTGCAAGTCTAGTTGCAACTCCGGATTTTTTTGTCCAGTTGCAAGTCGGGTTGCAACTAATACTTTTGTCAGGTTATAGGTCGGATTCTAAGTATGGTTGCAACTCGGATTTTTTTGGTCCAGTTGCAAGTCGAGTTGCAACTCGGAATTTTTTGTCCAGTTGCAAGTCGGGTTGCAACTAATACTTTTGTCGGGCTACAAGTGTGGTTGCAACTCGGAAATTTTTGTCCAGTTATAAGTCGGGTTGCAACTAATAGTTTCGTCAGGTTGCAAGTCGGATTGCAAATCTGGTTGCAACTCAGATTTCTTCTCCAGTTGCAAGTCGAGTTACAACTCGGAATTTTTTTTTCCGGTTGCAAGTCGGGTTACAACTAATACTTTTGTCAGGTAACAATTACAAGTCGGACTGCAAGTCTCGTTGCAACTCGAAATATTTTTTGTCCAGTTGCAAGTCGAGTTGCAACTCAGAATTTTTTGTCCAGTTGCAAATTGGGTTGCAACTAATACTTTTATTAGGTTACAAGTCGGATTGCAAATCTGGTTGCGACTCGAAACTTTTTGTCCAGTTGCACGTCGGGTTGCAACTCGAGATTTTTTTGTCTAGTTGCAAGTCGGGTTGCAACTAATACCGTTGCAACTCGGAATTTTTTATGCAGTTGCAATTCGGGTTGTACTCGGGATTTTTTGGCCAGTTGTAAGTCGAGTTGCAACCAATACTTTATCAGGTTGCAAGTCGGATTGCAAGTCTGATTATAACTCGGAATTTTTGTCCAGTTATAAGTCGAGATGTTTATCCGGTTGTTACAAATTGGTATTCGTAGAAGTATAATTGCAAGTTGTACTTTTGAGTACGTCAAAAGACGCGAGGAACTAGGCCTGTACAATTATTGCTACTTGGCTAAGAAATTTAAATCATAGTGACAAGTAGCTAAGAGCGCTCAGCGGCATACATGGGCCATGGGGATGGTTGAATTGTTTGGCACAATTGTTTATAAAGCCAAAGCGGGCATGTAAGCATGGGCTGATGTCAGCTGACTGAGAATTAACGTTCTATCTCTCAGCTAGCAACGTTAGATCATTTTTTCCCTAAGATCCATATTACACGAGGTTTAGGTCCTTGTTTAGCCCATATGTACGTGCTAGTGATTTTGTTTCTATGTTTTACAACCACGAGCTGCTAGTGTATTGTTGTAGGACACTAAATATGCACATGAGAGATTATTAGGTTTACAACCAGCATTTGGTCTAGACGTTTGCAAATGAGTTTTTCTCAAGTCGGGTTGCAACTGATTTTTCTCCAGTTAGAAGTCGGGTTGTAACTGGGTTTTTTTCTCTAGTTGCACTTCTAGTTTTTTTTCTTTAATTGCAACTATGGTTGTGATTGGAGCTTTTTTGCTTAGCTGTAAGACGAGTTGGAATAGATTTTTTTCCTAGTTACAAGTCGGGCTGCAACTGAGATTTCTCGACTTGCAACTGAGTTTAACCCTGGTTGCAAGTCGGGTGGCAACTGATTTTTAATCCACTTGCAAGTCTAGTTGCAACTTGGGCTTTTTATCCAAAAACAACTTGGGCTTTTTTATCCAGTTACAAGTCCGGTTGCAACTAGGGTATCTCTATTCGTGATGTAATAGGAGTTCTTTTTGTCCACTTACAAATCGAGTTGCAACTGGGGTATTAAATTTCTCTGGATGCATGTTAGGTTGCAACTGTGATTTCTATCCATTTGCAAGTCGAGTTGCAACTAATTTTACTTGCAACTATTTTTTTTTGCCCAATTAAAATTCGAGATGTCACAGAGTTAGATGGTGTTATAATTGAGATTTTCTATTTTACTAATTAAGGTTAAAACCGAGTGACTTTAGAATTTTAAATAGGTAGCAACTGATTTTTACTAATTAAGAATTGTCTATCACCTTGCCATTTTTTTATTGAGCAAGGAATGATGAAATACAAGACCATACCGTACCCTACAGCCATATAGAATCCAATAAAACGAAAGATGATACCCGTGAATTGGGCCTCGAAGGGAGACAAGTTAGCTCACGTAAAGACATGGGTCAAACACTTGATTTGTAATAACGTACATAGTGCCTGATTTTCTCTCCCAGCGATCCAACAGTGACATCACATGACTGAGAAATAACGTATTTCTCAGCTAGCTGAGACTTAGTCACGCCCTTTAACTTATAGGTCGACAAGTTATGTTGTCGAGTTATCGATGGCTAGTCTCGACAAGCCCATGTAAATTGGTCGAGTGACAACAAAAAAGGCACATCTTGTTTCTCCTCGTAACCTACCTACCTATCCATGCCTCCAAAAACAAATAGATCGAGCGTTTCTCCCTCCTCCCCAGCCGCCTCTCCCCTAGCCCGACGCCCCACACCTAGACGCCACCGGTGCTGCCGCCGCCTCCTCGCACATGTGCTCCTCGCCGCCACCTCCCCTCTGATAACCTTCCCTCCAGTGCTGCTCTGCCTCTACCTCCACTCCAAGATTAGTGACGCTAGTCCAACACCGACAACAGCAGGTAACTAGTGCCCTCCTCCGGCTCTACCTCCACTCTCATCCTCCCCCTGACATTCTCATGTGTTGATTTCTTTTTCCATTTTAGTTTGCTGCAGCATAGCACCATGGAACCACCAAAGATTTCCCAATTAGTTTTTGTATTTAATGTTTCACTCCTTTTAATAAAGCACCGGAGCAAAGCATTAACACTTCATGAACACACGTGATCCTCACATCATTGCCATCCCCTCTGGTTATCCCAGTTGTTTTCACTTTGGGGTCTCGGGCTCCGTACAACGATATGTGTATACAAGTTGCAGGTAAGATCAAAAACATAATTACTCTCATGAATCAATAACGTGTTCAAATCTGAGATCATGGCACTCGGGCCCTAGTGACAAGTATTAAGCATAACAAGTTGCAACAATGATAGATAACACTAACAACAGATAATAGGCACCATGCCCTAACAATCTAGCAATTATTACATGAAAGATCTCATCCAATCCCTACCATCCCTCCCAGCCTACAGCGGGGATTACTCACACATGGATGGGGGAATCATAGATGGTTGATGAGAACTGTTGGCGATGACGATGGCGATGATCTCCTACGAATACCCGTCCCGACAGGGTGCCAGAACAGGAACTTTTGAACCCCGGATTGAGTTTCGAGGTGGCGGCGGAGCTCTGGTGTTTTTCTCTTGCAAATGATGAACCCCCTGGTTTTTAGGTCAAGAGGTATATGTAGTCAAAAGGGGGACCCGAGGGAGTGCCCCGCGGCGGCCACACCATGTGGTGGCGCAGCCTAGGGGGCGCGCCGCTAGGTGGTTTGGGCCCCTCGTGGCCCCTCTCCATCTCGTCTTCTAGCTCCGGGGGTCTTCGGGTAAAATAGGAACATTGGGATCTTATCCGGGTATTTTCCTGAAAATTGATTTTCTACACAAAAATGAGACACCAGTGCAATTCTACTGAAAACAACGTTAGTCCGTGTTAGTTGTATTTAATACTCATAAATTTAGGGGAAAACAATAACAAAAGTGTTCGAAAAAGTAGATACGTTTTGGACGTATCAACTCCCCCCAAGCATACCTTATTGCTTGTCCTCGAGCAATTCAGTTAACAACTGAGTGCGATAAAAGAATTTTTAAGAACAGATTTGCTTCATATGATGTAAAATATTCTCACTATATGATAAAGTACTTAGGCAATTCATAATAAGAAGTATGCAAATAAAATCACCTAATAGTTATGCAAACCATGAAGAGATACCAACACACTAATAATAAGCAACATGAAATATATCAAATTGCAGGATTGCAATGTTCATAATAAGATATAATAAAGTGGTATCTCGCTTGCCCTTAATTGTGGAGCACAGAATAAATTCTAGGGCACCTCTGAGGTTCAAGTGAAGACTAGAAGTAATAAAGATATCAAAGATAAAAGCATCAAAGTTATACTATAATCAAATGTGTTCTGGGACAAGCACATTACACTAAGAATGACAGGTAGGCTCTCGAGAAGGTGCATAAAGTTAGAATATGAAGACTCAACATAAAGTAAAAGATTGGCCCTTCGTAGAGGGAAGCAGGGATTAACTCATGTGCTAGAGATTTTTATTTGATTAAAACATAGGTATTAAAAACAATTTTCAGAGAGGTATATGTCTATGTCAACGAATAGGAAACCGAGAATACAGTACGTCACAAGTTAACTAGACTTTACAAGAGTGTCTCCCATTGAAGGACGTTCTTTCTACTGGGGTCAGTAGATCATCCCTCTTATCTTTTGTTTACACACTTTTGAACTTTTCTTAACTGATAAATCAGGGAAAAAAGAGTGAAGAGAATTGCAATAACCACATTTTGTGGTTGGGCACCCAGATGCCAGCTCTTATAGCAATTGGATAAGCAGATGTGCAACTAGTCTAGGTGTGTAAAGCCTAATCAGCAAGTAAGATAAAGATCGTCTACCCGCGTCCTCATGAGCTAAAACAGAGCACAAAAAGGTATAATTTTGAAGGTTTTAAACGTAGCACATGAGCAATTTACTTGGAGTGGCGGTTAAATACCACATATAGGTAGGTATGGTGGACACATTTGCCAAACTTTGCTTTTTGGGAGTTGGATGCACGAGTAGAGCTCATACTCAGTACAAGTGAAGGCTAGTAATAGACTGGGGGCGACAATCAAGAGACCAGTAATAGTCATAATCATGCTTGCGACAGAAAAAAATTAATGGGGGCATAAAAGTGATACAAAAACTCCGAGGCAAAAGAAATCATCAAGGCTTAATTGACGTTTTGTTTTAATTCTTATGCATGTGTGAGCATGTGGCCAATCAATTCAAGTGAAACATTCAGAGAAAGATACAACAATGTCATACGCTTCTATGAATAAAACAATGCAAGCAAACATTTATACGACATGCTATATACTATTAGTAAGTTGGCACTGATCATAAGAGACCACAACCTACTAAGCATCCATTAAATAAGATACACCTTACACGAACAAACTAAGGATGTCCATATGGATGAGTATATGTACAAAAATGAAAACAAATAGAGTTCGTACCAGCCTCTCAACACAACTTGAATTTTTGTAAATCATCATTATTGCTTTTCACTTGTGTCGCTTGAATAATATGAAATGATAACCAAGCTCCAATGGAGTCATGGAAGAATGTTGAACTATGCAGCAAACTTTTCAAAACAAAAGAGGAGCAACAAATATTGGGCTTTTTGTATTTAAAACAAGAACAGAAAGAAAACAAGCAAACAAAGCAAAATCTTTTTGGGTTTTTGAATAACAAACTAAAACTTGAAAGTAGAGCAAACTAATAAAAGAAACTAAAGAAACAAATAAAGAGAAACAACATAAATATTTTTGGTCGTTTTGCGTTTTGGAAAACAAAAATTAAACAAGAAAAACGAAAGGAAAGAAAGAAACAAAACATGGATATACAAAGAACCGACATAAATATGCTATGTAAATGAGTGTGATATCGGCATACCTCCCCCCCAAGCTTAGGATTTTGGCCTAAGTGGAGATCAGTCCCGACGCGGGTAGAAGCCCCAAGCTGGTGTGGGTTATCCCTAGAATGATCGTAACTAGGCTCCTATGAAGAAGAAGAAGCAGTAGGCCCATAATTATAACCAGGGTGCTGGTACGGAAACTCCGCAGTGTTGGAGGGCTGAAGGAAACCATTTTCGGCCCCCTCTCCATTGTCCTCTACATGTTGGAAGTGCTCCTCAATCTAATCTAAGAAACTTATCCCTAGGAAGATTTCTTTATATAGATACACTAGTTGTTTGGGCTGCCCTCTTATCTTCTCACACGATCCCCACTGTGGTACTTTAATGGTTGCACAGAAATCATCAAAAGGCAAGTTGACAGTTTTATTGTAAATTTTGTAGTTGTCGAGACATCGTAGTAGTTTTCATAGACGGGGGTGCCATGAGACTACGGTAGAGACGTGGGGTAACGGGATCGCGTGGTGAACAGTGAACACAGGATTTACCCAGGTTCGGTACGTCGCGACAGTACGACGTGCCTACTCCTGCACTTCTCACTAATCAGGACTAAAGCCTGTAAAACAGGGTTACAATGTGAGGGTGTAGATCTAGCTACTCGGCGAGGATGAGCTTCTCGGCGAGTTGCGTAGAGCTTCTCTGTTATGCGGTCAAACTTATCTTAATCTATCTCCCGTCCGGCTTTATATAATAGCCGGATTAGGGCTTACAGAATAGGAAACCTAGAAGACTACGGTAACTTGTAACTTGGAAAGCAAGGAATCCGTCTTCTCCTCCAAGCCAGATCACGTGGGCCGTGATCCGGGTTCTTCTAGAATCCGGCTTCTGCGCGTCGGATTACTGGGCCGCCCAATGGACCTAAGCCCACTACCGCTTAGGCCACCATGGTAATCCAGCACTTTGTCTACCATCTTCTATACCCCTAGTTGGTATATATCCGACAGTAGCCCCCAAGAAGGATTAAAACTCTAATTCTCCGACTTTCACCAAATACACTTTGTCCGGGAAATACTGACTCAGCAGTCTTGATTCTTCTTATTTTTCTTTTGAAAGAGATGGTAACATGAAACTCGGAATCCTGAAAATCCGGCTTTTCTCCTGCGATCCTTCGCGGAAAAGGAACTTCTGACGTCAGCGCTTTAATCATGCTGACGCAGGCGACGCTTGGTTTCACGCGGGAAACCCTGCAACGTATCTCTGACAGATTCTCACGGGAAACGAGGAGATAGCCATAATTTCCCTGTCGTTTCATTTCCCGGATTTTCCGGCGAGTGACACGCGTCGAACATCCAACGGTCAAAAGAGCCGTTGGCACGCATCTAAACGGTTTTCCGGCTATAAATAGCCGTCCTCGTCCTCAACGAAACCTTTCCTCACTTCCTCACTGTCCACGCCATTGACGCGAACGAGCTCGAGAGCAAAGAACTGTCCCAAATGCACTCAGCCTCCAAGCACGCCGGAACGCAACGCGCCACCACGAGATGGCCTCCTCGCCGTCCTCGCCCACCCGCGCCGCCATCGACGAGCTCCTCGGCGACCTAGATCCGCAATTAGGATCGCCCAAGCACACCGGCGGTGAGCCGGAGAAGACCGCGGCCTCCGCGGCGGGCGGAGAGAACACTTCCGCCGCTGCGGACGTTGCGGGATCGAGCTCCGCAGCCTTCCCGCCGTTTGCTCCAGAAACGGCGAGGGTCAAGATCCATTCCCGCGGCGATGAGCGCTTTGCTACCGGAGCTAACGAAGAAACAGAATTTGTCGGCAACTGGAGTCCGAGTAATACTTCTCTCGTCCTTCTTCGTCGGATGTCAAAGGAAGGATCAATAGTTAAGGGCAAATGGCGGATCTCGAGAGATGAACCTGAGCCCAAGCCAAAAGTCGGAGAACGCGTCCTCCTTACTTCTCATATCGCGGGAGGTATGGGTTTTCCCCCTTCCGCCTTTTTTCTAGACGTCCTTAACTTTTATGGCGTTCAACCACACAATATTTCTCCAAATTCCATCCTCTACTTAGCTAGTTTCCAAGCCCTTTTCGAAGGATATCTCGGGATAACTCCGAATTTAGATTTATGGCACTATTTCTTTGAGGTAAAGCATAACATCACAAATGGTATTTCGCCTATCTGTGGGACCATATCTTTCACCCTCAGAAAATTTAGGGAGGAATGGTATCCAAAAATAAAAATGCCGGAACCTGACCAATCTTGGCTAGGTTCTTTCTTTTATCACCAGGACATTCCATTCCCAGGCAAGGAAACCGGGGTTCCTCCCTTTGTTAATTCTGCCGCTACTCCTTGCGAGAGCTGGACAGATGCAGTAGTAGAAAATTTGCCAGAAAACCTAATGAAGATAAAGCGGCGCATTGCCAAACTTTCTTCCTCTCAACCCTCTTTGATTGGGAAGGATACCGTTTTATGCTGGTTCGGTCGTCGTATCCAACCTCTCTCTTTTCGTTCCCGACTTCTTTGCGAATACCAAGGGCCAGAAGATAGCATGAGGGGAACAGATAAGGCCTATACCAAAAAGGATTTTATAGAACGACTTCACCAACTGGTCGCCGCCAGTAGTCAGATTGAGGAAAATCTGGCAATTTATCACGTGGAAAATCTGGTTCCCAAAGTATTTATCTTCCCTTGCTTCCGAGTTTTCCTCAGATTATCTTCTCTATCCGTTTTTAACATATTGTTAACTCTTTCCTAGTTTGACGAACTTGGAGAAAATGATCTTGCTTCCGATGCTGAACTCAACAAATTACATGCCGAGTTTTACAACAATCGGAAGCGCAAAAGGCAATCTGCTATCAAAGAAGAATCTCCTTCTGCGACTATGGGCATGAGGGGGAGAACGAAAACACAGATGGGCGGAAATTCTCGATCACCTGTTGGAGACAAATCTATTCCCAACCTGGACGATATCCGGATAAAAGAAGAACCGTTCGACGACCTCGGATATATTCGTCCGGAGGCTAAGAAATTTTTTGCTCCTGCGCCTCTGATTCGCCCTTGGCCACAGAATGGATTAGTTGTTCGCAATGATATCACATTTTCACCTCGTCAGGTCATACACGATGGCCTTCACCACGTTGGAATTCTTTTCGCGGAGTATGCCAGAGAATTCAACGAGACCTTGGCCGACTTGCGAGAGATGAGCCAGGTAATACTTCTAGCCCCCAAGCATTAAGTTGAAAATCTGAATTCTTCTTAATGTTTCTTCGTATGCTTGTTCAAACTTAAGCATCTGGCTTTCATTTCCATGTTTTAGCATTCCGCAGACGCCATAAACTTGGAAGTTTTTAAGAAGCTTAGTCTCAAGAGTAGAGAAGTAAAAACCCTTCAATCTGTTATTGAGTCGAAAAGCAACGAACTGGCGTCATCTCAGCGACAATTATCAAAAGCCACCGGTATTTTACTTTGTGCAATTTGCTTTCTCTGAAAAATGATTGCTAAATCTTGTTGTAAATTCGGGATATTTCCTTGCCCTCCAGCTGCTTTAACCAAAGCCAAGAAATTTGCGGAAAACGCTGTATATTTCTCTCGACTTCGTGAGGAAAACTTAAACCTTCGAAAGGAACTTTTGAAAGTTCAAGAAAACCTGGAAGCCAGTAATCTGGCCCTTGGGATTGCTCAATCCAAGGCTTCTTTACAGGCAGCGGAAGATAAATCTGTTATCAATGATTTGGAAAGTATGCTATTCCCACGTATGAAAGAAGGCGACGAAATTGACACGGTTCTTGGTAAGTTAACTTCTTTCACCAATGTCTTCATGTCTTATTTCTTGTATCTTTCCATCTAATCTTTGCTTTTGTCAAAAAAGCAGGAAATTTTCCAGGAATTTCTCGGACTGAAAAGATCCGGGCCTTTGGGGAAGTGTGGAACTCAATCAGGAATGCCGGAATGCATCTGATTAATAAATTCCTTCCCACAAGTACTATACAATTTTCGGAAGTTTACATACTTCCGGGTGCCATCATGGAGGTTGCAGAGTCAAAAGAATCAATCCTTCGCTCTGCCGCACGAGGTGGTGCGCGCATGGCACTTGGCCTCATGCGTCTACACTACCCTAATGCTAAATCTTGGCGCGTAGCATCCGGTATTCCTCAAGAATATACAGAAGTGCAAAGAAATGCGATTTTTGATGAAGTTAAAGGCCACGCCACCCAGATTGCCTCCATGGTGAATATCTCCATTACTTATCCGGAAGAAGAAGTGCCCGTAGCCCCCGAGAATGATAGCAGTGATGAAGACTCGGAAGTTTGAGGGAGTGCACTTGACCTGGATGATGGATGTGTACAGGAGCATTTTATTTTTACAATGTAATTCATATTGTAATGCTTCTGTACCGTTTGCCGAAACAAGAACTCCGCCTTTTGTAGCTCTGAATTATTAAATTCCTTGCAAAGTTTTTCGGGTTTGACTATTCCTTTTGTCTTCTAAGTAATCCGGCAAATGTGTTTTAAGTGCCCTTAGTGCTTGAAATGGCTCTAATAGCAATAAGAATCGTCATGCCGAGTAACTGGGGACGAACCAAGCAGTTTTGAAACTCGGATACATGGATCGTGCTAAAAGGTACTTTTACTAACTAGTTCCAGTAACCCAACACATCCATAATCAGATAATACTTAGAGAATGGTAAGGAACTGTTTTGAAACTTGGGCACGCAGGCACAATCCGAGTTTCCTTTAACCTTTAACAGGCTGAATCGTTCAGCTTTTAAAGACCGAGCACGCAGGCACAATTCGGGTTAACATTGAGTGTTTTGTAAAATCATTGGGAAATAGATAAAGATGGAATCATGCTTTGTACTGTAATGAACTTGTAAAAACGTGGATATCAAAATTCCGACTTCTTTATTTCATGATCTCAAAAGATGTTTACATAGATATTGAACTAAGTATAGAAGGGACGTAACTGCTGGATGCTTCAAGGTCTTTTTGTCTCTCCTAGCTCATCATCTATTTTTCTCTTTCTTTTGCGATTCAGCTTTTCTGGATCATCTTCCGTATCTCGAATATCGACAAGATAATATGATCCATTCTTCATGGCTTTACTTATGACGAATGGTCCTTCCCAAACTGGGGCTAGTTTGGGTTTCCTTTGCTGCACCAGCCTCAGCACTAGGTCACGTTCTTTAAAAGAACGATGCCTGATTTTCCGACTATGGTAACGTCGCAAACCTTGCTGGTAAATGGCGGATCTTTGAAGCACAAGCTCTCGCTCTTCTTCTAAGAGATCGACGGCATCCTGTCGTGCTTCTTTGGCATCTGAATCATCGAAATCCTGCACTCTTGGGCTGTCATGTATCATGTCCGTTGGGAGGATAGCTTCCGCCCCGTAGACTAAGAAAAACGGGGTTTGCCCAGTTGACCTATTTGGCGTCGTTCGAATACTCCAGAGTACGGAAGGTAATTCCTCTACCCATGCTCCAGCTGCTCTATGGAGAGGAGATTCGAGCCTTGGGCGTATTCCTTGCAGGATTGAACTGTTCATTCTTTCAACCTGCCCATTAGATTGCGGGTGCGTCACAAATGCGAGATCTAAGCGGATTCCCGTTTGTTGGCAATATTTTGCCAACTCTCCAATGGAGAAATTTGTCCCGTTGTCAGTTATTATGCTGTGTGGGACGCCATATCTCATTACTAAATCAATGATGAAATTTCTGGCGGTTGCACCGTCCAGCCTTTTGATGGGTTTAGCCTCCACCCATTTGGTATACTTATCTACCGCTACGAGTAGATGTGTAAGTCCACCTCTTGCAGTTATGAACGGTCCCATCATATCTAGCCCCCAGACCGCAAACGGCCATGTGATGGGGATAGTTTTTAGTGCTTGGGCCGGCAAATTGGTCTGCTTGGCGTAAAATTGACATCCTTCACACGTATTAACTATGCGCTCGGCATCTGTCTTGGCTGTTAGCCAGAAAAACCCAGCACGGAATGCTTTTTTGACTATGCTTTTTGATTGAGCATGATGTCCGCAATCGCCGGCATGGATTTCTTCCAGTATTTCTCTTCCTTCTTCTGGTGAAATACACCGTTAAAAAATTCCGGAAGTACTGCGTTTGTACAAGCAGTCGTCAATTACAACATATCCTTTGCATCGACGCTGTATTTGCCTTTGCAAGACTTCGTCTGCTCCTTCCGGGTACTTCTGATTGACTAAGAAGTTTAAGTATGGAATTGTCCAATCCGGTTTAACGAGCATGACTTCGATTTTTTTCAGACGCCAGAGGGTAATCAACGTCTCCACCTTTTATGGACGGCTCATGCAAATGCTGGACGAATACCCCTGGTGGTAAAGTTTTTACTCTCTCTGATCCCATGCGGGCTAACGCATCCGCGTTCCAATTTTCCTCCCTTTTTATGTGAAGGACCTCGAACCCGAAAAAACAGATGGCGAACTCGTCCACCGTCCTCCGATATTCGGCCATTATAGGGCTTTTCGCGTCCCAGGTTTGGTTGAGCTGATGCTGTACCAAATCCGAGTCTCCATAGCACAAGATGCGTTTTACCCCTATTTCTTTTGCAATATGCAAGCCATGAAGCAGAGCTTCATATTCTGCCACGTTATTACTGGCGTTAAAGTGTATTTGCAATACGTATTCCATTGTGTCTCCCTTAGGAGATTTTAGGACTACGCCAGCCCCAGCTCCTTCCTTCATCTTGGATCCGTCAAAGTGCATGATCCAGTACTCGGACTCTAGCATCGGTTTTTTTCCATTGCTTCTGTCCAATCGGCGACAAAATCTGCCAAAACTTGGGATTTTATTGCCGTCCTTGGCTGGTACTTAATGTCGAAAGCTGCCAGCTCGATGCCCCATTTGGCTACTCGGCCGGTTGCCTCCGCATTGTTTATAATATCCCCTAGTGGTGCTTTACATACCACTGTTATGGAATGTCCTTGGAAGTAATGACGCAATTTTCTAGATGCAAAAAATACGCCATATGCCAGTTTCTGATAGTGCGGGTACCTTTGTTTGGATTCGGAAAAAACTTCGCTTATTTAATATACCGGATGTTGGTCTGGTATGCTTTGCTCTTCCCTTGTCCGTTCCACAATGATTACCGCACTAATAACCCGATTTGTAGCCGTAAGGTATAATAACATGGGTTCTTCGTCTTTTGGAGATGCCAAAATGGGAGCTTTCATCAAGGTTTCCTTCAACTGGGCCAACGCTGCATCTGCCTCTTCTGTCCATTCGAACTTGTCGGATTTCTTCAGCAGTTTGTAGAGTGGTAAGGCTTTATCCCCCAGCCGACTAATAAATCTGCTGACGGCTGCGGCGGAACCCGTCAATCTTTGGACATCTTTTACGCACGTAGGTTTTGAGATGTTCAAGATTGCCTTGATCTTTTCCGGGTTAACTTCTATTCCTCTATGAGAAACGATGAAACCCAGAAGTTTTCCTGAGGGAACCCCGAATACGCACTTAGATGGATTCAACTTCATCTTGTAAGTGCGTAAGTTTTCGAAAGTTTCTCGCAAATCCTCAAGGAGTGTATCTTTTTCCTTGGTTACGACGGCGATGTCGTCCACATAAACATGGACGTTTTTGCCAATCTGACTATGCAAACAACGCTGCATGCAACGCTGGTAGGTTGCACCTGCGTTCTTCAGGCCAAAAGGCATGGTTATGTAATAATACGTCCCATACGGGGTTATAAAAGAAGTCTTGATTTGATCTTCCTTTTTCATGCGTATTTGGTGGTACCCGGAGTATGCATCCAAAAAGCATAAAAGCTCGGAGACTGCAGTGGCATCTATTATTTGATCGATTCGCGGTAATGCGAACCTATCTTTCGGACACAACTTGTTCAATCCTGTGTAATCTATACACATTCTAAGAGCAGTGGTGTCTTTCTTCGGCACTAATACTGGATTTGCGGACCAATCAGTATGGATTACTTCCTTGATGAAATCCGCTGCTAAAAGCCGGATAATTTCCTTGCCAATAGCCTTCCGTCTTCTTCCGTCAAATCGACGGAGACCTTGTTTGATGGGTTTTGATCCAGGAATAACCTTGAGTTGGTGCTCAGCAAGTTCCCTGGGTACGCCTGGCATGTCCGCTCGACACCAGGCAAAAATATCCCAGTTCTCACGGAGGAACTTGATGAGCTCGCCTTCCTATTTGTCGGTTATCCCAGTCCCTACGATGACAAATTTTGTCGGATCTTTGGGATCTAGGATTACCTGTCTTGTATTCTTGGACGCCTTGAAGCTATCTGTTGGCTTCTGAGTTTCTTTTCCTGCCGGCATTTCTTTCGGCGATACCTCCTTGGCTAATTCCTTCAGTTCTTGCTTTGCTATAACTCTCTGAGCGCAAAGGGCGTTTTCTTTGTCCAACTCGTTTGCCAGCTTGAAATCACCGGCTATGGTGATTACTCCTCCTTTGGGTCCTGGCATCTTCAGCTTGTTGTAGATATAACAGGATCTTGCCATGAATTTGGCGAAAGCCGGACGTCCGAGTATTGCGTGATACACGCTTTCGAACGGCACTACTTCGAAGGATACTTTTTCCTGCCGGAAGTGATCTTTATCTCCGAAGGTGACATCTAGGGAAATTTCTCCTAGGGACCGTGCTTGCCTGACAGGAACGATGCCATGGAAGCGTATATTGCTGTAGTTGAGCTGGGACTCGGAGATTTTCAAGTGCTTCAGTGTATCCAGGTACATTATATTAATGCTGGATCCTCCGTCCATCAGCACTCTTCTTAGCCTAGTGTTTTGAACAATAGGGCTTACAACAAGAGCTTGTGTGCCGGGTTCAGGGATATTTCCGGGATGATCAGACTGATCCCAGACTATTGGTGTGTTGGAGTACTTCAAGAATTTCGGGGTCGCAGGGATAACCGCGTTTATTTCCCGAAGTGTTCTTTTGGCCACATTTGCTGACGGAGTTGCTAAGAAAGTTAGCATTGCTTCTCCATCAACTCTGGGAAATTTGGGTTCGCCCTTTCGCTGTTGTTCCTGGATTTTGTCATCAGTGTCCGATTCACTGTCTTCTTTGTCAGCTTCTGGCTTTTGCTTGGCAGGTTTCCTCTTGGAACCCTTCCCCTTATTTCCGGATCCTGCATTGCCTTTCATATGCTTATTTAACCGGCATTGCACATTTGTGTGGGTGGGTTTCCCAAATTGCGAGTGGTGGACACAGGGTTCCGACTTAATTCTCTCCCATTCTTCGGGAGTGTAATTGATTGGATCTGGGCTGCGTCCTTTCCACTTGTTCCCCTTTTCTCCTCCAAAGGCTATGTTGACCTCTTTGGGTTTTGTCGTTGATTCCGGAGTTCCTTTTTTGTCAGGACGAGGGGTTTTCTTGGCGAGTATCAGAGTATCGATATTGCCTCCTCTTGCTCTGATGTCGTCTTCGGCTGCAGCATGCTCATTAGCGGTTGTAAGCATAGATCCAAGATCTTTGTGCTGTTTAGAACCAACCATGAACGGTACAAGTCCGGGTTTTAGGCCATTGACGAAAGAATGCATTGCTTGTACGTCAGTTACTCCAGAACAACTATTCTTCATTGCCGTCCATCTGGCGATGAAATCCACGTATGGTTCATCCTCAAATTGGGTGCAACGGTTCAGCTGGTTGATGCTGTTCGGGCGTTTGTACGTTCCCCGGAAGTGCTGAGTGAATACTCTAGCCATATCATCCCAGCTGTCGACAGTTCTTGATGGTAATCCATTTATCCAATCTCTGGCTCCATCAAGCAACATTAAGGGAAGAAACTTGACAGCTTCCAGGTCTGTCCCATTGTTGATCTGGACGGCTGTATAGTAGTCTGAGAGCCAGGTATCCGGGTTTGTGCTGCCGGTGTATTTTTGGTAGGTTGGACCAACTTTGGCGAAGCCAGAATGCAGGGTTATTCTTCGGATCCTGTCAGTGAAACACTTAGGACCGAAGTATAGATCATCCTTTTCTGCTCTATCCATGTGTGCAGAATATCTTCCGGCTGAATGGACAGAAGGGGATCTGCTCCTTTCTTTTCCATTGTTGCACGGACGCGCTTTTCCGGGGTTATTTCTATCTCTTCCGTGGTCACGCCCTTTTGGATTAGGCGGAGTTCTGCTCCTGTGCCTTTCCTTATCCTTAGGCGGTGTCCGAGATCTTTCACGTCTGTGAGGTATATCATATCTTCCAGTTTTCTCGGCTGGGTTTCTCGGAGGTGGCATTATTTTGCCGTCGTTCCGGTGTTTGTCTTCCCGATCATGTGGTTTATATCCATCTTTCGGGAGATGAGGTCCGGTTCTAGACGCTGCATCCTGGTTGTCGGGGTTTTCTTGTCTTTTCTCGGATCCTCTTTTTTATCCTTTGAATTATCCGAATCTCCGGGTTCTTCCGGTCCAGGTGCTCCAGCAGCACAAGTAGCTGTTTTGCATATGGCGGAATTATCATGCAGCCTCCCTGATCGCTCTTGGCCTCGCTGTTGCTGTTGTAATGCCTTTCCTAAGAAAGCATACACCCCTTGGAGTTTTTCCCCGTTGGAGTACAGATCGTTGTTGAGGATGGCGAATGCTGCTTCCGCGTTTTCTGCTGCGGTTTTGTATATTGGTTCGCCCCTGGCATCTTTGCCGTTTACCTGCTTTTGCCAAGATGGGTTATGAAACCTTTCTTTTGGCGGCAGTTCTTCCGGTCTTACGATTCCGGGTAACCTAGTAGGTTTTAATGCAGATCTATTCTTTCTCTCGTACTCCTCTATTTCCTCCTTCATGATTTTGATATCATGCTGGGTTTGTTGGAGATGTTGCCGAGATCGGAGTAGATGTTGCTGTTGGCGTTGGAAAGCTTGTCTCCTGGCTTCCAGCATCTCAGGGGGTTCATCTGGTCCCACTGGTGTTTGCAATAGTTCTTGCTCTTCCTGTTCCGTCATTGGCGGGGCAGGGATTTCTTTGGACTTCTTCTCCGCAGGCTTCGTTCTGCTAGCATCTCCTACTTCCAGGTTTTCATCAGCGAGATCAGCTGATTTTTTCTTCCGGATTTTGTATTGGAGTTTCTTAGCAGCACGGTGCTTTTTCTTGGAAGAGGGAGGTTTTTTGACAGGTTCTTCTTCTGTCATCTCCTTGACATTGGGAAATACCGGAGAAGTTTCTCCTTCTTCTCTCTCTTCCTCTGGCGGAGGGGTTTTGGGGCTTTCCTGGCTGCCGGCATCCGTGACTTCAGCTGGTTTTGCCATTAGCACTTCATGGAAACCCTCTTGAAGAGATTTTACCTTTCTTTCGAAGGCATCCTCATCTTCATCTTCGGAATCGAATTTATCCGATCCGGTGTCCGACTCCAATCTCGCCTCAATGGCGGCTAGCACAGACTCGGCTTCCGAGTTTATCGTCGCGCTGACGGATGTCGGATCTTCCATCTGGATGACGGCTAGCGGTTCTTCCGTTTCTGTGACGGGTGTATTGTTGTCTGCCTCTTGCACGGGATTTCCATCATCCGTGTTTTCGGCGACTTCAGATTGCACCATGCCGATAAAGTCTGTGTCACTTTTTTGTCGGCGATCTGAGCAAAATCCGGCATCATAGTCGTCTTCGACTGGGTATAGGGCGGGTGGGAGATACTTGCTTCCACCGCAAAACCCCATTGCCTCTGCGGTTAATCCGATAAAGATGTTAGCAGATCCAATCGGTAATACGCAGGCACTTACCAGGTGGTTTTGCGCCGGTATATAGGATCCGTTATCGAGGAAGCGTCCGACGTCGTCGTCGAACTCCAAGCTTCCGACATTAATCGATCTTCCAATTCCGCCGAGTATCCCAGATCGGAATTTCACGCCTGACGTCGTTAGCCCCACGGTGGGCGCCAACTGTCGAGACATCGTAGTAGTTTTCATAGACGGGGGTGCCATGAGACTACGGTAGAGACGTGGGGTAACGGGATCGCGTGGTGAATAGTGAACACGGGATTTACCCAGGTTCGGTACGTCGCGACAGTACGACGTGCCTACTCCTGCACTTCTCACTAATCAGGACTAAAGCCTGTAAAACAGGGTTACAATGTGAGGGTGTAGATCTAGCTACTCGGCGAGGATGAGCTTCTCGGCGAGGATGAGCTTCTCGGCGAGTTGCGTAGAGCTTCTCTGTTATGCGGTCAAACTTATCTTAATCTATCTCCCGTCCGGCTTTATATAATAGCCGGATTAGGGCTTACAGAATAGGAAACCTAGAAGACTACGGTAACTTGTAACTTGGAAAGCAAGGAATCCGTCTTCTCCTCCAAGCCAGATCACGTGGGCCGTGATCCGGGTTCTTCTAGAATCCGGCTTCTGCGCGTCGGATTACTGGGCCGCCCAATGGACCTAAGCCCACTACCGCTTAGGCCACCCTGGTAATCCATCACTTTGTCTACCATCTTCTATATCCCTAGTTGGTATATATCCGACAGTAGTAAACCATGGGTTTAGGAAAAGACCATTTGAAACTAAAATCTTCACCACATAAATAGTTTGCTTTTTGTATTGGCTAGGTTCACCATAAATGAAATGTTCCAACCTTGCATTAGATACTAGAGTTGGGAAGTCTTACAGAATCCCTGCAACATTCATAAATTCATAGCTTGGATAGATGCAGGAGAATACACCCTCTTCTCGGTGGACTCTCATGACTTCATGCACCTCCAATTCATGCTGGTCAAGTTGGTATACAATACTCTCCATTTCTGAAATGTTTAACAAGCATCACAAAAATTGGTTTTGAAACAACTATATGAAAGAAACTACTATAGGGACTTATAAGAGGGCTATTGATGTCTACGCATGCTTCTATTCTTGTAGACAGTGTTGGGCCTCCAAGTGTAGAGGTTTGTAGAACATCAGCAAGTTTCCCTTAAGTGGATCACCCAAGGTCATCGAACTCACGGAGGTAGAGGTCAAAGATATCCCTCTCAAGCAACCATGCAATTAAGATACAAGAAGTCTCTTGTGTCCCCAACACACCCAATATACTTGTCAGGTATATAGGTGCACTAGTTCGGCGAAGAGATAGTGAAATGCGAGTAATATGGATGGTTATAAGTAATAATAGCAATATGAAATAAATATGGCAGCAAGCAAACATGTAGCAGAACAACGGAAAATGGTATTTCAAATCTTGGAAACAAGGCCTAGGGATCCTACTTTCACTAGTGAACACTCCCAACAATGCAAACATAATTGAATTAATAAATACCATATCTTCACTATGCTACTACAAACCACTCCCCGGTCGAATAACAACACCAATCCATGCGTAGGGCTTTAACAACACTCCACAGAGTAAGCACTTTCCCAACTAAGTAACCCCCACGCTATCACCATGGGACCCAGATGGTTGCCCGCAGACACCACAATTTCATAGGGTTATCCAACACAAAATATAAATAGAATGCTAAACCACACGGTGCACAATGTCACCTTTACACCGTGATCAAAGTGTTTACGGAGATCTCATAACAAAAACCACTTGAGTAGCATAATAGTTGAAGAATAATATCTACGAATTCAACTAGATTACAAAGCTCACGATCACATATAGATCACACCGTGGGAGAGAGAGATGAAACACAGAGCTACCGGTAGAGCCCTCAGCCACGAGGGAGAACTACTCCCTCCTCATCATAGGAGACAACAACGGCGATGGAGATGGCGGTGGAGTCGATGGAGATGGCTTCCGGGGGCACTTCCTCGTCCTGGCAGGGTGCTAGAACATAGATCTGTACCCCAAAACTTGTCAGCGACGACGGTGGAGCTATAGATGTTTTTGGTTGAAAAGGCCAATTCTCTTAGGGTTTTCCTTCGGAGGGGAATAAATAGGCGAAAGGGCAAAGGCGGTTGAGCCCTGGGCCCCCACACCACCTCTCGGAGCAGCCAAGGGGAGGGTGCGCCGCCCAATGGTATGGGTCCTCTGAGGCCCTCCTCTGGGTCTCTTCGGGACTCTGTGAAACCTTCGGGAATTCTAAGACTTCCGGGTTTCGAATTTTCCAATTCCGAGAATATTTCCAGAACAACTTTTCTGAAACTAAAAACAGCAGAAAACAGGGAACTGGTTCTGTGGCATCTTGTCAATAGGTTAGTCCGGAAAATCAATAAAAATGACATAAAGAAGGGAGAAAACATGTAGCAATTGGCATAGTATCATCATGGAACATCAGAAATTATAGATACGTTGGAGACGTATCAGCTATGCATGCATCAAAACTAATTTTTTTTTTCACATAAAACAAGCACGCAAACTCACATAACCTGTCACCTAGTGTACCAAAATAGTCAAGAAATACTCCACTAAACAAAATTCTACGTGGATAATCGGAGGAGTCACATACTGGAGAACAAATGCTTTAAATTTCAGCACAAAAGATGCGCTGAGCAAGGAGATCAAAAATTCGCGAGGAAGAACAACAAGAACACGGGTTTGAGCAACGGTTATGAGTTTGGTGGGGAGAAAGAGTGAGTTGGAACGTGAGGGAGCAAGTGGAGGGCCAGGGGGCCCCACACCATGTCTTGGCGCGCCCTGGGGGATACCCGCGCCAATAGGTAGTTTGGAAGCATAGTGGGCCCCCCTGGGTTGCCCAGGTGCCTCTCTACCCCATTTTCAACCTAAAAATTTAATATAAATTTTCTAAAATTTTTAGTGAAACTTTATTTTCGAGGAATTTCCAGAATTTCATAAATGATTATGAACCAGGAAAATAATTATGGAACGATGGAAAAAAAATTCAAAACCAATTTATATAAGTTCTAAGACACTCCAATATGCAAATAACTAGTGGAAACATATGAGAAAGTAGTGAAAACAAAATTGGGGATGGTGAAAACATGTGTAACAAAAGTAAACATGGTGAAAACAAAAAGTAAACAAGGTGAAAACATAAAGTAAACAAAGTGAAAACATTGTTTTGTTCATTCAAAATCACTTTGTCAACAAGGTTGATCAAGTTTTGTTACCAAAACAATTTTACATGAAGCAAAACTTTGCTTTTCACTAAATGGTTATGTTACCTCAATTTTGATAGACATAGTCCCAATCATGACAATTTCACATTCTTTCTGTGGAATTGGAATATGACAATATAATTCTCCAATCTTGACGGTCTCAATATTTTCAATTGAATTTAGACCATATTTCCTATCGATGTTCTTGGGAAACTAAAATATGTGTTCTTTATCATTAACATTAAAAGTTACTTTTCCTTGGTTGCAATCAATAACAGCCCCTGTAGTGTGAAGAAAAGGTCTCCCAAGAATAATAGACATATTATCATCTTCAGGCATTTCCAACACAACAAAGTCAGTCAATATCAGACAATTATTAGCCACTTGAACATGAACATTCTCACGTATACCTACATGAATAGCAGTATATTTATCAACCATTTGCAAATATATCTCAGTTGGAATCAATTTTGCCAGAAGAAGTCTTTTATAGAGAGAGAAAGGCATAACACTAACTCATGTTCCCAAGTTACATAAAGTATTTCTAACATAATTATTTTAATGGAGCATGGAATAGTGGGTATAGCAGGATCTCCAAGCTTCTTTGGTACCTTACCACTGAAAGAGTAATTAGCAAGCATAGTGGATATTTCCTCATTAGGAATCTTCCTTTTCTTAGAGACAATATCTTTCATATATTTTGAATAAGGAGGCAATTTAATAGCATCAGTTAAAGGAATTTTCAAAAACAAAGGTTTCATCCAATCATAGAACTTGTTATAATGTTCTTCTTCCTTTGATTTATGTTTCTTATTAGGAACAGACATTAATTTTTGTGCCCAAGGTTCTCTCTCATTACCATGTTTATTAGCAATGAAATCCTTCTTAGTGTACTTTGCATTTTAAGTTTTGATTTTCAGGTTCAACTTCAATTTCTTCTTTATCAGAAGCATCACTTTTATAATTACCATATTCAGCTTAAGCATCAGAGAAAGATATACTATTAGGATGTTTAGCACGTTCAGGAGATTCTAAAACAGTTTTATGTTTCTTCTTCTTTTTCTTAGAAGGAGTACTATTGTTTTTATCTTGTTGAGAATCTTGTTCAGTTCTTTTAGGATGACCCTCGAGATACAAGGATCCTGAGTAGAAACACCACTTCTATGCTTATTTCATAAACATGTTTTTTCTCTAGAAGCATTAACTAGCAAATCTTTTTGCACCTTAGTGAGTTTATAAATTTTAGTTTGAACCATATGGAAATGTTTAATAAGCAGTTTAACATCATCATAGTTCTCTCAATAATACCATACAAATTATCAATAGCTCTAGAATTTTCCATTAGATGATTTTGCATTCTCGTATTAAATTTATCTTGCTTAACCATATAATTATCAAATTCATCTAAGCATTGATCAGGTGGTTTCGAATAGGGAATATATCTACTATAAAAATATGGAGAGAGTGTACCTCAATCATGGATGGATGAGGAATTGCCTTACATAATTCTTTTATAGGTGGTAAATTCTTCACATCTTCAGATTTAATACCCTTCTGTTTAAGAGATTTCTTGGCTTCCCTCATCACTTCACCATTTAGTTCAATCATGCCCCTCTTCTTTGGTGTTGGTGTTGGGGTTGGTTCAGGTATAGTCCAATCATCATGATTTTGGCTTATTTTAGCCAGTAATTCCTGAGCTTCTTCAGGAGTTCTTTTTCTGAAAACACAACCAACACAACTATCTAGATATGTCCTAGATTCAACAGTTAGTTTATTATAGAATATATAAGGAGTTCATTTTTAGCTAATTGATGTTCAGGCCTAGCCCTAAGTAAAGAAAAAAATCTTGCCCAAGATTCAGGCATTTTCTCTCTTTCAATTTGCTTAAAGTTAAAGATTCTCTACAAAGCAGCATGTTGAGAACTAGCAGGAAATATGTTTGAAATAAAGATTTAACCAAACCAATAGGACTATCAATAGATCTGATAAGTCTCCAATGTATCTATAATTTCTGATGCTCCATGATCATATTATGCCAATTGCTACATGTTTTCTCCCTTATTTATAACCTTTTTAATCGTTTTCCGGGACTAACCTATTAACAAGATGCCAATTGCCAGTTCCCCGTTTTCTGCTGTTTTAGTTACAGAAAAGTTGTTCTGGAAACATTCTCGGAATTGGACCCCACAAAGCCCGAAGTGCGTATTTTCCCCGGAAGCATCCAGAAGACCAAAGGAGAGTCAAAGACGGGCACCAGGGGGGCACACCATGGGGTGGCGCGGCCTCCCCTGGCCGCGCCATCTGGTGGTGTGGGGCCCCCAGGCCTCCACCGCCTTTGCCCTTTCGCCTATTTATTCCCCCCCCGATGGAAAACCCCAGGCACTTGATCAAATACCCCCAAAAAGTTCCGCAACCGTCGTCGTCGTCAACCCTAGATCAGGGGGGTTCTGGAGTTGTCTCCCGGCACCCCGACGGAGAGGAAATCATTACCGGAGGCTTCTTCATCACCATGCCTGCCTCCGAAGTGATGTGTGAGTAGTTCATCCTTGGACTACGGGTCCATAGCAGTAGCTAGATGGTTGTATTAGCCTCATATGCCTCCATGTTTAGATCTTGTGAGTTGCCTATCATGATCGAGATTGATCTTATGTAATTCTATATGTTGTGTTTGCTGGGATTCGATGAATATTGAACTTATGCCAGGTTGATTATAGTCTTTATTGCATATGTTATTTGTGATCTTGCATGCTTTCCGTTGCTAGTGGTTTCTCTGGCCAAGTAGTTGCTAGTGACTCCATGAGGGAGTATTTATGCTAGATAGTGGGTTCATGTCTCTTTTTCGCCTGTGCTCGAGTGACATAAACATGACGGGGGAGAATGTGTTGTTGCCACTAGGGAGAAAACGGCGATGTGAGTGCCCACGTGTACAATCATTGCTTACATTACACACATTGTTTAATGCAGTTATCCGTTGCTTGCAACTTAATACCTAAGGGGGTTCAGATGATAACCCGAGGGTGGATTATTAGTCATAGATGCAGATGGATTCCGGTCTATGTATTTTGTTGTAATGCCCGCACTAAATATCATAGTAGTCATCATGTTATAATTTGCACGACGGTGCAACCTTTATTTGTCAATTGCCGAGATGTAATTTGTTCACCCAGCATGTTATCTTTTATGGAGAGACACCACTAGTAAACCTATGAGCCCCGGTCCATTTTCTTACACTGTTAAACAAACCACAACAATTTCCCGCTTTCTTTACTTACTGCAAGCATACACCATTTTCCACACTATACGTCTAATCTTTGTTTTCAGCAAGACCGGTGAGATTGACAACCTCACTGTACCATTGGGACAAAGTATTTTGGTTATGTTGTGTGCAGGTTCCCCGTTGTTGCTGACACCGGTGAAGCGCAATCACAACCGTCAGTGGCATCAACCTTCCGAAGGTCCTATTTCTCCTACTGGATTGATAACCTTGGTTCTTAACTAAGGGGAAAACTCCTACCGCTGTGCTCATCACGCCGTCCTCTTGGGGTCTCCCAACGAGTGCACGATCTGCACCATTAAGACAAATTATTAAACCAAGTTTTAGCTTCATCTTTCAATGAGAAAGGGAAAAAATTAGCGACAAAGTAACTGCATTTCTTAATATCCTCAGAAAATAAGATACTCAAAGATTAGAGCTCATTCATATGTCCTACATGACTTTCATTTTCAGTTCCACAAAAAGGTTCTTCCTCAACAATAGATATATACGATAAATCTAGAGAGAAATCATAATCCATATCTTCAATGTTTAGGGGAGATATAGCAAACTTAGCATCAGGAGATGGTTTATATCTAACATCACATCTTGCAAGAAGACTCTTAATAGCACTTGCACTAGTAGTACCATGACATTCTTCAATAAAGTCATCGTCAAGTTCAATATAACTTTCCTCAAGATAGTCATTGGGACTATCTCTAGACTCAGGTGAACCAACATGTGTACCGGTATTTTCATTAGGAATTTCAATGTTTTCAATTTTTTTAGATCTAGTAATTGTGGCATCTACGAAAGGACCTAATGAACCACTCTCATCAAGCACAGTAGAAGCATCATCAAAATTATCAGAAGCATTTTCAGACTCAGCAGAAGTATCAACATGTGTAGCATGTGTATGTGGTGGTGTAAGAAGTTTACTCATTACAGATGTTGAATCAAGAGCAACAAAGTTGTTTAGAGTTGTACCTCTCCTTGTAGTGGATGGTAATATAGAGAATTTCCCATCACTAGTTTTACCCATAATGAATAATTTGTAGCGAACGATATCACGTCCAAGTGAGCTTACAAATAAAGCTATGCTCCCCGACAACTGTGCTAGAAAATAGTCTTGATGACCCACAAGTATAGGGAATCGCAACAATCTTCAAGGGAAGTAAAACCCAAATTTATTGATTCGACACAAGGGTAGCCAAAGAATATTTATAAACCTTAACAGATGAGTTGTCAGTTCAGCTGCACCTGGAAGTAGACTTGCTCGCAACAGTTTATCAGTAACAACAATTTTATAGCAGTAGTAGTAGTAAAATAACAACATGAATAAAATAGACACAGCGGTAGCAATTGTAGGAAACAGAAGGATTAAAAATACAGTAGGAATAGGGATGAATGAACGGACGTTGCATGGATAAGATAGTTCATATAATAATTAAAACATGGTCAATTGCAGATAAATAGTAATAAAGCATCCAAGTACTATGTAACCATAGGCATGTGTTCCGTATTATTTGTACGTGCTCGCAATGAGAAACATGCATGACAGCTTCTGTCCTACCGGCCCATTTGCAGCGGGGTCTCAAGGGAAACTACTGGCAATTAAGGTGCTCCTTTTAATAAAGCACCGGAGCAAAACAATAACACTAAGTGAACACACGTGATCCTCACATCACGGCCAGCCCCTCCGGTTATCCCAATTGCTATCATTTTGGGGCCTCGGGTTCCGGACAACGATATGGGTATACAACTTGTATGTAAGATCAAAACCATAATTACTCTCATGAATCAATAACATGTTCAAATGTGAGATCATGGCACTCAGGCCCTAGTGACAAGCATTAAGCATAATCCTGATGAAGAGAAAAATTTCAACATACTAAAGTGTTGGCAAAACCACAAGGTTACATATCCGGTGCTTTCAATATTACAACGAGATGTGTTATCGGTGCATGTGTCAATAGTATCATCGGAGTCTGCTTTCAGTCTATCTAGAAGAATAATCTAGGCGAGAAAAACTAGTCTCACACCGGATATGGTGAAAACACTGATGACCGTGAAAGATGGAGAACTAGCCAGAAGCAGAGCCCAGAACACTGCTGCTAACGAAGAACTAGCGGCCACATTCTTCAACCTTGCCATACGCGAACCAGAAGATGATTGATAAAGTAGTGTTTGTAATTTATCTTTCTTTTTGTAATTTTTTATCCCTTTGTAACTTAGAATAGAGCAAGCTACACTCCTTTTCCTTCCCACTACAAAAATTAAAACGAGAGACATCATACACTGAAAAACATACATGATACATTAAAATGAGATACATGATACATTGAGCCGCCTCATTAAAAAACCTTCTAATTCTAAGAAGAAAAAAGAGTATAAGTTCTCTCTAAAGAGTACAAGTTCTCTCTAAAACATGTTACCACCACCGTGCGGTGCATTTTCGCGCTCACGCCTAATATGATACTGATGGTGTCTAAGCATGTGGTCGGTGGACCCTCCTCTAGCGGTGAACTCCTTCGAGCATCCAGGCCTTTTGCACTTCGCTTATACCGTCGCGACATCATTCACTCCGATATCTTCTTTATCGAAGTGCTCCCACACCAAAAAGACCCCTCTAGGATCTCCAAATCTTCTTGGTTGGGTTGTGGTTGTGGTTCAGCCGTGTTTGGGTGTGCGAAATAAGAGGAATGGACAACCCTTTTTATAGAAAAAAGAGTCATTTTCAAACTAATTTGGCCCTCTAACGGATAGGAACTCAAAATCCTTCTAAAACATCTCTAGATCAACTTAAATTTCCCTAACTACCCCCTAATTACCCCTTCTAGCCGCACCCACCATTTTTTTTTCGAAAAATACGGTTTTCCTACCCCCACACGCTCCCCGCTCCTTTCCGGTACTCTGCTGTGCGAGGCCCTCGGCAGGCCCCGCGTGCCTCACGTGCCGCAGGCCGGCCCATTTAGTTTCGGTGTCGGGCTTGTGCCCGAAGCCGGGGCACGCGTGCCAGCACGACACGGCACACTTACTACACGGGCCTCACAGTGTCGTGCCGGACTTGGCCCGTATAATGCTTCGCGTGTCTATGCCATGCCGGACCCGCCCGTTGGACAGGTTTGGTTGACACGGTTGGCCGCACAGCCCCGCACCGCACCACACCTTCCAGAGAGCGCATTCCAGAGAGCCCAAGAAGCAAACCCCAACGCGTGTTCGTGCTACTGCGTTTGGAGTCCGGAGGCGGAGACGAGGCAGGCGAGCCAGCAAACTAGTGATGCCACTTTGGTTAGCACTAGGGTACCCTCTAATTTCTCTAACCCCCCGTTTGGACGTTGGAAAAACGTGCTAGAATCATGGATTTGGAATTGCCTTCCCGATTTCCGTTGTTTGGACTGGCTCCCGAATTGGCCCATGGAAACAGAAAGCAATTCCGCGCGAGGCCCGACCTCGCACCCGCGCTAGTAAAACATTTCCGAGGTTGGGACCTCGGAATCGTGTGGAAAAAGTAGCGTACCCCTTCGCTCGATGGACTTCCTCGTCAAGCAGCGACCCGCAGCTCGCTCCTCGCTTGAGCATCGTCCTAGGAATCTGACCGACGCCGGTGGCACCAGCGAACTTCCTCCTCCTCTCCCTCTCTCATGGTCTCCCCTTGTCTTTCCCTCCCGTCCCCCTCCCTTGTCCCCCTTTCCGGCCATGACCCCATCCCCTCCCATCCCATGCGCCCCCTCCAACCCTAGATCGGCAAAGGACTGGCGCCGCAAGAGGTCAGCGCCGGTGGGGTTGGCTCGTCGGCCTCTATCCGCCCCGCCCCTAAACGGGATCTTCCCTGGCCCTCCCCCAGCAGAGCAGTTCCTTAGCCGATTCTTCCATTAACCTTCTCCTAGAACGCTTGAGAGTACGAACTCCAAATTTTGTGTTGCTAAAAATACGATTTGATTGATCTGTGTAAGTTTCGAGGCAAATTAAGATAGAACTCAACTCCAATTGTTGTGTTGCCAAGTTTCCAATTGCCGTTTTGCCAACTATTTTGTGTAATTCTTTTCAGAGGTGTTTTTGCAAAATTAATCCTATTTATGTCGTTTTTATCATATTATTCAGAATATTTATAGGTTATTATGTGTGCAAAATAATATTTTATCACACATACTATTTTTCATACATTTATACATGTTCATATTTTCCAAACTTAAAAAACATTGAAATTCACGGTTTATACATCCAAACAGGAATTGGAATTGGGTGATACCCTTTGATTCCAACGGTAAATTCCATGCACAACCAAACAACAGAATCCGAATTAGAGTCCATTTCCTTTTCATCTCGGATTTGGAATTCCCAGTCCAATTCAATTCCAAGCAATTTTTTCTACGTCCAAACGGGGGGTAATTAAAAAAAATAAACTAATTTTGTGATGACATCATCGTCTTATAAAACTTTTTTTTTTTGGACTTAATAGAGGGTAGAGGGTACGCCTTACGGTGACGCACTGCCATCATTACAGCAAACCTAACCCTAAAGGAGGAACAATCCTAGACCGCAAGGTAGGCACCGTAATCTACCGAAAATTTTCGCCTTTGCAATCCGATAGCGTTGGTCGGGGAGGAGTAGCGGCCGGCGGCGGGTGAGACGAGGGGCGGCCGGCGGTGCCGATTCGTGCCAGACCTGTTCTAATCCCTAATTTTTTGCAGGCAGCGACGATGGCGGCGATTCTTCGACAGGCGGCGGCGCGGAAGCTCGGTGGCTCCATGGTCCAGCACGGGGAGGCTGCGGTTGCGGAAGGGCGACGCCGGCTCGCGGCAAGGCGCCTGTACAGTACCGAGGAGGTATCTTATGCCCAAAGCTGACGTCTTTTACCCCGCATGATCTCCGGCTAGCTGTTTCGCTGTGCACATACCTCACGCGATCGAGGATCTAGCGGACCGCTCATCGAATTCTTCACAGCTACCACGTGTGGCTTCTTAATTTGGTCCATCTGCTACTGTTAGAAACAAGAGAGATATTGCTACCTGTTTGATCATCTTAAAGTTGAGAGGAAGCATCCTTACTTCCTGTTTGATCATCTTAAGGTAGTGACTTGTGTCAAATTGCAACATATGAGATGCCTAATTTGTTGCCCTGAATTCTCAAAAAAAAAAAAAAAAAAATTGTTGCCCTGCTGTCATGATGTATTGAACAATCTGCTCTGCTGCCTGCTGCAAAATTCATGACAGTGGTCCATGATTTATTTCCCAAGCGGCTAAGCACCCAAAGGAGGCATCTTAACCAAAACTTGCATATTTTACCCCTTGCATGATTTCTGGCTAGTTGTTTTGCTGCACAAATAGTTATCATGGATCCAGCGAGCGAAAATCAATTTCTTCACAGTGATTTCTTAATTTGGTCTCTGTTCGCTATTAGAAATGGGAGCAACATTAGCTGCTCAAAGTTAGTAGCATTTTTTTGAGGAAACAGCCTTATTTCCTGGTTGATCATCTTAGGATGATGAATTTTACTCATCATCCCTTCAGCAAATAGAAATGCATACCATGTTTAATTTTGCGCTGCTGGTTTGATGTCTTGAACAATCTCCTCGTCTGCCTGCTGCAATTCTTTTAGCACCCGCCAATAATTTACTTCCAAAGTAGTAGTATTAAGGAGGCAGCCTAATTTTCCTGGTTGTTGATCATGTTATCATCCCTTTAATTAGCAAATAGGAACACATGAGATAGTTAATGTGATGCTGCAGTTCTGTTATCTTGAATCATGCATCTCCTCTTCTGCTTGCTGTAATTCCTAATACTAGTCTACAATTTAGTTCCTATAAGCACGCCAGCGACTAGCACAGCCAAGCACACGCGAAATCTTTCCTCCTGTGTAAATCGAGAGAAGCTATTTCAAGTAATCTGCTGAACATGGCCCTTAATTAGCAACGCAATCATATATTATAGGTCATTGGCTGCATCTGGGATTCTGTTTTGTATCATACCTCAGTTTACAGTATTCTTATTACCAATCAGCACTTAACTAATGATCGTCACCTACATGTATCCAGGGTATGACTGAGGGGAAGAAGAGCGTCAAGGATGTTTCAGATCAAGTCGGTGCAACACCACGTGGCTTTAACTGGTACATTACCAAACATATGCTTCTCTATTTCTTCCCCCTTTCATGTTTGAGAGGAGGTGATATAATCTCATTGGACTTGATACCTGCAGGCGCCAGATTCCGGTCGAAGAAATCAGTCAAACTGTGGGAGCAATCGGTAACACTGTGATAGTGGGATGTCTGTTTTATGCAGTAGCCTCTCAGTGTGATGTTGATTGGCTGCTTGGCAGAAACAGTCCTGAAGCGAAGAAGAGACGCTAGGCCGAGAAGAAGACAAGACGTCTTACTGGATGTCCTGACGGCTCTCAACTTGTTTATCTATCACTATATTATCACCGTTCTGGGAAAGTGGGGAATCCATCACTATATTATCACCGTTCTGGGAAAATGGGAATGCTGATGTGTTAATAACTTGCTAGAACATTATTAGCATCTATGTGATGGAGTATGTGTGTGATGTTGCTTCTGTGATATGGTAAGTTATCACATATGTCTATCGACTATTAAGTAGAAACCTGTATGGATGCTCGATGCCATCTTAAATGGTGACTTGAGTCCTGTCTCAGCAATGCCCAGCGGATCAGGTGTAATGTGACGTGAGGCCATGAATTACTTAGATGGTACATAAAAAATCATCCGCCCGATTTCTTATATCGCCAGTCGGGAGGGATTCTTTTCCAAAACTCCACAAGAACAACCGTAGTTTCGATGGTACGGGATTCTTCCAAAGTTTGCTCCGCTGCTTCTCACTTTCAGCTACTGCAGAATCCAGACGAGTTTGCTTAGCCTTATACCAAACTTCTTTCGTAGTGCAAGGCCAGAAATCGTCCTGACGATAAATACTACTCCTACATGGAATCTAACTGATCAGGTCTACATTCATTGCATGAAGAACTCCTCAAGTTTCTCAATTTTCCAACAAGCATTACAGGGGTTAAGGGCATCTCCAGTCGCCCCCCAGCGCGGCCCCCCCAGAACCCGAAAAAGCGCCGTTTCGGCGGAAATTCGCGCCGTCGCCCCCAGGCGAAACCCAGCCCATTGGGTTCGCCCTGGGGGTGGGGGGGGGGGGGGGACGAAAGGAAAAGCGCGCGTGGGCCAGCGCTGTCGGCGATGGAGCGCTATTTGCCCCACTTTCCCCACCCCGACTCGGCTTTTCCTCTCGCTCGCCCCGCCGTCGCCACCCCGTCGGCCGCACCCCACGCCGCCGCCGTCGGCCACCATCACACACGAGCGACGAGGCAAACCACCGCCGGCTGCTCCACCACATCGTCGCCGCAGTTTGCTCGCGTCTCCGCCGCGGAGTAGGTTGCGCCCGGTGAACAGCGTCCACCGCCCGCAAGGTGTTCGACGCTCTGCCCGAGCCATGGACTCCGACGCCGAGGATATGCTCGCCGAGCTCTTCGACGAGGAAGACCAGGCCGCCATCGACGATGAGGAACACCTGCTCATCCTGAGCTGCCTGGCCGGATTGCAGGCCCAGGACGCCGAGCCACGCCGCACTGGATCGAAGCCCGGTCGCCGCAAGAGCAAGCCGAGGCAGCGGTACGAGGGCTATTGCATCCTCTACTCCGACTACTTCGCCGAGGATCCCACCAATGACGAGAAGTTGTTCCGGCGTCGTTTTAGGATGAAACGCACGCTCTTCCTCAAGATCATGCATGCCATCCGGGAGTTCGACACCTACTTTAAGTTGAAGAAGGACTGCACCGGCACGGTAGGCCTTACCTCTATCCAGAAGTGCACGATGGCCATGAGGTTGCTTGCATACGGTGCTCCCGCAGATGCACAAGATAACTACCTGCGCATGAGCGAGTCCACGGCCCTCGAGTGCTTGAACAAGTTCTGCCGGGCCGTGGTTGCAGTTTTTGGCCCAATATACCTGCGATCACCCAATGCGCAAGACACTGCTCGTCTTCTCGCAGAGAATGAAGCAAGAGGGTTTCCTGGGATGCTTGGCAGTATCGACTGTATGCACTGGGCATGGAAGAACTGCCCATTTGACTGGCAGGCGATGTACAAGGGAAAGGAAGGAGAGTGATCGGTGGTTCTCGAGGCCGTGGCTTCGTACGATCTATGGATTTGGCATTCATTCTTTGGTATGCCTGGAAGTCACAACGACATCAATGTCTTGCAGTGCTCGAATGTCTTTGCCGAGCTTGTCGAAGGCCATGCCCCCCTGTGAACTATGAGATCAATGGACACCAGTATACAAAGGGGTACTATCTTGCAGATGGCATCTACCCGAAGTGGGCAACATTTGTGAAGAGCATCTCCAACGCTATCCCAGGAAGCGCAAAAGCTTGGTTTTCCAAGTGCCAGGAGGCTTGCAGGAAGGATGTTGAGCGGGCATTTGGTGCCCTGCAATCTCGATTCGCTGTTGTCCGGTACCCAGCTATGACTTGGTCGAAGTCCAACAAGTGGGAGGTGATGCAGTGTTGTGTGATCTTGCACAACATGATCATTGAGAGTGAGCTGGATGACCCGGTGCCTGACTGTGAGGCAAGCACACCATACTACCGGCAGGGCCCTCTTGCAGATGTTGATCACCAGGTGCCGGCATCATGAACAGACTTACTCACCAAGTGACAGGAGATTCGACACGCTGCAACACACCATGCTCTGCAGAATGACCTGGTGCAGCATTTGTGGGCGCGAAAGCGGAATGGCAATATTGAGGACGATGACGATGGCTAGTGTACTTTTTTTTGTTTAAATTGTTGAACTATTTATTTGTGTGGAAAAACTCTATTATTTGTGTGGCAAAACTCTATTTATTTGGTGGCAAAACTCTATTTATTTGGTTGCCCAAATTTGGCCGAGTCGCCGGCTGGGGGGGCGGCCTGGGTTCACGACTGGGAAACGCGCCCCCTCAGTTTCCAGAATAGCGTCGTTTTGCGCCGCGGCGGAAAAAAAGAGAGTGTTTTTGCGTCCTGGGGGGCGCAACGACTGGAGATGCCCTAACAAAATACAACGCTGTCCTCGAGTCACTACATAAGGGCTGATTTTCAAAGGCACAAAAAATGCCTTACAAAATAACTAAAGTGCCTCAAATAATCATAAAGGCAAGAACTATTATTTATGGTGTTAGTAAATAGTGCCTAAAAATCGATATTTGAGGCATTTTTTTGTTGCATCTCTAAGAATATTTTTTTTATGGCATTAGATTATAATTGGAGGCACTATATAATTATTATGCCTCGGTAAATCATTCTAGGCATTAGGAAATAGTGCCTCAAAAAACCATTTAGGCATTAGGCAATAGGGGCTCAAAAAAGCATTCTAGGCATTAGGCAATAGTGCCTCAAAAATTCATTCTAGGGAGTAGTGCCTAAAAAAAATCATTCTAGGCATTAGGCAATAGTAGCTCAAAAAATCATTCTAAGCAGTAGCGGCTCAAAGAATCATTCTAGGCAGTAGGAAATAGTGCCTCAAAAAATCATTCTAGGAATCATGCAAAATGTCTCAAAAATTAATTCTAGGCATCATGTGAAGTTTCTCAAAAATTCATTCTAGGTATGATATAGTAAAGGATAGTAGTGATTTTACCAGCACATATATCAATTAAATTTATGGCTTACAATGAACCAATCAGAGAGGCAATATGATAACCAATCATATTTTAGAGTGTAAGATTTCATCATTCTGCATAAGAATTCAGTTTGGTATATTCCTGAGTGTACAATTCCATCATTCTATAGACATAACACTTCGTCGGACACACAAGTTCATAATACGAAGCGGGAAAGCAACCATCATAAAATCGCTCGGCTGCATCAAATGAGTGTCCCTTCATTTCCTCCCTGAAATGTCAAGCATAAAGTCATTACAAAAGGCATATTCTGGTCTCAACGTATGAATAAAGGAAGCCCCGCTGGAGAAAACCCAGACTTATATGTCTAAAGCCGGTAACAGCGTGGGGAGGGGGTAGCAAAGTGCAACTAGATGCTTTTTTGTGTTAGGGTAGCCCAAGGGACAACAAAAACAAAGTTACTCCACAACTCTTGCAACGATCCCCTTCGTTTGCTCCGATACGGGAGTTTCCATCTGTAAGCCCATAAAATCACAAGAGAAAAACATACGTCCGTGAAACCGCCCACATACGGGAGTGCGATCTTGGAAATCTAAGACCCAAAACACACTTGGAAACACGTGATATGGAATCACCTGTCATTTGGTGGCATTCCGATGTTCCGGAGCCCTCTCTCCGGTGAAACCCGCCCCGCTGGAGAAAACCCACACTTATACGTCTACAGACGGTCATTTGGCGTCGGTAGATAGGCTGTCGGTAGATATCTAATAAAATGGACCGTATTTCATATTTTCCATCTATGTGTGTCGGTGTTTTGTGTGAAACCCACTCGGTACGTGTGTTGGTGTAGTATGAACTTCGATGATCTCGATCTGGCCTTTTTATATCATTTTATATGAGTTTATATATTTTTAACATAAAATATAACCATATTAATTTAACTAACTAAGAGTAAGTAATAATACAGATACAAAGAAGGAGAGTAAAAAAATGGTTTATGTGCCGACGGCTATGCTGTCGGCATAGAATGTGGGAAACCAAAGCCCCACGGCTATCAAGCTATGTCGACGGCATAATTTGTGCCGAGGGCAGCCTTCGGCCTTATGTGCCCTATGCCGACGGTGATAGTGACGCCGACGGAAGCCGTCGGCCCCTAACAAGCTACGCCGACGGCCGCATCTATGCCGATAGCCGCATGGTCGGGCTCGCCTCCTAGCCATCTACGCCGACGACCTCGATCAAATGCCGTCGTCGTAGAATAAGGCCGCCGGCGCCTTAGGCCATTCCTATAGTGTTAACTTTTGGTAACCACAACCTTTTCTTCTCGATGTCATTTAAAGCCATCAATAGTTTGTCGGCTAGCTTGTCAAAAACTTTCATCAGAAAGTTAAAGTAATTTTTAACCGACAAACCATTATGCTTAGCAAACCTCAAGGAGGTCAGACTTACCTCAGTTGGTAAGACGACGTCTTGTGCATATACTATCTCGAAAGGACTAAGTTCATAAGATCCATGCCTTGATATCCTATTCCTATGAGCCTATAACGCTTTAAACAATGCTTCATGCCACATCCTTGGGTGATGTGCAAGTTTATGCTTATCAGACGAGTTAATATCTTGTTTTCCCACTCGACTTGTGTGTAATAAGGAGACGAATTTAGACTTTTGATTCCAAATGACTCGGCATATTGTTTGACCTCCTTCGCCATAAAGGACGTGCCTTGATCTGTAGTTAACATTTGGGGAATGCCGAATCGATGAATATGCTCTGGCTGTAGATCCGACAATCTTTTGGCATAAACCCTGCATTGTGCAGGGTTGTACGAGTATCACCACCGGGACAACGGAGCGATACCACAACTATTTGGAGGTCCAGCAACTATCACGACCGTCGATGTTGCATCCAGCTGAGGCTAGGAGAAGACCACATACGGCCCATGCCAACTCAATTATTAAGGTTTATAATGTTATTTGGCTTACCTTGTGTCGAACCAAGGTTTATAATATTATTTGGTTTATCCTCGAAGACTGTTGCGATCCCCTACACTTGTCACTACAGGAATCGCAGCATATGCCGACGGCCAGAAGCCGTCGACACAGGCTAAAAGGCCGTCGGCACAGGCTGTGCCGACGGCCGCCGTCGGCACCTTGCCGTCGGCATATGACACGTCGGCACATGGTCAAATGACCGTCGGCACATAAAAAACCGTCGGCGTAGGCTATGCCGACGGCAAAGCCGTCGGCACACTAAGCTCTATGCCGACGGCAAAGCCGTCGGCACAATATTTCCAAAATTCGAATTTTGAAAAAAAAAAAAAAAAAATTTTTTGAACTTTTTTGACATTCTTTTCCAGAATTTTTCACTTAGCCACATATTTAATCTCTAATCTCTAATTACACAATTAATCTAGTCAACATACTTAACTTAGTCAAACTTCCCATTCGGTCACCCATCCTGAAATTCCTCCAGCCCAAGCACGCTTAACCTTTGAGTTCCTTCCAAACTAGATTCCATATGAGATGTGAGAACTTACTGATATTACTATCATATAAATCATATTAACCTGTGGGGAATGATGTTAAACTTTTCTATTGTATAAATTTTAAAATATATTTGAACAAATAACAATGATTATATAATTATATTTATTGACTAAATAACAATATAATGTTAGAAATTACTTTATTTTATGAATAAATTATTTAATATACAATAATTTATATCTTTAAATCCGTAAATCGAAATTTGACAAATAAAATGTCTAAATCGATTAGAAAAATTAGAGAAATTCAAATATGACATCCATATCATAAAAACATCGATAGTTTAAAAAAAATTAAACTCTTTTGATGAATAGCCATGGTGGCCATTTTGACAGTTTTTGCCGATTCAGCTGGAAACAGGCCAAATGACGGGTGTAATGGCCAAATCAATGGCATAGTTTGTTTAAATATGCCCATATTCCACACAAACATGCATATTGGAAGCACGGACAATGTTCCCGAAGAAAGTTTTCCTTTTCATTTAATAAAAAAATCATTTTCCATCTACCGAGTGTGAAAAATGGCTTTTCTTGTGAAGCATCAACCACAAATATGTTGCAAAACCTGGGAGCTGCATTTTTTGAATATACTAGACCATGTTATATGCACGAATAACCAATTATTTTCCTCTGAAAAGGTTTTCATCAACCTCTTTTGAAGAACACAAGTTTCTGCTGATTCAGCTGGAAACGGGTCAAATTTGAACTACAGGTGCCTCCTAGTTTGCTCATGATTTTTTGAAAAAATAATTTTTAGGTACACAACTACCTATTTCATCAGAGATACACCAAGAGTTTCTCAATATTCAAGCCCTAGATACGAACGGTCATGCCCGCCGTCTTGACTTTTTCCCGAAACCGACTTAGAAAATTCCAGAAAATTTAAAAAACCTCAAAATGATGCAAGACCTTCGCGTGGTGTCATTATATATGTCCTAGTATCCACCAAAAATAATAAACTTGGAATACGACAGTTGTGTTGAAAATATGTTCACATAAATGAGCTATCTCCTACGAACATTCTAGGGTTTCGGGCCAAATGACGGGTGTAATGGCCAAATCCATGGCATAGTTTGTTTAAATATGCCCATATTCCACACAAACATGCATATTGGAAGCACGGACAATGTTCCCGAAGAAAGTGTTCCTTTTCATTCAATAAAAAAACCATTTTCCATCTTCCGAGCGTGAAAAATGGCTTTTTTTGTGAAGCATCAACCATAAATATGTTGCAAAACCTGGGAGCTGCATTTTTTTAATATACTAGACCATGTTATATGCACGAATAACCAATTATTTTCCTCTGAAAAGGTTTTCATAAACCTCTTTTGAAGAACACAAGTTTCTGCCGATTCAGCTGGAAACGGGTCAAATTTGAACTACAGGTGCCTCCTAGTTTGCTCATGATTTTTTGAAAAAAATCATTTTTAGGTACACAAATACCTATTTCATCAGAGATACACCAAGAGTTTCTCAATATTCAAGCCCTAGATACGAACGGTCATGCCCGCCGTCTTGACTTTTTCCCGAAACCGACTTAGAAAATTCCAGAAAATTTAAAAAACCTCAAAATGATGCAAGACCTTCGCGTGGTGTCATTATATATGTCCTAGTATCCACCAAAAATAATAAACTTGGAATACGACAGTTGTGTTGAAAATATGTTCACATAAATGAGCTATCTCCTACGAACATTCTAGGGTTTCGGGCCAAATGACGGGTGTAATGGCCAAATCCATGGTATAGTTTGTTTAAATATGCCCATATTCCACACAAACATGCATATTGGAAGCACGGACAATGTTCCCGAAGAAAGTTTTCCTTTTCATTCAATAAAAAAACCATTTTCCATCTTCCGAGTGTGAAAAATGGCTTTTTTTGTGAAGCATCAACCATAAATATGTTGCAAAACCTGGGAGCTGCATTTTTTTAATATACTAGACCATGTTATATGCACTAATAACCAAATATTTTCCTCTGAAAAGGTTTTCATAAACCTCTTTTGAAGAACACAAGTTTCTGCCGATTCAGCTGGAAACGGGTCAAATTTGAACTACAGGTTCCTCCTAGTTTGCTCATGATTTTTTGAAAAAATAATTTTTAGGTACACAAATACCTATTTCATCAGAGATACACCAAGAGTTTCTCAATATTCAAGCCCTAGATACGAACGGTCATGCCCGCCGTCTTGACTTTTTCCCGAAACCGACTTAGAAAATTCCAGAAAATTTAAAAAACCTCAAAATGATGCAAGACCTTCGCGTGGTGTCATTATATATGTCCTAGTATCCACCAAAAATAATAAACTTGGAATACGACAGTTGTGTTGAAAATATGTTCACATAAATGAGCTATCTCCTACGAACATTCTAGGGTTTCGGGCCAAATGACGGGTGTAATGGCCAAATCCATGGCATAGTTTGTTTAAATATGCCCATATTCCACACAAACATGCATATTGGAAGCACGGACAATGTTCCCGAAGAAAGTTTTCCTTTTCATTCAATAAAAAAACCATTTTCCATCTTCCGAGCGTGAAAAATGGCTTTTTTTGTGAAGCATCAACCATAAATATGTTGCAAAACCTGGGAGCTGCATTTTTTTAATATACTAGACCATGTTATATGCACGAATAACCAATTATTTTCCTCTGAAAAGGTTTTCATCAACCTCTTTTGAAGAACACAAGTTTCTGCCGATTCAGGTGGAAACGGGTCAAATTTGAACTACAGGTGCCTCCTAGTTTGCTCATGATTTTTTGAAAAAATCATTTTTAGGTACACAAATACCTATTTCATCATGATTTTAAGGTCCCCCTAGATTTTGGTTGGATTCAGATGCCCCACAATCCTCTCAGACGAAACTGTTAACCCATTACTGTTAGTTGCGTTATTTCTTATGATTTTTTTCTAATTATTTAGCTTTAACAATATGCATGATAATTTAGATATATTTCTCCTCTTCGAAACGAGCTAAAGAACGTCAAAATCCGAGTTGGAATGCAAAAGTTATGATCAAAACGGTGATTAAGTCGAAAAAAAAAAATTTGAGCTTGGCTATGCCGACGGCAAAGCCGTCGACATAGCTCAATTTTTTTTTTCAATTCTCAATTCCCTCTTAGGGTCGATGCCGACGGCAGCCGTCGGCGTAGCTCAAAAAAAAAAAGAAACAAAAGGCCGTCGGCACAGCAAATTTTTTTTTTCGCAATTTGGGATTTCATCACTAAGCCTATGCCCGACGGCCCCGACAAATTGCCGTCGACATAGGATTTGGCCGTCGGCATATCGGCCCATTCCTGCAGTGTGTGGGTCATCATCCTCAGGCGGGCGAACTCTAGCATCACCGCCAGTATCTGTCCCATGCCGCCACCGTTGCTACTGGGCTCTACTGCGATGGTGGAGGGGCCCTCTCACCAAGGGTTTAGTGATTGCGTGTCAAGGTATAGGATTTATAATTTATGGTCTAGTTCTAGTGATTAGGGTCTAGATCTAGGGATACAAGGTATAGACCTAAGGCATCTAGCACACTTATGCACCGACATTGTCCAGCCGAGTAAAATAATGTATCGAACTCGGCCACGCATCTACAAGCATGGCCGTCTGGGCCCGTGTATTTTTTTTTGACAAAGGCACCTGTAGTTCTTGGGACAATAGCCATTATTTCATGAATGTTTAGAGTTGATAGTTGTGTGCTTACAAACTAGAAATGAAAAACATGCTTGGTTAGGCCCGAGCCAGCCCTCTCACTTAACACTTACAGATCTGATTAATTTTGCATTTTGCGATCTTTTCAAACTTGTCAATTGTTGGCATGAACTCGTGAGCTTGATGTGGAACTCTCTAGGGTTTTATCACGTTAGAGAAGTTTCCATTGGCTAAGATATGTGGATTTAAATGATCAAGTCTTGACACTGGTAGAAAATAGGCCTTTAGTCCCGGTTCGCAAAGGCCATTATTTCCGGCCGTGCAACCGGGACTAAGTATGTGCGACTAAACCCTCCCCCCCTTTTGTCGCGCCTCTTACAGACCGGGACTAAAGGCCCGTCCACGTTGGCGCCGGCAGTCCGTCGGGGCGGATGAGCTCTAGTCCCGGTTCTCGTGGCTAACCGGGACTAAAGGCCTCCTCCGCAGGTTTAGGGCTTTAGCCCCCTAAACCTGGTTTCTTTTTAATTTGTTTTGTTTTATTTGTTTTATATTTTATTTTGTGTTTTATTTCTTTTAATTTTGATAAAGTTTCAGTACATATATATTCTACGCTAGTATATACATGCATATCAAATTTCAAACAAGAAGAATTCAATAGGAATATATAATATATATATTCAATCTCGGGTGACCATATACAACTTCGAACAAGTTTCCATACACAATTACGATGGATGACCATACACAACTTCGAACAAGTTTCAATCTCGGAGATGCATAAGGAAAAATCCTGCTAATTCCTCTTGAATTGGTCGTCGTCGGACGTATAGTGTTCTCCTTTAGGATTGATGACATGTCTAAGGAAAAAACCTGCTAATTCCTCTTGAATTGGTCGGAAGCGAGCTTCTGGACTAAGCTTCCTCCGCAAGTTATCCGTCGCCTTCCGCAAGCTATCTGACGCCTTCCTCTCAGTGGATTCTCTCTGGATGTTCTCACAAACATAGTATCCACATAGATTGGTCCCCGGTGGCTACTTATCCACATAAACTAACTTTCTAAAATCTAGCCGATGTTTGAATTCACCGGCAATTTCTCCTGAGAACCGTCTCCAAACTCTACAGGGCAAAGAAAATTAAATGAACAACAGATTTATTAGCTACTGCATATTAGAAAATGAACAAAAGAGATCGATCGATATAGAGCGCAAATGATTGAAAATAATTACTTTTGCAGCATTTTTCTCATGTCGGCCCAACGCTTTGAATCAGAATCCATAGAGTCCATGATATATATAAACTATGGAGGTGTGAAGTTTAATTTTTAGCAGAATCCAGTGGAACCTGCGGACACGTTACATGCACAGTCATGCATAACTTATCGATTAGACATACCATGCATGGAGTAAACAAAAGAGAATAGGCACAAGAGAGAAACACTCACCCAAAATGGTAAGGAAATAGAATATGACTTTTAAGTTGATGCTTTGTAAGAAAACTGTACAAGTCTTTCTCCACGTCTTCGAGGTGATTTTGTAACACATGTCCATTAATGATTTGCGGGTCAATGAACCCAACATCATGGATGTTTTTTATTTTGCATTCCCAAATCTTCAATCTGCATAATAGCGTACGCAACAATATATATATATATATATATATATATATATATATATATATATATATATATATATATATATATATATATATATATATATATATATATATATATATAGCAGGCAATGAAGAACGAGATGAGGTAGAAATAAATCACTTACAGAGTACTGTTTGGTGTGATGCTGCTCTGTAACATCCGAATAAACATATTCTTTGGCAGCCCATAATATGAAATTATTGTACCAACGTAGCAGATTTCGCATTTGTGGTGGTAGACTCTTTTCCTGTGTAGGATCGACGAGAGGCCAATTCGGCACATATTGTAATGCTACCTCACCCATTGGCGCATCGTCCAGGCCTAACGAGGCACGAAGAGTCAAACCCATCTCGGACGCATTTTTCATGGCACTCGCTACAGTCAATCCAATTGCTGCGGCAGCTGCTATGACCTCGGGGTCCTGTTCCGGACCGGCTTTCACTATGAGTGGGGGGATCGATTGTTTATTCTACATCCCGAGCTGGTCAACTTGTTTCCCGCTTTTTACCTTTCTTCTTTCTCCTCCTTCAATATTTCTGCTTGCCTACGCAGTTCACTTCCATAGTCGTCAGGCATATTCAACTCGGCTTGGGACGGTGTCGTCAAAAAACTTGTAGCCCACTTCTTTGCCTTCGGAGTGTATACTTCCTTGGGCTTAGGCTCCTTTAGCGCCTTCTGATCGGCCTTCCATTTCTCATAATCAGCATTCGTGGCCAATTTGGTTTCAGCTTCACTAAGTTCTCAAGGCCTGGGGGGATAGGCTTCATTGATGACTCCAGTACCCGTGTGGTCTTAGGTACATAAGGCTCCGGGTTAATAGTCTAGGAGCGGGTTTCCTTGCTGTCCGCCTGCTTCTGCTTCTTCGCCGGAGGAGGAATGGGGGGCGGCGGCTGCTTACTCGTCAGAGGAGGATTGGGGGGCGGCGCCTGCTTACCCGCCGGAGATTGTGGATCGGGGGACGGCGTCGAATGGCGTGAAGGAGGTGTAGGTGAACCACCACCACCACTGCCGCCACCACCACCACCACCACCACCACCATCGGAGGGGGGTGGACTTGTTAGCCTTGGCGCCTCGCCTGGAAACACTATGTACTTCTTTTTCCATAGAATGAACTGGCGTTTGACATCTCCAAGTCTTCTCTCCCCTTCAGGTGTAGCTATGTCAATCTCCAGGTCCTCAAACACTTGGACTATGTCTTCCACCGTGACACGAGCATAGCCATATGGAATGGGGTTGTTGTCACTAGTGGAAACAACCCCTCTCGTCTAGGGGCCAGGGGGCAGCTGTTTCGATTGCAACCAAATCCGGGACAAATGCTATGCATTGGTCCCGGTTTGTGTGCCCAGGGCAACAGGAATCGCCTGGGGGCATTGGTCCCGGTTCGTGGGGAAGATATTGGTCCCGGCTTGTGCCACGGACCGGGACCAATGCCTAGCCACTTGCCACGTGGCACGCGCATGAGAATTGGTCCCGGTTCAGGCCACGAACCGGGACCAATGTCCCCCTTCCCCTATATATACTTCCCCAGCCCCCCTTCCATCCTTTATTTTGCTTGGAGGTGTGAGAGAGGTGGGTGTTAGTGTGTTTTATTTTACTATGCACACGAGGTGTTCGACGAAATTCCCGAGCCACACATAAGCTCACTAAAAATGGTATCTTCGACTGAGGTTAACAAACTTATCTTTTTCATCTGTAACTGATACATAAAAAAGTAGTATTTGTCGATGTACTGTGGTCATCTCTGTATTAATATGTTATTGTAATGTATTTTGATAAACTTAATTATATGATGCAGATGGATGCACGACAGTGATGGATGTACAGTGACCGACGCACTCCCGATTATATGGCAGGCCTGAATGCATTTATTGCTGTAGCTCAGGCGAACAAATATAATGGCTTCATGTGTTGCCCATGTGTTGATTGTCGGAACGTCAGAGAGCACTCTTCCGAAAGAATCCTTCACGGCCATCTACTTCGGAGAGGTTTCATGCCCAGCTATAATTGCTGGACCAAGCATGGAGAAAGAGGGGTTGTGATGGAAGACGATGATGAAGAAGAACAAGATCCTATGTTCCCTGAATACGACGATACTGCAATGGAAGAGAATGCAGAAGAAGGAAGTGATCAAGAACAGGCATCAGAAGAGCCCGATGATGATCTTGGACGAGTTATTGCTGATGCAAGGGAAGACTGTGAAAATAAATTGGAGAGGTTGAAGCTGGACAACATGTTACAGGATCACAAAAAATTGTCGTACCCAAATTGCGAAGATGGTAGCACAAAGCTCGGTACCACACTGGAGTTGCTGAAATAGAAGGCACAGAACGCTGTGACTGACAAGGCATTTGAGAGTTTACTTCAACTAATGAAGCCAAAACTTCCAAAGGATAACGAATTGCCTGAGAGTACGTACGAAGCAAAGAAAGCTCTCTGCCCTCTAGGATTAGATGTGCAGAAGATACATGCATGCATTAATGACTGCATCCTCTTCCGCGGTGAGAAGTACGAGAATTTGGATGAATGTCCGATATGCACTGCACTGCGGTATAAGATCAGAGCAGATGACCCTGGTGATGTTGACGGCGAGCCCCCCGTAAGAGGGTTCCTGCTAAGGTGATGTGGTATGCTCCTATAATACCACGGCTGAAACGTCTGTTTAGAAACAAAGAGCATGCTAGGTTGTTGCGATGGCACAAAGAAGACCGTAAGAAAGACGGAAAGTTGAGGCACCCCGCCGATGGATCGCAGTGGCGAAAGATCGAGAGAGACTTCCTAGACTTTGCCGGAGAGGCGAGAAACTTATGGTTTGGTCTAAGTACAGATGACTTCAATCCTTTTGGGGAGCAGAGCTCCAGTCATAGCACTTGGCCTATAACTCTATGTATGTACAACCTTCCTCCTTGGTTGTGCATGAAGCGCAAGTTGATTATGATGCCAGTTCTCATCCAAGGCCCGAGGCAACCTGGCAACGACATTGATGTGTATCTAAGGCCATTAGTGGAAGAACTCTTACAATTGTGGGGCAAACCAGGTGTACGTGTGTGGGATGAGAACGAACAAAAGCCATTTGACCTACGGGCGTTGCTTTTCGTAACCATCAATGATTGGACTGCTCTTAGTAACATTTCCGGACATACAAACAAGGGATACAATGCATGCACACACTGTTTAGATAACACTGACAGTGTTTTTTTGGATAAATGTAAAAATGTTGTATACCTGGGGCATCGTAGATTTCTTCCGATCAAGCATCCCGTAATAAAGAAAGGAGGGAAGCATTTCATAGGTGAGGCAGATAACCGGAAGAAGCCTGAGCTCCGTAGTGGTAATGATATATTCGATATGGTCAAGGACCTAGAAGTAATCTTTGGTAAGGCTGCTGGCAGCCAACCAGTTCCGTACGGCCCTGATAAGCGCGCACCCATGTGGAAGAAGAAATCTATAGTTTGGGAGCTACCCTACTGGAAAGTTTTAGAGGTCCGGTCTTCGATTGACGTGATGCACGTGACAAAGAATCTCTGTGTCAATCTGCTATGCTTCCTGGGCGTGTATGGGAAGTCAAAAGATACGCCAGAAGCACGGGAGGACCAGCAATGTATGAAAGACCCAAGCAACAATCACACAGATACATGGCGCCATTACTGAAGCAGCTACGCTCTTACTAAAGCCTGAGAAGCAAATATTCTTTGAAGTCCTTTACAGTATCAAGGTTCTGTCTGGCTTCTCGTCGAATATAAAGGGGATAATAAACATGGCAGAGAAAAAATTCCAAAACCTGAAGTCTCATGACTACCACGTGATTATGACGCAGTTGCTTCCGATTGCATTTAGGGGGCTTCTACCGGAAAATGTTCGAGTACCCATTGTGAAGCTATGTGCATTCATGAACGCAATATCTCAGAAGGTAATCGATCCAGAAATTTTGACAAGATTACAGAGGGATGTGGTCCAGTGTCTTGTTAGTTTTGAGTTGGTGTTCCCACCATCCTTCTTCAACATTATGACCCATCTCCTGGTTCACCTATGTGAAGAGTTTCATATTCCCGGTCCGGTATTTCTACACAATATGTTCCCCTTTGAGAGGTTCATGGGAGTCTTGAAGAAATATGTTCATAATCGTGCTAGGCCAGAAGGAAGCATCTCGAAGGGCTATGGAACAGAGGAGGTCATTGGGTTTTGTGTTGACTTTATTCCTGACCTTAAGACGATTGGTGTTCCTGAATCGCGGCATGAGGGGAGACTGAGGGGCAAAGAACGCTGGGAAAGAAAACAATGATACCTAGGTACGGGCATTCTTTCACCAAAGCACACTACACAGTTCTACAAAATTCTATGTTTATGGCTACGTATCTCGAGGAACACAAGAATAGTGTACGCTCCGCAAACCCGGGGAAGGATGACTCATGGATTAAACGCAAACACATGGAGACTTTCGGAAGTTGGTTGCAAACACATCTTATAAATGACACCAGTGTTGAAGATCTGCTGTACATGTTGGCAGGGTCACCATCTTCGACTATTGGGAGTTTTCAAGGGTACGAGATAAATGGAAATACATTTTACACGAGCTCCCAAGATAAGAAGAGCACCAACCAAAACAGTGGTGTCCGCTTTGATACAACAAACGAGAATGAAAAAAATGACACATACTATGGTTACATAGAGGAGATATGGGAACTTGACTATGGACCTTCTTTTAAGGTCCCTTTGTTCAAGTGCAAATGGGTCAACCTGAATGGAGAAGCGGTAAAGGTAGACCCGCTTTATGGAATGACAATAGTGGATCTCAACAATATTGGTTACAATGACGAACCATTCGTCCTAGCCAATAATGTGATTCAGGTATTCTATGTGAAGGACATGTCCTCCAGACCGAAAAAAAGAAAAAATAAGCAAAAAAATTCATCATACGATGAGCCGAAGCGTCACATAGTTCTCTCAGGGAAAAGAAACATCGTGGGAATCAAGGACACGACAGACATGTCATAAGATTATAATAAGTTTGTTGAAATTCCACCCTTCACAGTGAAAGCTGACCCCGCCATCCCGTTAAATAATGAAGATACTCCATGGTTACGGCTGAAGCGATCATAAGCAAGGGACAATTCAGAAGACTAGATAGGGATGTTGGTGATATTACAGTGAAAGCTGACCCCACCACCCACTTTGCTGTTTCTCTCTCCTCCGTTTGTTGGTGATGTGTAATATTAAGCGTGGAATACATGATCCTATAGTTCTGTTTGACCAGTAATTTGTATTGACCGGTAAAAAGCTGACAACTATGACCAGCCTGATTTCATTATTATCCCAACCAGCGGCACACCCACCCACTTTGTTGTTTCTCTCTCCTCCGTCTGTTGGTGATGTGTAATAATAAGCGTGGAATACATGATCCTATAGTTCTGTTTGACCAGTAATTTGTATTGACCGGTAAAAAGCTGACAACTATGACCCATATCCGAGTATGAGATAACTGTAGGCAGATATTGCAGGCACACTTCGAAGTGATAGTACGGATATCATCCTGACAGATATCCTTAAAACAGAAATAGATCTTCGGTACTTCTTTAACAGATATGATAAATTTTTGGAGGAGAAACGTCTAGCTGAACAACAAGCTGACTACCTTGGAGTTAAAATGACGCAAAGGGTTGCACCTCAGCGGTTACTTTGGCGAGGTGCTAATGCATACACTCCTGCACTGTTTGAGATTTTCAGATTAGAATTTGAACTGATCTTTGATTGCGTGGTCTATAACTGTGGCGAAATTGGACCCATATCCGAGTATGAGATAAATGTCAAAAACAGGCGTCGGGGTCATTTTGTTAGATTCGACTCATCAGAATACATTTGTAGCTGAAAAAAGTTTGAAAATGTAGGTCTGCCGTGTTGCCAGGTACTGAAGGTTCTTGAGATCAGAAATATTAAAGAAATTCCACCACGCTATGTTTTGAAAAGATGGCGAAGTGATGCTCAGATTGTACCTTTGAAGAATAACTATGGTTTTTCTGTTGTAGACGAAGATCCCAAATTCTCCGTGTTAAAAAGGTACAACTCGATTTGTCGAACTTTATATAAAGTTGCATTCATGTAGAGCCAATATGATCAGCTCCTAGAGCCAATATTATTCGGCTTAGTGGGTTCATCTATCCATGCATCCGTCGCGGCGATCGCAGTGATTATAAGGAGAAACGCCTTCAATCGGGTCATCATCATTTGGAGACGCAGAATGACTTTTCATGTTGAAATTTTTGTCAAATTCGAAAGTATATAGAAGTTATTAATGTGCAAACTTAAACAATTTTCAAATTTTGGCGCTAAATTTTTTTGGCGCGCAGGGTGCCACCAAAATTCGAAATAAGTTTTCGTCCAGACCCATGGTACCAACCGGGATCAAAGGGGGTGCCTCGAGTCCCGGTTGGTGGCACGGGCCAGGACTAGAGGCCCAGTTGTATAAATATGCCGTGCTTATATCGGGGGCAGCAGCGCGGCCACAGGCGGCCGGCCGTTTCTTGGGGGGGGGGGCGGTGGGTAGCCTAGTCTATATGGGGGGGGGGCGCACCGGCGCCAGCCTACTCCTCGTCGGAGGAGATGCAGTGGTAGGCGGGTGCCCGCCACAGGTGGGCAGGCAGCTGGGCCGGGCCCGCCGGTGGCTGCGGAGGCATCGGGGGCGCGTGCGGCGGCGGCGGCGGCAGCTCCTCCTCCGGCGGCGGCAGCTCCTCCTCCGGCTCCGGCGTCCATACGCCGCCGGTCCAGGCCCAGGACATCCTGTACTCCAGGCCGGGGGCAGCGGCTGTGGCGGCGGCTGGTCTTCCGACGCCTCCAGCTCGGCGTTCATGGCCTGCCACCAAGGTGTAGGCGCTGGAGGGGGCGGCATGGCGTCGCCGTCGTCGTCGGCGGCGGCTAGGACCTGCTCCCACCGCTTGACCTCGTCCTCGACGAGCGGCGGGAGGCCTCGTAGGCTTCCTCCAAGCCGGCCTGGAGCTCGGGGTCCTCATCGTCCTCGACGATGTCCTCCAGGAGCCACAGCTCCGGCTCCTTGCCCGGCGGTGGCGCGGGGTAGTCGGCGGTGCTCACCTCCTCCTAGGATGTGGGGATGTAGGAGCGACAGTGCTGGTCGTGATCCTGCTGGAACCAGGTGGCCCAGTAGGGAGAGCTGCGCGCGTACGCGCGGTCCCTGAGGAGGTGGGCCGGCAGGAGACGGCGCCGGCGATCGATCTCCTCGCGCGTGGCCTCTTTGGTCGGGGGCGGCGGCACGGGGATGCGCTGAGGGTTCAGGTGCCAGACGTCCGGAAGGTGGACGTCCGGCCAGAACACCGGCATGGCGTGGCTCCAATGCCACTCGGCCTCTTCCTTCCGCACGTAGTGGCGGAAGTGCTTGCCCGGCGCGGCGCGGGGCGGCGGGCGCGCTGCCGGAGGTGGAGCGGGGACGCGCGGCTGCCCCCAATGCGGACGCCTCCAGGACCGAAGCCGAAGGCCTCGGCCGGCGCCTCTCTGGCCGGCGCCGCTCGAGGACCCGGCCTCATGCTCGTTCTTGGCGCGCTTGAACCAGCGGCGGGGCGACATGGCGGCTAGGGTTGGGTGGGCTGGGGCACGGCCGGGGTTAATGGAATGTACGGGCGGCGGGGGCCCTTTAAAAAGGACCCGGGGGGGCTGGCATGCCAACCGGCCGCCGGGACGTGGCGGCGGTTGCAGGCGGCCATGAATGCGCGGGGAAGCCGAGGCGTGCCGTTCGTGGCCACACACGCGCGGGGAAGTGGAGACGTGGGAAGACGAGGCGGCCAGTGGGCCCTTTGACCGCGCGTGGCTGTGGTCTTACTTTAAGGGACCGGGCGAGCCAGCCACTAGGTCGCTGGCCAGTGGCCCCTTTGACCCCCCGCGTGGCCAGTGGCCCCTTTGACCGAATGTAGCCAGTGGGCTTAATAAAAGACGCGGGCCAGTCGGCCCTTTGACCAAAATGTGGCCAGTGGGCTTAATTAAATACATGGGCCAGTGGACGCGGTTGGGGAAGGGGAGGCCGGTTGGGGATTCCGGGACAACAGCGAAAAAATTGAAAAAAAAACGAAAAAAACCCGCCGTGGCAGAGAAAAGTGGTCGCAATATAGCTTTTTCAGAGAAGCTATTCATCCCGGTTCCTAACACGAACCGGGACGAACTCCCTGGCCAGGTTCGCCACGTGGGCCATCCCTACCATCCCGGGTCCTGGCACAACCGGGACCAATGGGGAGGGCCATTTGTCCCGGCTGGCCCATCCCGGTTGCACAACCGGGACAAATGGGCCTTACCAACCGGGACTAATGCCCCTGTTTCCACTAGTGTGTGGTGGCGTGCTCCAGGTGTACAGGGTAAAGCTCTGCCGGTAGCTACCTTCGTGGAAATGTTCCCCACGGGATAATGCAAATCACATTCTTTCATCTCCTTTACATCATCCACGGGGTAGTGAGGCTACGGTGCACGAATCTCGATCATCGGTGCATTAGCACCTGCAGGCGGGGCCTCCGTGGAAGCCACGCTGCTTCTCCGCTGATGCTGGCTTCCGAGATCCGCTTCATGATCTTCATGCGGTCCTGCAGGTGACGATCTTTATTTCACAAGTCCATGCACGGTCTGCTTCAACTCACTAAGTTCCGATGCAACCTTCGCCAAAAGATCTGCATCCCGGTCCGTCTTTCTCTTACGGCTTCTGTAACACTACAGGTCATTATCCTGGGAGAAGCCTACTTTCCACGGCATTCTGCCTTTGCCTCGTACATGTCCTCCGTGTTCAGCATTCCCGAGGGCTATTGTCAGTGCGTCTTTCTCTCTGTTGAACGTGATCAAGCCCTGTTGAGCTTGGGTCATTGCGTCAATAAGGGCTTGGGTGGGAGCAAACGTTTTCTGCCGATGAACACACGCCCCTGTCTCCGGGTCTAGCGATCCCCCATGCCCGTACCACCAGCATTTTGCTCTTTCGTCCCATCCCTCTGTACCTAGAGGGATTCCTCGCGCCCTCAGACCGTCCTCCATCTTCTGCCACTTAGGCGCCGAAAGGCGGTATCCTCCTGGCCCCATAACATGATGGTACCGTTTCTTATCCGCATTAGCCTTATTTTTTTTCGATATTTCCTTGAAATGATCCGATTTCTTTTGCGTCACAAATTCTGGCCAATCATTTTTCAGTTTATCATGTTGTCCAGTGAAATTCGGAGTCTTGCCCTTGTTGACATATTCACGGGTTAAATTTTTCTTGATGTTCTGGAATGCTTCGGCCATCTTCTGAAGAGCGAACTCTTTGACTAGCCTCCTCCTCTCACGTCCACCCGGAACCTCGTTACCGAATTCATCGACTTTGTTGTATTCCGGAGGTAGAATGAAATGTACCATAAGCTTTCTCCAGCAATCCTTTTTCGTTCTCTTGTCGACAAAACTGAAACCAAGACGTGCCTTATTTGGCTCCTTCCATTCCTGGATGGTGATCGGGACGTTGTCTCTAACAATGACTCCGCATTGGTTGATAAACTTTGTGATGTGCTGTAGGGGCTTGCCGGTTTCACCGACTAATTCGATGGTATATGTTTCTCCTTGTTTCATCGCCTTGGATTTGCCACGCTTTGTCATACTCGATCCGGACGAGGGCTAATATAAGAAAAAGAGTCGCGCGCGTTAATGCATATGTATTCACATTTCAGTAAGTTTGTATCACGAGAGGGTCAATGTATATATATACCTCGCCGGAGGTGGTTGGTCTTTGCAATTCGAGATCGTCGTTTTTCGACGGTTGACCTCCGTCGACAATGTCCGTTCCTTCACCTTCTTGATCATCGACAATGCCTGTTCCACCGTCAAGGTTCAGAAAAAAAGAGACTACATCCTCTTCTTGCTCATCTTCTGGGCCCGGCACATAAGGGATCTCGTTGTTTATGATGCCCATTATATAACCTTCAGCCTCCTGATCCGTAAGCGCAAAGGATCTAACGTCCGCCATATGTCACTCCCGAAGACATGCATGTAGTAAAAATTAATTAAGTATAAAGGAGACTTAGCAAATATTTTCGTAGAAGGCGGGATCACCCTCCGGGTCTCTGTCTACCGATAACGAACAACACAGAAAAGAAGGAAAGCATTCAATACATGGTAACCGTGCAATGCACAATAAGTATGCATGATAAAACAATGCAAAGGATGTAAGCCCTAGGAGGGAAAACAAATTGCTAGTGTTTTGGGTGGAAGAACGATGACCACCGGAGAGGAAAAACCATACTTTAGAGGTGTGTCCAAGATTAGTTGCTCAAATGACTTGGAGACCCCCATAGCAAGGTTGCATTTGCTTTCCTGGTCATTTTGGTATATTATACTTAATATTCTGAATATATTGAACTAAAACTTATTTTCATTATTTTAATGAATTTAATTCAAATTGTTTTGACTTTTTTTTTGACTTAGAAAAAAACGAGTGCTGAAAAAAAAACCTGCTAGCCCAGAAGCCCAGCCCAACTGCGCCATCAGCCCGCAGCCACCGCCCTGTCCCAAAAAAAAAAACGCCAGCAGCGTGCGCCCTATCTCTCTGCCAGGTGGAACCCACCGGTGACGCGAGTGTGATGTCACCCTTCCTCTGTTCGCGTCGCTGACGGGTGGTCGCCGTCGTCGTCCTCACCGGCGCGCGGTGGTCGCCGTCCTCACCGGAGTTCACCGGTGTTCGCAGTCGCCGTCCTCACTGAAGTTCACCGGTGTTCGTGTTTGTTCGTGGTCCTTATACGAGGGCGGCGCGAGGCCAGCGGGGGAACCTACTGGGGAGACGGCGGCGCGGGGCGGGCGCGGAGCAGGACGGGCGCGGTGGAGAGAAGGGCGCGGGCGACGGCGGCGACGGCGATGGCGACGGCGACGGCGACGGCGCGGTCCTCTCTCTGTCTCTGCGGGGCGGAATCGGCGACGGCGCACGGAGAAGACGAGCAGTAGGCCGGAGTGGGGAGATACAGAGGCGTTGGTCCTTAGAAAAATTTCGGCAGCGCAAATCGGGAATATATAGGGCCAGCCTTTAGTCCCGGTTGGGGACACCAACCGCGACTAAAGGTACCCTCTGGGTACCCTCCTCGGGCCTTTAGTCGCGGTTGGTGTCCCCAACCGGGACTAAAGGGGTACTTTTAGTCGCGGTTGGTGTCCCCAACCGGGACTAAAGGTGTTTTCGCCGCGTTTCCGTTCCCGCGCGGAAAGAGCCTTTAGTCGCGGTTCGTGACAAGAACCGCGACTAAAGGTGCTTTTTCAAATACTTTTCGTTTTAAAATCTTAAAAATACAAATAATATATCAGAAAATTCAGAAAAATAAAACTAATTCATTTTAAAATCTTAGAATACAAATAATATATCAAAAAAATTAGAAAAATAAAAATAATTCATTTTAAAATCTTAAAAGTACAAATAATATGTCAAAAAATTAAGAAAAATAAATCTTAAAATCCCGCCTCTTTCTTTCCGCCTCCTGTCTCCGGTTCAGGTTTCGTTGGGAAACGAATCGTCCCTTTAGTCAAGGTCTGTTTTACCAACCGGGACGAAATGGTTAGGGTTTTGTTCCGACCAATCAGAAAAAATCACATGCATCTTGGATATATATATATATATATATATATAGATAAAAAAAGGCAGTACATAATGGCAAGAGTGGATCTAAACCTAAACGGAGAGCATAGATGTTCTACATAATGGCAAGACAGTGGATCTGATATCTGCTAGTCATACTCCTGCCTAGGCCTATAGTACTCCGACTCGTAGTCGTCGTAGTCGCCGCCGCCGTCGTCACTATCGTCGGACGGTGCTCTGCACTCCCTCGGAGGGTCACGACTCCAGGACTGGGCGTGAGGGTAGCGCAGGCGGGGGTTATCGCCAACCCTGATGTAGTTCATGACACTCTGAAGAGTCCGTCTGCCGCCCCACCACAACCGACGACCGGCCCGGTGAAGTTCGAAGGAGGCGGGCCGTTCTCCTCGTACCTGGCGAGCGCACTCTCACACGGATTAATGAAGAAGGCGTCCCAAGTAGGGCGGTAGTCAGGATTCCAACTGGGATTCCTCCGCTGCTCCGGCGTGAGCTCGTGGTAGTAGTGGTTCGTGATGGCCGCCCGACGCGCCACACCTTGAGGAAGAGGAGGTACCGGCACTCCTCCAGCGCTCAGCATCCAACCGGCGGGAACGCTGTAGCCGGGCGGGCAGGGGTAGTTTGAGGCGGAAAGTGCCTCCTCCTGGATGAATGTTAGAGTGGGTACGGGAGAAGCCATGAGAGAGTGGTGAGTTTGTATGTGTTTATGCCAATGGTGTGGCAATGCATACATATATATAGCGAGAAGAAACCATATATCCCATTAGTCCCGGCCCGTTTTACGAACCGGGACTAAATGGTTCGGGTTTCGTTGGGAAACGGATCATCCCTTTAGTCCCGGCATGTTTTACCAACCGGGACTAAATGGTTAGGGTTTCGTTTGGACCAATCAGATAGAATCACACGGATCGTGTGTTTCTTTCAAGCGCTTCTGAGTCGTTGGATCCAGGTGTGTTTCTTTTGACCTGTTGTGAGCCGTTCGATCAGGGCTACGGTGTGTTTCTTTCGAGCTGTTGTGAGCCGTTGGATCAGGGTGTTTCTTAACCGTTGGATGAAAACCCTAGCACAACACTTTGTGAGCCAGAGGACCCTATATATATCCCACCTTCATACACCGGTCAGTTCATCGACCAAATACAAAACATCCGGATTAGCCATCATACATCCTGCCGTGCATTTGGTATGCATATATGCACCCAGTAGACATGGTGGGGCTGTATGATGGCGATACCGATTGTTTTGTTCTACACCCCCCTTTAAGGTTTGATACATCATATATTCAGTTCATCGAGCAAATACAAAACATCCGGATTCGCCATCATACGTCCTGCCGTGCATTTGGTATGCATGTATGCACCCAGTAGCCACGGTAGGGCTGTATGATGGCGATACCGATTGTTTTGTTCTACACCTCTCCTTTAAGGATTGCCCCAAAACACATCAGAGATAATATAATTCACATGATCCATTCAACAAAGTTTGGTACAATAAATTATTACACATCAATTTTTTCCTTGTGTCCACGCTTTCTTACGATTTGGCCGTATCCATGGAGCATCCTCATCATTTAACTTAATGCTTGGGTCAGTGTTCACTATGAAGGGCGGAATTTCACCAAACATATTATAATCTTCTGACATGTCTGTCTTGTCCTCCACTCCCACGATGTTTCTTTTCCCTGAAAGAACATTGTGGCGCTTTGGATCATCGCATGATGTACTGATCGTTTTCTTATCTTTCCGTTTCCTCGGTTTGCTACTCATGTCCTTCAAATAGAAAACCTGAGCGACATCTTTGGCTAGGACGAATGGTTCGTCAAGGTAACCAATATTGTTGAAATCCACCATTGTCATTCCGTATTGCTCGTCCAACTTTACCCACCTCCTGTTAGTTTTAACCATTTGCACCGGAACAAAGGGACCTTAAACGAGGGTCCATAGTCAAGTTCCCATATCTCCTCTATGTATATGTGACCTTTTGCCCAATCTCGGTTGCTGCATCAAAGCGGACACCACTGTTTTGGTTGGTGCTCTTTTTATCTTGGGAGATCGTGTAAAATGTATTCCCATTAATCTCGTACCCTTGGAAATTCGTTATAGTCGAAGATGGTGTCTTGGCCAACATGTACAGCTGATCTCCAACATCATTGTCATTCATTAAATGTTTTCGCATACAACTGCCGAAAGTCCCCATGTGGGCCTTTCTAATCCAGGATTCAGGCTTCCCCGGGTTGTCCGAGCGTAAAATATTCTTGTGTTGCTCTAAGTACGGAGCCACCAAGCTCGAATTTTGCAGAACTGTGTGGTGTGCTTCAGTCATAGAATGACCGTCCATACATATCGTTGATTTCCTTCCGATCGTGCCTTTTCCACTTAGTCTCCCCTCATGCCGCGATTGAGAAATACCAATCGGTTTAAGGTCAGGAACATAGTCAATACAGAACTAAATTACCTCCTCGTTTTCATAGCCCTTTACGATGCTTCCTTCTGGCCTAGCACGGTTACGAACATATTTCTTTAATACTCCCATGAACCTCGCAAAGGGGAACATATTGTGTTGAAACAGAGGTCCGAGAATGGAAATCTCTTCGACTAGGTGGAGCAGGAGGTGCGTCACAATATCGAAGAAGGATGGTGGGAACACCAACTCGAAACTGACAAAACATTGGACCACATCGTTCTGTAACCGTGGTAGATCTTATGGACTGATTCTCAATGACCATAGATCGAACCTATCCTATTTTTACAGTGCGATGGCTGGTTCTGAGAGATTGCATTGAGGAATGCACATAGCTTCACAATGGCTACTCGAACATTTTCCGGTAGAAGCCCCCTCAAAGCAATCGGAAGCAATTGCGTCATGATCATGTGGTAGTCGTGAGACTTCATGTTTTGGAACTTTTTGTCCGTCATGTTTATTATTCCCTTTATATTCGACGAGAAGCCAGACGGGATCTTCATAATGCTCATGCATTAAAAAAAATGACCTTCTCTTCTTTGGTAAGAGCGTAGCTGGCACGACCTTGAAACCATTCCGGATGCCGGTCATCTGGGTCTTTCAAAAGTTGCTGGTCCTGCCGTGCTTCCATTGTATCATTTATCTTCCCATACACGCCCAAGAAGCTTAGCAGGTTCACGCAAATATTCTTCGTAACATGCATCACGTCGATTGCAGAGCGGGCATATAGGACTTTCCAATACTGTAGCTCCCAAAATATCGATTCTTCTTCCACATGGGTGCGTGCCCGTCAACTCCCAGAGGAACTGATTGTCCGCCAGGACCTTTTCCAAAGATGACTTTCAAATCCTTGACCATATCAAATATTTCAGCACCAGTACGTTCTGCAGGCTTCGGCCGGTAATCTTCCTTGCCATTGAAATGCTTGCCTTTCTTTCTTACGTTATGATTTCGGGGAAGAAATGGATGATAACCCAGGTACACGTTTTTCCTACAATTATCCAAAAATACACTTTTAGTCTCATGTAAGCAGTGCGTGCATGCTTTGTATCCCTTATTTGACTGTCCCGAAAGGTTACTGAGAGCAGGCCAATCGTTGATGGTTACAAAAAGCAACGCTCGTAGGTCAAATTCCTCTTCTTTGTGCTCATCCCACACACGTAAACCAGGTCTGCCCCACAACTGTAAAAGTTCATCAACTAATGGCCTTAGGTACACATCGATGTCGTTGCCGGGTTGCTTCGGACCTTGGATGAGCACTGGCATCATAATGAACTTCCGCTTCATGCAAAACCAAGGAGGAAGGTTGTAGATGCATATAGTCACGGGCCAGGTGCTATGGCTGGAGCTCTGCTCGCCAAAAGGATTCATGCCATCAGTACTTAGACCAAATCTTATGTTCCTTGCGTCAGCTGCAAAATCCTTGAACTCTCTGTCGATCTTTCTCCATTGTGTTCCATCAGCGGGGTGTCTCAACTCCCCGTCGGACTTACGGTCCTCTTTGTGCCATTGCAACAACTTGGCATGCTCTTTGTTCCTGAACAGACGTTTCAACCGTGGTATTATAGGAGCATACCACATCACCTTGGCGGGAACCGTCTTCCTGGGTGTCTCGCCCTCAACATCGTCACCAGGGTCATCGCCTCTGATCTTCTAACGCAATGCAGTGCATACAGGGCATTCATTCAAATTCTTGTAATCACCGCGGTAGAGGATGCAGTCGTTAATGCATGCATGTATCTTCAGAACCTCTAAACCGAGAGGGAAGACAACCTTCTTTGCTTCGTACGTACTGGCGGGCAACTCGTTATTCTTCGGGAACATATTCTTCAACATTTTCAGCAAATTTGTAAATGATGAGTCAACTACACTTTCCCGTGCCTTCCATTTCAGCAAATCCAGTGTGCAGCCCAGCTTTTTTAGACTATTGCCGCATCCTGGGTAAAGCGACTTTGTGTGATCCTCTAACATGCGATCCAAATTCCCCCTCTCCTTGTCAGTTTCACAGCGCCTCCGTGCATCAGCAATGGTCCGACCAAGATCATCAGCGGGCTCATCATGTGCCTCTTCTTCACCTTCACCAAACCCTTCCCCACCTTCAGCATCATCCTCCATGAAAGTATCACCGAAAGCCTCATGATAGTTGACATCGATATCATCCCCTTCTTCATCTTCTTCCATTCTAACCCCTCTTTCTCCATGCTTGGTCCAACAATTATAGTTTGGCATGAAACCGTGCCGAAGCAGGTGCATGTGAACGACTCTTGAGGAGGAGTAACCCTTCTGATTCTTACATTCAGCACATGGACAGATAATAAAACCTCGGTGCTTGTTCGCATTTGCCACTACGAGGAAATCTTTCAAACCCGTAGTGAACTCGCCGGAGAGTCGGTTACCGTACATCCATTGCCGATTCATCTGCATTATTATTATATGAAGTATATAATTAACCGTCATGCATTTGTTAAACTAACTAGCTAGAAATAATAAAAATCATGAAAGTTTCAAGTTGCTAACCGCGATCGTAGAGGAAAAATAAATGACAAAGCTCAAGTGTGGCTCCGACACTTCATATCATGTGTGTTTCATGCTCTCGGGCATTTCATCGAACACCTTCTGTGCATAGGAGGAACCAAAAGAAAACCCACCACCCCTTGTGAACCAAAAGCATAGAAGTGGCACCAAATGTGGCTAAGTGCAGCGAGCTGAGTCCTATATAGGGATGTGCCTTTAGTCCCGGTTGGCCTGGCCAACCGCGACTAAAGGACTTCGGGCCAGCCTGAGGACCTTTAGTCCCGGTTGGCCAGGCCAACCGCGACTAAAGCCCCTCCCGTCCGCCAGCTGTGGACCGAGCGCGCTAGGCCCAGACAGTTGGTCGCGGGTCTCCTCCCGAACCGCGACTAAAGACCCCTTTGATCGCGGTTCGATTATTTTGGGGACTAATGGGGGCGTATGGAAGGCCTATTTTCTACCAGTGTGATTAATCTTTTCTCTTGTTCAGATAGCAAAGCTGTCCATCATACCTGCATCGTGTATTCTGGAGAGATGGTGTATTGTAAGCGTGTATTGTAGGCGTTGCAGTTTGCACGGTTACTGATGTCAGTTTGAATGGCAAAAAGGCATGCTTGCAGCTGTTATATCTGTTTGGAGCACAGCTTTCGAACAATATGTAGGTTGACACATGTATACTGTGTGGTGAATTGTACTTATAGTAAATACTAGATGAACCAAGCGCGCCTTGCCGCGCCATTTTTTATATTTGCGTTTAAATCTTCAAGTGCCAATTTATCACTGGAAACAGATGATAACAAACCTGAAACATATATATAAGATATCTAGCGCATAAAATAAATATATAAAGCAAATAATCCCAGCTAAGTGTGTGGCTATGACAATGTTTTCTAGGTAATAGCTTGAGAGTCCAACCTTGTCGTAGTTGCATAGAAGAAAAAACCAAAAGGGTCTCTTGTATGTTCAGCTAAATAATGAATTTTTTTGGCATAATTTATTTGTAATTTAGTAGAAAAAATAGTAGAAACAATTAGATGGAAAATCAATGTATATAATTGAATTTAACATTAGCTGACATATTAACTACTTCCTCATGGCTAAGTACACAACCAATAGACACCCAAAAAAGCAGAGCAAAGCTAAGCAACGTCAACAAACGTCAAACCTTCTCTACCTTGTTGTCGACAATAAACGTATTTAGAAACTTAGTGATCATTTTCGGTTCAATATCAACATATCTGACTGATGTAGGGTGCCTCATTCTCTACTTGCTACATACTTCGTATGCAAAAAATCAGTTGGCTCACCTCGCAACAGCATAAAGCTGTACCAACTGACTCGTTGTGGACAACTCCAAATGCTGGATAAAAATAACAGTGTCGAGACATCGTAGTAGTTTTCATAGACGGGGGTGCCATGAGACTACGGTAGAGACGTGGGGTAACGGGATCGCGTGGTGGAGAGTGAACACAGGATTTACCCAGGTTCGGTACGTCGCGACAGTACGACGTGTCTACTCCAGCACTTCTCACTAATCAGGACTAAAGCCTGTATATAGAATTACAATGTGAGGTTTAGATCTAGCTATTCACAGAGGATCAATTTCTTGGTGAGTTAGCCTATAGCTTCTTCTCTGTTATTCGTTATCAAACTTATCTCCCGTCCGACTTTATATAATAGCCGGATTAGGGCTTACAGAATAGGAAACCTAGAAGACTACGGTAACTTATAACTTGGAAAGTAAGGAATCCGTCTTCTCCTCCAAGCCAGATCACGTGGGCCGTAATCCGGGTTCTTCTAGAATCCGGCTTCTGTGCTTCAGGTTACTGGGCCGCCCAATGGACCATAGCCCACTACCACTTGGGCCACACTGGTAATCCGGCACTTTGACTACCATCTAATATACCCCTATTTGGTATATATATCCGACAGTAGCCCCCAAGAAGGATTAAAACTTTGATTCTCCGTCTTTCGCCAAATGTTCATTGTCCGAGAAATATTGATCAGCAGTCTTGATTCTTCTTATTCTTCTTTTAAAAGAGATGGTAACGTGAAACTCGGAATCCTGAAAATCCGGCTTTTCTCTCACGATCCTTCGCGGAGAAGGAACTTCCTACGTTAGCGCTTGAGTCATGCTGACGTAAGGGACGTTTGGGTTTCACGCGGGAAACCTTGTAACGTATCTCTAACAGATTCTTCACGGGAAACGAGGAGATAGCCATCATTACCCTGTCGTTTCATTTCCCGGATTTTCCGGCGAGCGACACGCGTTGATCATCCAACGGTCAAAATAGCCGTTGGCACGTATCTTGACGGATTTCCCGCTATAAGTAGCCGTCTTCGTCCTCGCTGAAATCCTTCCGCTCTCTCACTCTCCACGCCATTGCTGCGCACAAGCCCTCGAGCGAAGAACCGTTCCCGAGCGCACTTCGCACCCAGAGCACATCGGAGTCGAAACGCGCCGCCACCTAATGGCATCCTCGCCGTCTTCCCCGGCTCGCTCCGCCGCGCACACCATCGACGACATCATCAATGACCTAGATCCACGGCTAGGATCCCCGACGCGTGCCGGCGGTGAGCCGGAAAATACCGCGGCCTCTGCAGCGGACGGAGAAAATCTTTCCGCCGCCGCGGACCTCGCGGGCTCGAGCTGCGCGCCTTCCCCGCTGTTCGCTCCCGAGACGGCGGAGGAGAAGATCACGTTCCATGACGACGAGCGCGCCGCTACCGGAGCTAACGAAGAAACGGAATTCGTCGGCAACTGGAGTCCGAGTAATTCTCCTCTCCTCCTCCTTCGACGAATGTCAAGGGAGGGATTAATAGTTAAAGGCAAATGGCGGAACTCGGAAGGTGAACTCAAGCCCAAACCAAAAGACGGAGAACGCGTCCTCCTTACCTCTCACGTCACGAGAGGTATGGGTTTACCTCCTTCCGCCTTTTTCTTAGACGTCCTTAACTATTATGGCGTTCAGCCACATAACCTTTCTCCTAACTCCATTCTCTATCTAGCTAGTTTCCAAGCCCTTTTCGAAGGGTACCTCGGAATAGCTCCTATTCTAGATTTTTGGCAATATTGCTTTGAGGTAAAACATAACATCACAGAAGGTATTTCTCCTATCTGCGGAACTATATCTTTCACCCTTCGGAAGTTTAGAGAAGACTGGTTCCCAAAGATAAAAATGCCGAAACCTGCCCAATCTTGGCTGGGTTCTTTCTTTTACCATCAGGACATCCCATTCCCTGGTAAGAAAATCGGGGTTCCTCCATTTGTTAATTCCGCCGCCATCCCTCGAGAGAGTTGGACAGTTTAAGCAGTACAGACATTGCCGGAAAACCTAATGAAGATAAAACGTCGTATCGCCAAGCTTACTTCTTCTCAGCCTTCTTAAACTGGAAAGGATACCGTTTTATGTTGGTTTGGACGCCGTATTCAACCTCTTTCCTTCCGTTCCCGGCTTCTTTGCGAATACAAAGGGCCAGAAGATAGCATGAGGGGAACAGATAAGGCCTATACCAAGAATGATTTTATAAAGCGGCTTAACCAACTGGTCGCCGCCAACGGTCAAATTGAAGAAAGCCTAGCCATTTATCACGTGGAAAATCTGGCCCCTAAGGTATTTATACTTTCCCCGCTTCCGGGTTTTCCCCAGATTAACCTCTTTCTCCGTATTTTAACACATTGTTAATTCTTTCCTAGTTCTACGAACTTGGAAGAGATGATCTTGCTTCCGACACCGAACTTAGCGAATTACATGCTGGCTTTTATAATGATCGGAAACGCAAAAGGCAGGTGACTTTCGAGAAAACGGTAACTGTTGACGGAATTCCCATCGCGACATCCAGGTATTTTACTGGAGCTTCCCTAGTTATCGGTCTCCTTTGGTTCTTCGAGATTTCTATTTCTCGGATATTCTCCTTTCAGCTTTGCCCCAACTCCTCTGAAGACAAAGAAGTTGAAGAAACATAAAGCTGCTATCAAAGAAGAATCTTCTTCTGCGACCATGGGCGTGAGGGGGAGAACGGGAACACATACGGGTGTAAATCTGCGGTCATCTGTTGGAAACGAACCCATCTCCAATTTGGACAGCAATATCTGGATAAAGGAAGAACCATTTGATGACCTTGGATATATTCGTCCAGAGGCTAAGAAATTCTTCGCTCCTGCCCCTCTGATTCGCCCTTGGCCACAAGGCGGATTAGTTGTTCGCAACGATTTCGTATTTTCACCTCGTCAGGTCATACAAGATGGCCTTCATCACGTTGGGATTCTTTTCTCGGACTATGCAAAAGAATTCAACGAGACCTTGGCAAACTTGCGGGAAATGAGCTAGGTAATACTTCTAGCCCCCAAGCATTTGGCTTTCATTTCCGTGTTTCAGCATTCTGCTGATGCCATAAACTTAGAAGTTTTTAACAATTTTAACATCAAGAATGAAGAAGTTAGAACCCTTCATTCTGTTATTGAGTTAAAAAACAACGAGCTGGCGTCATCTCAGCTACAGCTATCGGAAACAACAGGTATTTATTCTCTGCAGTTTTTATCCGGAAAATTTTTCCCGAATTTTTGTAACTCGGAATATTTTTCTTGCCCTCCAGCTGCTTTAGCTAAAGCCAAAGAATTAGCTGAAGACGCCATCAATGCCTCTCGGCTCCGTGAGGAAAACTCGAACCTTCGTAAGGAGCTTATGAAAGTTCAAGAAGACCTGGAAGCCAGTAATCTGGCCCTTGGGATTGCTCAATCCAAGGCTTCTTCGCAGGCGGCGGAAAATATGTCTATTATCGATGATTTGGAAAGTATGTTATTCCCGCGCATGAAAGAAGGCGCCGAAATTGACAAGGTTCTTGGTAAGTTAGTTCCTTTTACCGATTTCTCCATGTCTTATTTTCTGCATTTTTTCGCCTAACCTTTTTTGGTTGCTTTTGTCGAAAAAAAACAGGAAATTTTCCAGGAATTTCTCGGATTGAGAAAATCCGAGCTTTCGGGGAGGTATGGAACGCAATCAGAAATGCAATTGATTAACAAGTTCCTTCCCACAAGTACTATAGAATTCTCGGAGGTTTACAAACTTCTGGGTGCCATCATAGAGGTTGCAGAGTCGAAGGAATCTATCCTACGTTCCGCTGCACGAGGTGGTGCGCGCATGGCTCTCGGCCTTATGCGTCTGCATTACCCTGGTGCAAAATCTTGGCGCGTGGCATCCGGTATCCCTCAAGGATATACAGAAAATCAGCGAACCACCATCTTTAATGAAATCAAAGGTCACGCCATCAAGATTGCCTCTATGGTCAACATTTCCATCACCTATCCAGAAGAAGAGGTTCCTGTAGCCCCCGAGGATGATAGCAGCGAAGAAGACTCGGATGCTTGAAGGAATGCACTTGACCTGGATGGTGGATTTGTATAATAGGAGCATTATTTTTACAATGTAATTCATATTGTAATGCTTTTATTCCGTTTGTCCAAACAAGAACTCCGCATTTTGCAGTTTTAAATTATGAAATTCCTTGCAAGGTTTTCGGGTTTGACTATTCCTTTATCTTCTAAGTTTTCTGACGTATGCGTTCTAACTGTCCTCAGTGTTTGAAAAAATGGCTCGATAGTATTATGAAGCATCATGCTGAGTAACTGGATATAACCAATCAGTTTAAACTCGGAAACATGGATCATACTAAAGACATTTTTACGAACTAGCTTCAGTGACCCAACACATGATCAATTAGATAATGCTTAGAGAATGGTAAGGAATTTTTTGAAACTTGGGCACGCAGGCACAATCCGAGTTTCCTTTAGCCGTTGGCAGGCTGAAATCATTCAGTTTTTAAACGCCGAGTATGCAGGCACAATTCGGGTTAACATTGAGTATTTTGTAAGATCATTGGGAAATAGATAAGGTGGAATCATGCTTTTACTATAATGAACTTGTAGAAACATGGATAACAGAATTCCGACAGCTTTATTTCATGATCTCAAAAGATGTTTACATAGAAATTGAACTAAGTACAGAAGGGACATAACTGCTAGACATTCCCAGGCCTTCGCTGTCCACTTGACTTTGTCGAACTTTTTCAGCAACTTGTAGAGTGGTAAGGCTTTAACCCCCAGCCGACTAATAAATCTGCTGACGGCAGCGGCGGAACCCGTCAATCTTTGGACATCTTTTACACACGTAGGTTTCGAGATGTTCAAGATGGCTTTGATTTTTTCCGGGTTAACTTCTATTCCTCTGTGAGAAACGATGAAACCCAGAAGTTTTCCTGAGGGAACCCCGAATACGCACTTAGATGGATTTAACTTCATCTTGTAAGTGCGCAAATTTTCGAAAGTTTCTCGCAAATCCTCAAGGAGTGTATATTTTTCCTTGGTTATGACAGCAATATCGTCTACATAAACATGGACGTTTTTGCCAATCTGACTATGCAAACAACGTTGCATGCAACGCTGGTAGGTAGCACCTGCGTTCTTCAGGCCAAATGGCATGGTTATGTAATAGTACGTCCCGTATGGGGTTATAAAAGAAGTCTTGATTTGATCTTCCTTTTTCATGCGTATTTGGTGGTACCCGGAGTATGCATCCAAAAAGCATAAAAGCTCAGAGCCTGCAGTGGCATCTATTATTTGATCGATTCGCGGTAACGTGAACCTATCTTTTGGACACAATTTGTTCAAGCCTGTGTAATCTATACACATTCTAAGAGCAGTAGTGTCTTTCTTCGGTACTAATACCGGATTTGCAGACCATTCATTGTGGATTACTTCCTGGATGAAATCTGCTGCTAAAAGCCGGATAATTTCCTTGCCAATATCCTTCCGTCTTCTTCCATCGAATCGACGGAGACCTTGTTTGACGGGTTTTGATCCTGGAATAACCTTGAGTTGGTGCTCAGCAAGTTCCCTGGGTACGCCTGGCATGTCAGCTGGACACCAGGCAAAAATATCCCAGTTCTCACTGAGGAACTTGATGAGCTCGCCTTCCTATTTGTCGGTCATCCCTGTCCCTACGACGACAGATTTTGTCGGATCCTTGGGATCTAGGATTACCTGTCTTGTATTCTCGGACGCCTTGAAGCTGTCTGTTGGCTTCCGGGTTTCTTTTCCTGCCGGCATTTCTGTCGGCGATACCTCCTTGGCCAATTCCTTCAGTTCTTCCTTTGCTATGGCTCTCTAAGCGCAAAGGGCGTTTTCTTTCTCCAACTCGTTTGCCAGCTTGAAGTCACCAGCTATGGTGATTACTCCTCCTTCGGGTCCTGGCATCTTCAGCTTGTTGTAGATATAACAGGATCTTGCCATGAATTTGGCGAAAGCCGGACGTCCAAGTATTGCGTGATACACGCTTTCGAACGGCACTACTTCGAAGGATACTTTTTCCTGCCGGAAGTGATCTTTATCTCCGAAGGTGACATCTAGGGAAATTTCTCCTAGGGATCGTGCTTGTCTGCCAGGAACAATGCCATGGAAGCGAATGTTGTTGTAATTGAGATGGGACTCGGAAATCTTCAGATGCTTCAGCGTATCCAGGTACATTATGTTAATGCTGGATCCTCCATCCATCAGCACTCTTCTTAGCCTAGTGTTCTGGACAATAGGGCTTACGACGAGAGCTTGTGTGCCGGGTTCAGGGATATTCCCGGGATGATCAGACTGATCCCAGGTAATTGGTGTGTTGGAGTACTTCAAGAATTTTGGGGTTGCTGGAACAACCGCGTTCATTTCTCGAAGTGTTCTTTTGGCCACCTTTGCTGACGGAGTTGCTAAGAAAGTTAGCATTGCTTCTCCATCAACTCTCGGAAATTTGGGTTCGCCCTTTCGCTTTTGTTCCTGGATTTTTTCGTCAGTGTCCGATTCACTGTCTTCTTTTTCAGCTTCTGGCTTTTGTTTGGCGGGCTTCCTTTTGGAACCCTTCCCCTTATTTCCGAATCCTGCACTGCCTTTCATGTGCTTATTCAGCCGGCATTGCGCGTTTGTATGGGTGGGTTTCCCAAACTGTGAATGGTGGACACAGGGTTCCGACATAATCCTCTCCCACTCCTCTGGAGTGTAGTTGATTGGATCTGGACTGCGTCCTTTCCACTTATTCCCTTTTTCACTTCCAAAGGCTATGTTGACCTCTTTGGGTTTTGTCGTTGTTTCTGGAGTTCCTTTTTTGTCAGAACGAGGGGTTTTCTTGGCAAGTATTAGTGATTCGATATTGCCTCCTCTTGCTCTGATGTCGTCTTCGGCTGCAGCGTGTTCGTTGGCGGTTGTAAGCATAGATCCGAGATCTTTGTGCTGTTTGGAACCAACCATGAACGGTACAAGTCCGGGTTTTAGGCCATTGATGACAGCATGCATTGCTTGTACGTCAGTTACTCCAGAACAACTATTCTTCATTGCCGTCCATCTGGAGATGAAATCCACGTATGGTTCATCCTCAAATTGGGTGCAACGGTTCAACTGGTTGATGCTGTTCGGGCGTTTGTACGTTCCCCTGAAATGCCGAGTGAATACTCTAGCCATATCATCCCAGCTGTCGACAGTTCTTGATGGTAATCCATTGATCCAATCTCTGGCTCCGTCCAGTAACATTAGGAGAAGAAACTTGACAGCTTCCAGTTCTGTCCCATTGTTGATCTGGACGGCTGTATAGTAGTCTGAGAGCCAGGTGTCCGGGTTTGTTCTGCCGGTGTATTTCTGGTACGTTGGACCGACCTTGGCAAGGCCAGAATGTAGGGTTATCCTTCGGATCCTGTCAGTGAAACACTTAGGACCAAAGTATAGATCATCCTTTTCCGCTCTATCAATGTGTGCGGAATATCTTCCGGCTGAATGGACAGAAGGGGATCTACTTTTTTCTTTTCCATTGTTGCGCGGCCGCGCTTTTCCGGGATCGTTTCTGTTTCTTCCTAGATCACGTCCTTTGGGATTAGGCGGAGTTCTACTCCTGTGCCTTTCCTTATTCTTAGGAGGTGTCCGAGATCTCTCACGTCTGTGAGGTATATCATATCTTCCAGCTTTCTCAGCTGGGTTTTCAGAGGTGGCATTGCTTTGCCGTCATTTCGGTATTTTTCTTCCCGATCGTGGGGTTTATGTCCATCTTTCGGGAGATGGGATCCGGTTCTAGACGCTTCATCCCTACTGTCGGGGTTTTTCTTGTCTTTTCTCGGATCCTCTTTTTTATCCTTTGAATTGTCTGAATCTCCAGGTTCTTCCGGTCCAGGTGCTCCAGCAGCGCAAGTAGCTGTTTTGCATAGGGCGGAGTTATCGTGGAGCCTCCCTGATCGCTCTTGGCCCCGCTGTTGTTGTTGCAATGCTTTTCCTAGGAAAGCATACACCCCTTGAAGTTTTTCCCCGTTGGAGTACAGATCATTGTTGAGGATGGCGAACGATGCTTCCGCGTTGTCTGCTGCGGTTTTGTATATTGGTTCGCCTCTGGCATCTTTGCCGTTTACCTGCTTTTGCCAAGATGGGTTATGGAACCTTTCTTTTGGCGGCAGTACTTCCGGTCTTATGATTCCGGGTAACCTTGTAGGTTTTAAGGCAGATCTATGCTTTCTCTCGTATTGCTCTATTTCCTCCTTCATGACTTTGATGTCATCTTGGGTTTTTTGGAGGTGTTCACGAGATCTGAGCAGATGTTGCTGTTGCTGTTGGAACGCTATTCTCCTGGCTTCCAGCATCTCAGGGGGTTCATTTGGTCCCACTGGCGTTTCTAACAGCTCCTGTTCTTCCTGTTCCGTCATTGGTGGAGCAAGGATTTCTTTGGATTTCTTCTCCGCGAGCTTTGTTCTGCTAGCGTCTCCTATTTCCAGGTTTTCATCAGCTAGATCGGCTGATTTTTTCTTCCGGATTTTCGATTGGAGTTTCTTAGCAGCACGATGCTTTTTCTTGGAAGAGGGAGGTTTTTTTACAGGCTCATCTTCTGTCATTTCCTTAACATTGGTAAATATCGGAGAAGCTTCTCCGTCTTCTCTCTCTTCTTCTGGCGGAGGAGTTTTTGGGCTTTCCTGGCTGTCGGCATCCGCGGTTTCAGCCGGTTTTGCCATTAGCACTTCGTGGAATCCCTCTTGAAGAGATTTTACCTTTCTTTCGAAGGCATCCTCGTCCTCATCTTCGGAGTCGAAATTATCCGATCCGGTTTCCGACTCTAATCTCGCCTCAATGGCGGCTAGTATGGACTCGGCTTCCGAGTTCATCGTCATGTTGACGGATGTCGGATCTTCCGCCTCCGTGACGGGTGTGTTGTTATCTGCCTCTTGCACAGGATTTCCGTCATCCGTGTTTTCGGCGACTTCGGATTGCACCATGCTGATAAAGTGTGTATCACTTTTTTGTCAGCGATCTAAGCAGAATCCGGTATCATAGTCATCTTCGACTGGGTATAGGGCGGGTGGGAAATATTTGCTTCCACCGCAAAACCCCATTGCTTCTACAGTTAGTCCGATAAAGATGTTAGCAGATCCGATCGATAACACGCAGGCACTTACCAGGTGGTTCTGCGCCGATATGTATGATCCGTTGTCGAGGAAGCGCCCAACGTCGTCGTCGAACTCCAAGCTTCCGACGGTGATTGATCTTCCGATTCCGCCGAGTATCCCAGATCGGAACTTCACGCCTGACGTCGTTTGCCCCACGGTGGGCGCCAACTGTCGAGACATCGTAGTAGTTTTCATAGACGGGGGTGCCATGAGACTACGGTAGAGACGTGGGGTAACGGGATCCCGTGGTGGACAGTGAACACATGATTTACCCAGGTTCGGTACGTCGCGACAGTACGACGTGCCTACTCCTGCACTTCTCACTAATCAGGACTAAAGCCTGTATATAGAATTACAATGTGAGGTTTAGATCTAGCTATTCGCAGAGGATCAACTTCTCGGCGAGTTAGCCTATAGCTTCTTCTCTGTTATTCGTTATCAAACTTATCTCCCGTCCGGCTTTATATAATAGCCGGATTAGGGCTTACAGAATAGGAAACCTAGAAGACTACGGTAACTTATAAATTGGAAAGTAAGGAATCCGTCTTCTCCTGCAAGCCAGATCACGTGGGCCGTAATACGGGTTCTTCTAGAATCCGGCTTCTGTGCGTCAGGTTACTGGGCCGCCCAATGGACCATAGCCCACTACCACTTGGGCCACCCTGGTAATCCGGCACTTTGACTACCATCTAATATACCCCTATTTCGTATATATCCGACAAACAGTCACTTAGAATTTTTTTGTTATGGTGCTTTTCTTTTTGGAAAGAAAATACTACAACTCTGAGCCTACAATCTAAATAAAAAATAGTAAGATTAAAGAACCGATATAAGGACTTATGAAAATCAGTAATCAACTAATCATGAATAAAAGTATGTTCTCTCTTACATTGTCCTATGAACAACCTGGTAATCAATAGACTGGAAAGGACGTCAAGAAATTTTAAAAATGCAAAATAAGTTATTTCAGATTACAGATCTCAAATCATAACTAAGGTAGAGATATGATAGTGGCTACTGGAATCTGAAACATCACAGTCCACAACTTTGTTCTCTTTGCTGCAGAATAACTGACAGATGAAACAGGAAATGTATATCCTAAAATATTAGCGTGCGAACTAAAAATAGCGTTCAGCTAACGGCCGAATAACCTAGCAGCACATCAATCTAGAAGAAGAGCACGGCCTGCAAAAATACTGTAAGGACATGGTAGGCATGGTTTCAGTAAAAAAAAGGGGGAGAGGCACAAGAGTTGTAGATGTGAAACTCTTGAGTCTATCCATTGTGACCTGCACCGTAAAGAAACATGGCGATTGCAGGGCACCGGCCAATGCCGGAGCGAATTTCCGACCATCGTTCACTCAGAGGACTTGGTCTCCCCTCCGAAGAAACCACCGCCAGGGCGCAGGGGCGTCGCTACAACATGGAAGGAAGGTCCCGACGGCGGTTGGCGTAGCTGCGGTCGGCTCGCCCTCGAGTCCGAGCACGCGAAGACCGTCGACAGCGGGAGGAAGCTGCTGTAGGAGAGCATATGTGAACGGAAAGGCGGGTACGCGGCGTGGCAGGAGGGACGCTGGGTCGTCCGGCGGTTAATGCGCGCGCCAGAGCCCGTGTTGACGGGTGCGGGGGCGAAACATCGAGGCGGCAGGTAATCAGAGGAGGAGAGCAGGCTCAGCCAGTCCGTTGATCCATGTCTACGAAAGTCTAAGGAGACAGAAAAAATCGCAGGCGGAGTCCGATGGTTCATCTCTTCTATCCCACGATCCGTCCCCGAGCTCCGATAGTCGGTTAGCAGCATTCACTTGATGACATGCGGGACCACCCATGCGGATACCACAGAGCAAGGAGAGGTCACAAATAGCCTTTGCGTTTAGATCTCTTAGAGGATAATAATAGTCCTACTGTACATTTTTGGGTACCCACAAGGTTTTTATTGAAACATGATTTGTTATTACATAGTGCATAAAGTAGTTACTGATCTGAAATTTTTTAAGTTGTTGGCATTACTGAAATGATGTGCAAAATTATGTGGTATTAATCATGTCCTCGCTCTTGGAATGATGTGATTAAGAGAAACACTTTATTTTTGCGACCTGCAGCTGCAAGACTGCACATATTTCATTTCCCTTCAGGTTTCAGATGACAGATAAAACGGAAGAAGAAACTCTGGCATTGTTCAGCGCGCAAGCTAGGCTACGTTAAATCTGGACTAGACGAACAAGCGGCAGCATAAAAGTGAGGTGTGGTCAAATCAATATGGTTGCATAATCTGGAATTTAATGTGTGCATGCATGTACGATGAATAGAAACCATGAGAAAACTACATCCTACAAATCTGACGAAAACAAGATAAAAAAGAAATATGCAAGTGCTAAATATTAAGCACACGGAACAACCCTTTAACCACAATTAAGAATCTCAATACATCACAGAGGAAAAATTAGCATTCAGTGTTTACATGTCAATTCATCAAAGGCCCAAGAAAATGTTCAGCCGCATTCACCTCAATACGTCTCAAACACCCAACAAACAGACAAAGGAGTCACTAGGGGATCGAAGTCTCATTTTTCTTACCACTAGAGGGGGTGCTCGGAGGCTGGGCCTTCTTAAGCTTTGACATCTCCTGCAGACGGCTCAAGACCGCCGCACTGTCCGAGCTTCTGAGGAAGGGATGGACCTGGTTAATCTCCATACCCTCCTTTGAAGCTGGCTGACTCAATGCCCAGTCAACAACAAGGCTCAACACTGCAACACCTTCCTCACAGGCCGTGCAACTAAATTATGCTATTAAGAAATACAATTATGCTAAACATTTATACTTTGTTAAAGTTTTCTTATCACACTGTAGTTTTAACAATATATGTTTTATACAACTTGATTTGCATCACTAACAATATAATATTATTTTTCCAATTTTTTTCCGTTACATGGTTGTAATGCATATCAAATTTGAGCTGCACATTTTTTCTTTTCTTTGTGAGGTATTTTGCTTAACAAAATAAAATACCATCTTAAATGTGAAAAAAGAAGGGAGAACAGATTACACATTATTATTCTTACAATCGATGAATTATATATGTATATTGTTTTGTGAATGTTCTTCTCTACTTCGAATATTATTATATATATGGTTACAAAGTAAAAAATTAAAGACCGTAACATATATCTAAATATAGGATTGTAGTGTATGGTTATGTAACCAAATATAGTAACTTCTCGAATATTTATTTACAAATTGGCATAATTTTTTTTCTTATAAGTTAAAGTGGATTCGATAATAAGTTTAGAAGATATGGATGATCCATGTTTTTTACTAAAATATCATTACTTATTGTAATCATCGATAATCATAAAATGTTATGTCTTCTAATACTTTTGCACGCACAAAATCCAGTTATCATATACGCTCAACACAATATTCTCTATGTCACACGGCGTAAAGAATTTCTTCTCTTAGTCTCTCAAATAGGAATTTACGCACGTAACTAAACATGTGAAATATACACATATATATATATATATATATATATATATATATATATAGGACAAATTCATGCTACTCCCGGGTGTAGCTACACCCACATGTGTATAGTATGATGTATGTAGTACCTATCATACCGGAGAGTATGTACAACTAGTATGCAGTATATATTACTATTTCGGTAGTATATATACTACTTTTTATGTAGTATATGTAATTTTTCAACATACTCCTTTTATACGTACATATATACCGGTATTTTGAATATATAGTGCAAACTACATGCTCTATTCTATGATTTTCACGAAACTTGTTTTGGAGTATCTTAGATATTGTATATGAACATACTCAGACCGAAAAAGTATGACACATACCTCCGTATGACAGTATATGAGACGTGGGTGTAGCTACACCCGGGAGTAGAAACCATTTTCCCTATATATATATATATATATATATATATATATATATATATATATATATATATATATATATATATATATATATATATATACGGTCGCGCTATTTGACTCCCAAGGAGCAAAATAGTTATTCTGCACTCTGGTCGGTGCGTTGCATCCGTCTGTACCAGCCCGACGCGCTTGGTTCCTTTGCTTATGCATGCGACGTAAGAAGTCGACACAAGTTGGTGCATGCGACGTAAGATACCAGAAAAACTTGCACTACCCCACGAATTCAGAGCCTAGGAGCCAACCAACAACGTAAAAAACAGTCAGCCCATATAAGAATATTACGTTGCTTTTCTTTCTCTCATTTACAGGACGTTTGAAAAATCACGTCATTATTTTAGTGAGCACCCGTATTAGAATTGTGTCGGATCACATAGGATTATGGCTTTAGTTTTGCTATCAAAGCTGATGACATGTCGTAAGGACTCCCATGCTATTTAGTCAAAGGTATGTAAAATTATGTAAAAAAAAGGTATGTAAAATAGATTCATCATGGACGTCTCTTTACAAATTACAAACAAAGCATCATGTTCTTATCGAACAAATACCACGACCGCTAATGTGTCTATCTAAAATTTGTGTGTACACAAAAAAATACAGCAGTGAAATAATGTTGTTACAATAATTCCTTTACACGATAGTTTGGTGCTTGATTTAATATATATGGACTACTTCAAGTCTTTTAAAATTGGCGCATCACCGGTCTTGAATTTGAACGTGTCGATATCATAATGACCTTGACAGACAGGGAACTACCCCCCAACTTCCCAATAACTTAAACTGCAAAGCTGTAGATCAGAAAATGAAAAAACATGGGATTTCCACTCCGAAATAATTATTATGTAATGTATAAATAATCTTACTATTGCACAGTTGTTGGAGTGACCATAGCTTTCACTCTTCATCAGGAGAATATTCATATCAATGAAGCAATTGCATTAATTCTAGGTAAACAGAAACTCCAATTTGCTAGTTATTATACCTAACATGGTTTACATGGCACCTCATTAGTTGGAGAGGCCCCGATATTCCATGGTACAAGTCAGAACATCCTATATAATTATCGACGTAGAAAAGACAAGATAACAATATATCTGGCAGCATTGAGTTGCTTGAAGCACAATTAGAGCATCAAAACTTAAATAGCTTAGCGCACATGTTACTGAAACTTAAATAGCTTAGCACAAACAGAATCTTGTGAGCGCGCGCTGGTCAGTACAGAAAGATTATAAACATCAAAGATGGAAGACACCATTCCGAATCATTGCCGGGAACCAGCGTGATGGCAGGACACCAACATCTGCCAGCTATTCCCGACAAAATCCTTCCCGCTCGATGCCAAAATTGCTGGCCGCCGAGACCACCGGCAGTGTCGATGGCCGTTGAAACTACTAGCCGAGGAGACCACCAGCAGCTACACCCGATGCCAACACTCAGATAGATTCACTAGCTTGCTCACCAAAATACCACGTTTCCACCTTGTTTATGGTACAACAAACTAACAAGAAATTACCTCAATGAACAATCACAATTGCTGTTATACAATATAGCTCTTGGTTCCATGGCGGGTTAAACAAAAAAATTCAGCAAAGACAAACAAGCTAGGTGAGGGTTAGTATTAGCCCACCTCAGTGCAAATGACATGACTCTAATAAAACTAATTTTCCACTACATTAATATCTAGATAATAGAAACCAAGACATCAATACTACGCGAGGTATTGCATTAGGAGTGAGCAGAGATTTGAAGAAATACACACGCAAAGAAGTTTGGTTTAGAAATTAGTTATTGCAAGAGGTTGGTACCTGCGTGGCATGTTGACTATTGAGGATGAAGTGCATCCAGTACGGCACTCCTAGAATCTGATGCCTGTAGATGCATGTATTCGAGGTCGATACGTTGCTGATTGCTCCACTCAACTACAGGGAGGCCGAATGCGACCGACCCCCCCACCGTGACGACCCTGGCCGCCGATGCCGCACACAGAGCCACCCCACATGTGGTGCAGCCCGACCAGGACGCCATCGCCACACACAGCTACAACCTGCCATGCTGCCTGACTAGGACACGCTTGCCGCCCGTGGCGACCACCCAAGGTATACTAATTAGATCGAAGGTATACTCATTTTTATCATCAAGCCATTAAGTATTCATGTAGCCGTGTATCTGCAAAACCATTCCCTAGTTGCGGACGGCCTAAATCTTCAAAGAAGCACACAAGAAGCAGCTACATGATTAAAAAAAAAGGCAAATTACATCTCCAAGCAGCCTCTCACTACTATTAGGAAGATTATGATCAGCAGCAATAAATCCAGCAGAATAACTAAAGAGTCTCTTAACATCCATAGTTTTATTTGTTAAAGCCATATTTCAGTATTGTTATAAGAATCTCTACTAACATCCTGGTCGCAGACCGTCTAAGTCAGTAAGAAGCACATGGGAAGCAACTAAATGATAAATACGGAAATTACATCTCGAAGCAGCCTCTGACAATTTTTTTTGCAAAACAACACGGGTAGTGGTTGTGGCGCAGAATTACTAAATATAGAGTGTGTATATTTGTGACTGAAAACACAATCATCCGTAATTAGGGAGCCTTACTTGAAGAGTTACTCTCGGCAGGTACCAAATAAAAAATACTGCATAAAAGATGAACTAATAAAAACTAGATCAACTCAAATCTAGTACCAACATTAGTTTGACCAGCAAAAACTTGCATCAGAATATCCTATTAATTTTAGAATCCTAATCACTACTTACACATCCAAGCATGCGACACTACGGGTGACAGAACAAAAATAATACTATTTTACTCTTTATTCAAATATGGTCGAAACTTTGAGGCTACCAGACAACATTAACATGAATGAAAAACTTTATGGAGAACTACACGTAGCTAGAATGAGGTCACATACATTATTTACGTTTGGTGTTTTTCTTTCCCTATAGCTAGAATGACGTTATATAGAAAAAAAATTGCTAGCCTTAGTCTTTACCTCGTACTCGTCATCAGCCAGGTAGAAGGATGCATTACACTAAAAAATTTGGACATGGGTTCAGATGGTGTGATAATACTACATTGGCTGAACAACGTGTTTTTTTCAAGTATACATATGGCGCAAAAAATAATTAATCGTAAAAGGGTTGCAAGATGATCTCCCGACATGTTAGACCGGTTCGATTATGAAGAAGCAGACCATGCAAGATATATCCAACAAAACAAGGTCTAATTATGATAAGGGTTGCAAGATGATCACCTTCAAGCTTGAGCTTTTGTTCTCCTAATGTTGACAACATCACCGTCTTCTCTCGCCGATGAGGTTGAACATGCTTCTCTTGGCCGATTAATAGAAGCTTGCTACGAACCTGTTTGTTTTGACCTCCCACAGGCTCTTGGTACGGCAGCCGTGGAGGGTGTTTGCCCCACCTCCTTCCGAATCCATATTTCTGATTGCATTATGTGTATATTACCATAGACTACAATAACACATGATGGACAAACTAATAAATAGAAATAAAAAAAACATTAACCTACTGCTTATCACAACACCCTTGTCAAAATTACAGTAGTACTCACATATGCATATACATAAGTTTGTTTACCAGACATTTCATCCATTTTTACCACAATGAAATTAGGAGGAGCAGGAATAGAATGAGAAAAATAAATTGCTAACAAGCTCATCTTAGGCACAGCTGTTCCAGATATACCTACAAATAAATTACTAACACATCTGCATTTCAAATGATGGGTAGTAAATTCAAGCCTTATTGTTATATGGGCACATCTCATTGGCTCTCCATATGATATTCTCCCACAGACATATAACATGTCTTCAATACAAACGAACTATATGACCAATCTGATGTATATTATATGGAGCAGGAAGATCTTGCATATTCTGACGTTGCACATAATTAGTAACCATCTTGACTTCTTACGCGTACAACTAGTGGAAACAGGGGCATTAGTCCCGGTTCGTAGGGCCCATTTGTCCTGGTTGTGCAACCGGGACGGGGCATCCGGGACAAATACCCCTCCCCCTTTGGTCCCGGTTGTGCCAGGACCCGGGACAAATGGGGCTAACCACGTGGCCCGTGCGATGGATCCTGGCCAGGGCTATTCGTCCCGGTTCTCAATACAACCCGGGATGCATGCCCCTTCTGCCGCGACAGGGCTTTTGCCCTTTTCTCTGCCGCGGCAGAAATTTACAATTTTCGTTTTTTTGGCCCCCAGACCTCCGGGCGGGCCCTCCCCAGACCTCGAGAAGAGAGTAGTCTCGGTGGACCCTCCACAGAGCTCCCGGATCGCACGAGTGAATAAATATATAAAGCAGAATAAAAAACACTTATATTACGGAAGCAAAGTATATCGAGCATATTACATGACCGATGGAGTGTAATACAAAATCAAACTAAGTTCCAATCGGACGCATAGTACTCTCCATTTTCGTTTAAGACCTCTGCATCTAAGAAGCCCGCAATTTCCTCCTGAATTGCTCGTATGCGGTCCCTTGGTAGAAGACCGTCCCAAAGCCGTTCGATCTAATATAAAGAAGAGTGGTCAATATAGATAGTAACTAAAATATATAGTAATAAAAAGAATTGACGACTAACGTACATGAAGTTGCTTTAAATTTCTGCCCGTGGGAGATGTCGTCTGACGAATGAACTCGCAAACGTAGTATCCACACAAGTTATTCCCGTCTCCTTGTTGCAAGCACTTTACGAGAAGATTGTTTCAATCAAAATAATAATCAACCAGGCATGATAATGGTATCGACACTAGAATCAAGGAGATGGGCGCGGATCTAGATAGTACTTACTTGCACAACATCAAATGTAAGTTTTTTTTTCCATTCACCGGGAGACTTCTTTATGAACCTCTTCCAAACCCTACCCGAGAAAGAAAAAGAATAAAAAGAGTTAGTAATTACTTGATGTCCGAAAATGAAACAAAGTAGGCGATATATTGCCATATATAAATACTGAATATTAATAAAGATTGAAATTACCGCTGGATCATTTCCTGCATGTCAGCCCACATTGAGAGGGGTTTACGTTTTGGGTCCATTACAATTACTTTTCCTTTGTCAATTTGGAAGATTAGCAGAATATAGTGGAAGCTGCGCACGCAGAACTCATCAATTATACAGTGAACATCGAGTAAGGAAACAGAATGTTCACAACAGAGTAACACACTTACTTGAAGTTGTAAGGAAATAGTATTTCCCGTCGGTGTTGGTTAAATATTATTGCGCTCAGAATATTATTTTCTGTTTTCTTGGGATATTCCTGAAGAGTCTTGTAATAAACAATATTTGGATCAATGAACCCAATATCATAGATTCCACCTCTTTTGCATTCGAGAATCTTCATTCTGCAATTATAATATATGAGTGTACTATATATATATATATATGAATATGCAATTGAATGAGGTGAGCTAGAGAAATAAGTGCTTACAGACAATAGGCACTAAGGATAGACTTGTCGAGGGCCTGCTGCTGGTATAACTGAAACAATTCCTCAAATTGAATCATAACATATCCATTTCCAGTTCCATAGTGCTCGTCCCTAACGCTGAGATATATTCAGTCCATAGATTGTTCAGTGGCTTTCATATACCAACTATGCACTCTTCGCATTTTCGTTGGTAGATCCTTTATCTCCTCGGGTTTGACAAGAGGCATCTTGTACTCGTATTTGTACGCACATTCAGCTGCGGGGAAGTAGTTCACTGTTTGCATATACTGAGCAATGGACAAACCCGCATCAGCTTCTCCTTCCTCTTTGATTTCCACGCCTCGTATTGGTCGTTTGCGATTTTCTGGTTTTCCTCGGGAGTATAGTCGTAAGGTAACTTGGGTACCTCTTTTGGTACCTTCGGGAGGGGTGACCGTTGACGTTTCGGTGATTTTTTACGTTTCGGCAGAAACTTAGTGGGCGGAGAGGGCTGACGCGGCGGCGTAGGCGACCGTGCTGGAGACGTGCACGGCGTAGGCGACCGCGCCGGAGACGGCATGCGTTGCGAAGACGACCGCGCAGGAGACTTTTGCGCTGGAGAAATGCGAGAATTCGATGGCTTTGCCGTCTGATTTGTGAGCACAATGCATTCCTTTAGCCATAGAACGGTCGAGTTCTTGGCTTCTCCGAGTTCAGTCAACTCTTCATCTTCACCTTCAGGAAAATCAAGCTTTACCCGCTCGAATCCGTTGACAACTTCATCGACCCCAACAACAGCGTAGCCCCGTGGAACCGGAAGACTATGGTGAGTTGGTTCGTTGCCAATTGGTAAGACATAGCCGGCCGCCGCCTTGATGGTTATATTGACGACCATCACGTGGAGCTCACAGGATGTCATTTCCGTGATCTCATCCACCGGGTAAATCATCGGTGGTGCATCATCATCCGGTAGCTGCGTGGACGCAACGCTGCTTTTGCGATGAGAATGTGCGGCGTCGGGAGCCTCGGCTTCAACTTCTAGCATGTGTACTGATGCGCCGGTAGACACTATCTGCTGGCTAAGTGTGCTAATTTGGTCCTGCTGCTTCTTTGCTACATCCTGTGTCAGCTTTACCATTTCTTCAAGTTGACGCCTCCAGTTTGCCTGATTCTCTGCTTCAGCTACCTCCTTGTCCTTTTTACGTTGACGACTTCTATCTGGGTATAACTTTTTGGTGGACTCGAACGGAACACTCCATGGAGGAGTGCCTTTTGTGCCTCGTGTACGCCCTGCGTGTTCCTTATTTCCGAGGGCGCGTGTGAGCTCGTCGTTCTCTCTATCTGGCACGAACTTCCCATCTTTAACGTCCTTTATTGCGTCTCTCAGCTTCTCTATTGGTAGAGGACTCTTTTTATGCCTTAGGTTATATATTGCTTTTCCTTCGGCGTCCAACGTGCCCCCATGCCCGTAGAACCATGACCTTGTCCGCTCGACCCACAAGAACGGCTCGGGAGTGATCCCCTTCTCAAGCAGGTTGTTCTCCCATGTCTCCCACTTGGGACTGGAACCCTTGTAACCACCTTGCCCCATAACATGGTGATATACCTTTTTGGCGGCGTTTTTCTCATTTGTTTTTGTCTTTTCCAGTTCATTCTCTGCTAGCTTGTACTTCACGAAGTCTGCCCATACGGGTTTTATTTTCTCATACCCTTGAGTGAAATCAGGAGTCTTCTTCTTCTTAACATAATCAAGGTTCAATCTTTTCTTCCAGTTTTTGAATTGTTTGGCCATCTTTTTCAGGGTCCACGCTTTGACCTTTTCCCGTATCTCATGTTTCATTTTAGTAACATCGGCCTCATTCACAGCCGCTTCATTCTCGTCGACCTCCGGCACGGTTAAGTTGAAATTAGCCAAAATCTTTGAGAAAAGATGATCTTTGGCTATTTTGCCGACATATGAAATTCCTTGTTTTCGCGGATCTTTTGGCTTATTCCACTCATTAACAGTGATCGGGATGTGATCTCTAACTAGCACTCCGCATTGCTTCACAAATTTTTGGGCAACATCAGCGGGAAGCTCGGGCGCGCCGTCTGCTGCGATCGTGTCGATCCTGTATCTTTCTGTATCTTTCAACTTCTTTGTTGCGCCTCGTTAGTCTTTTTTCCGGTTGATATACTTGAACCGGATGGCTAAAAAATATAAAGACTGTTAATACATGTATATAGACAACGGATGCTTCATTAATTAACATATATATATATGCACCTCGGAGCCGGTGTTTGTAATTTGTAAGGTTCCACCGGAGCCGTCGGCTGCTCCCATATCGGAGCCGTCGGCTTCTCCCTCATCGGAGTCGTCTCCCTGGGTGAGCACCGGATATCCCTCACCGGAGTCGTTCATCCACTGGCTCACATCGGTCTCTACGTCTGGCCCGTGGATTAAACCCTCGATCATATTTTCGGCATGTTCGTCTCTTGGCTCCATACTATACAAAAAGAGTATATATTTCAGATCCATTTCATTAAAATTGCTTATACATAATAATTATCTAATGATCAATTATTTTCATCAAAATTGCTTATAGATAATACACAAAAAAAGCAACATATATTCATGAAATATTTAAACATACGATAACATATATTCATGAAATATTTCATCCGACGGGGCGAGGGGCGGCGCGGATGCCGACGGGGCGAGGGGCGGCGCCGTAGAGGAGGAAGCCGACGGGGCGAGGGGGCGGCGCGGATGCCGACGGGACCGAGGGACGGCGCCGCAGAGGCGAGGACGCCGTCGTGGCGAGGGGCGGCGCGGGGGGACGGAAAAAATGGGCAGCCTGGCGGCGTCGATTTCGTCCCTGCGCGCGGTCTGGAACTGAGGGGCGGTGACGTGTTTGTATACTATGACCCTTTCGTCCCGGTTGGTGGCAACAACCGGGACGAAAGACCCTTCCGTCCCGGTTGGTGGCAACAACCGGGACGAAAGGCCCGGCTGGTCGCGCGCGCCAGGACCAGTGGGCCGGCGCGCCAATTGTTTTAGCGCCAAAATTTGAATATCTTAAATATGTAAGTGAATAACTTCTACATACTTTCAAATTACAAAAAAATTACAACATTAAAATTGTTTGAAATTGCATAAATAATTCAAATCCGTTTTATGTTTACCTAAATAATTATTCTAACTATTCAAACTATTAACTATTTCACTATTTGCACTTAATTTAAATATAAATATCTTATATTGTTTTAAAATTAGTAATAATTACATTAAACAGAAAACAGACGCGCTAGCGCGCCGCAATGTCGCCCGAATACAAATTCTTTTATTTTATTTTTTTGAACAGGAAAAATTCTTTTATTAAAAAGAGAAAACAAACGAACACCGAGGGGGATGCGGTAAACATTCTGTTCTATCGTGCTCGGACGCCGCGGATGATGTTCCCGTGCATATTACTACCCGAGCTCAAAGTGAACACTGACCCAAGAATGCATGGATGAATGTGTTAAAGGGGGATGAATGTGTTAAACACTGACCCAAATGCACGGCAGGACGTATGATGTCGAATCCGGATGTTTTGTATTTGCTCGATGAACTGAGTATATGATGTATCAAACCTTAAGGGGGGTGTGGAACAAAACAGACGGTATCGCCATCATACAGCCCGACCGTGGCTACTGGGTGCATATATGCATACCAAATGCACGGCTGGACATATGATGGCGAATCCGGATGTTTTGTATTTGCTCGATGAACTGAGTATATGATGTATCAAACCTTAAGGGGGGTGTGGAATAAAACAGACGGTATCGCCATCATACAGCCCGACTGTGGCTACTGGTGGATATATGCATACCAAATGCACGGCTGGACGTATGATGGCGAATCCGGATGTTTTGTATTTGCTCGGTGAGCTGAATATATGATGTATCCAAGGGGGCTGTAGAACAAAACAATTGGTATCGCCAGTATACAACCCTGCAGTGGCTACTGAGTGCCAGTATACAACCCTGCAGTGGCTACTGAGTGCATATATGCATACCAAATGCACGTACAGTAGGGCGTATGCTGGCGAATCCGGATGTTTTGTATTTGGGAGATGAACTGACTGGTGTATGAAGTTTGGCTATATATAGGGTCCTCTGGCTCACAAAGTGTTGAGTTAGGGTTTTGATTCAACGGTTAAGAAACATCTCATCCAACGGCTCACAACAGCTCGAAAGAAGCACACCGTAGCCCTGATCGAACGGCTCACAACAGCTGGAAAGAAACACACCCCGGATCCAACGACTCACGAGCGGTTGAAAGAAACACACGATCCGTGTGATTCTATCTGATTGGTCCAAACGAAATCCTAACCCATTTAGTCCCGGTTGGTGTCCCCAACCGGGACTAAAGGGATGTTTTCTTCTCGCTATATATATATGTATGCATTGCCACATTGGCATAAACACATACAAACTCACCACTCTCTCATGGCTTCTACCCTACCCACTCTAACATTCATCCAGGCGAAGGCACTTTTCGCCTCGAACTACCCCTGCCCGCCCGGCTACAACGTTCCCGCCGGTTGGATGCTGAGCGCCGGAGGAGTGCCGGTCCCTCCTCTTCCTCAAGGTGTGGCGCGTCGGGCGGCCATCACGAACCACTACTACCACGAGCTCACGCCGGAGCAGCGGAGAAGTCCCAGTTGGCATCCTGATAACCAGCATACTTGGGATGCCTTCTTCATCAATCGGCGTGAGAGGGCGCTCCCCAGGTATGAGGAGGACGGTCTGCCTCGTAGGAACTTTCACGAGGCCGGTCGTCGGCTATGGTGGTCCGGCCGGACTCTACAGAGCGTCATGAACTACATCAGGGCCGGCGATATCCCCCGCCTGCGCTACCCTCAGTCCTGGAGTCGTGATCCTCCGAGGGAGTGCAGAGCACCGTCAGACGATAGTGACGACGGCGGCGGCGAGTACGACGACTACGAGTACATGTACTATACGCCTAGGCAGGAGTATGACTAGTAGATCGATGCACTCTTGCCATTATGTACTGCCTTGTTTATTTAGATCTATACTCTCCGTTTAGATTTAGATCCATGCTTGCCATTATGTGTAATATGCCTTGTTTATCTATCGAAATGAATGTCCCCCTCCTAATGTGAATGCATACTTTGCGACGTCGATGCCTGACCTCATGTGGCCGCCGGCATGTGCGAGTCGCAAAACGCCAATAGGAAGATGGACTGGCGGTCGACCTTCAAAAAGAGGAGGATAGAGAGTGGTCTTCTACATAGGTTTAGCTTGTATTTCTGATTTTGGGGAGAAAATATCTTCAACCAATATTACAAATATGTTTGGATATTGGTTGAATGGGGTGGATAAAAATACTATATATTGGGTCCGTGGCTAGGTATTGGTCCCGAGTCGTGCCACAAACCGGGACCAATGCCCATGCGCGTGCCACGTGGCCTGTGGCTAGGCACTGGTCCCAGGTCGTGCCACAAAACGGGACCAATGCCTCCCCACGAACCGGGACAAATGCCCCCAGGTGGTTTCTGCTGCCTGGGGCGATCGAAACGGGACCAATGCATATCTTTGGTCCCGGGTTTTTGTGCAACCGGGACAGATGTCCCCAGGCCTTCTGGACGAAAGGGGTTGTTTCCACTAGTGTACCAATACCAAACTTACACACAAAGCAGTAGGAGATGCCTAAGAACCAAACGCACCCAGCCATGCACAAACGGAAAGGAACATAATGAGTTGACACTGCCGGATCAGAGAGAGAAGAGATCAAAGGAATTAACATAGGTTGCAATGGACTATGAACTCAAAGCCTGAAATTAACGTATGGAAATTGAATCTCTATGATTCCTCACCTAGCAAATAAGGAAATCCCCACTTGACATGCTCGCCGTAGGCTGTCCACAGCAAACCACGCCTCAGTCCGCTAAACATCCTGGTAGACCGCTTGCCACAAACCATGCTTCAATCTGCCAAGAATTTTTTTTTTTTTTGCACTGAAACACATTAATTAAGGAAACAAAGGTGCCAAGATCGATTCCTCACCTGAAGGTCTGCTCCTCGGGGAACTTCAATGGATCTGGAGTTTGGGTAAACTAGTCGCTTATTTACGAAGGCAGCAATCGACTCCGGCGGCTCAGGTAGGCGGGCTTGTTGATTCCACCGGCGATGAAGTTACGGAAGGGCAAGATGCTTCTTCTCTTGCTGGCCGCAACGAATCCTTCGTGTGCATCGAGAGTGCTGAACAGACGCAGCCGCACTTATCAACGCCGCCGAGGCCACTCGCTTCGATTCAGGCCACCAACAACGACGCGAGATCTCCGGCCGCGCCGCTGCCTAGAAGCTTCCGCCGGCCGACGACGCCTCCCGCATCTGCCGTTCACCATCGGAAGCTCCAGCCGCTCGTCTTCGAAACCGCTCACCGGATTTGTCCCCAGAATAGGTCGAGAAACTACGGGGAGTGGGTAGCTCGTGAATCCCCACGGTTAGGCAAAAAAAAAGTTGAAACCGTTGCATGCAATGTAAAAAAGGCAAAAGAAAATTATGTCGGGGAGAGCGGCGCCGCGTGACCATAGTCGCTTGCGGGTGCTATGGGGGCCAACGGGCTGGGTCGTTCGACCGGGTGCAAAATAAATAATTCTACACCCAGGGTGTTTAATAGACTTTCCCTATACATATATATATTATTTAAACATAGTGTGCGTAAGTCTTTCATATAGAAACTAGATACCAAATTAAACATGTCAGCGCTGGTCGTACATTATAATGTTCCGTATTTTGCAATTGTTTATGTATTCTAAATTTGAATTTCTAATGTATATAAATAGTCAATAACAAATACATGATTGACAGATGATAGTATAATCGTTACAATGTACTTTAGTAATTGAGGCCCTCCTCCTCTTTGGTCCCAAGGCGGTCGCCCCTTTTGCCCGGCCTATGGACCGACCCTGCTTCCTCCCCTCGCATGAACAACTGGATTTGGCGCATCTCGTTTGTCTCCAGATTAGCAACGGAGAAAGCAACTGCAGAAAAAAAAACTCGTATTCTTTGCCTTTCTTCCATGCTTTTCTTGAGAATGCAGCAGAACATTGTGGACCTCCTCTCTTTCCTCCCCACATAATACATGATGATGTGGACAACTTGAAACAGATTGATCTCCAGGCTGATGCAAGAGCACACAAAGATAGAAGAAATAAAATTTGGCCCATCTATCTTTCAGGAGGGTAAAAACTATCACATTCACTGCAGTAACAGTTTTACCAAAATGCCTCGTCAGTTTCTTGACCATCCAATTCAGCTCCTTCTCTTTCTTTACGTGCATCTTGTTTAGGATCTTGTTCAAAAGGCGCAGGACACTGTCAAGGCAGTCTTCGGGTTTTTATTTGCCATTACCATTACCTAAAGCATCAAAAAAGTTCATTCAGTAAAAGAACAAAAAGCAGCAAACAAGTAGTAAGCTGGTAATTTATATCAGTAGGAAGAAACAAACATATACAAGCTAACATGGAAGACATCAAGGAAAATAATGAGCAACAACTGAAAGATCCAAAGCATGGACCGTGCTTAAGAATGGAACAACGAAGTCCGGACAATATGATAATGTTATCATCTCTAAAGCTACAAGAATTTAATAAATATGTAATATAATAAATTTGAATCCATTAGATTCAACCAAGCAGAACGAGCACTCAAGTTTTGAATATGACGAATACAAGCAGCAGGACAATGCTCAATTGAGTTCCACAGACAAACTGAGACAACATGTTTAAGTTGAATCAGCAAAGTGCATGCCTCCAGTTAAAGGAACATAGCTGGAAGCATGAACATCCTTACGGTAAAAAGGGCATTAAAAAAACTACAAGAGAAATTTCATGCAGTTAGCATAAATGTATATAACATTAGACAGCATGGGGAGGTAGAATTCAGTAGAGCAGAACAAGAGATAATATCAAGTAAAAGCAGGGTGCAATACCATCAGAAGGTGGTGTAGGAGTAGTAGGTGGGGGAGGAGGAATGTCATTACAAGCACTATTTTTGCAGAGTAAAATTCCAGCACCACCTGCAAAACCATAGTAAAGCATATTGAACTTGCGAGGTGTGGACCTACCTGTACAACAAGTTAAAAGTAAGTAATTAGAACCATCATAACACACACCCTGTCAAAACTTAGTAAGATCAATAAAATATCTACCTAAATTGAAGTAATTAAAGATAAAACAACTTCCTTATATGATAATACATTCTAATGAACAAAGTATTATTGAACGGCATACACTGCAGATAGCCATGGAAATGAGAGATACCGAACACAAAACTAATGATTATCGCTTGATAGGTGAATTAAGTCATGTCACAACCACGGAGAGACACTGAAAGAGGATTACATTGTCTACAAATATTCTAATTGACAAACATAACAAGCTTTCAAAATGGGAGATGGTAGCCATGATATACACATGACACGTTATAGGTCTGAAAATAAAACCACCCATCACTTATAGCATATACAGACAATGCAGACCAAGATAAAAACAATTTAGAATGGTCTAGTACTTACGGTGGAAGTTACTCGAGTTGTTGGCCACTAGGGTAGTGATAGACTGGCCGAAGTAGTGGTGAACTGCGCCAAAGAGACCAAACTGGGTAGGGAATAAGGAAGCTCCACAAGTGAAACTCTGGCCAGCTGATCCTGCAATAACAAGCAAGCGAACTATCCAATTATTTAAAAAAACGTAAACAGTAACAGCATGTGACCAGGCCAACATCACATATAGATTAATTTCTAATGCATTGAGTAGTTTTGATTGTACAATCCAGAAAGTTAAAGGTCAACTATCCACAAGTAATTTAGAAAAATGCAAACAATTAATGTCACCTTGCTAGCAGCACATACAGATCAACTTTACAAGAACTAACCACCCAAGAATATCTAATGGTTCCTTTGTATCCAGAGGCACAGATAAATGTAAACTAACATACACGAGCCGGATAGAATGGCCCCCATTGACTGACCAGCCAGTTCTCACACGGCAGTACTAGTTACATAGACGCATGTCGTTTATAGGCCGAATTGGCCCACAACGACTACTGCAGTATGCTCACACACACACACACACACACACACAGAGAGAGAGAGAGAGAGAGAGAGAGAGAGAGAGAGATAATTCACTAGCTGCTGCTAGGACTCGACCTGTACCTGAGGGAGATCTACCGATCTAGTGGAAACCAGAGAAAAAACACCCTCCTCCTGTATAACAGCGACATCATGAACAAAGAGAAGATCAAATAAGTTTACTTCCTCAAGTAGGTTACAGCTTTGTCACCTGGCTAACAGAAAAAATATATCAAAATCCATAAGAACCCACCCAGGGCCATCCCAGAGGGAGGGGAAGAGGGGCGAACACTCTGGGCCCCCGAGTTGTAGGGGCACCAGCCAAATTAATACACTTTAATGAAGGGTTCGTTTCATAGAAAACAAAAAAATTCCTACGCGAAAGACACCTGAAGGGCCAAGATATAATCTAGTAGATGTAAGCAAGAGGGAGAAATAGAGTCTCAAGGAGAACATACCCTCAAACACACAAAGCGTTACGAGATCGAATCTCGTTGTTGATGTAGTCGAACTCACATCGATATCAAGATCACGAAGAAGAGCACTACAATCTGCAGCACTTCCACACCCGGTCACACGTATAGCTCGATGACGACCTCCGTTCCCTTGATCCAGCGGGGCAGCGGAAGTAGAGGATACACCGGAAACTCTAACAACACGACGACGTGGTTTGGTGGCGAAATTAGACGGTCATGGCTTAGCTAAGCGGATGACCAAGATGTGGAGCAGCGGGAGGAGGGGGAGAGATATGACACCAAGTTGTGTGGGGAGAGGGAGGTCGAACCCCTCTTTATATAGGAGGGGGAGGCATCCACCAAATTTTGGTGCCTCCACCTCTCCCCTCATCATGTGGGTGGCGTCTCCACCCAACCCACTCATTCTCTCATCAATTTCCACTCAAAATTCCAAGGGTTTTCTTTAATAAATAAATAAAACAATTTTATTTCTTTATTTTAATATTTTTTAATTTTATTAACAAACATTAAGACTTATCCCTTGAACTATTTGTTAATCAAACATTAACATGTACCAGCTTGAACTATTTCAATATTCTATGAAACAATTCCAATGACTATTTCAATATTTCCTGAAACAATTCCTGTGTTGTCCAAACTTTTCTCCGATATTCCGTATCCACTCAGTCGCATTATCGAACCTTAAGTGTGTCACCCTACGGTTCGTGAATAATGTAGACATGATTGATGCCTGCGATGGTGTGTTGGAAACCCCAAGAGGAGGGTTTGATGAGCAAGCGGTAAGAATTTCCCTCAGTTAAGAACCAAGGTTATCAATCCAGTAGGAGGAAGAGGATCTCGGGAAGGTTGATGCCACTAACGGTGGTGATGGCGCCTCACCGGTGTCAGCAACAACGTGGAACCTGCACACAACAGAACCAAAATACTTTGTCCCAACGGTACAGTGAGGTTGTCAATCTCGCCGGTCTTGGTGAAAACAAAGATTGGATGTATAGTGTGGAAGATGATGTATGCTTGCACTAAGTAAAAAAGCAGTAAATTGTTGTGGTTTGTTTAACATTGTGGAATATGGACCGGGGGTCATAGGTTCACTAGTGGTGTCTCTCCACAAATATAACATGATGGGTGAACAAATTACAGCTGGGCAATTGAAAAATAGAAGTTGCACCGTAGTGCACATTATTACATGATGACTACTATGATATTTAGCGCGGGCATTACAACAAAATACATAGACCGAAATTCATCTGCATCTATGACTAATAATCCACCCTCAGATTATCATCCGAACCCCCTTAGGTATTAAGTTGCAAGCAACAGATAACTGCATTAAACAATGTGTGTAATGTAAGGAATGCTTGTGCACGCAGGAACTCACACCACTGTTTTCTCCCTAGTGGCAACAACACATCCTCCCCCATCACGTTTCTGTCACTCGAGCATAGGCGAAAAGGAGGCATGAACCCACTATCTAGCATAAATACTCCCTCTTGGAGTCACTAGCAACTATTTGGCCAGAGCAACCACTAGCAATGAAAACCATGCAAGAGCACAAATAACATATGTCATAAAGACTATAATTAACTTGGTATAAGTTCAATATTCATAGGATCCCAGAAAACACAACATGTATAATTACATAAGATCAAGCTCGATCATGATAGGCAACTCACGAGATCTAAGCATGTAGCGATATGAGGAGGAGACAACCATCTAGCTAATGCTATGAACCCGTAGTCTAGGGATGAACTACTCACGCATCACTTCGGAGGAAGGCATGGTGACGTAGAAGCCTTCGGTGATGATTTCCTCTCTGGCAGGGTGCCGGGAGACAGCTTCAGAACCCCCCTGATCTAGGGCTGGCGACGACGGCGCATGCGGAACATTTCGGGGATTTTTTATCAGGTGTTTAGGGTTTTCCATACGGGGGGGGGGGGGAATAAATAGGCGAACGGGCAAAGGCGGTGGAGGCCAGGAGGGCCCACAACCATAGCTGGTGGCCGCGCCACCCTATGGTGTGGCCCCTCTGGTGCCTGTCTTAAATTCTTCTTCTGTGTTCTGGATGCTTCCGGGGAAAATAGGAAAATTCGGGCTTTGTGGGGTCCAATTCTGAGAATGTTTCCAGAAAAACATTTCTAAAACCAAAAACAGAAGAAAAAAAACAGGGAATTGGCACTTGGCATCTTGTTAATAGGTTAGTCCCGGAAAACGTATAAATATGCTATAAATAAGGGAGAAAACATGTAGAAATTGGCGTAATATGATCATGGTGCATCAGAAATTATAGATATGATGGAGACGTATCAAGCATCCCCAAGCTTAGTTCCTACTCGTCCTCGAGTAGGTAAACGATAAAACAATAATTTCTGAGGTTACGTGCTACTATCATAAACTTGATCATTAAAATGTAAAACCATATGTACGCTGAGATCATAGAATTTCAAACATAATCATGATGAATAGAACTTTAACAATAAAGCATAGCAATAACTTTGCATCATGAAGAGTATCTTAAATAAAGGACCATGGATAATAATGCAACGAAAGATAAACGTTTGTTTCAGGTATAGAGAAAGCATGAAAAAATGGTATTTCGCTAGTCCTTAAGAGTGGGAAAAAAAACATAAATGCCAGGACACTTTCAAATTTCATGAGGAAGACAAGAACATAATGAAGTAATTATTGATGTTTATGGGACAAATGCACATAGAACTCAGAATGGCAAAAAATCATCTCTCAACTGTGCATAAAGTTAGAAGATGGAGACCCAACATAAAAGTAAAAGAAAGGACCTTCGAAGAGGGAAGCATGGATCACTCATGTGATAGAGCTTTTTCTTTTATTAAACAAAGGTATTAAAAGTTTGACACCATGGAGGAGTGTCTATTTTTTAGGAGAGGTGTATGCTTATGTCAACGAATGGTAAACAGAAAATAAAGTACGTCGCAACCCAACTGGATTCACAAGAGCGGCTCCCATGGTGAAGTATGCAACTGGTGTAGAAGGTCATCCCTCTTTCTCTTTTGTTTACAAAGTTATGCTTTGACTGATAAATCAGCGGCAAGAATAGTGAAGAGAATTTGTTTGTATTAATTTGGGGCTGGGCACCCCGCTGCCAGCTCTTCTATCATTTGGATAAGCGGATGAAGCCACTAGTACATGGTGTGAAATACAATCAACAAGTGATATAAAGATTCTCTATTGATGTCCTCATGAGTAAAAACAAGAACACAAAACAAGAGTAATTTTGAAGGTTTTAAAGGTAACACATGAGCAATTTACTTGGAGTGGCAGTTAAATACCACATGTAGGTAGGTATGGTGTACATGATGGGAAAACTTTGGTTTAAGGAGTTTGGATGTACGAGTAGAATTCCATACTCAGTACAGGTGGAGGCTAGCAAAAGACTGGGAGCAACAAATCAAGAGAGCATAAGAGCCATAATCATGCACAGTGACATAAGCATCATGAATTAAAGCATAAGAGGTATCACAAGTTCAAAAACTAAGCGGTAATGGAGGCTATTCGTGACTGGTTTGTAGTTATAAACATGGTGTGAGCATGCGCCAAGTCAACCAAATAAAACATTCGAAAGAGAATACCACAAATTGATGCTTTACTATGACAAGAACAACTCATGAATCTTTCAAGACATATTAAACTCTCTCAACTATTTAAGGCTATTAATTCTACTCAATAACCACAAGGATTTAAAACTAAAATAACATTTAACATGGCATGAAAAAGTTGTAGCCACAGTCTATACAAGCTTCTACTAGCACTGTTATAAATTCTACATCAAGCAACAATTTTCTTTCCCCAACAAGCACCATACAAGATATGTTTTAACAAAAATAATCTTTATGATGCAACAAGCAAACATGAGAGTACTCATATAATACTACTAAAACTAACAGCTCTGATAAGAGATGCATTTAACAGGAGCAAAATGAATGCAACATCCAGACAGAGACTAAGAATACAACGTATTCTTATGAAAAAGCGAAGCGTGTCACTTTCCAATAAAAGAATGCTGGGGGTAAAACCAAGCCTATTGTAAAAATAAAAAAAAACTGAGAGCAAAAATAAAAGACGCTCCAAGTAAAGCACATAAGATGTGACCGAATAAAAATATAGTTTTACTAGAAGTGACCTGATAATTTGTGGATGAAGAAGGGGATGCCTTGGGCATCCCCGTGCCTAGACGCTTGAGTCTTCTTGGAATTTGCTGGGATGTACCACTGGGGCATAACCAAGCTTAGGATTTTCACTCTTCTTGATCACATCATATCATCCTCTTCTCTTGACCCTTGAAAACATCCTTTACACCAAAATTCTCACAATTTTCATTAGCAACGTTAGTGTAATCGAAATAATAAATTCACATGGTTAAGTTTAAAAACAAGAATAGCATAAAAAACACATTAGCTACTATCAAAACTTCTTTTAAAACTATTTTTCTCAAAAGAACACCAAAAGAAAGAGATTAAGATGCAAATGCAATAATTGGCAAAAATCTGTCAAAACAGAACAACAGACAAAGATTGATTTTTTAAAAAAGTGGTCAACCAAGAAAAGTTGCGTATATATCCCAGGATTAAGCACAAACAAACTCAGGTCATTTTGAATTTTCTCTGATTTTATACGTAATTAACAATGGACAGCAGAAATCCAAAATATAGTCTTAACTTTCCACTAGAGGCTTTACTTGGCTCAACAAAAACACAAAATAAAAGATACAACAGGGTTTCTAAGTAAATAGACAACACTCAGGTGAAAAGCACACAAAATAAAACAAAGGAAAACTGATTAAAAACAGAGAAATAAAACGGGTTGTCTCCCGGTAGCGCTTTTCTTTAACGCCTTTCAGCTAGGCATAGAAAATCAAATCAAGTATTTTCAAGTGAAGAAGAATCCTCTTTAACTTCCTCTAAACCATTATTTTCAGCAATAGGCACTCTATATGTTTCTGAAGATTCAACATGGACGTCACTCTTAGTTTCATTAATTGTTTTTGCAATTTTCAACACATATTGAGATTTGGGTTTAGTTATCTTGGGAACATACATGAATCTTTGCTCCTTTCCCACAAAGGATTTCTACTTTTTGAATTTAAGAGATGAAAAAGTTGAGCTTAAAGTTCCCATAGCATCTTGTAGCTTACCAATCCTAAAGTTTTGATTATCTTGAGTGTTGCTAGCTTCTAGAGAAGTGATTCTCTTTTATCAATAGTAATTATTGATTCATTAATTTTGCTATCATTATCAAGAAAAATTGGTAAGTTCATTTCCAAAGAGTTTAGTTTATTAATAACATCCTCCAAAGTGATATCTGTTTTAACAGTTTTAATGGGGGGGGGGTGCTTCTACTAAACTTTCAATCAAATTGCAGGCTTCCAAGGAAGGAGTTCCTAGAAAATTACCACCCGTAAGAGAATCTGACACATGCCTATACCAACCAGAAATACCAACATAAAAGTTTCTCAGGGGTATCAAGGTAGAATATTTTTTTGTACATTTATTGTGAGCACCATTTATTCTATACCAAGTATCTTTTAAACTCTCTCCCCTATTGCCTAAAATAACGAACCTCAACTTCAGGGATACTCATTCTAGTGAAATAAAACCAAGCAAATAAATAATAGCTATGAAGTAAACTAATTTTCTTGTGTTTTTAATATAGAGAAGAAAAACAAGACAAATTTTTTAAAAAAGACAATAAACAAAATAAAGAGGTTGAGAGTGAGAGACTCCCCTTGCTAGAAAACTTCTTCCTCCTCGGCAACGGCGCAAGAAATTCCTTGATGCCTGCGATGGTGTGTTGGAAACACCAAGAGGAGGGTTTGATGAGCAAGCGATAAGAATTTCTCTCAGTTAAGAACCAAGGTTATCAATCCAGTAGGAGGAAGAGGATCTCGGGAAGGTTGATGCCATTAACGGTGGTGATGGCGCCTCACCGGTGTCAGCAACAACGTGGAACCTGCACACAACACAACCAAAATACTTTGTCCCAACGGTCCAGTGAGGTTGTCAATCTCACCGGTCTTGCTGAAAACAAAGATTATACGTATAGTGTGGAAAATGATGTATGCTTGCAGTAAGTAAAGAAAGCAGTAAATTTTTGTGGTTTGTTTAACATTGTGGAATATGGACCGGGGTTCATAGGTTCACTAGTTGTGTCTCTCCATAAACATAACATGCTGGGTGAACAAATTACAGCTGGGCAATTGACAAATAGAGGTTAAACCATAGTGCACAATATAACATGATGACTACTATGAAATTTAGTGCGGGCATTACAAAAAAATACATAGACCGAAATCCATCTGCATCTCTGAATAATAATCCACCCTCAGGTTATCATCCGAACCCCCTTAGGTATTAAGTTGCAAGCAACAGATAACTGCATTAAACAATGTGTGTAATGTAAGCAATGCTTGTGCACGCGGGCACTCACACCGTTGTTTTCTCCCTAGTGGCAACATCACATCCTCCCCCGTCACGTTTCTGTCACTCGAGCAAAGGCGAAAAGGAGGCATGAACCCACTATCTAGCATAAATACTCCGTTTTGGAGTCACTAGCAACTATTTGGCCAGAGCAACCACTAGCAACGGAAAGCATGCAAGAGCACAAATAACATATGAAATAAAGACTATAATGAACTTGTCATAAGTTCAATATTCATCGGATCCCAGCAAACACAACATATAGAATTACATAAGACCAAGATCGATCATGATAGGCAGTTCACGAGATCCAAACATGGAGGCATATGAGGAGGAGACAACCATATAGCTACTACTATGGACCCGTAGTCCAGGGATGAACTACTCACAGATCACTTTGGAGGTAGGCATGGTGATGTAGAAGCCTCCGGTGACGATTTCCTCTCCGACAGGGTGTCGGGAGATAGCTCCAGAACCCCCCTGATCTAGGGTTGACGACGACAGCGGCTGCGAACGTTTCGGGGATTTTTGGTCAGGTGTTTAGGGTTTTCCATCCGGGGGGAATAAATAGGCGAAAGGGCATAGGCGGTGGAGGCCAGGGGGGCCCCACACCCATAGGTGGCGCGGCCGGGGGGAGGCTGCGTCACCCTATGGTGTGGCCCCCTGGTGATCGTCTTCGAGTCTTCTTCGGTGTTCTAGATGTTTACGGAGAAAATAGGCACTTCGGGCTTTGTGGGGTTCAATTCCGAGAATGTTTCCAGAACAAATTTTCTGAAACCAAAAACAGCAGAAAACAGGGAACTGGCACTTGGAATCTTGGTAATAGGTTAGTCTCGGTAAACGTATAAAAATGTTATAAATAATGGAGAAAACATGTAGCAATTGGCATAATATTATCATGGAGCATCAGAAATTTTAGATACGTTGGATATGTATCAATGATCGAGACAACTCTCCGATCAATAGTCAATAGCAGGACCTGGAGATCCGTAATGACTCCTACACATTCAACGATGAATCTAGTGATCGTGTGAACCATAAACTTCATAACCAATTCCCTTTGTCTTAGGATATTTTACTTGTCTGAGATCCGATCATTGGTATCAACCATACCTAGTTCAATCTCGTTACCGACAAGTACTCTTTTACTCGTTGTGTGATATGACATCCCTGTGACCTAGTCACATGCTTGCAAGCGGTGTCGATGTGATATCACTGAGAGGGCCCAGACTATATCTCTCTGTAACTTGGATGGACAAATCCCACTCTTGATCCATGAGCCTCAACTAATACTTTCCGAATACCCAACGGAACCTTTATAGTCACCCTGTTACGGTGTGGTGTTTGATGAAATCAAAGTACTCTTTCGGTGTTAGTGATTGACATGATCTCATGGTCTAAGGATTAGAGTTACTTCGTATGTGTGATATAACAATGTAAATTAATGAAATGATCGCATTGGTATATTCAGTTTGGGTCTATGTTCATCACATCATTCTACCAATGACATGACCCCGTTATTAACAACATCTAATGTTCATGATCAGGAAACCTTGATCATCAATTAATCAACAAGCTAGTTAAACGAGAGGCGTTACTAGGAACTATTGTTTGTTTATTATACACACATGTATCAACATTTCCAGTTAATACAATTCTAGCATGAGAAATAAAAAATGATCATAAAAAAGGAATAAGATAATAACCACTTTAGTATTGCCTCTCGGCCATATTCCCTTCGGTCTCCCACTTTCACTAGAGTCAATAATCTAGTTTGTAAGAACTTAACACGTATGGCATTCATGTGTTATTACCATACTTTGCATGTGGTAAACTAAATCAAAAGATCTGAAACTGTTCAGGTCCTATTGTATTTGCATGTCTTTGTGTCTATCCGCATCAATCATTCTCTAATGAGATGGCTTTGTATATATTTGGTCAACCGGTGAGACCTTAATTCCCCAGCTTATACTAATGTTACTAACATTGTGAAAATGTAGCTTCATAGTGTCAGCATTCTTGGAAATACACCAAGTTCAATAAAGAACTCCTTGACACAAAATACTCATATTATTTGTTGTCAACACAACAATATACTTAGCCTTTGTTGTAGCACCCGTCACAATACTTTAATTTTGAGACTCATTAAAATCCAACATGGAACTTTCTTCCACCCTATTGTGCTACCCTTCATCACATATTTTAGTTGAGATAAAATTACTTGAATAGATGACAAGACTATTAGTGTAACATATTACAACGAATATTTTGTCATTACTACATAGGAAAACATATCCTTAGCATTTCTAAAAATGGCATAACGATCTCTCATACTGTTGCCTAATCATCATATGAATTATCCTACTATAACATTCTATAGCACATGACTCATCTGGTTGTGTACATAGCATGGAACACATGACTCAGAACTCTCAATTTCATTATGCTCATCATGTGTCAAAACACTTGAATATTGCTCAATTCTTTAACATGTGGCACGAACTCCTTCTTGTCATTTTGATATTGACTTACTTCAATATGTCATCTATGTAATTTGGCTCAACCATATCAGGCGCTTGAATCCATCTTGTATAGATTTCGATGCTCAATATCTCCTAAGCCTTTCATCAATATGAAAATCATAACCGTAATAATTTCCAATCAACCATATGTCATCTACGTAAGAGCAGCTCCAGTGCGGCGCTAATATTGGTGGCGTTAGGAAATAAATCCTGCCTATTTTGAAAGTTAGCGGGTGAATCCCGGACATTTTTGGCGTCCGATGCATAAAGAGGCGCCCGTCGCTTATAAAACATGCACAAAATGTAATGCTCTAGCACCGACGCTTGCATATTGCTGGAATCTCAATTTTTTAAGCGCCCGCCCAAGCACTTCACGCTGTGGATGCTCTAAAGCATTAGAAATATGTCATAGCGCTCCCACTTAATTTCTTGTAACTCTACAAGCATCTTTATCGTTCATGATGGAATCAAACTTTTTTGATAACTTCATTAAGGTAAACATTCCAACTTCGTTATACTCACTTCAACCATTGAAGTGTGCATACTTTTCTAGCAACCTTTTGAATTTTACAGAACTCTCAAACTGTGTCAAGTACACACCTCGATTAAACTTCCTTGAGAGGAAAGTTGTTTTTTTTGTTATTCAACTGCCATATCATAATATGTAACTTTTGCTAGAACTATCCGCAAAGACTAAATCATCGCTATGTAAGATCAAAATCTTGTAGTAGTCAACTCTTTGAACTTCGTCGAAAACATCTTTTCCACAAGTAGAACTTTCAAAGGATGTAAATATCCATGTCTTTGTTGCTATATAGAATCGTTTGCTATCGTTATGCCTCATGCTTTTCAAAAGGACTACCAAGTCCCATACTTGATATTCATACAGGAATACTATCGCCGATATAATGACTCATAGACAATGTTACGAAGTTAGGGCCCATCTTTTTCTTCCTTTATAAGTTCCAGGTCCTTTGTTATCAAAACAACACTTTACTCTTAAACCACAAGTTTGTCTAAGTAGAAAGTTTTAGGACTTTTGTGGTGCAATTCTCAAACTCATTCAAAGTATCATGATGGCGCTCATTTATGTGTAAATGCGGTTGTCTCTAATGTATAAACTACAAATTATATGTCATTTTTATTTTTCTTACCATAGCAAACATGTTTGATTTTGTATCTCGAACACTCCATACTTATGTAGGGTGTTGGAGAAGGATAAATTGTAGAACAATTTCGCAAATCCTCAGATGTTTTGCTAAACTTGTAACTCAAACTTTATCCTTTATGACCCAATCATAAATACTTGATTATCTTGTTACGGTGATTTTTACTTCATGCTAACAATAGTTTGAACCAATTCAAAAATGTCAAACTCCGTTCTCTTTAAATAGATATACTCATATATCTATTTAAATCATCGACATAATTTTATGAAGGAAAATTAAACCAAGACACACGACTACATATAATGGACTATATACATCAATATGTATAATCTCCACTAAATTAGTCGTCCATTCTACTTTTGCCTATGAACGTAATTTTAGTCATCTTTTGGAAGAGGTCTCACAAGCGTCAATTTATTCAAAACGAAAAATGACTCCGGAAGTCCATTAACATGTAGTTACTTCATGCTTTCGTTTCCGATGAACTAAAATGGTGATGTCACACTTTAAGTGAAATTATTTTACGTATTGCAGCGTTTAGCATTAAGTCTTATAGATGTTTACTTTATCAACATGATTTATATTAACACATCCATCAATTATGGAATATGGTCATAGTTTGAACAATATCATTTGCTCTCAAAAAAGATCGGATTAAAATATCAACTCATTAAGTTCTTAAAATAAATATTGAATGTTTAGTTTGATACGACAGTGAACACATTAACACTTTATTTATGTTCTTGTCATGATCGATCCCATATCTACTACTAGTTTCTTTTAGGCCCTTATATTTCTTGCATTGCTGTACTTTGTATGACAACTCTTGCCAACCAATATTGTATCAAAATACCAAAAAAAAAGTTTGTTATACTAGTAATACATCTATAAGTTGTATATAAAGCATAGACACTCGAGCTGGACTTTTCCAGTCATATTCTTTTCTGCCATATACCTTTTTGTAATTCTATTATCAATATTCCCTTTTATTTATAGAAGAATCATTCAACATGAAACAATCCTAGTCATACTAACACATTTTCCTTGGCGTGTTAGCCATATACTATCACCCATTGAGTCATACTTTGAGTTTGACTGTTATACTAATATCACCATATTAATTGAATTCTTACGAATTCCACTCTTAGCAATCTCTAGGGAAGGTAAATGATTTGACCCATACTTTTAATCCATCCTGATACGTCCATTTTGCACCACTATTTTATATCATAATTTTCTGTTATTCTTCGATATATTTCATGTTACGATGCATCCCTTATGTTATTTTATTTTATTTTGCATGTTTTATAATTTTTGGAGAATAAACACCGGGACGAGGAATCTGATGGAAAGGTTACTGAGAGCAGGCCAATCGTTGATGGTTACAAAAAGCAACGCTCGTAGGTCAAATTCCTCTTCTTTGTGCTCATCCCACACACGTACACCAGGTCTGCCCCACAACTGTAAAAGTTCATCAACTAATGGCCTTAGGTACACATCAATGTCGTTGCAGGGTTGCTTCGGACCTTGGATGAGCACTGGCATCATAATGAACTTCCGCTTCATGCACAACCAAGGAGGAAGGTTGTAGATGCATATAGTCACGGGTCAGGTGCTATGGCTGGAGCTCTGCTCGCCAAAAGGATTCATGCCATCAGTACTTAGACCAAATCTTATGTTCCTTGCGTCAGCTGCAAAATCTTTGAACTCTCTGTCGATCTTTCTCCATTGCGTTCCATCAGCGGGGTGTCTCAACTCCCCGTCGGACTTACGGTCCTCTTTGTGCCATTGCAACAACTTGGCATGCTCCTTGTTCCTGAACAGACGTTTCAACCGTGGTATTATAGGAGCATACCACATCACCTTGGCGGGAACCGTCTTCCTGGGTGTCTCACCCTCAACATCGTCACCAGGGTCATCGCCTCTGATCTTATAACGCAATGCAGTGCATAAAGGGCATTCATTCAAATTCTCGTAATCACCGCGGTAGAGGATGTAGTCGTTAATGCATGCATGTATCTTCAGAACCTCTAAACCGAGAGGGAAGACAACCTTCTTTGCTTCGTACGTACTGGCGGGCAACTCGTTATTCTTCGGAAACATATTCTTCAACATTTTCAGCAAATTTTTAAATGATGAGTCAGCTACACTTTCCCATGCCTTCCATTTCAGCAAATCCAGTGTGCAGCCCAACTTTTTTAGACTATTGTCGCATCCTGGGTAAAGCGACTTTGTGTGATCCACTAACATGCGATCCAAATTCTCCCTCTCCTTGTCAGTTTCGCAGCGCCTCCGTGCATCAGCAATGGTCCGACCAAGGTCATCAGCGGGCTCATCATGTGCCTCTTCTTCACCTTCACCAAACCCTTCCCCACCTTCAGCATCATCCTCCATGAAAGTATCACCAAAAGCCTCATGATAGTTGACATCGATATCATCCCCTTCTTCATCTTCTTCCATTCTAACCCCTCTTTCTCCATGCTTGGTCCAACAATTATAGCTTGGCATGAAACCGTGCCGAAGCAGGTGCATGTGAACGACTCTTGAGGAGGAGTAACCCTTCTGATTCTTACATTCAGCACATGGACAGATAATAAAACCTCGGTGCTTGTTCGCATTTGCCACTACGAGGAAATCTTTCAAACCCGTAGTGAACTCGCCGGAGAGTCGGTTACCGTACATCCATTGCCGATTCATCTGCATTATTATTATATAAAGTATATAATTAACCGTCATGCATTTGTTAAACTAACTAGCTAGAAATAATACAAATCATGAAAGGTTAAAGTTGCTAACCGCGATCGTGGAGGAAAAATAAATGACAAAGCTCAAGTGTGGCTCCGACACTTCATATCATGTGTGTTTCATGCTCTCGGGCATTTCATCGAACACCTTGTGTGCATAGGAGGAACCAGAAGCAAACCCACCACCCCCTTGTGAACCAAAAGCATAGAAGTGGCACCAAATGTGGCTAAGTGCAGCGAGCTCAGTCCTATATAGGGATGTGCCTTTAGTCCCGGTTGGCCTGGCCGACCGCGACTAAAGGCCTTCGGGCCAGCCTGAGGACCTTTAGTCCCGGTTGGCCAGGCCAACCGCGACTAAAGCCCCTCCCGTCCGCCAGCTGTGGACCGAGCGCGCTGGGCCCAGACAGTTGGTCGCGGGTCTCCTCCCGAACCGCGACTAAAGACCCCTTTGATCGCGGTTCGATTATTTTGGGGACTAATGGGGGCGTATGGAAGGCCTATTTTCTACCAGTGTGATTAATCTTTTCTCTTGTTCAGATAGCAAAGCTGTCCATCATACCTGCATCGTGTATTCTGGAGAGATGGTGTATTGTAAGCGTGTATTGTAGGCGTTGCAGTTTGCACGGTTACTGATGTCAGTTTGAATGGCAAAAAGGCATGCTTGCAGCTGTTATATCTGTTTGGAGCACAGCTTTCGAACAATATGTAGGTTGACACATGTATACTGTGTGGTGAATTGTACTTATAGTAAATACTAGATGAACCAAGCGCGCCTTGCCGCGCCATTTTTTATATTTGCGTTTAAATCTTCAAGTGCCAATTTATCACTGGAAACAGATGATAACAAACCTGAAACATATATATAAGATATCTAGCGCATAAAATAAATATATAAAGCAAATAATCCCAGCTAAGTGTGTGGCTATGACAATGTTTTCTAGGTAATAGCTTGAGAGTCCAACCTTGTCGTAGTTGCATAGAAGAAAAAACCAAAAGGGTCTCTTGTATGTTCAGCTAAATAATGAAAATTTTTGGCATAATTTATTTGTAATTTAGTAGAAAAAATATTAGAACCAATTAGATGGAAAATCAATGTGTATAATTGAATTCAACAATAGCTGACATATTAACTACTTCCTCATGGCTAAGTACACAACCAATAGACACCCAAAAAAGCAGAGCAAAGCTAAGCAGCGTCAACAAACGTCAAACCTTATCTACCTTGTTGTCGACAATAAACGTATTTAGAAACTTAGTGATCATTTTCGGTTCAATATCAACATATCTGACTGATGGAGGGTGCCTCATTCTCTACTTGCTACATACTTCGTATGCAAAAAATCAGTTGGCTCACCTCGCAACAGCATAAAGCTGTACCAACTGACTTGTTGTGGACAAGTCCAAATGCTGGATAAAAATAACAGTGTCGAGACATCGTAGTAGTTTTCATAGACGGGGGTGCCATGAGACTACGGTAGAGACGTGGGGTAACGGGATCACGTGGTGGACAGTGAACACAGGATTTACCCAGGTTCGGTAAGTCGCGACAGTACGACGTGCCTACTCCTGCACTTCTCGCTAATCAGGACTAAAGCCTGTATATAGAATTACAATGTGAGGTTTAGATCTAGCTATTCGCAGAGGATCAAATTCTCGGCGAGTTAGCCTATAGCTTCTTCTCTGTTATTCGTTATCAAAGTTATCTCCCGTCCGGCTTTATATAATAGCCGGATTAGGGCTTACAGAATAGAAAACATAGAAGACTAAGGTAAATTATAACTTGGAAAGTAAGGAATCCGTCTTCTCCTCCAAGCCAGATCACGTGGGCCGTAATCCGGGTTCTTCTAGAATCCGGCTTCTATGCGTCAGGTTACTGGGCCGCCCAATGGACCATAGCCCACTACCACTTGGGCCATCCTGGTAATCCGGCACTTTGACTACCATCTAATATACCCCTATTTGGTATATATCCGACAAACAGTCACTTAGAATTTTTTTGTTATGGTGCTTTTCTTTTTGGAAAGAAAATACTACAACTCTGAGCCTACAATCTAAATAAAAAATAGTAAGATTAAAGAACCGATATAAGGACTTATGAAAATCAGTAATCAACTAATCATGAATAAAAGTATGTTCTCTCTTACATTGTCCTATGAACAACCTGGTAATCAATAGACTGGAAAGGACGTCAAGAAATTTTAAAAATGCAAAATAAGTTATTTCAGATTACAGATCTCAAATCATAACTAAGGTAGAGATATGATAGTGGCTACTGGAATCTGAAACATCACAGTCCACAACTTTGTTCTCTTTGCTGTAGTATAACTGACAGATGAAACAGGAAATGTATATCCTAAAAGATTAGAGTGCGAACTAAAAATAGCGTTCAGCTAACGGCCGAATAACCTAGCAGCACATCAATCTAGAAGAAGAGCACGGCCTGCAAAAATACTGTAAGGACATGGTAGGCATGGTTTCAGTAAAAAAAAAGGGGAGAGGCACAAGAGTTGTAGATGTGAAACTCTTGAGTCTATCCATTGTGAACTGCACCGTAAAGAAACATGGCGATTGCAGGGCACCGGCCAATGCCGGAGCGAATTTCCGACCATCGTTCACTCAGAGGACATGGTCTCCCCTCCGAAGAAACCACCGCCAGGGCGCAGGGGCGTCGCTACAACATGGAAGGAAGGTCCCGACGGCGGTTGGCGTAGCTGCGGTCGGCTCGCCCTCGAGTCCGAGCACGCGAAGACCGTCGACAACGGGAGGAAGCTGTTGTAGGAGAGCATATGTGAACGGAAAGGCGGGTACGCGGCGTGGGAGGAGGGACGCTGGGTCGTCCGGCGGTTAATGCGCGCACCAGAGCCCGTGTTGACGGGTGCGGGGGAGAAACATCGAGGCGGCAGGTAATCAGAGGAGGAGAGCAGGCTGAGCCAGTCCGGTGATCCATGACTACGAAAGTCTAAGGAGACACAAAAAATCGCAGGCGGAGTCGGATGGTTCATCTCTTCTATCCCACGATCGGTCCCCGAGCTCCGATAGTCGGTTAGCAGCATTCACTTGATGACATGCGGGACCACCCAGGCGGATACCACAGAGCAAGGAGAGGTCACAAATAGCCTTTGCGTTTAGATCTCTTAGAGGATAATAATAGTCCTACTGTACATTTTTGGGTACCCACAAGGTTTTTATTGAAACATGATTTGTTATTACATAGTGCATAAAGTAGTTACTGATCTGCAATTTTTTAAGTTGTTGGCATTACTGAAATGATGTGCAAAATTATGTGGTATTAATCATGTCCTCGCTCTTGGAATGATGTGATTAAGAGAAACACTTTATTTTTGCGACCTGCAGCTGCAAGACTGCACATATTTCATTTTCCTTCAGGTTTCAGATGACAGATAAAACGGAAGAAGAAACTCTGGCATTGTTCAGCGCGCAAGCTAGGCTACGTTAAATCTGGACTAGACGAACAAGCGGCGGCATAAAAGTGAGGTGTGGTCAAATCAATATGGTTGCATAATCTGGAATTTAATGTGTGCATGCATGTACGATGAATAGAAACCATGAGAAATCTACATCCTACAAATCTGACGAAAACAAGATAAAAAAGAAATATGCAAGTGCTAAATATTAAGAACACGGAACAACCCTTTAACCACAATTAAGAATCTCAATACATCACAGAGGAAAATTAGCATTCAGTGTTTACATGTCAATTCATCAAAGGCCCAAGAAAATGTTCAGCCGCGTTCACCTCAATACGTCTCAAACACCCAACAAACAGACAAAGGAGTCACTAGGGGATCGAAGTCTCATTTTTCTTACCACTAGAGGGGGTGCTCGGAGGTTGTGCCTTCTTAAGCTTTGACATCTCCTGCAGACGGCTCAAGACCGCCGCACTGTCCGAGCTTCTGAGGAAGGGATGTACCTGGTTAATCTCCATACCCTCCTTTGAAGCTGGCTGACTCAATACCCAGTCAACAACAAGGCTCAACACCGCAACGCCTTCCTCAAAGGCCGTGCAACTAAATTATGATATTAAGAAATACAATTATGCTAAACATTTATACTTTGTTAAAGTTTTCTTATCACACTGTAGTTTTAACAATATATGTTTTATACAACTAGATTTGCATCACTAACAATATAATATTATTTTTCCATTTTTTTTTCCGTTACATGGTTGTAATGCATATCAAATTTGAGCTGCACATTTTTTCTTTCCTTTGTGAGGTATTTTGCTTAACAAAATAAAAGACCATCTTAAATGTGAAAAAAGAAGGGAGAACGGATTACACATTATTATTCTTACAATCGATGAATTATATATGTATATTGTTTTGTGAATGTTCTTCTCTACTTCGAATATTATTATATATATGGTTACAAAGTAAAAAAGTAAAGACCGTAACATATATCTTAATATAGGATTGTAGTGTATGGTTATGTAACCAAATATAGTAACTTCTCGAGTATTTATTTACAAATTGGCATAATTTTTTTTCTTATAAGTTAAAGTGGATTCGATAATAAGTTAGAAGATATGGATGATCCATGTTTTTTATTAAAATATCATTACTTATTGTAATCATCGATAATCATAAAATGTTATGTCTTCTAATACTTCTGCACGCACAAAATCCAGTTATCATATACGCTCAACACAATATTCTCTATGTCACACGGCGTAAAGAATTTCTTCTCTTAGTCTCTCAAACAGCCCATATAAGAATATTACGTTGCTTTTCTTTCTCTCATTTACAGGACGTTTGAAAAATTACGTCATTATTTTAGTGAGCACCCGTATTAGAATTGTGTCGGATCACATAGGATTATGACTTTAGTTTTGCTATCAAAGCTGATGACATGTCGTAAGGACTCCCATGCTATTTAGTCAAAGGTATGTAAAATTATGTAAAAAAAAAGGTATGTAAAATAGATTCATCATGGACGTCTCTTTACAAATTACAAACAAAGCGTCATGTTCTTATCGAACAAATACCACGACCGCTAATGTGTCTATCTAAAATTTGTGTGTACACAAAAAAATACAGCAGTGAAATAATGTTGTTACAATAATTCCTTTACACGATAGTTTGGTGCTTTATTTAATATATATGGACTACTTCAAGTCTTTTAAAATTGGCGCATCACCGGTCTTGAATTTGAACGTGTCGATATCATAATGACCTTGACAGACAGGGAACTACCCCCCAACTTCCCAATAACTTCAACTGCAAAGCTGTAGATCAGAAAATGAAAAAACATGGGATTTCCACTCCGAAATAATTATTATGTAATGTATAAATAATCTTACTATTGCACAGTTGTTGGAGTGACCATAGCTTTCACTCTTCATCAGGAGAATATTCATATCAATGAAGCAATTGCATTAATTCTAGGTAAACAGAAACTCCAACTTTGCTAGTTATTATACCTAACATGCTTTACATGGCACCTCATTAGTTGGAGAGGCCCCGATATTCCATGGTACAAGTCAGAACATCCTATATAATTATCGACGTAGAAAAGACAAGATAACAATATATCTGGCAGCATTGAGTTGCTTAAAGCACAAATAGAGCATCAAAACTTAAATAGCTTAGCACACATGTTACTGAAACTTAAATAGCTTAGCACAAACAGAATCTTGTGAGCGCGCGCTGGTCAGTACAGAAAGATTATAAATAGCAAAGATGGAAGACACCATTCCCAATCATTGCCGGGAACCAGCGTGATGGCAGGACACCAACATCTGCCACCTATTCCCGACAAAATCCTTCCCGCTCGATGCCAAAATTGCTGGCCGCCGAGACCACCGGCAGTGTCGATGGCCGTTGAAACTACTAGCCGAGGAGACCACCAGCAGCTACACCCGATGCCAACACTCAGATAGATTCACTAGCTTGCTCACCAAAATACCACGTTTCCACCTTGTTTATGGTACAACAAACTAACAAGAAATTACCTCAATGAACAATCACAATTGCTGTTATACAATATAGCTCCGGGTTCCATGGCGGGTTAAACAAAAAAATTCAGCAAAGACAAACAAGCTAGGTGAGGGTTAGTATTAGCCCACCTCAGTGCAAATGACATGACTCTAATAAAACTAATTTGCCACTACATTAATATATCGATAATAGAAACCAAGACATCAATACTACGCGAGGTATTGCATTAGGAGTGAGCAGAGATTTGAAGAAATACACACGCAAAGAAGTTTGGTTTAGAAATTAGTTATTGCAAGAGGTTGGTACCTGCGTGGCATGTTGACTATTGAGGATGAAGTGCATCCAGTACGGCACTCCTAGAATCTGATGCCTGTAGATGCATGTATTCGAGGTCAATACGTTGCTGATTGCTCCACTCAACTGCAGGGAGGTCGAATGCGACCGACCCCCCCACCGTGACGACCCTGGCCGCCGATGCCGCACACAGAGCCGCCCCACATGTGGTGCAGCCCGACCAGGACGCCATCGCCACACACAGCTACAACCCGCCATGCTACCCGACTAGGACACGCTTGCCGCCCGTAGCGACCACCCAAGGTATACTAATTAGATCCAAGGTATACTCATTTTTATCATCAAGCCATTAAGTATTCATGTAGCCGTGTATCTGCAAAACCATTCCCTAGTTGCGGACGGCCTAAATCGTCAAAGAAGCACACAAGAAGCAGCTACATGATAAAAAAAGGCAAATTACATCTCCAAGCAGCCTCTCACTACTATTAGGAAGATTATGATCAGCAGCAATAAATCCAGCAGAATAACTAAAGAGTCTCCTAATATCCATAGTTTTATTTGTTAAAGCCATATTTCAGTATTGTTATAAGAATCTCTACTAACATCCTGGTCGCAGACCGTCTAAGTCAGTAAGAAGCACATGGGAAGCAACTAAATGATAAATACGGAAATTACATCTTGAAGCAGACATTGTTTTTTGCAAAACAACACGGGTAGTGTTGGTGGCGCAGAATTACTAAATATAGAGTGTGTATATTTGTGACTGAAAACACAACCATCCGTAATTAGGGAGCCTTACTTGAAGAGTTACTCTCGGCAGGTACCAAATAAAAAATACTGCATAATAGATGAACTAATAAAAACTAGATCAACTCAAATCTAGTACCAACATTAGTTTGACCAGCAAAAACTTGCATCAGAATATCCTATTAATTTCAGAATCCTAATCACTACTTACACATCCAAGCATGCGACACTACGGGTGACAGAAGAAAAATAATACTATTTTATTCTTTATTCAAACATGGTCGAAACTTTGAGGCTACCAGACAACATTAACATGAAAGAAAAACTTTATGGAGAACTACACGTAGCTAGAATGAGGTCACATACATTATTTACGTTTGGTTTTTTTCTTTCCCTATAGCTGGAATGACGTTATATACAAAAAAAATTGCTAGCCTTAGTCTTTACCTCGTACTCGTCATCAGCCAGGTAGAGGGATGTATTACACTAAAAAATTTGGACATGGGTTCAGATGGTGTGATAATACTACAGTGGCTGAAGAACGTGTTTGTTTCAAGTATACATATGGCGCAAAAAATAATTAATCGTAAAAGGGTTGCAAGATGATCTTCCGACATGTTAGACCGGTTCGATTATGAAGAAGCAGACCATGCAAGATATATCCAACAAAACAAGGTCTAATTCTGACAAGGGTTGCAAGATGATCACCTTCAAGCTTGAGCTTTTGTTCTCCTAATGCTGACAACATCACCGTCTTCTCTGGCCGATGAGGTTGAACATGCTTCTTTTGGCCGATTATTAGAAGCTTGCTACGAACCTGTTTGTTTTGACCTCCCACAGGCTCTTGGTACGGCAGCCGTGGAGGGTGTTTGCCCCACCTCCTTCCGAATCCATATTTCTGATTGCATTATGTGTATATTACCATAGACTACAATAACACATGATGGACAAACTAATAAATAGAAATAAAAAAAACATTAACCTACTGCTTATCACAACACCCTTGTCAAAATTACAGTAGTACTCACATATGCATATACATAAGTTTGTTTACTAGACATTTCATCCATTTTTACCACAATGAAATTAGGAGGAGCAGGAATAGAATGAGAAAAATAAATTGCTAACAAGCTCATCTTAGGCACAGCTGTTCCAGATATACCTACAAATAAATTACTAACACATCTGCATTTCAAATGATGGGTAGTAAATTCAAGCCTTATTGTTATATGGGCACATCTCATTGGCTCTCCATATGATATTCTCCCACAGACATATAACATGTCTTCAATACAAACGAACTATATGACCAATCTGATGTATATTATATGGAGCAGGAAGCTCTTGCATATTCTGACGTTGCACATAATTAGTAACCATCTTGACTTCTTACGCGTACCAATACCAAACTTACACACAAAGCAGTAGGAGATGCCTAAGAACCAAACGCACCCAGCCATGCACAAACGGAAAGGAACATAATGAGTTGACACTGCCGGATCAGAGAGAGAAGAGATCAAAGGAATTAACATAGGTTGCAATGGACTATGAACTCAAAGCCTGAAATTAACGTAATTAGTTGACCACCTGGATGGACGAAACAACATATGGAAATTGAATCTCTATGATTCCTTACCTAGCAAATAAGGAAATCCCCACTTGACATGCTCGCCGTAGGCTGTCCACAGCAAACCACGCCTCAGTCCGCTAAACATCCTGGTAGACCGCTTGCCACAAACCATGCTTCAATCTGCCAAGATTTTTTTTTTGCACTGAAACACATTAATTAAGGAAACAAAGGTGCCAAGATCGATTCCTCACCTGAAGGTCTGCTCCTCGGGGAACTTCAACGGATCTGGAGTTTGGGTAAACTAGTCGCTTATTTACGAAGGCAGCAATCGACTCCGGCGGCTCAGGTAGGCGGGCTTGTTGATTCCACCGGCGATGAAGTTACGGAAGGGCAAGATGCTTCTTCTCTTGCTGGTCGCAACGAATCCTTCGTGTGCATCGAGAGTGCTGAATAGACGCAGCCGCACTTATCAACGCCGCCGAGGCCACTCGCTTCGATTCAGGCCACCAACAACGACGCGAGATCTCCGGCCGTGCCGCTGCCTAGAAGCTTCCGCCGGCCGACGACGCCTCCCGCATCTGCCGTTCACCATCGGAAGCTCCAGCCGCTCGTCTTCGAAACCGCTCACCGGATTTGTCCCCAGAATAGGTCGAGAAACTACGGGGAGTGGGTAGCTCGTGAATCCCCACGGTTAGGCAAAAAAAAAGTTGAAACCGTTGCATGCAATGTAAAAAAGGCAAAAGAAAATTATGTCAGGGGGAGAGCGGCGCCGCGTGACCATAGTCGCTGGCGGGTGCTATGGGGGCCAACGGGCTGGGTCGTTCGACCGGGTGCAAAATAAATAATTCTACACCCAGGGTATTTAATAGAGTTTCCCTATATATATATATATATATATATATATATATATATATATATATATATATATATATAGAGTGTGGATTTGATATACACGTAAACTAGTATGGTTGCAATCAGAACCCTTCGTCACACGTCAAGATTCGCACTCTTTTCAGAATAGAAGTTGATTCCTATAGTTTTGGTAATTCTTAATACCAAAGAGGCAGTGGGGCCGCACCTTTTCTCTGTTACCGTATCCAAAAAAGGAAGCCTATTCTGTCCTAAAGGTGCATGCGGCTGACAGCTTTTTATTCACAGCCTAGCATCCTGCTCTACTTTTGCTGCCATCCAGCTGTAGACTCATAAGAGCAAGTACAATAAGCCCATGTAAGCGGGCTATAAGGAATTAAATAATATATTTATGCTTAGTTGGAAGAGAGAGAATAGGAGAGAGAAGAGAAGCGGGCTGCAAGATAGTAGCCAGCTCTTGCACGTGCTCATAGGCACTTTGTGAGAGTGTAAGGTGGGCCATGTGTTGACAAAATAGTGCATGCATATAGTATACTATTGTATATGTTGGCTATAAGCTGGCTGTAAGATGACATGGCAATGCCTTATAGCCAACAGCCGGCTCTACTATTAACCATGCTCTAAAAGACGAACGGTTCCATCAACCGTGGCTCTTTTCGTCCCGGCCTCTTCTACGATTGGAACTGAGTTACGTGTGTATTTGTGTTACAATCGTAGATTTTTTTCGTGGCTCTAGGAAGAGTGCTAGTGGCAGGGATTAGATTAGTGTTCCACAGGATTGCTATCATGTGCTGGACGAGTATGTTTTTGCGACTGCGAGTAGGCCTGGGTTGCCCATAAGCTCCTCCCAAGTATGGAACCGAAGGCACGGGTCGGGGAGAGGAGACGGTCACGCCGGCGAGTAGCACGGCCTGGTGTCGCGACCATATACAGATGGGCGCGAGTGCGGGCACCAGAACCATGGTAGCCTCCCGCGTCGTCTTGTACGTCTATGATGCGGCCGAGGAGTCTCTGTGCTAGCTTGGCGCCGTCGTGGACGTCACTACTCCAATCCAGGTGCGGCCTCGACGCTGGAGAGAAAGCAGCAGCACGGCCAAGCCAATCGGGCGCGACGGCGGGTGCCGGAGCCATCGTGGCCGCCTGCTCCACCGGGGCCAAGGCGTCACCACGCTCGGGCGTTACGCGTCGTCCCGCTTGACGAGTGCTTCGAGCTCCGGGCGGCCGTGTCGCACATCCACCTTGGGCAGAACGCCGGCAGCCTACACGAACACCTGCTTCACAAGGGACGCCGTCCTGCTCGGCGCCATGGCCGACATGACATCCGCGACCAGCACCGCCGCACGCGCTCGGAACGCCACGTCGTTGTCACGCCGCGGTGTGCAGACGAGCGACCATGCCGTCCTCGTCAGAAAATCAAACAGAGCTCCGCTGCAGTCGTATTTTTTGGGTTCCATGAAGAGCTTCGACGCTATTTTAGTTAGCCATTGTGGCATCTCGAGCTCCACTTCAGCTCCTGTAAGAAGGGACAACGTCCAAGGAGTCTTACTGCGCCCGACTAAACCGCTTTCCAGGCCAGGACTTGAAAGGCCTCCTCTGATATTTGAAATCGCTCTTGGCAAGGCATAGCGATGGACTTGTTTACTGCTAGTCAGGTAGTACTACATACTTTAAAATATTGTGCCAAATTGTTTTGCCAGGTTAGCATGTCAGGCACGTTTTGTACAGGGCTAGTGCTTGTCAGTTATTGTAGGAGGTAACAGCGGATCAACTAGCAGATCACGTCTATATTCAGTCTCTTCACGCCAGTATAGCTGACCAAGTTTGAATTTTACATAACTAAAAAAAATCCATGGATACATAATAAAAGCTGGAATGCAAACACCGGTGGTAGGGGAAAAAAAAGATGTGTTGCAGTGGCCTCGTGAGCTTCAAGAGACGTGTCAAGAGATGTGTCTTTACCGTAATGTGTAAAATAGAAGTACGTAAGAGGCAAAATGAACGCATACTTTCTTCCCGGATACCGAAACCTTCCAGCTAGCTTGGATCCGTTTGGAGTCCCGTGATATCTATCGATGTAAGCATTTGGAGGGTCACGTGTTCTCGCTTGCAGCTGGAAAATGTACACAACCTCATAAGGCCGGTGACAGTGCATTCACAGCGTGGCCACGTCAGTTTTTACCCCTATTCTCACCCCAGTCTCACCCCACGGTGCTAGTGCACGGGCTGTAGTGTCATGTCTCACTTATCTCTCTTTCACATCAGCATTTCTTTTTCAGATTAAGTTATTTCACTCGCTTTTGTTTAGACATTCAAAATAATGGAAGAAAATTATTTTATACAACTAAAAATGTTACCGATTACATAATAATTAATAAAATTGCATAATAAATTTAAAAAAATACATAATAAATAAAAAATAAATTCTAATCCTCCTCCTACTCATCCTCATCATCTTGCAGCCCAAGCTCTTTTTCCACCATCCTGATGGCCTTCCCATGTGTGCGTTTTTCTGCTTCGTCCATGTCGGCGGTTGATCGGTCCTTCATTTTGTTCCATTGCTTGAGTAGTTTAGCCTTCACTAAACCATTCCACATGTTCTTCATTGCGAAGGATTTACTTGCTACCTCACTGCTTGATGAGGATTCCTTCCCCTTCCTCTTTCCCTTCTCCCTACGTGCCGTGGCCTTGGCCCTATCGCGGCCCATTGGACGGTCCTCCTCCGTCGCCTCGCTAGAGGTGTACTCACCAGAAACTCCCAGATGGCTTCTCTTGGCAGTGGAATCGGATCCACTATCAGGACCATGTTGTCCTTTCCACTTCGCTTCATTGCGAACAGTTTCCACCAGTGGTGCTGTCTGAAAGGCTGAGTCACTCTTATGTCATTCTCGTACCTCGCCATTGCCGCCTTCATGACCATTGCATCGTCTGCTCCAATCTGACGTAACCCTTCTTCTTGGATGTGGTATCCATTGAACAAGGACAGCTCACGGTTGTAGACGTTCCAATTATCCTTCAGTTGCTTCGCGGTCCGATGACGGGAAGGTTCCGAGGTAGAGTTGAAGGTTTCAGCTATCTGACCCCCAAAACTAACGCCGGTCTTGCTATTACCGGTGATAGAGTCCTTGGAGTGAAAAATCGAAGCATGAACCTACCCCGAAATAGATATTGTTAGTCATATAATAAAATAAAATTCCATATTAAATATGTGACGGGTAAGTAAATTACCAGTTTTTCCTCGTCCGCAGTTGTCCATTCAAGCCTCTTTGGACGCTTTGGTAGGATTGTTTCCGCGGCTTCGGACCCGGAGCTTGGAGCAGTGGCTTCAGGAGGTGGTGGGGGGTATGGACCATATGGCGGGTATGGAGCATATGGAGGTGGAGGGTAAGGACCGTATGAAGGTGGTGGGTACGGAGGTAGAGTCCCACTCCCGCTACCTGTAGGTGGAGCATGTGGAGGTGGTGGGGGGTATGGATACGGAGGCGGAGGGTATGGACCATATGCCCCCGGAGGTGGAGGGTATGGACCATATGGCCCCGGAGGTGGTGTGACGGAGGGGAGTAATACTCAGGGATGCGGCGAAGAACCGACATTGGAGCGACGATGTGTCGGAGAGATATCATCTAGGGGAGGGGCTGGTGACCCGTCGGACTGCAAGAGATCGGTGAATAAGGTCAAATCTGGAGTCCAACCAGACATGATGGAGAAGATTTGAGAGAGTGGAGGAGAGAAATGAGATGAAGTGGGGTGTGGAATGAGTGAAACCGGGTGGGGGTATTTATAGGGGGTTGTGGATGAAATTAGGAATTTTTTGACATTTTTTTTCGAATTTTTGGAGGCTGCAACGGATACTTCAACGGCTAGCTGACGTGGACGAATCACAGCTCGCCACGTCAACTAGCCGTTGCCCCGCCGGCCTATCGCCTCCCTCTCGCCCCACCTCGCCAGCGCGTCGCCCCGCTCCCGCCTCCTCCTCGCCCACTTACCGCCGCCAACGCGGGCGACAACGGGGCGGTAGCGCCCGCTACCGCTGGGCGATGGATCCACCGCCCGCCGCTGCCGTCCCGCCTCGCTACCACCTCCGTCTCGCCCCGCGCCGGGCGGTACCGCCCGCACTCCCTCCCCCACTAGCACCAGCCTAAAGCTGGAATGCATTTGCTTCCTCGATTAAGAAAAGGGTCTACGAGTTTCAAATATACGGTGGCGGAGGACGGAAATTCTTTTAGGTCAGGCGAACACTGGCGCATAATGATCCTCTAAAAAATTCATGTTGTACATGACCAAAAATAGATCAGGTAGAACAATCAAACATTCAACCTTTATAAAAAATGAATTATTCTATTATTTTTTGAAATTAAATAACTTATCGTATTGATACAAGAAGTAAAGAAAACAATACCAATTTAAGCGCCGCACCAGCCACGTCAAAGATAACAAGTTACCAACGGGTGCGATTAGAAAAAAGCTTCCCTCTCGGAAGGAAATGGAGGGGCAAAACAAGCTCACGCGAGAGCACCGCGTGGCGGTCTCGTACGCAAGGAAATCAGGCGGAGGGAGTACACGCATTTCTTTTTAGATTTATTCTTTCAAAACGAAATATCTTTAGAACCGTCATTCGGAATTATGAGCCGTTTTCATATTTGAGCTTCTCGCGTCGAGATCTTTAAAACTAGATGCCATATTGATAGGTTTCGAGAAACTTTTTTTTTCGGACTTTGTACGTCCTGTTATTTATACTTTATACTTTTGGTAGCACGCGTGTGTGTACACCATGTATATGCAGTAGCACGATGCTCGGCTTCGACTCGGTATATTTTTACGGCTCGGTTTCGCCTCGATAACCATTTATAAAAATCTTGAAGGGGTACATAGGTTGTTGTATGCATTGGTCGAAGCGTGCATTATCGTAGTACGTGCTACGGCTCGGCGTTGCCTCGTACTACCGCTCGGCTTCGCTTCGAACAAACCATATGATTTCTGAAAGTATACATGTTGTATGTGAAAGTATAAAAAAAATGTTACTCAAAGTATATACAAACACTGTTTTGAAAGTATACATGTTGTATATGAAACTATACATGTTGTGTATGAAAGTATAAAAAATTTGTTCTAAAAACATACAAACATTGTTCTGAAAAGTATACATGTTGTATGTGAAAGTATAAAAAACTACTAAAAGTATACAAACACTGTTTTGAAAAGTATACGCATTGTGTATATGGGTGTACATCCGCCTGGGCGTACATAACTATGTGGGGAACTTACATTATAGAACTTTGCTTGTATATTTCAATGATGAGCCTACTCAAAAGAGCTCTAGGTCTTCGTGAGCAAGCAAGTTGGATGCATCCCCACTAGTTCCATTGGAGAGCTTTCACACACTTATAAATCTATGTGCACCCATTGTGTGGCAATCACTACTCCTTTCATAATTTCGATTATAAAACTTCCTCTTATTTAATTATCATTTTCAGTTGTGCGAGACTTTCTTCCATTGGCCATCCAAACCCCCATAATGTTCTTTTACCCATAACATCGTGGTGCTATGGACCAATACAAAACGCTTGCTAGTTCCATATTTTCTACTGTTTTTAGTTTCACAAAAGTTGTTCTTGTTTTTAAGCAATGATACACCGTTTACAATCAGCTCTGCTACATGTTTGCTTACTGCCATTTTTATTTCAGATTTCTATTATCATTTATACACATCCATATTACTTGTATTTCACCCTCTCTTCGCCGAACTAGTGCACATATACAACTGACAATTTTCTTAGGTGTGTTGGGGACACAAGAGACTTCTTGTATCGTAATTGCAGGGTTGCTTGAGAGGGATACCTTTGACCTCTTTCTCCGTGAGTTCGATGAACCTTGGGGAATCCACTTAAGGGAACTTGCTGCTGTTCTACAAACCTCTGCACTTAGAGGGCCAACACTGTCTACAAGAATAGAAATGTGCGTAGACATCAGGGCGGCCGTCCTACCTTCCCGAAGGGGTCCTCCGCTCCTGAATATACATAACAAGAAGTAGTGTTATTTCAAATATACATGGCCATCTCTCGGGCCAGGCCAGGCTTCAAGACGGGCCAAATATATTCTGATGTTAAAATTCTAGGCCCAAGCCTGGCCTGGCTCGACCGTCGGGCCTAATAAACTATGCCCAAGCGTGGCCTCAGCCTGAAAAATCATGGCCCGGATCACGACTAAATATTGATTTTCCACATGCTCGGGCCCCGGCCCGGGATTTTTGGGCCGGGTTGGGTCGGTCTGTCCGAGGCGCGCTACCCATGGCCAGGTACTTGTGAACCATGTAGTTTTGTACCGATTGCACATGACCCCCTCCCTTTCAAATTTTGGATACTTTCTTCACAAGAATGCTCTTTTATCATGAAAACTTATAAAAAATAATTTCACCACGTCAAAATTCAAGAACTTAAAAAGGGAGCCACACGTGTTAAGGAAAGGTGCATGTGGCAATACGGAAACAGTTCTAGATGAGAACACAAAGTGTTCGAGTTTAAAATTGAATCCTTTGGATATTCATGCATATTCATTTAATATGAAAAAAACACAAGAAACATATAAAACCTTAAAGTACCACAATTTTGGTACTTATTTCAAAAGAGCCCCTTTTATCGTATTAAGCATTAGAAATAGGAACTTTACCGCATCAAATTCGAAAACTTAAAAGAGTGCGCGTGCCGATAGAGAAATGGTTCTAGATGAGAAATAAAAACGGTTATATTTCAATTTTATTATTTTGGTTTGTACACAAAGTATTCATTTGAATGGGTAGAAAACACAATAAGCATATAATAACTCCTAAAGTAGTATACATTACCTACACCATGTTATAGTGCATGTAAGAAAATTACCATTTCCCTGGGGACCATGTAGTTTTGTACTCGTTTCACAAGAATCTAAAAACTTTTAAAACTTCACATCAAAAAATCCTAGCCCACCACTAAACAATTAACACTTAACACTTCAAACACTTCACATCCCAAATAAACTATATTCTTGGACCATAAACACTGGACATACCCCAAAAGGTTCTAGCAACACTAAATAGCTCCCTTGATGTGTCGGAATGTAAAAATAGTTCAAAACGGTTCAAACCATCTCTATAAAAAATATATATGCCTAAAAATTCTATACTTGAATGATAAACCCTAAATGTTAAAAACATCTCACACTAAAAAATTACTACTCCTAAAACTATGAAGACTAATCACACCCCATGGGAAAGGAGCCGTATGCATTACCAAAGAGTGCATGCAATAATAACACAACGGTCGTGAAGACTAAACACATCCCCCACGGAAAATGAGCTATACGCATTACCAAAGAGTGCATGTTATAATACCGCAACGGTTCTAGAAATTATATTTAAAGGTGCCACACAGATAGCTCTCCTTTTATCTCCAAATGTAAAAGGGTCCATAGCCGATAATTAAGGTTTGCTTAAATCCTACCCCTAAGTCATACACTAAACACACCCAGATAACAAAAGGTCGTCAACAGGATGGGTCGTCGTCTCGTCATGGCGTCCCGGTCACACTGGCTTGCCCCTCCGATACTGTTCAAACCGCCACAACCCGGACAGACGAGTTTGCTCCTCGAATGCTCATTCAAACCGATTGTAGACAATAACACAAAAGGTCTAACTTAAATTTGATTTTTTTTATCAATAATCATGTAGATGCTCGTTGAAACGGTTAAAACAACCAAAAAACTACGAAAATTCCCAACACTAACAAAAAAACCTTAATAAATACTATAGAGCATGTGAAATAATTTCCGTTGCAATTTTTATCATGTTTTTTTATTATAGCTTCAGAAGCTTCCGCTTTTTACCATTTAAAAAATAAGAAAAAATAATACCACACAAAAGTATGAAATTAATAAAGGACTTTCTCATGTTGACCAACTTTATACGAAATTTTTGTAACATATCTGATATCGAAAATGGTATATTTTGAAACTTCATATCAAGACAAATCTAATGATACTAATTTTGTTTCATAAATGTGAGTACATTTCCAATAAAATTTATCAAAATTCAATAAATTTGACTGTCAGAAAAAGGAAAACTCACACTGATGGAGTAAACACTAAACACACCCCCATAGAAAAGGAGCCACATGTGTAAACAGAGAGTGTGCGTTGCATGGCATCAATTACATGCATGATCTTTTAAGGTGCCACGTAGACACCTCCCATCCAAAAATGATAAAAAGGCCACACGTGGTAGCAAAAAGCGTGCCTAAAATTCTGTACCTGAATCATAAAACCTAAACAGTTTAGACCCCGAAAAATCCTACCCCTAAACTATAACCCATAAAAACTTCAAAACATTACCAAAAAGATGCTACCCCTGAACCATACACTACACGCCCAAACAGTAGCATCACGGTATACCGAAGAGTGTGTGATGCAATTTCACAAAGGTTCTATGTATTATCGAAAAGTGCATGTTGTAATACCACAACGGTTCTAGGCATTGTATTTAAAGGTGCCATGCGAATAGCTACTATTCTATAAGAGCAAGATGCGCGTAAAATAATATACCTAACGAATAAAACATAAAAACTTAAAACTCACATCCAAAATACCTACATCCTAAACCATTCACACAAAACACACGCACAAAATAGAGCTGCATGTGTCATCCAAGAGTGCATGTTGCAATACCACAACGGTTCTAGGCATTGTCTTTAAAGGTGCCACATGAATAGCCCCGCTTCTTCAAATGCTAAAAAGGCCGCGCGCGATAACAAAAAGTGCATCTACATCCTACAAACTAAACCATAAATCCTAAGAAATTCAAACACTTGACACCTCAAACCATAAACACTAATCACACCCAACAAAAAGGAGCCGCACGTGTTACCAAAAGAGTCAGTGTAGCAATGCCGCAACGGTTCTAGGCGTGGTCTTTAAAGGTGCCACACAAATAGCTTTTTTTTGTTTTTGAAACCGAGTGCCTTTTGATTGACACAGAAGAAGTGAAATGACCAGTTTATAAGGGAAGTTGGACGAAAACCGGATACAACAACCCGACACCCTACACCGGCCCCGAGGCCAAGCACCACACTGGCCGATGACATAATCACACAAGCCGCCATGCCGATACCCTAGGACCTCAAGGTGACACACCAGAAGCAAAACTGGAGCCGCCGCTCCGACATCCACGTTGGCCACGAGACCGCGCACCGCACTGGACGACGGCAAAACCACCTCGACGTGACACAGGGGGGTGAAATCGGAGTCACGGCTCCGACATCCAAGTCACGACCCCGCACCACCTAGCCTACAACGAGCGAATCGATGTCGCTAACCACCAAAACTCCCTTCACAGACCCCTCCAACCGGAGAAACATCCAAGACGAGTGTGAGACGTCGTTTAATATGATTAACAACCTCTCTGACAGAAGAAAGCGACACCATCGCCAACCGCACGCAGAAAAATGGCATTAAAATTGCGCTGTAAACTAGTTTTGCGGCGCGCGAGGTTTTCCCCACTGATGGAGCAAGCACCTCCCGCCACTGATGGAGAAAGCACCGACCCCCCGCCCGATCCACGGTCTAGGGCTTTCCCCGTAAGTTTCCAAGCGGAGGCGTGGGAGAACCGCCACGACGAAGCCTTCAAGAAGGACGTGGCGCCCGAGGGCGTCGCTGTCGCCTGTCCCGGTCAACGACGAGGGCTAGGCTTTCACCCGGAGGTCTCCGAACCGAACACCCTCCCCAAGACACCGGTCGGCACACCGGACACCATCGCCAACAAATGGCACTGTCTGCGTTGCAAACTAGTTTTACGGCGCGAGAGTTTAGCGCCATTGATGGAGATGCTCTAACAGTTCTACATGTGCTCGTGGACGGTGCCATAAAAGGACTTAGAACTTGTATCCAACAATACAATACTTTAAAAACTCACCCCCTATCCATGAAAACCTAGACGACGACGGATATGTTTTGCTAATTGAATCTTTGAACACACCAGTTCCCTACTGGCTATGAAAATCTAACCAATACCCTCTTAAAAATCCTACAAGCAGAAGGCATCGAAGTCTTATAAAAAATAAAGCAAATCAAGTTGAGTAAAACAAATTATGTTGCTTCCGTTAACAATTCGTCATGGTAGAAGGGAGCCACATGTTTGTAGTAAAGGTGCACATGGTAAAGGCATACCAGTTCTACAGGTGCTCGTGGACAGTGCCATAAAAGGATGTAGAGCTTGGATCCACCAAAACACTATTTTTACAACGCACCCCCTATCCATGAAAACGTAGATGCGGATGCTATGCCTTGCTAATGGAATCCTTGAATACACTAGTTACCTACCAGCTAGGAAAATCTAACAAATGCCCTCTTATAAATCCTATATGCTAAAGGAATTGAAGTCTTATAAAATATAATGCAAAAAACATTGTAGAAGTAAAACAAGTAATGTTGCTTCTGTTAATAGTTCTACGCGATAGAAGGGAGTCACATGTTTCTAGTAAAGGTGCACGTGGTAATGGCATAACAGTTCTACAGGTGCTCGTGGACGGTGCCATAAAAGGATGTAGAACTTGGATCCACCAAAAAACGCACTATTTTTAAAAACGCACCCCCTATCCATGAAAACCTAGACGACGACGAATCCTTGACCACACTAGTTCCTACAAGCTATGTAAATCTAACCAATACCCTCTTAAAAATCCTATATGCAAAAGGGCATGGGGGGTCTTATAAAAACAAAGAAAAATACATTGTAAAAGTAAAATAACTTATGTTGCTTCCGTTAACAGTTCTAAACGTTAGAAGGGAGCCACATGTTTCTAATAAATGTGCATGTGGTAACGGCATAACGGTTCTACATGTGCTCATGGACGGTGCCATAAAAGGACGTAGAACTTGGATCCACCAACGCACTATTTTTAAAAACGCACTCCCTATCCATGAAAACCTAGACGCTGACGCATATGGCTTGCTAATTGAATCATTGAACTCACTAGTTCCATACCAGCTATGAAAATATAACTAATACCCTCTTAAAAATCCTATATGTAAAAGGGAATCGAGGTCTTATGAAAAAACAAAGGAAAACACATTGTAAAAGTAAAACAAGTACGATAGTGACAGTATTGTGCGTATTCTGAAGTACGATGACTGTGATGTGCTTGCTTCGCTGGTACCATGGCTATGAGTGAATTTTACTCTAAAATAACTTCATCTAAACTATTCGTGAAATTGCCTTTTGCCCAAGTAAACTACGCCTACCGTCGGGAATTCTTAACACTACCTCCAGCCAGTATGCTTTACACAGTCTGATATGCATCAGGCCGCATGGCGTCGATATCAAAAATCAGAAGCGTGCCTGCGTAACCTGGGACAAAAAAGGATCGTGTTGAGCGTCCCCCGGGGGATCCCCCACATTTATCCCCCGGGTCGACAGCCGTCGGATGCGGCCCTTTTTGGCCATCCGCTACGTCCCCCCATGTCGCTTCTCCTCCGCTGAAAATCTGCCATAGAAAAACGTCAACGATAAGCTTTCCTAGGAGCCACCCAACTCCTCCCACCGGCCACGATACTTCTCCTGGCTCCCCGGCCGCCCGTCGCCGCTGCTGCAAATAGCGACATGCTGCTCCTGGCCGACGTCGCTGCTGCTGCAAAAGGACTCACCAATGCTCCCACCCGCCATCGCCAGTGTTCCAGTCCGTCGCCGGAGCTCCATCCGTCGCAGCCGTTGCTCCTGTTCGCCGGTGCTCCGTCCGTCGCAGCCGCTGCTCCCGTTCGTCGGTGCTCCGTCCGTCGCAGCCGCTGCTCCAATGGGCCGTCGCTGGTGCTCCAATAGGCCGCCGCCGTCAGTGCTCCCGTCCGCCGCTGCTGCTCCAATAGGCCGCTGCCGGTGCTCCAATAGGCCGCCATCGGTGCTCCCATCCGCCGTTGCCGGTGCTCCAATAGGCCACCGCGGATGCTCCCGTCCGCCGCCGTCGATGCTCCAATAGGCCACCGCGGATGCTCCCGTCCGCCGCCGTCGGTGCTCCCGTGCCGGTGCTCCAATAGGCCACCGCGGATGCTCCCGTCCGCCGCCGTTGGTGCTCCCGTCCGCCGTTGCCGGTGCTCCAATAGGCCACCACGGATGCTCCCGTTCGCCGCCATCGGTGCTCCCGTCCGCCGTTGCCGGTGCTCCAATAGGCCACCGCCGGTGCTCCAATAGGCCACCGTCGTCGCACCGGAGCAACTCCAAAGGCGCGGGAGAATGCCGAGAGACGGCGGCGCCAGGCGCTGCAGGTCGTCCACCGCTGAGGGGGAGCCGCAACGCCAAGGGCAGACGACGGCCGGCTTGCTCGCCAACTCACAGCACCGGAGGAGAGGTCTCCCGTGGGTTGGCGTGGCAGTGCTCGCCTAGATGGAGGCCAGATGGGGCGAGCCGAGGGAGATGGAGGCCGGAGGCGGGGCGAGCCGAGGAAGATGGAGGCTGGAGGGTAGAGGTTTGTGTGGCGAGGCACGGGGCGTGCGGGCGTGTGGAGGCCGGCGATGGGCGCTCCACCTAGCAGAGACGAAGATGGGGAATTTCTCCTGGAAGCGAGAGGATAGGGATGAGAGGGACGGTGGTGTGTGGGACCACGCGGGGCACATGCTTGGTCGTAAAATGCTACAGCCTAGGACGCGTGGCGTCAGGAGGATGCGGAGGATGGAAACGGCGCGTACCCCGGCTGACGCGAAGTGTTTTCCGACAAAAAAGCCTGACGTTCAAACATGGGGTAAAGTTGTGTATCCATGCAGCTGTCCGACGGAATCAATTGCTGGCAGCCTAATTTCCTACTAGCGCGCTATGTCATCACTTGGGTCGAGTTCCTAGGAGGGGCTGAGCAGTCCTCGTCGACTAATTTGGTCACTAAAGTGCAATGAAAGGGTGGCCTCTTGCATTGTATTGGAATTAATTGGAAAATATCCTTTTTTCGAAATGGAGGATACCGCCCAGCCTCTGCATCAAGGAAAATATCCTATACGTCGTCTTTGAGACTTTGACTGCCCGAAATTAGAATACCCCGCAAGATCGTTGGATCCTCCAAAAACCACTTGCTACAATGAATTTGTTAACCTAATTGATGTTTGCTTCAACCATTTAACGTTCCAGCTTAGTTGTCCAAGTTAGATGCCTCTTTTAAAGTCTTCTTACAATTCAAATGGATATAGAAACAAACAAATTGACTCATACACAAACGCGCGCACACACAGCGGGGCATGCTTGACAACGCTCAAACGTGCGGGGATGACTCGGATTAGCAACCGTATGTTCTGCTTGCCATTTGATCAAATATGTGCGTTTAAGCACAAAATCATTACTCCAGGCTTGAGCCGTATCAAGGCCCTCTAGTTCCAGTCACCGGGTGCTTCTGCCACGGCCACGGACAAGACTTCTTAACGCCCTCTCCATCAAGAGGATGCAACGTGTGTGGATTGACATTGGTACTTCTATGCCTGGAGTTAGAAAAAAAGAGCTTTAAACATGTTTATTTGATGAAGTGTTTTAATCATGGGATATGTGCTTGAACAGAGAACTAACACAAATGGAAACTTAGAAAAAAGCAACTCCAAATGGCAGCAGACCAGCTAAAAGTTCCGATCCTTTCACACTTTAACTCAGAATAGATCAAATCTTAACTTGGACTGACATCAGTTTTTAAATAACAACTTTATGAAGCATGCAAAAGCCACGTTATTTAGCCCAAATAACTGACATCAACAACGATGCAGTCATTATGCACAAGAACAGCGAGTCCCAAAGTACGCAAAGTATCCTGGCCTCCATGAGATCCATCTCTACTATCTAGCTAACCATGCCTCTAAGACTATGAGGCAAAGCTTTCCACAAACAAGATGGAAACTAATTTGCAAATCAGAGCTCAAATTTCTGGACAGGACATGGCATCCATCTCTAGCTAAGCAGGCACCTAAGATTCTCCAAGGAATCAGTCTGCGAGTAGCATATGCATTATTGATTTAGCTCCACAATGCACCTGAGCCATTACGAAAAGCTACTTCTAAGCCATGCATCAAAGTGCACCAAAGTGCTCAACTTCCTGCCTAAAGGTTTCCAATCATATTTCAGAATGGGAACTCAACTGTACGCAAAAAAGGCATGAAGAAATTACAGCTGGGAACCGAAATCTACTAACTTAACACACTATTCAAAGAAGACTAGTAGTTGACCTGACTCAAATTTAGGAAAAACTAAGGATATTTGATATTCTGTGTATATTTGAGATCCCTGCAATCCCATAATTAAGCTACTGTGTTGCTTATGGAGTGTTCCCTATAATCCTAAATTTTGGCTGAAGAAATTGATCAGGTTATCATAGTGTTTTAGTTTAGCTATCAAACATGTTAACTAGCAGCACTGAACAGAACACATGTAGATAACATATTGCGTCTATTCAGATCTGAAACATAACACAACGAGATCCACCATTGCAGCTCCCTAGAGCTAGTGGAAAATAGAATCTCCCGATCAACAAATTCGAGCAATGTGGATAATACTCGCAGAAATTAAGAGAGGGGATGACCTAATCATGCACCAGGGGTCTGATTTTGGGAGTGCTGCGGCCGTTCCTTTTGTACAGAGAAACAGGGAGGTTTGAAGAGAGAGAAGGAGACTGGTGCTCACCGAAAAATACCTCAGATGAAAATAAGCAGCTGTAGGTACGGCTTGCTCAAGGGATTCGGCTGAGGAAACGGCCAGCCAGACGACGCAGGAACGACCCCGCACCTTTCAATAGCGACTTTGATGGGTGCTGGACTGCTGGGTTCCAAGTCGAGCGACACAACGGGAGATCCTAGAGACGGAGTTCTGCCTGGCCAGGTGCCGCGCTAGCCAGGGAGTGGGCGAGTAGGGAACATCAACGCCTACTGCCGATGGCCGCCGCGCCCGTCGCTGGAGCGGTTCCGGCGGAACGTGCTGGTGGTAGGGGCGCGGGGAGCAGCGCAGGGGACGAGCTCGAAAGATGGAGCGCTTGTTGAGCCACAACGGAGGAACGGGGCATCATGCGCCAGTCGCCGGAGTGACCTTAAGAGTTAAGATCTGTTCCGAGCTGCTCGGTCAAAAACTGCGGCCAGGGATTAAATCTGGTTGGATTAAACAGGCTAAACGGATGGAACCTTTTGTGAAGCTGGAACCAGTGTGAGCCTTCACGAGAGTGCAACAATCATGCCTCGAACAATACAAATGACACACGCGCAGGCCTACGACCTGCGCCGTCCTTGCGCTGTACAGAAAACGGGCCCTCGCCAGCCTAAAGAGGAATTCTCCTACGCTCACGCTAAAGTAAGAAATTGTAACAAGGGAAAGTTTTGCTTGCTCAGAGAGCGAATCCCCAAGCGGAACAAGCGGCTAAGATTGGTGTGTCCAGGAGACAGTTTCATAGGAAAGCTTTTCACTATATATATATATATATATATATATATATATATTTTAAACATAGTGTGAGTAAGTCTTTCATATAGAAACTAGCTACCAAATTAAACATGTCAGCGCTGGTCGTACATTATAATGTTCCGTATTTTGCAATTGATGTATTCTAAATTTGAATTTCTAATGTATATAAATAGTCAATAACAAATACATGATTGGCAGATGATAGTACAATAGTTACAATGTACTTTAGTAATTGAGGCCCTCCTCCTCTTTGGTCCAAAGGTGGTCGCCCCTTTTGCCCGGCCTACGGACCGACCCTGCTTCCTCCCCTCGCATGAACAACTGGATTTGGCGCATCTCGTTTGTCTCCAGATTAGCAACGGAGAAAGCAACCGCAGAAAAAAACTCGTATTCCTTGTCTTTCTTCCATGCTTTTCTTGAGAATGCAGCAGAATATTGTGGACCTCCTCTCTTTCCTCCCCACATAATACATGATGATGTGGACAACTTGAAACAGATTGATCTCCAGGCTGATGCAAGAGCACACAAAGATAGAAGAAATAAAATTTGGCCCATCTATCTTTCAGGAGGGTAAAAACTGTCACATTCATTGCAGTAACAGTTTTACCAAAATGCTTCGTCAGTTTTTGACCATCCAGTTCAGCTCCTTATCTTTCTTTACGTGCATCTTGTTTAGGATCTTGTTCAAAAGGCGCAGGACACTGTCAAGGCAGTCTTCGGGTTTTGTTTTGCCATTACCCACTGGTAGAAAATAGGCCTTCGGTACGCCCCCATTAGTCCCCAAAATAATGGACCCGCGACCATAGGGGTCTTTAGTCACGGTTCGGGACGAGACCCGCGACCAATAGTCTGGGCCCAGCGCGCTCGGCCCACAGCTGTCGGAGGGGAGGGGCTTTAGTCCCGGTTGGCCATACCAACCGGGACGAATAGGTCCTCGGGCTGGCCCCAAGGCCTTTAGCCGCGGTTGTCCAGGTGAACCGGGACTAAAGGCCCATCCCTATATATAGGACTCAGCTCACTGCACTTAGCCACATTTGCTCACAATATTCACAAGGGGTGGTGGGTATGCTTTTGGTTCCTATTATGCACACAAGGTGTTCGATGAAATGCCCGATAGCATGAAACACACTTGAGCGTTTTCATTTATTTTACCTCCGTGATCGCGGTTAGCAACTTGAACCTTTCATGATTTGTATTATTTCCAGCTAGCTAGTTAGTTTAACAGATGCATGATGGTTAATTATATACTTTATATAATAATAATGCAGATGAATCGGCAATGGATGTACGGTAACCGACTCTCCGGCGAGTTCACTACGGGTTTGAAAGATTTCCTCGTAGTGGCAAATGCGAACAAGCAGCGAGGTTTTATTATCTGTCCATGTGCTGAATGTAAGAATGAGAAGGGTCACTCCTCCTCAAGAGTCGTTCACATGCACCTGCTTCGGCACGGTTTCATGCCAAACTATAATTGTTGGACCAAGCATGGAGAAAGAGGGGTTAGAATGGAAGAAGATGAAGAAGATGATGATATCGATTTCAACTATCATGACCTTTTCGGTGATACTTTCATGGAGGATGATGCTGAAGGTGGGGAAGGGTTTGGTGAAGGTGAAGAAGAGGCACATGATGAGCCCGCTGATGATCTTGGTCGGACCATTGCTGATGCACGGAGACGCTGCGAAACTGACAAGGAGAGGGAGAATTTGGATCGCATGTTAGAGGATCACACGAAGTCACTGTACCCAGGATGCGACAATAGTCTGAAAAAGCTGGGCTGCACACTGGATTTGCTGAAATGGAAGGACCGGGAAGGTGTAGCTGACTCATCATTTGAAAATTTGCTGAAAATGTTGAAGAATATGTTTCCGAAGAATAACGAGTTGCCCACCAGTACGTACGAAGCAAAGAAGGTTGTGTGCCCTCTAGGTTTAGAGATTCTGAAGATACATGCATGCATTAACGACTGCGTCCTCTACCGCGGTGCATACGAGGATTTGAATGAATGCCCTGTATGCACTGCATTGCGTTATAAGATCAGAGGCGATGACCCTGGTGACGATGTTGAGGGCGAGAAACCCAGGAAGAGGGTTCCCGCCAAGGTGATGTGGTATGCTCCTATAATACCTCGGTTGAAACGCCTGTTCAGGAACAAAGATCATGCCAAGTTGTTGCGATGGCACAAAGAGGACCGTAAGTCCGACGGGGAGTTGAGACACCCCGCTGATGGAACGCAATGGAGAAAGATCGACAGAGAGTTCAAAGATTTTGCAGCTGACGCAAGGAACATAAGATTTGGTCTAAGTACTGATGGCATGAATCCTTTTGGCGAGCAGAGCTCCAGCCATAGCACCTGGCCCGTGACTCTATGCATCTACAACCTTCCTCCTTGGTTGTGCATGAAGCGGAAGTTCATTATGATGCCAGTGCTCATCCAAGGTCCGAAGCAACCCGGCAACGACATCGATGTGTACCTAAGGCCATTAGTTGATGAACTTTTACAATTGTGGGGCAAACCTGGTGTACCTGTGTGGGATGAGCACAAAGAAGAGGAATTTAACCTACGAGCGTTGCTTTTTGTAACCATCAACGATTGGCCTGCTCTCAGTAACCTTTCGGGACAGTCAAATAAGGGATACAAAGCATGCACGCACTGCTTACATGAGACTGAAAGTGTATTTTTGGATAACTGTAGGAAGAACGTGTACCTGGGTCATCGTCGATTTCTTCCCCGAAATCATAACGTAAGAAAGAAAGGGAAGCATTTCAACGGCAAGGCAGATCACCGGCCAAAGCCTGCGGAACGTACTGGAGCAGAGATATTTGATATGGTCAAGGATTTGAATGTCATCTTTGGAAAGGGTACTGGCGGACAATCAGTTCCGCAGGGAGTTGACGGGCACGTACCCATGTGGAAAAAGAAATCGATATTTTGGGAGCTACAGTATTGGAAAGTCCTAGATGTCCGCTCTGCAATCGACGTGATGCATGTTACGAAGAATGTTTGTGTGAACCTGCTAAGCTTCTTGGGCGTGTATGGGAAGACAAAGGATACAAAGGAAGCACGGCGGGATCAGCAACTTTTGAAAGACCCAGATGACCGGCATCCGGAATGGTTTCAAGGTCGTGCCAGCTACGCTCTTACGAAAGAAGAGAAGGTCATTTTTTTTGAATGCCTGAGCAGTATGAAGGTCCCGTCTGGCTTCTCGTCGAATATAAAGGGAATAATAAACATTGCGGAGAAAAAGTTCCAAAACCTGAAGTCTCACGACTGCCACGTGATTATGACGCAATTGCTTCCGATTGCTTTGAGGGGCCTCCTACAGGAAAATGTTCGAGTAGCCATTGTGAAGCTATGTGCATTCCTCAATGCAATCTCTCAGAAGGTAATCAGTCCAGAAGATCTACCACGGTTACAAAACGATGTGGTCCAATGTCTTGTCAGTTTTGAGTTGCTGTTTCCACCATCCTTCTTCGATATTATGACGCACCTCCTGGTCCACCTAGTCGAAGAGATTTCCATTCTCGGTCCTGTATTTCTACACAATATGTTCCCCTTCGAGAGGTTTATGGGAGTATTAAAGAAATATGTTCGTAACCGTGCTAGGCCAGAAGGAAGCATCGTAAAGGGCTATGGAAATGAGGAGGTAATTGAGTTCTGTATTGACTATGTTCCTGACCTTAAGCCGATTGGTATTCCTCAATCGCGGCACGAGGGGAGACTAAGTGGAAAAGGCACGATCGGAAGGAAATCAACGATATGTATGGACGGTCATTCTATGACTGAAGCACACTACACAGTTCTGCAAAATTCGAGCTTGGTGGCTCCGTATTTCGAGCAACACAAGAATATTTTACGCTCGAACAACCCGGGGAAGACTGAATCATGGATTAGAAAGGCCCACATGGAGACTTTCGGCAGTTGGTTGCGAAAACATTTAATGAATGACAATGATGTTGGAGATCAGCTGTACATGTTGGCCAAGACACCATCTTCGACTATAACGACTTTCCAAGGGTACGAGATTAATGGGAATACATTTTACACGATCTCCCAAGATAAAAAGAGCACCAACCAAAACAGTGGTGTCCGCTTTGATGCAGCAACCGAGATTGGGCAAAAGGTCACATATTATGGTTACATAGAGGAGATATGGGAACTTGACTATGGACCCTATTTTAAGGTCCCTTTGTTCCGGTGCAAATGGTTCAAGCTAACAGGAGGTGGGGTAAAGGTGGACGAGCAATACGGAATGACAATGGTGGATTTCAACAATCTTGGTTACCTTGACGAACCATTCGTCCTAGCCAAAGATGTCGCTCAGGTTTTCTATTTGAAGGACATGAGTAGCAAACCGAGGAAACGGAAAGATAAGAAAACGATCAGTGCATCATGCGATGATCCAAAGCGTCACATTGTTCTTTCAGGGAAAAGAAACATCGTGAGAGTGGAGGACAAGACAGACATGTCAGAAGATTATAATATGTTTGGTGAAATTCCGCCCTTCAAAGTGAACTCTGACCCAAGCATTAAGTTAAATGATGAGGATGCTCCATGGATACGTCCAAATCGTAAGAAAGCGGGGACACAAGGGAAGAATTGATGTGTAATAATTTATTTTACCAAACTTTGTTGAATGGATCATGTTTAATGGATCATTTTGAATTATATTATCTCTAATTAATTTATTGTACCAAACTTTTACTAAAAACAGAAAACAGACGCGCTAGCGCGCCGCAGTGTCGCCGGAATGCAAATTCTTTTATTAAAAAGAGAAAACAGACGAACACTACTCCTCGCCGTCGTCGTCGGGGAACTCGTCGGTGACCTCCTCCGGGTCATCATCGTCGCCGAACTCGTCCGTGACCTCCTCGTCGTCGTCGGAGGTGCATGATGGTATGTCCGAGATAGGCCCCCACCTCGGATCGTCGGAGGCCCAGACTTCGCCGGCGCGGTCGGCCCGACGAAGCTCTTGCAGCGCCCTCGTCCTCGCCTCCCGAGCGGCATCTAACACGAGGTGGCGTTCGAGGCGGCGCTCCGCCCGCTGCGCCGCGCGGGTCTGCCAGAGCTCCTCGTCGGTGCTCTCCTCCCCCGGGTTGTTCCGGTAATACTCGCGGACGACGCGGTCTTCCCTGGCGTCGACTAGGCCCTGAAACGCGCGGTGGCGGAGGTGGAGGTGGTCGGCGGCAGTGATGATCTGCGGCTTCGACGCCCTGGCCTCCGCTTCCCAGACGGTGTGGCAGTCGTTGAAGTTCATTAGCGACCGCGGGCGGTTGAGGCGCCAGGCCGCCGCGTCCCAGGCGCGGGCTGCCTCCGCCGCCGTCGCAAAGGTGCCGAGGGGGATGCGGTCGTCCCCCCAGCGGATATCTGCGCTGAACATTCCGTTCTGCCGTGCTCGGACGCCGCGGAAGCCGGTGGTGCTGTTCCTCCTCGGAGGCATGGTGGAAGCGCGACGGTGTAGAGGGATGGAGAAGAAGCGCTCGAGGCGCGGCAGTTTATACCCATCGGTACAGAGTGTTGAGCTAGGGTTTTGACCCATCGGTGAAGAAACATCTCATTCAACGGCTCACAACAGCTGGAAAGAAACACACCCCGGATCCAAAGAATCACAAGCGGTTGAAAGAAACACACGATCCGTGTGATTCTATCTGATTGGTCGAAACGAAACCCTAATTCCCATGTAGTCCCGGTTGGTGACACCTACCGGGACTAAAGGGATGATCCGTTTCCCAATGAAACCCTAACCATTTAGTCCCGGTTGGGGACACCAACCGAGACTAAAAGGATGTTTTCTTCTCAGTATATATATGTATGCATTGCCACACCATTGGCACAAACACATACAAACTCACCACTCTCTCATGGCTTCTACCGTACCCACTCTAACATTCATCCAGGCGGAGGCACTTTCCGCCTCGAACTACCCCTGCCCGCCCGGCTACAGTGTTCCCGCCGGTTGGATGCTGAGCGCCGGAGGAGTGCCGGTCCCTCCTCTTCCTCAAGGTGTGGCACGTCGGGCGGCCATCACGAACCATTACTACCACGAGCTCACGCCGGAGCAGCGGAGAGATCCCAGTTGGCATCCCGATAACCAACATACTTGGGATGCCTTCTTCATCAATCGGCGTGAGAGGGCGCTCGCCAGGTATGAGGAGGACGGCCTGCCTCCTGGGAACTTTCACGAGGCCGGTCGTCGTCGGCTATGGTGGTCCGGCCGGACTCTACAGAGCGTCATGGACTACATCAGGGCCGGCGATAACCCCCGCCTGCGCTACCCTCAGGCCCAGTCCTGGGCTCTGAATTTTCTCATGTAGGCCTAGGCAGGAGTATGACTAGCAGCAGATATCAGATCATGCATGCATCTATGCTCTCCGTTTAGGTTTAGATCCACTCTTGCCATTATGTACTGCCTTTTTTATCTATGGGAATTTTTAAGATTGGAAAAAGAATTAGTTTTATTTTTCTGAATTTTCTGATATATTATTTGTATTTTTAAGATTGGAAAAAGAATTAGTTTTATTTTTCTGAATTTTCTGATATATTATATGTATTTTTAAGATTGGAAAAAAGAATAGTATTCGAATAACAACCTTTAGTCGCGGTTGGTGTCACGAACCGGGACTAAAGGCTCGTTCTGCGCGGGAACGAAAACGCCGCGAAAATTTTCACCTTTAGTCCCGGTTCGTGACACCACCCGGGACTAAAGGCCCGCGGAGGGTACCCCAGGGGACCTTTAGTCCCGGTTCGTGACACCACCCGGGACTAAAGGCTTGACCTATATATGTGCGATGCCTTTCTGCCCCGAAATTTTCTAAGTCCCCAAACCCTCGTCTTCATTCGCGCCGGCGCCCAGTCGTCTTCTGCCCCGTCGCCGTCGCCCGCGCAGATCGCCGTCGCCGTCGCCATCGCCGTCGCCGTCGCCATCGCCGTCTCCGTCGCCGCGCCATCGCCCTCGTCACGCCCTTCTCTCCACCGCCTCCACCCTGCTCCGCCCCCGCCCCGTCGCCGTCTCTCCGGCCGGTAGGTTCCCCGCGGGCCGTCGCCGTCGCCCTAGAACCAACGCCATCGAACTAGAACCAACGGAGTCGCCCTAGAACCAACGCCGAACCAACGCCGTCGCCGCGCCGTCGCCGTCGCCGTCCCTCGCGCTCGCTCCCGCGGCCAGATTCGCCGCCGGCGAGACCACAGTGGCCGTGGCCTCGTCCCCATCTCCGTCCCCTCCCCCGTGGCGAGCAGCACAGTGGCCTAGTCCCCATCTCCGTTGCCTCCCCCGTTGCCGGAATCGTCGATCGGAGATCCTAAATCTGCAACCGCCGGCCACGCAAGGGGTGACGTCATGATGACGTCACCTGTCCACTGTTGGCGACGTCACCTGCCCACTGTTGGTGACACGTGGGCCCTCTTTATATGGAATTACAGAATATAAATAACCTTCTAAATTAAATAACTTTTAATTTATAATTTAATTATTTTTGGAAAAATATGCAAAATGTTCAGAAAAATGTAAGCTATCTGTTTATATCATTTTCATTCATGTTTGACAAAGTTCAAAATGAGACCATATTTTAATTTGTATTAAGTTCATTAAAATAATGAAAATAAGTTTTTATTCAATAAATTCAAAATATTAAGTGTAATATACCAAAATGACCAGGAAAGCAAATGCAACCTAGCTATGGGGTTCTCCAAGTCATTTGAGAAACTAATCTTGGACACACCTGTAAAGTATGGTTTTCCCCCTCCGGTGGTCATCGTTCTTCCACCCCAAACCCTACCAATCTGTTTTCCCTCCTTCTACGACAAATATTTGCTAAGTCTCCTATATACTTAATTAAATTTTTACTACATGCATGTCTGCAGGATTGACATATGGCGGACAATAGAGACTTCGCGTTAGCGAATCTGGAGGCTGAAGAAATCTTATACGGCATGATAGCCAACCCGATCCCTTATGTGCCGGGCCCAGAAGATGAGCAACAAGAGGATATAGTCTCTTCTTATCTGAACTTTGATGATCAAGAACATGAAGGAACGGACATTGTCGACGATCAAGAACATGAAGGAACGGACATTGTCGATAATCAAGGAGATGAAGGAATGGACATTGATGACGGAGGTCAACCGTCGACAAACGACAATCTCCAAATGCAAAGAACAACCACCTCCGGCGAGGTATATATTTTAGCCATCGGTCTTATTTTAGCCCTCGGTCCAATTGCAAAGAATAACGCGCGCGACTCTCTTTCTTATTTTAGCCCTCAGTCGGATCTAGTATGACAAAGCGTGGCAAATCCAAGGCGATGAAAGCTGAAGAAACATATACCATCGAATCAGTCAGTGAAATCGGCAAGCCCCTACAGCACACCACAAAGTTTATCAACCAATGTGGAGTCATTGTTAGAGACACCGTCCCGATCACCGTCCAGGAATGGAAGGAGCCAAAGAAAGCACGTATTGGTTTCACTTTTGTCGACAAGAGAACGAAAAAGATTATGTTTAGAAAGCTTATTGCACATTTCATTCTACCTCCGGAATACAACAAAAAAGATGAATTCGGTGAGGATATTCCGGGTGGACGTCAGAGGAGGAGGATAGTCAAAGAGTTCGCTCTTCAAAAGATGGCCGAAGCATTCCGGAACTTCAAGAAAAAATTGGTCCGTGAATATGTCAGCAAGGACAAGACTCCGAATTTCACTGGACAATATGAGAAACTGAGAGATGATTGGACGGAATTTGTGTCGCAACACAAATCGGAGCATTTCAAGGAAATGTCGAAAAAAAATAAGGATAATGCGGAAAAGAAAAAGTACCATCATGTTATGGGGCCAGGAGGATACCGCGTTTCGGCGCCTAAGTGGAAGGCGATGGAGGACGGCCTGACGGCAAGAGGAATCCGTCTAGGTACAGAGGGATGGGACGAAAGAGCCAAAATGTGGTGGTACGGGCATGGGGGGTCGCTAGACCCGGAGACAGGGGCGTGTGTTCACCGGCAGAAAACGTTTGCTCCCACAAAAGACCTTGTTGACGCAATGACCAATGCTCAACAGGGCAAGATCACGTTCAACAGAGAGAGAGACCAACTGACCCATGCCCTCGGGAATCCTGAACACGGAGGACATATACGAGGCAAAGGCAGATTGCCGTGGAAAGTAGGGTTTTCCCGCGAGGGTGACCCGTACTGTTACAGAAGCCGTAGGAGAGGTACGGACCGGGCTGCAGATCAACTGTCGAATCTTGCAATGGAAGTTTGTGACCTGAAGAAGGTCGTGGCGGGAATACTTGAGAAAGAAAAAGCGTCGGCTGCAGGGCCGCATCAAGAACATGCAACGGATCTCGGAAGCCAGTATCAGCGGAGAAGCAGCGTGGCTTCCACGGAGGCCCCGACTGCAGGTGCTAATGCACCGATGATCGAGAGTCGTGCACCGGAGCCTCACTACCCCGTGGATGACGTAAAGGAGATGAAAGAATGTGATCTGCATTATCCCGTGGGGAACATTTCCATGAAGGTGGCTACCGGAAGTGCTTTACCCTGTACACCTGGAGCACTCCATCACAACAACCCCATTCCATATGGCTATGCTCGTGTCACGGTGGAAGACATAGTCGAAGCGTTTGAGGACCTGGAGATTGACATAGCTACACCCGAAGGGGAGAGAAGACTTGGAGATGTCAAGCGCCAGTTCATTCTATGGAAAAAGAAGTACATAGTGTTTCCAGGCGAGACGCCAAGGCTAACAAGTCCACCCCCCTACGATGGTGCAGGTGCTGGTGGTGGTGGTGGTGGTGGTGCTGGTTCACCTACGCCAACTTCACGCCATTCGACGTCGTCCATTCCTCCTCCGAAGGAAAAGCAGACGTCTCCCACTATTCCTCCTCCGGAGGAAAAGCACACGTCGTCGCCCCCCATTCCTCCTCCAGAGGATATGCAGACATCGCCCCCCATTCCTCCTCTGGAGGATAAGCAGACGTCGTCGTCCATTCCTCCTCCGAAGGAAAAGCAGACGTCTCCCACTATTCCTCCTCCGGAGGAAAAGCACACGTCGTCGCCCCCCATTCCTCCTCCGGAGGATAAGCAGACATCGCCCCCCATTCCTCCTCCGGAGGATAAGCAGACGTCGCCCCACATTCCTCCTCCGGAGGAAAAGCACACGTCGTCCCCCATTCCTCCTCCAGCGAAGAAACAGAACCAGGCGGCCAGCAAGGGAACCCGCTCTTGGTCTATTAACCCGGACCCTTATGTACCTAAGACCACACGGGTACCGGAGCCATCACTGAAGCCTCTCCCCCCAAGGCCTTGGGAACTTAGTGATGCTGAAACCAAATTGGTCGTGCAGGCTGACGTTGCCAAATGGAAGGGCACACTGAAGACGCTAAAGGAGCCTGAGCCCAAGGAAGTATTCCCTCCGATTGTAGACTATTGGGCTGTGGATTTTTTGTCGACAGTGTCCCAATCCGTGAAGAATTTGCCTAAAGACTATGATATTGAACTTCGTAAGCAAGCAGGAATATTGGAGGAGGAGAAAGGAAAAGGAAAAATGATAAAAAGCGGGAAACAAGTTGCCCAGCTCGGGATGCAGAGTAAACAATCGATCCCCCCGCTCATAGTGAAAGCCGCTCCGGAACAGGACCCCGAGGTCATAAAAGCTGTGACAGCACTGGGATTGACTGTAGCTACTGCCATGAAAAATGCGTCCGAGGCCGGTATGTCTCTTCGTGCCTTTTTAGACATGGACGATATGCCAATGGCTGACGTAGCATTACAATATGTGAAGAAAGGGCCTCTCGTCGAGCCTGCGAAGGAAAAGGATCTACCACCACTAATGCAAGCTCTGCTACTTTGGTACAAAGATTTCATAGCATGGGCCGACAAAGATTATGTGTATGTGGATTATACAGAGGAGCATCACACCAAAAAGTACTCTGTAACAGTTGAGTTGAGTGAATTGTTCCAGCTGTTCAATCTGCGTGAGCTCGACAAATCTATCCTGAGTTGCTACGTTCTGTAAGTGATTTATTTCTACCTCATCTCGTTCTTCATTGCCTACACTATATATATTGTCCTAACTATATTGTTGCGTACGCTATTATGCAGATTGAAGATTTGGGAATGCAAAGTAAGACTCATCAAAGATGTTGGGTTCATTGACCCACAAATCATTAATGGAACTATGTTAGAACGTCATCCCCAAGACGTGGAGAAAGACTTGTACAATTTTTTTAAAAAGCATGAATCCAAAAGATATATTCTATTTCCTTACCATTTTGGGTGAGTGTTTCTCTCATGTTCCCATTCTCTTTTGTTTACTCCATGCATGGTATGTCTAATCGATAAATTATGCATGACTGTGCATCTAATGTGTCCGCAGGTACCACTGGATTCTGCTAAAAATTGATCTTCACAAGTCCTTAGTTTTGATCATTGACTCTATGAATTCAAATACAGATCTTTGGGTCGACATGAGAAGAATGATGCAAAGGTAATTATTTTTCAATCATTTGCGCTCTATATCGATCGGTCTCTTTTGTTCATTTTCTAAGCTAATAACTCCCTTGTTCATTTAATTTTATTTGCATTGTAGAGTTTGGAGACGGCTCTCAGATGAACATGTCGGTGAATTCAAACAACTGCTACAATTTAGAAATGTGATCAAAGGTGTGGATAAGCAGCCACCGGGGACCGGTCTATGTGGATATTATGTCTGTGAGAACATACGGAAAGAAATATCTGAGAGGAAGAAGAACGAGGAGACGCGGAAGGGTCTCAATAACTTGCGGAGGGCGCTTACTCCAGAAGCTCGCTTCCGACCAATTCAAGAGGAAATAGCAGGATTTTTCCTTAGGCATGTCATCCATAAGAAAGGAGAGTACCATGCGTCCACCGACGATGACTATTATCCGCATGTATAAGCCCTGAGTACTTTGAAACTTGTGCGAATTTGTGTATGCTCGTCCATCTTAATTGTGTAATATGGAAACTTGTTCGAGGTTGTATATATGGTCACCCGATATTGAATATATATTATATATTCCTATTGAATTCTCCTTGTTTGATATTTCATATATATATATATGCATGTATATGTGTACTGAAATTAAAACAAAACAAATTAAAAAGGAAACAGGTTTAGGGGGCCTAAAACTCTAAACCTGCGCAGGTTTTCAGTCCCGGTTAACCACAAGAACCGGGACTAAAGGTCCTCCGCCGTGACGGACCCCTGGCGCCCACGTGGACGGGCCTTTAGTCCCGGTCCGTAAGTAGCGGGACTATAGGGGGGGGGGGCCTTTAGTCGCGCATTGCTAGTCCCGGTTGCCCGGACGGGATTAATGGGCCTGGCGAACCGGGACTGTAGGCCTATTTTCTACCAGTGACCATTACCTAAAGCATCAACAAAGTTCACTCAGTAAAAGAACAAAAAGCAGCAAACAAGTAGTAAGCTGGTAATTTATATCAGTAGGAAGAAACAAACATATACAAGCTAACATGGAAGACATCAAGGAAAATAATGAGCAACAACTGAAAGATCCAAAGCATGGACCGTGCTTAAGAATGGAACAACGAAGTCCGGACAATATGATAATGTTATCATCTCTAAAGCTACAAGAATTTAATAAATATGTAATATACTAAATTTGAATCCATTAGATTCAACCAAGCAGAACGAGCACTCATGTTTTGAATATGACGAATACAAGCAGCAGGACAATGCTCAATTGAGTTCCACAGACAAACTGAGACAACATGTTTAAGTTGAATCAGCAAAGTGCATGCCTCCAGTTAAAGGAACATAGCTCGTAGCATGAACATCCTTACGGTAAAAAGGGCATTAAAACAACTACAAGAGAAATTTCATGCAGTTAGCATAAATGTATATAACATTAGACAGCATGGGGAGGTAGAATTCAGTAGAGCAGAACAAGAGATAATATCAAGTAAAAGCAGGGTGCAATACCATCAGAAGGTGGTGTAGGGGTAGTAGGTGGGGGAGGAGGACTGTCATTACAAGCACTATTTTGGCAGAGTAAAATTCCAGCACCACCTGCAAAACCATAGTAAAGCATATTGAACTTGCGAGGTGTGGACCTACCTGTACAACAAGTTAAAAGTAAGTAATTAGAACCATCATAACCCACACCCTGTCAAAACTTAGTAAGATCAATAAAATATCTACCTACATAGAAGTAAAGATAAAACAACTTCCTTATATGATAATACATTCTAATGAACAGAGTATTATTGAACGGCATACACTGCAGATAGCCATGGAAATGAGAGATACCGAATACAAAACTAATGATTATCGCTTGATAGGTGAATTAAGTCATCTCACAACCACGGAGAGACACTGAAAGAGGATTACATTGTCTACAAATAATCTAATTGAAAAACATAACAAGCTTTCAAAATGGGAGATGGTAGGCATGATATACACATGACACGTTATAGGTCTGAAAATAAAACCACCCATCACTTATAGCATATACAGACAATGCAAACCAAGATAAAAACAATTTAGAATGGTTTAGTACTTACGGTGGAAGTTACTCGAGTTGTTGGCCACTAGGGTAGTGATAGGCTGGCCGAAGTGGTGGTGAACTGCGCCAAAGAGACCAAACTGGGTAGGGAATAAGGAAGCTCCACAAGTGAAACTCTGGCCAGCTGATCCTGCAATAACAAGCAAGCGAACTATCCAATTATTTTAAAAAAGGCAAACAGTAACAGCATGTGATCAGGCCAACATCACATATAGATTAATTTCTAATGCATTGAGTAGTTTTGATTGTACAATCCAGAAAGTTAAAGGTCAACTATCCACAAGTAATTTAGAAAAATGCAAACAATTAATGTCACCTTGCTAGCAGCACATACAGATCAACTTTACAAGAACTAACCACCCAAGAATATCTAATGGTTCCTTTGTATCCAGAGGCACAGATAAATGTAAACTAACATACACGAGCCGGATAGAATGGCCCCCATTGACTGACCAGCCAGTTCTCACGGCAGTACTAGTTACATATACGCATGTCGTTTATAGGCCGAATTGGCCCACAACGACTACTGCAGTAGGCTCACACAGAGAGAGAGAGAGAGAGAGAGAGAATTCACCAGCTGCTGTTAGGACTCGACCTGTACCTCAGGGAGCTCTACCGATCGAGTGGAAACCAGAGAAAAAACACCCTCCTCCTGTATAACAGCAACATCATGAACAAAGAGAAGATCAAATAAGTTTACTTCCTCAAGTAGGTTATAGCTTTGTCACCTGGCTAACAGAAAAAGTATATCAAAATCCAGAAGAACCCACCCAGGGCCATCCCAGAGGGAGGGGAAGAGGGGCGAACACCCTGGGCCCCCGAGTTGTAGGGGCACCAGCCAAATTAATACACTTTAATGAAGGGTTCGTTTCATAGTAAACAAAAAAAATCCTACGCGAAATACACCTGAAGGGCCAAGATCTAATCTAGTATATGTAAGCAAGAGGGAGAAAGAGAGTCTCTAGGAGAACATACCCTCAAAGACACAAAGCGTTACGAGATCGAATCTCGTTGTTGATGTAGTCAAACTCACATCGATCTCAAGATCACGAAGAAGAGCACTACAATCTGGCAGCACTTCTACACCCGGTCACACGTACAGCTCGATGACGACCTCCGTTCCCTTGATCCAGCGGGGCAGCGGAAGTAGAGCATACACCGGAAACTCTAACAACACGACGACGTGGTTTGGTGGCGAAATTAGACGGTCATGGCTTAGCTAAGCGGATGACCAAGATGTGGAGCAGCGGGAGGAGGGGGAGAGATATGACACCAAGTTGTGTGGGGAGAGGGAGGTCGAACCCCTCTTTATATAGGAGGGGGAGGCAGCCACCAAATTTTGGTGCCTCCACCTCTCCCCTCATCATGTGGGTGGCGTCTCCACCCAACCCACTCATTCTCTCATCAATTTCCACTCAAAATTCCAAGGGTTTTCTTTAATAAATAAATAAAAAAATTTTATTTCTTTATTTTAATATTTGTTAATCCTATTAACAAACATTAACACTTATCCCTTGAACTATTTGTTAATCAAACATTAACATGTACCACCTTGAACTATTTCAATATTCTATGAAACAATTCCAATGACTATTTCAATATTTCCCGAAACAATTCCCGTGTTGTCCAAACTTTTCTCCGATATTCCGTATCCACTCAGTCGCATTATCGAATCTTAAGTGTGTCACCCTACGGTTCGTGAATAATGTAGACATGATTGATGCATGCGATGGTGTGTTGGAAACCCCAAGAGGAGGGTTTGATGAGCAAGCGGTAAGAATTTCCCTCAGTTAAGAACCAAGGTTATCAATCCAGTAGGAGGAAGAGGATCTCGGGAAGGTTGATGCCACTAACGACGGTGATGGCTCCTCACCGGTGTCAGCAACAACGTGGAACCTGCACACAACACAACCAAAATACTTTGTCCCAACGGTACAGTGAGGTTGTCAATCTCACCGGTCTTGCTGAAAACAAAGATTGGATGTATAGTGTGGAAAATGATGTATGCTTGCACTAAGTAAAGAAAGCAGTAAATTGTTGTGACTTGTTTAACATTGTGGAATATGGACCGGGGGTCATAGGTTCACTAGTGGTGTCTCTCCACAAAGATAACATGATGGGTGAACAAATTACAGCTGGGCAATTGACAAATAGAAGTTGCACCGTAGTGCACATTATTACATGATGACTACTATGATATTTAGTGCGGGCATTACAACAAAATACATAGACCGAAATCCATCTGCATCTATGACTAATAATCCACCCTCAGGTTATCATCCGAACCCCCTTAGGTATTAAGTTGCAAGCAACAGATAACTGCATTAAACAATGTGTGTAATGTAAGGAATGCTTGTGCACGCAGGAACTCACACCACTGTTTTCTCCCTAGTGGCAACAACACATCCTCCCCCGTCACGTTTCTGTCACTCGAGCATAGGTGAAAAGGAGACATGAACCCACTATCTAGCATAAATACTCCCTCTTGGAGTCACTAGCAACTATTTGGCCAGAGCAACCACTAGCAACGAAAACCATGCAAGAGCACAAATAACATATGTAATAAAGACTATAATCAACTTGGTATAAGTTCAATATTCATAGGATCCCAGAAAACACAACATGTAGAATTACATAAGATCAAGCTCGATCATGATAGGCAACTCACGAGATCTAAACATGTAGCCATATGAGGAGGAGACAACCATCTAGCTAATGCAATGAACCCGTAGTCTAGGGATGAAATACTCACGCATCACTCCGGAGGAAGGCATGGTGATGTAGAAGCCTTCGGTGATGATTTCCTCTCCGGCAGGGTGCCGGGAGACAGCTCCAGAACCCCCCTGATCTAGGGTTGGCTACGACGGCGGATGCGGAACATTTCGGGGATTTTTTATCAGGTGTTTAGGGTTTTCCATACGGGGGGGGGGGGGGAATATATAGGCGAACGGGCAAAGGCGGTGGAGGCCAGGGGGCCCACAACCATAGCTGGTGGCCACGCCACCCTATGGTGTGGCCCCTCTGGTGCCTGTCTTAAATTCTTCTTCGGTGTTCTGGATGCTTTCGGGGAAAATAGGAAAATTCAGGCTTTGTGGGGTCCAATTCTAAGAATGTATTGTCGCACCCGGACTTCTATAGGATACTCATCAGGCCGTTGAATAGTAGATGATTGGATTACGGGGCTTACCTGCACCCGCATCCTCTTACGAGTAGGCCAACACATATAATGTGACAACCAAACTCTACTATCCACCGTCGATGTAAACCATCCCATAGAGATCAGGATACTACAATTGACGTACTTCATACCATACACACATGGTACGTCAACGGCGTTTAACAAAATGATAGCACAACAGATCTATAAGACTCAAAAGATGGAAATAACTTGCAAATGGCTCTCACTAGAGCAGAGATAGCAAATACAATCATCCAGAGGACACATGTCCCAACATATCATCATTACATCACAGCGGAAGCATTCAAAAGGTCTGAGTACAGACAAATCCAAATAGGCCTAAGAGGCCGGGAATGAAAAGAAGACGGAGCCCATCCACGTAGTCTCGGACCCTGCCCGGGTCCGCTATCTACTCGTCAACAGTCTCGTCGTACTCCACGTAGTAGCCTCCATGGGGATCCTCGGAACCGTAGTCTGCAGAACACGCAGCCCCATAGGGGTCAGTACAGACAAGTACTGGCAAGCAAGACTCACACTTCACCAAAGTGTACCCGGCAACACCAGGTACAAATGCTTTAGGTTCAACGGAAGAATGGGTGATACAAAAGTATAGCAGCGGGCTGCGGTAACCAACTACAGAGACACGCTACAACTTCCGGCTAACAGAAAGAAGATAAGATAGCGCATCGTAACCAACTATTACTAACCACCAAGCAAACCCATCCAATGTTACCCCCTACTAAGGAAGCAACCCAAGGATAACTCACACAGTTGGATTAATGATGTTCAACTTATTGTGTCAATAATCCTATTACTAGTCAAGATTAGCATTAGTTAGGTGTAAGTTGTTCTGAGTACTTGTTAGCTAGTACTTTCACCAAGTCAACCATAACCGCGGAAAACACGGCTTCTCGAGAAGATTTAACCCTGCAGGGATGCACCAATGTAGCCGTACACGTAAGAATATCCCGGCAGATGGAAATGCACTTCCACCAAGCGAGGCACTCAACACAACCCAACTCTTCTTCGCATCAAGCCCAAAGAACCCCGTGCAATTGAGCGCACGACTAATCGAGCCCCACGAAGAAAAGGGGACCCTAATAGCACTCTAAGAACGTGTCTCCCTAAATGCCGACTACAAAAGCTCCACCCTAGCCACGGGTTCGCACCTGCATATGCATGCGGCAAATGGAAAACCCGAACTATGAGGCGATTTGGACGAGATGCGAATCGAATCAAATTGAGGGGGCGCCCATACACGCTTCCCACATGCGGTTAGTGCGCTCATCATGGATCAGTAGACAAGACCCTTTTCCTAATTAGGGTCGACACTAGCAGGCCTCAAAACCACGCCGGGCCTCCTGCCGGTGCCTTATCATCAAATTATTATTACCCATAACATTAACAGGTTGTTGTTTAAACATCGAGCCCATAGACCATAATAAAATATGGTAAAAGAAGTAACGGACAGCAGACTCGAGCACAAGCAACCCTAAGCATGCTAGTAAGACACGGGCAACAAGCAACGAGGTTATAGGTGTGGAGGTGAGGCAATATTAGGGTTATAGGATAACATGTGATAGGATCGGGACACAAGCAACGACTCATAAGGCTAGCAGAAATAGACAATGGAAAGTATCGGTATGCAGTGTGGAAAGGAACACAACGGTTCATGTGAGTGAATACTTGCCTGCAAACTCAGTAGCTTGGTACTGAGCTAACTCCTCAGTAGTAGTGTCGTAAACCTCGTCTGTCTCAACGTCGTCGTCTATTCGAGAAGAAGCAAAACAAACAACATAGGGAGATAAACAATCAATATCATGGCAGAATGCACAAACAAGGGATGATGCATGACAATTTAATTTATGCATCAAAGGTAAGCTAGTTGACAAGATAACATGTTTAAATGGACCCATGTGCAATTTGGATTGCATATGGAAGGCCCATGAACTTAAGGTGGGATTAAATGTTCTACAACTAACCATCAGGTGAAAGTTGATTCGCATGATGCATGGATGATGAAAACAAGAAGGAAACAACAAGGGATTCAATTTGATATGAAGTTTACCAAGTTTGGAATTTTATTTAACAAGTTAAGAATTTTGGCTTCTTAATGAGTTACACAAGCATTTGTTGTTTTCATCAAGTTTAATTGTTCAAAATAGATAACAAAGTTCATATTTAGAAAGAACACAAAATTTTAGGTGGAATACATGTCTCATTTATTGAAAAAGGAATTAAGATGAATTAATTATGAATTAAACAAGTTTAAACAAGATTTAAATGAATTTAAATCAAGTATTAATATTATTTGAATTTTATTTGTTCAAAACATTAAATAAAATTCATATTTGAAAAGATTATGTTTTTCTGGTTTGAAAACATATTTTACAAATTAAATTTGAGTTCAAAATGATTTAGTTATGAATTTAATCAAATGTCAAATGAATTGTTTGAATTTGGAATTTGAAAACATTTCAATTGTTCAAAACAGTAAACAAATGATTTAATCAGATAGAGAATTAAATTTGGTGCAGGATACATATTTTATTTGTATTATTTGGATTTGGAAATTAAAAGTTATTTGCATTTTTAAAACAGGGACTAATCTGTAAAATAAAAGGACTTGATTTAAAAGAAAACTGTGGTAGAAAACTAATTACACTGCGCAGTGTCTAGCCCAAGCCACTGACAGGGGGCCCTGGCCACTAGGGCGCGCGTGGCAGCACGCGTGGCAACCCAGGCCAATGGCAGGTGGGCCACGGACGCCCGCGTGGCAAAGCGAAAAATGTGGCGGATTTAATCCGCGGAGGCGAGGGCTCGACCCCTCGACCTCGGGCGCACGCGCACGGGTGCGTTGCCACTGCGGTGGCTCGAATTCCTTGTCAGGTAAGCAGAGCGCAGTGAGGATAAGGTTTTGTCGCGCGTTAACTGAACCTTGCAGTTCAGTTACAGAACTGCTGTCAGCTGCGCGGTGGCCGCCGGCGAGGCTCCGCTCGCTGCTGCTTTGTGTGTTGTGCGTGTGGGCTGTAGGTGTGCGCGTGTTGGTGTTGAGACGCAGAGAGGGAACAGGGAGGTGGACGTGGGGTGGTGCTCACCGGCGATGACGGGGAAGCAGAGGCTCGGGGGAGATGGCCGACGGCGACAGAAGCGAGGACGGCGGCGAAGATCCGGTGGCCCTCAGCCACAGGTGGGGTGTCGATGAGGAAGATGGGGCCACGGGGAGCTCGTTCCCGGCCCTAGCTTGCTCGGAGGAGGCTCATGCCGCCGGTGATCACCGGAAGTTCAGAGGGTGGTGGTCGGTGGCGGTGGTTCAGAGGTACAGAGAGGAAGATGAAGGTGGTGGATGGAGGAAAACGGCGGCGTCGAGGGAGGTAGGTGGAGGTCTAGGGTTAGGGCAGCTCGGGGTAGGTTAGGGTTAGCTATAAGGAGGGGATCGAGCTGCTGCTGGTCGTCCCCCCTCTTCTCTGTTCGACGTGGACAGGGCGGATGAACGTCGTACAGGTAGAAGAAAGGGAGGTAAGGGGTACCAGGCCGTGGGCTGGGCCTTGCTGGTGGGCGCAGCCCACTTGCTGGCCTGCCCCTCTCTTTTCTTTATTTTATTTTTTGTTCTGTTTGTCTTTTTTTTTTGCTCAAAAGGAAAAGGAGAAAAAGATGAGGTTTTGAGGTTAGAAATTTTTAGGAAAAATTTGTATTGATTAAATTTGTAACAGCACCAATTTGCAAAGTTTAGTTTTCCAAAATATTTCAAATTAATTGCTGTTTGGTGATTTGATTGAATTTAGGTGAATTTGATATTAAATGAAATATTGAAAGCACTAATTTAAATAGTTTGAACCTTATAATTTAATGGAAACAATTGATGTTTTGACTTGAACTTTTTATTTGGAAAATTGTGACAGCACAAGTATGAAACAATTTATTTGTATTTTCGTCTGAACTTTCAATTGGAAAACAATTTAAAACAGATGAAAACAAAATGAAAACAAATGCAAAACAAATGCAATGATGAAGATGCCATGATGCAAAACATTAATAAAGCAAGAAACAAACATTCTAGGGGTTGTTTTCATACTTGGGATGTTACATGTTTCCAGAACAATATTTCTGAAACCAAAAACAGAAAAAAAACAGGGAACTGGCACTTGGCATCTTTTTAATAGGTTAGTCCCGGAAAACGTATAAATATGCTATAAATAAGGGAGAAAACATGTAGAAATTGGCATAATATGATCATGGTGCATAAGAAATTATAGATACGATGGAGACGTATCAAGCATCCCCAAGCTTAGTTCCTACTCGTCCTCGAGTAGGTAAACGATAAAACAATAATTTCTGAGGTTATGTGCTACTATCATAAACTTGATCATTAAAATGTAAAACCATATGTACGCTGAGATCATAGAACTTCAAACATAATCATGATGAATAGAACTTTAACAATAAAGCATAGCAATAACTTTGCATCATGAAGAGTATCTTAAATAAAGGACCATGGATAATAATGCAAAGAAAGATAAACATTTGTTTCAGGTATAGAGAAAGCATGAAAAAATGGTATTTCGCTAGTCCTTAAGAGTGGGAAAAAACATAAATGCCAGGACACTTTCAAAGTTCATGAGGAAGACAAGAACATATAATTTAAGAACTAATAATATCACATCATGAAGTAATTATTGATGTTTATGGGACAAATGCACATAGAACTGAGAATGGCAAAAATTATCTCTCAACTGTGCATAAAGTTAGAAGATGGATACCCAACATAAAAGTAAAAGAAAGGACCTTCGAAGAGGGAAGCATGGATCACTCATGTGCTAGAGCTTTTTATTTTATTAAACAGAGGTATTAAAAGTTTGACACCATGGAGGAGTGTCTATTTTTTAGGAGAGGTGTATGCTTATGTCAACGAATGGTAAAAAGAAAATACAGTACGTCGCAACCCAACTGGATTCACAAGAGCGGCTCCCATGGTGAATTATGCAACTGGTGTAGAAGGTCATCCCTCTTTTTCTTTTGTTTACAAAGTTATGCTTTGACTGATAAATCAGCGGCAAGAATAGTGAAGAGAATTTGTTTGTATTAATTTGGGGCTGGGCATCCTGCTGCCAGCTCTTCTATCATTTGGATAAGCGGATGAAGCCACTAGTACATGGTGTGAAATACAATCAACAAGTGATTTAAAGATTCTCTATTGATGTCCTCATGAGTAAAAACAAGAACACAAAACAAGAGTAATTTTGAAGGTTTTAAAGGTAACACATGAGCAATTTACTTGGAGTGGCAGTTAAATACCACATGTAGGTAGGTATGGTGTACACGATGGGAAAACTTTGGTTTAAGGAGTTTGGATGTACGAGTAGAATTCCATACTCAGTACAGATGGAGGCTAGCAAAAGACTGGGAGCAACAAATCAAGAGAGCATAAGAGCCATAATCATGCATAGTGACATAAGCATCATGAATTAAAGCATAAGAGGTATCACAAGTTCAAAAACTAAGCGGTAATGGAGGCTAGTCGTGACTGGTTTGTAGTTATAAACATGGTGTGAGCATGTGCCAACTCAACCAAATAAAACATTCGAAAGAGAATACCACAAATTGATGCTTTACTATGACAAGAACAACTCATGAATCTTTCAAGACATATTAAACTCTCTCAACTATTTAAGGCTATTAATTCTACTCAATAACCACAAGGCTTTAAAACTAAAATAACATTTAACATGGCATGAAAAAGTTGTAGCCACGGTCTATACAAGCTTCTACTAGCACTGTTATAAATTCTACATCAAGCAGCAATTTTCTTTTCCCAACAAGCACCATACAAGATATTTTTTAACAAAAATAATCTTTATGATACAACAAGCAAACATGAGAGTACTCATATAATACTACTAAAACTAACAGCTCTGATAAGAGATGCATGCAAAACAGGAGCTAAATAAATGCAGCAGCCAGACAGAGACTAAGAATACAACGTATTCTTATGAAAAAGCGAAGCGTGTCACTCTCCAATAAAAGAATGCTGGGGGTAAAAACAAGCTTATTGTAAAAATAAAAAAAACTGAGAGCAAAAATAAAAGACGCTCCAAGTAAAGCACATAAGGTGTGACCGAATAAAAATATAGTTTTACTAGAAGTGACCTGATAATTTGTGGATGAAGAAGGGGATGCCTTGGGCATCCCCGTGCCTAGACGCTTGAGTCATCTTGGAATTTTATGGGATGTACCACTGGGGAATAACTAAGCTTAGGATTTTCACTCTTCTTGATCACATCATATCATCCTCTTCTCTTGACCCTTGTAAACATCCTTTACACCAAAATTCTCACAATTTTCATTAGCAACGTTAGTGCAATGGAAATAATAAATTCACATGGTTAAGTTTCAACACAAGAATAGCACTAAAAACACATTAGCTACTGTCACAACTTCTTTTAAAACTATTTTTCTCAAAAGAACACCAAAAGAAAGACATTAAGATGCAAATGCAATAATTGGTAGAAATCTGTCAAAATAGAACAACAGACAAAGACTGATTTTTTCAAAAATCTTCTGTTGCTGAAATAAAAAAGTGGTCAACCAAGAAAAGATGCGTATATATCCCAGGATTAAGCACAAACAAACTCTGGTCATTTTGAATTTTCTCTGATTTTATACATAATTAACAATGGACAGCAGAAATCCAAAATATAGTCTCAACTTTCCACTAGAGGCTTTACTTGGCTCAACAAAAACACAAAATAAAAGATACAACAGGGTTTCTAAGTAAATAGACAACACTCAGGTGAAAAGCACACAAAATAAAACAAATAAAAACTGATTAAAAACAGAGAAATAAAACGGGTTGTCTCCCGGTAGCGCTTTTCTTGAACGCCTTTCAGCTAGGCATAGAAAATCAATTCAAGTATTTTCAAGTGAAGAAGAATCCTCTATAACTTCCTCTAAACCATTATTTGCAGCAATAGGCACTCTAGATGTTTATGAAGATTCAACATGGACGTCACTCTTAGTTTCATTAATTGTTTTAGCAATTTTCAACACATATTGAGATTTGGGTTTAGTTATCTTGGGAACATACATGAATCTTTGCTCCTTTCCCACAAAGGATTTCTACTTTTTGAATTTAAGTGATGAAAAAGTTGAGCTTAAAGTTCCCATAGCATCTTGTAGCTTACCAATCCTAAAGTTTTGATTATCTTGAGTGTTGCTAGCTTCTAGAGTAGTGATTCTCTTTTATCAATAGTAATTATTGATTCATTAATTTTGCTATCATTATCAAGGAAAATTGGTAAGTTCATTTCCAAAGAGTTTAGGTTATTAATAACATCCTCCAAAGTGATCTTTGTTTTAACAGTTTTAATGGGGGGGGCTTCTACTAAACTTTCAATCAAATTACAGGCTTCCAAGGCAGGAGTTCCTAGAAAATTACCACCCGTAAGAGAATCTGACACATGCCTATACCAACCAGAAATACCAACATAAAAGTTTCTCAGGATTATCAAGGTAGAATATTTTTTTGTACATTTATTGTGAGCACCATTTATTCTATACCAAGTATCTTTTAAACTCCCTCCCCTATTGCCTAAAATAACGAACCTCAACTTCAGGGATACTCATTCTAGTGAAATAAAAGCAAGCAAATAAATAACAGATATGAAGTAAACTAATTTTCTTGTGTTATTAATATAGAGAAGAAAAACAAGACAAAAATTAAAAAAAGACAATAAACAAAATAAAGATGTTGAGAGTGAGAGACTCCCCTTGCCAGAAAACTTCTTACTCCTCGGCAACGGCGCCAGAATTTCCTTGATGCCTGCGATGGTGTGTTGGAAACACCAAGAGGAGGGTTTGATGAGCAAGCGATAAGAATTTCCCTCAGTTAAGAACCAAGGTTATCAATCCAGTAGGAGGAAGAGGATCTCGGGAAGGTTGATGCCATTAACGGTGGTGATGGCGCCTCACCGGTGTCAGCAACAACGTGTAACCTGCACACAACACAACCAAAATACTTTATCCCAACGGTACAGTGAGGTTGTCAATCTCACCGGTCTTGCTGAAAACAAAGATTATACGTATAGTGTGGAAAATGATGTATGCTTGCAGTAAGTAAAGAAAGCAGTAAATTTGTGTGGTTTGTTTAACATTGTGGAATATGGACCGGGGTTCATAGGTTCACTACTGCTGTCTCTCCATAAAGATAACATGCTGGGTGAACAAATTACAGCTGGGCTATTGACAAATAGAGGTTGCACCATAGTGCACATTATAACATGATGACTACTATGAAATTTAGTGCGAGCATTACAACGAAATACATAGACCGAAATCCATCTGCATCTCTGAATAATAATCCACCCTCAGGTTATCATCCGAACCCCCTTAGGAATTAAGTTGCAAGCAACAGATAACTACATTAAACAATGTGTGTAATGTAAGCAATGCTTGTGCACGCGGGCACTCACACCGTTGTTTTCTCCCTAGTGGCAACATCACATCCTCCCCTGTCATGTTTCTGTCACTCGAGCAAAGGCGAAAAGGAGGCATGAACCCACTATCTAACATAAATAATCCGATTTGGAGTCACTAGCAACTACTTGGCCAGAGTAACCACTAGGAACGGAAAGCATGCAAGAGCACAAATACCATATGCAATAAAGACTATAATCAACTTGTCATAAGTTCAATATTCATCGGATCCCACCAAACACAACATATAGAATTACATAAGATCAAGATCGATCATGATAGGAAGTTCACGAGATCCAAACATGGAGGCAAATGAGGAGGAGACAACCATATAGCTACTACTATGGACCCGTAGTCTAGGGATGAACTACTCACACATCACTTCGGAGGTAGGCATGGTGATGTAGAAGCCTCCGGTGACGATTTCCTCTCCGGCAGGGTGTCGAGAGATAGCTCCAGAACCCCCCTGATCTAGGGTTGACGACGACAGCGGCTGCGGAACGTTTCGGGGATTTTTGGTCAGGTGTTTAGGGTTTTCCATCCAGGGGGAATAAATAGGCGAAAGGGCAAAGGCGGTGGAGGCCAGGGGGGCCCACACCCATAGCTGGCGCGGCCGGGGGGGCCGCGCCACCTTATGGTGTGGCCCCCTGGTGATCGTCTTCGAGTCTTCTTCGGTGTTCTAGATGTTTACGGAGAAAATAGGCACCTCGGGCTTTGTGGGGTCCAATTCCGAGAATGTTTCCAGAACAAATTTTCTGAAACCAAAAACAACAGAAAACAGGGAACTCGCACTTAGAATCTTGTTAATAGGTTAGTCCCGGAAAACGTATAAAAATGTTATAAATAATGGAGAAAACATGTAGCAATTGGCATAATATTATCATGGAGCATCAGAAATTATAGATACGTTGGATACGTATCAATGATCGAGACAACTCTCCGATCAATAGTCAATAGCAGGACCTGGAGATCCGTAATGACTCCTACACATTCAACGATGAATCTAGTGATCGTGTGAACCATAAACGTCATAACCAATTCCCTTTGTCTTAGGATATTTTACTTGTCTGAGATCCGATCATTGGTATCAACCATACCTAGTTCAATCTCGTTACCGACAAGTACTCTTTTACTCGTTGTCTAATATGACATCCCTGTGACCTAGTCACATGCTTGCAAGCGGTGTCGATGCGATATCACTGAGAGAGCCCAGACTATATCTCTCTGTAACTTGGATGGACAAATCCCACTCTTGATCCATGAGCCTCAACTAATACTTTCCGAATACCTAACGGCACCTTTATAGTCACCCTGTTACGGTGTGACGTTTGATGACATAAAAGTACTCTTTCGGTGTTAGTGATTGACATGATCTCATGGTCTAAGGATTAGAGTTACTTCGTATGTGTGATATAACAATGTAACTTAATGAAATGATCGCATTGCTATATTCAGTTTGGGTGTATGTTCGTCACATCATTCTACCAATGACATGACCCCGTTATTAACAACATCCAATGTTCATGATCAGGAAACCTTGATCATCAATTAATCAACAAGCTAGTTAAACGAGAGGCGTTACTAGGAACTATTGTTTGTTTATTATACACACATGTATCAACATTTCCGGTTAATACAATTCTAGCATGAGAAATAAAAATTTATCATAAAAAAGGAATAAGATAATAACCACTTTATTATTGCCTCTCGGGCATATTCCCTTCAGTCTCCCACTTTCACTAGAGTCAATAATCTAGTTTGTAAGAACTTAACACGTATGGCATTCATGTGTTATTACCATACTTTGCATGTGGTAAACTAAATCAAAAGATCTGAAATTGTTCAGGTCCTATTGTATTTGCATGTCTTTGTGTCTATGCGCATCAATCATTCTTTAATGAGATGGCTTTGTATATATTTGGTCAACCGGTGAGACCTTAATTCCCCAGCTTATACTAATGTTACTAACATTGTGAAAATGTAGCTTCATAGTGTCAGCATTCTTGGAAATACACCAAGTTCAATAAAGAACTCCTTGACACAAAATACTCATATTATTTGTTGTCAACACAACAATATACTTAGCCTTTGTTGTAGTACCTGTCACAATACATTAATTTTGAGACTCGTTAAAATCCAACATGGAACTTTCTTCCACCCTATTGTGCTACCCTTCATCACATATTTTCACTAGTAGGGAATGGCTTATAGCCACCACCATACCGCTGGCGAACGAGAATTGTCGTTGCCCAGCGCTAACAGCACTGGCGAACAGGCATACGTGTTCGCCAGCACTACCGCTGGCGAACGACCACCCTTGTTCGCCAGCGGTACGTCTGGGCTCCACCTGCGCGCGCTTTGAAACATTAGCGCCGCTGCCTCATTTTACCGCTGGCGAACGGCCATTATTGTTCGCCAGCGCTACGCCCACAACCGCTGGCGAACGGGTGCTTCTGTTCGCCAGCGCTAAGATGTGGGCCCGGCACGCATCTTAGCGCTGGCGAACAGAAGCACCTGTTCGCCAGCGGTAGTCCGCAGATCCTTGCCACAAAGTGGCACCCCCACCTACCCACTTTCCCCTCCACTCTCTCTTCTTCACCTTGTTCCCTCTTCTCTCTCTAGCTCGAAATTATGCCAATTTCTCCACCCTCCTACTCTATTTTGAACCAACTAAATTTATTTTAGTTGGTATATATATGTTTATCTCCCTCCTAACATCATTTCTACCCCAAATTTTCCCTCCCTAGCCATCTAGATCTAGAATTAACCCCTTTCTCTCCAAAGCTCCAAATTTCTCCGGATATCATCGTGTGGCCATCTATTCATTTGAGGTGTGATGAATGATAATATATAATTAAATGAGTTTGTATATAAATTTTGTCCGGATACACGCGATATGCAATATGTGTGAAATTTCACCGGATTCAACAATGGTCGTGTGATGGATACGATAAATGCATGTGTGCGCAATTTGTTGTGGAATGAAATTGAATAGCCAACTATCGCCGGAATGTTGATTCATTTCCGTCTCGGCATAGTTTGGCACTCCCTAATAACCTCCTATTTGTAGGAAGGTCATGCCGAATTTTTTCGTGAATACGACATGAAGTGAAATTTTTGATATGAAAATGAGTTGCCACTTTGCCGAAATGTTGATTCATTTCCGTCTCGGCAAAGTTTGGCACTCCTCTAACCTCCAATTTGTAGGAAGGTCATGCCGATTTTTTTCCGTGAATATCGAAATATATATATATATTATGTTTGGTTCTAATATTAATTATATCGACGCGCGCTCTCGTGCAGGCGACATATAATGGTGGTCGTTAAGAGTGAACGTGTCGTGAATAGTTACTTGAGACACGCGACAGAAGACATGTTACAAAATGGCCGCAAGGAGATACGATGTCCATGTCGATAGTGCAAACTAGGGGGCTTGCTCAATCCCTTTACCGGAGACTTGCTCAGTCACCTCCTAAGGTATGGTTTCATGGATGGGTATAACAGTCAGTGGGTAAGTGATGATGAAGATGATGAAGTACATGGGGCGGCGGCGGTAGGAAATGATGTGCAACAGGACAATAGCAACGATCGAATAGAACTACAGCAGGACCAACTACAGCAGGACCAAGATCAGCCTCATGACCCAGCACATGATCATGGAGAAGATGTTGAACAAGACGTGGAAGAAGATCACGAGGACACAGGGACACCCCTAACGGAAGTTGTGCGTGACCCTCATCTGAAAGAACTGCTTTTGAGAAAGACGACTAACTCGATATCTGCTGCTAGAGAGCAATCGAAGCTGGCGCAACTAGAGATAGACTCGAAGACACCGTTGTATGCAGGCTGCGGTCCGGGAGAGTCCCGCCTGAGAGTGGCCCTCGATGTTCTGCAGATGAAGGCGAGATACAAATGGAGTGACATAAGCGTCGATGCAAGCCTGCAATACTGGCACGATGTCCTTCCAGAGGGCAACACCTGTCCTAAAAGTTGCGACGAGGCCAAGAAAGTCGTGTGCCCCTTTGATTTACCTCACGAAAAATACCATGTGTGCATCAACGATTGCTACATTTATCGGAAAGAGGACGCGAACAAAACCATTTGTCCAGTTTGCAGCGCCGCTCGATACAAGAAAGGGAAGAAGAAAGCTCCTCGGAAAGTTGTGTGGTACTTTCCGCTCATTCCCCGTCTGCAACGGTATTTCGCGGACCGCAAGGAAGCAGAGCTCATGCGCTGGCACGCGAAAAGGAGGAATAAAGTTTTGAAAGATCCAAATCGAAGTGAAAAAGTAATTCTGACACATCCTTCAGATGCAAGTCAATGGAAAGCAATTGACTGTGAATATCCAACGTTCGGGGCGGAGGCAAGGAACATCAGGTTGGGTGTGAGCACCGACGGACTCAATCCGTTTGGCAACCAGAGCAGCACCCATAGCACCTGGCCCGTGTTTGTATGGATGTACAACATCCCTCCCTGGTTGTGCATGAAGAGGAAGTATATTCACATGAGTATGCTAATTCAAGGGCCGAAACAACCAGGCAACGACATAAATCTATACCTGAAGCTGCTTAAAGATGAGCTGGAAACGCTATGGGCCGAGGAAGGGGTGAACACATGGGACGCCTTCGGTGAAGAATATTTCCCAATGAGAGCTGTCTTACTCTGTACGGTTCACGACCTACTAGGCTACGGATATGTGGCGGGCCAGGTGTGCCACGGACATAACGGTTGCGTGAGGTGCATGGATGACCCCACGTTTATGCAACTTCCGAAAGATCCTGGGTCTTCGAAAACAGTTTTCGTTGGCCATCGAAGGTGGCTACCCAACAAAGACCCGTGGAGAAGGCGAGGAGACCTTTTTAACGGTGAGGATGAGCTCCGTGGACCTCCACGTAAGAGGTGCGGCGAAGAAATCTACAATTTGCTGAATGATTGGAAGGAATGCCCAGAGCCTGGAAAGAAGCAAAAGGCGCCAAAACCGCTTCTGGATGTATGGAAGACGAGGTCGGTGTTTTGGGACTTGCCATACTGGCCCTTTCTCGATACGCCTCACTGCCTTGATCTGATGCATATCACGAAGAATGTGTTTGAAAGTTTGTTTGGCACGCTGCTCAACATGCCGGAGAGGACCAAAGACGGGGTGAAAACAAGAAACGACCTGAAATATTTTGGTATTAGGGTAGATCTTCAGGGGGGACGCCCGGATGATGACGACGGCGATCAATCGTGTGATGAGGAGACGGATGGTCGCAAGGCCAAAAGGGTTAAGAGGAATGACTATTACTGCCCCCTTTCCTGCTTCACTCTTAGTCCGGACGAGATCACAAAATTGATGATGTGCCTTCTCGGAGTCAAAGTCCCTAGCGGTTACTCAGGGCTAATAAGCAGATTCCTCGACGTGCAGAAACAAAAGTTTAGCGGGATGAAGTCTCATGACTGTTACGTGATGATGACGCAGATACTTCCGGTTGCGATCCGCGGAATAATGGACAAACACGTCCGGGAAACCCTGTTTGGCCTCTGTAACTTCTTCGACGTTATATCTCGAAAGTCGATCACGGGGAAGCAGATCTCAAGGCTGCAGGAAGAGATTGTCGTGATACTATGCGAGCTTGAGATGTACTTTCCACCATCATTCTTTGACATATGTGTTCATCTGTTGGTCCATATCGTGGACGATATCATCCATCTCGGGCCGTTGTTCCTGCACAACATGATGCCGTTTGAAAGGATGAATGGGGTCATCAAAGGATATGTTCGCAACAGAGCTCGTCCGGACGGAAGCATCGTTCAGGGCTTTCTCACTGAAGAGTGCATCTCTTTCTGCACGAATCATATGGACGTGGAGGACCCAGTTGGTCTGCCCAGAAACAAGCACATTGGCAAGCTCGATGGAGTAGGTCACAAAAATGGACGTAGAGAAGTGCATGTGGATCGGGCTTGTCGACGCACCGACTTTAACAGGGCAAACTTAGTAGCTCTCCAACACATTGACATGGTCGATACTTGGGTGGAAAAACACAAGAGCTCGATTATGAAAAAGTACAGTGAACAAGGCAAGCGGAGGACCGAAGGAGAAATAATCAGAGAGCATAACTCCACTTTCTTGCGTTGGTTTAAAGATGTGATCGTCGCTAATCCACCGCCAAGGGATTGTGCGAAAAATAAACTTTTGTACGCCTTGGCACATGGCCCAGCTCCCAACCTAGCGACGTTTCAAGCATATGATATCAACGGGTTCACTTTCTACACAGAGGAGAAAGACAAAACTTCCGATTATCAAAACTCAGGGGTAACGATGGAATCCTACACCGGTGACAAAAAGTTAAGATACTACGGAAGGATCGAGGAGATATGGGAGCTTAACTACTCTGGAGAGAAGGTGCCTATGTTCCGCGTCAGATGGGCTAGGATGTCGACCGTCAGAAAAGAAGACCAATACTTTACAACCATGGTTATTCCCGAAGCCGGAACCTCATCAAGCGCGAATGTCACAGCGCAAAATGAGCCATGGGTATTGGCTAAGCATGTGTCCCAATGCTTCTTCATAACAGACCCCGCAAGGCCTAGCCGTGTTGTCGTGAGGAGAGGGAAAAGAAATATCCTCGGAATGGATGGAGTCGTTGATGAGGACGAATTCGACACGTTCGGCGACCCAAATATTGACGATGATCAAGAAGATGATGATGATAGTCATGCAACATACACAACAAGAAGAAGCAAAACAACGCTACCTAGGCATGGTCTTCCATTCATAAGAAGAAGTCATAATGTGGGGTTAAATTATGCAACTGCGACCAAAAAAGGCAAAAAGATCAAACACTGATGAGAAACTATGTATGCATTTGTCTGCCAATTGTATGCGACGAAATTATGTATATGCATGGATCAACTGGTCTGATGTCGATGTGCACTTATTATAAATTTAATGTACCTTGTTCTGTATTTCAAATGTGTGGACTTATTAGTAGAAAACAAAAATAAAACAACTGAAGGAAATAGTAAATAAAGGAAAACAACTGAAAATAGTAGAAAACATGAAGGAAATAATGGAAAACATAAAGAAATATAATAGAAAACATGAAGGAAATAATGGAAACAAAATAAAACATAAAGTAAAACAACTGAAAATAGTAGAAAACAAAAATAAAACAAAAGAAAACATGAAGGAAATATTAGAAAACCTAAAGGATAACAAAATTTAACAACAGAAAACAAAAAGAAAACAAGAGAAATCATGAATGAAATAACCGAAACATGAAGGAAATATTAGAAAACCTAAAAGAAAACAAAATTTAACAATAAAATACAAAAATGCATGGAAAACAAGATAAACCAAGGGAAATAATGCATGGAAAACAATAGAAAACAATAATAAACAAAAACAAATCAATTTAAATAAATAAAAATAAAACAGTAATGTGTGTCTCAATTATTATAAACATAAATCAATTTAATAAAAAAGGTTAGCGCTGGCGAACAAAAAGAAAATAATGGAAAATAAAATAAAACAATATAAAACATAAAGGATATAATGGAAAACAAAATAAAACATTATTATTTGTAATGTGTTTGAAATTAATTTGTAATGTGTTTGAATTATTATAAATGAAATGTCTTTGAATAATTTAAACAAATAAAGAAAACAAAAAGAAAAATAAAAAAAATGTAGCGCTGGCGAACACGGATTCTGGTTCGCCAGCGCTATGCTACCGCTGGCGAACGAACCTTTGTTCGCCAGCGGTAGTGTAGCGCTGGCGAACCAGCATCCGTGTTCGCCAGCGGTAAGCCCCCACAGAGAGGTACACAGGAGGGCCGCGGGACTTAGCCGTTTTTCAATCCATCGTTTCCAAAACCAACCGCGCGCGCACCGGCGAGTCTGTCTAGCTCCGGCGAGGCCCTGTCTCCGGCGACCACCGCGCGTTCCGGCCCTCTCCTACCTTCCCTCCACTCCCTCCACCACCACTGCGCCCTCCCCTCCACTCCCTCCCTCCACCACTGCGCCCTTCCCCTCCCTCCATCGGCCCTCGATCCCCCTCGATCCCTCTGCACGCCGCGCCGCCCCTCCACGGCCATCTACGCCACGCCGGGGAAGAAGGGGAAGGAGGAAGCCAACTGCTCCCGTCGACGCCTGGGAACAAGGTGAGCCCCGATCTGTGTTGCCCGCCCCTTCTCGATCTGCTAGCTCCCTACTGCTGCCGCTGCTGTTATACTTCCCTCTCCACGGGTCCGTGAATTCCGTTCCTCTACCTCCCACAACCACTGTCCCCTCCCATCCACGATGAGCCGTACACATCTCGGGATTTTGATAGAACTGTGATTTGGGGAGAACTGGCTGCACGCTATGTGTTCGCTCTATTGCTTAGCTGAGCTATTGATTTTCTCATGACCCATTTTTCCTCTAGGATTCGAATATGTGTTGGTGTCTAGCCATTAGATTACTTCACAATTTCTGAGTCTGTTTATTAACGATTAAATTTGATTCACACCAGTGAACAAAGATTTCATTTACCTTGCACATTGTGAGTGCCTAACTGTAGTATAGTCTAGGGGTCTAATTAACTACTAGAGGCTGGGGCGCCTCCAGACCATTCTTGTGCGTACTAATTAATCTGAATGGCACTCACAACACCTGATGATGGCTGATGCTATCAGTCATGTGTTAAGTGTTATACTTGCAGGTATAAGCATGTGGCAATTTTAAAATACATTTTTCACTGAATCTACTAAGAACATACTTCAAGGCTGAGCACGGAATCATGCTTTATCATGGTATCTCCCTTTACCATAGAATTATAAATGGCATTGCAAGAAAATGGAGATATTTCATTTCATGGTATCTCCCTTTACCATAGAATTATAAATGACCATGTTCTAGTTCAAAGAAATGTATAAGACTGTTTGGGAGAAATCGTTTCTGAATGCCCCTAAACAATTAAAAACTTTATGAAAATTTGCAGTAAATTCTTATTTAACATAAAGAGATCGTGGTAAAATTTTGAGATCATTTGGATGAGTTTGGTAGAACAAACTTGTTCTAATTTCAATTCTGCCAAAATTTAAATTTAATTACTTTGGGCAGTTAACAAATTTCAATTGTTATAAAATTTTGTGTGTCACTCTTATTTGGCAATTAACTTCCAATAATTAATTGAGGCACTTAACTAGTTCAAAACCACATGAGATTTGGTGGAAAGTTATTATTTACCATAAGGAGGCACTGGTAGAAATTGGAGATCATTTTGATAAAGTTTGTAGAACAAACTTGTTAAATTTCGGATTTGTTGCTGTGGAGAAAACCATGATTTTTGGGGCCTTAAACAACTTAATTTTTGGTGCCACTTCTTGTGCTACTCTCATTTGATATAAAGACCATGTGATTAATTTTACAAAGTATTTCGGCAAAGTTTGTAGAAGTAACTTGTTTGCGTTTTCACCTTATGTGATGGACCAAGTTTTGGCCGTTGATTGAAAGGGGTTGTTCTGCAACAGACTTTGACTTGTTGAGTCCACCGAATTAATGTGTAAATAATAATATTGAATGACAGATTATTGCAGGATATTATATTGCTTGCCATTTCTAGCTTATTTGCATATATGTGTCAAGTCAGTTATCAGTAGAGCTCTGTATGGTCTTTTGCGTTTTCTTCTACTGTGAATTATTAGTTAAGCATGCTAGGCTAAGCTATCTCCCCTGATTAACTAAAACAAGGTAATGACAACATCAGTAGTATGCCACAAAAAACACTTGTTAATTTACTGGAATTGTTGCTGTTGCTTGTTCATCTGTTTGTCTAATGACATGTTACGGAAATTTTGTTGTGCCACAGTTTATTGTTGTGCCATTTTCTTGATTTCCTGTATGTCCAGATATATTCTTCTAGTGTTTCTAATTGTGTAAAACATTCTATCTAGAAGTATTTGTGCTGTGTATACACACCAGCACAGTTATTTTTCTGTTCTAGTTATTTGGCTGCCCACATACTAGAGTGGACAATTATAATTATCGGGGTTGCATGTTCATCTGTGTATGTTATGTCATTGATGGAAGTTTTTCTGTACCACAGTTTATCCTTACACCATTATCTTGATTTCTATTGCTTGGCATCTTAGATTCTGATATGGCCAGATTATCTTTCTCAGACGTTTCCATTGTGTACATACTAGCTAGCAGTACATGTGCCGTGGATGATGCAAATGGCAACCAAATGCTTATTTCAAACCAATTAAGCTTACACATAAGAAACTGGATCCAGTAAACACACATACCAGAGTACGCAAAATTTGTTAGGGAAATTTTGTTGTGCCATTATCTTGATATTTATGCTGGCTTTTCGATATCTGGTAGGCCCATCTAGTGTTTCTCATTGTGTACGTACTAGTTAGGAATATTTATTCTGTGGATGATGCAAATGGTATGCAATGCTTATTTCAATCAGATTAAACTGCCACATATTTATTATGGCAATTCTGCCATTTTTCAAACAGAAAAGAATTCATTCTGTTTTGTGCCCATGTGCTTATATATCTTAACATAAATCATAGTTTTGTGCCCATGTTATGTCACAATTGTTTTTGGTGGTTGGTGATGGTTGGTGGTGATGGATGGTGTGTATGGATGGTGGTGATGGATGGTGGTGGTGATGGATGGTGGTGTATGGATGGTGGAGATGGTGTGTGGTCGTGTGGATATGTGCCCACCTTCGTGTGGATGACGATGATAATATGAGGGGTGGGATTATAAGAGGGGTGGGTTTTTATGTGCAGGTACCCCACGTGAGTCCCTATTTGCCGGAATGTTGATTAATTTCCGTTCCGGCAAATTTGGGTACTCCATTTGTGATATTTTTAGCAAAGGTCATGCCGAAATTTTCCGTGAATTTTGGCATGATCTTTGCTAAAAATATCACAACTTAGAGTGTCCGAGAAATTTGGACTCATATGGGGTATACATCGTCTAAATTGTAGGATTTGTTGAACTTATTTCGGGTTTTCTCTCCTTCCTTAGATATGGCTCACAACGACGAGGCGGGTGGTTCTGGTCTCGGACACGGCGGAGACAACGACGATGCGTGGCTTTCCATGCTAAGCGCGGGAGGCGGACCCGTAGATCCGCACCCGGATCTAGAGATGGAGGGCGACGATGCAGACGACGAGATGGACGAAACCGTTCGCCAGGAGCTAGAGCGACACAACGATACATCGGGCGCAGAAGGTGATCAAACCGGTAGTGGCACCGGGGATACCGCCTCCGGTAGCGAGGCGGCGGCTAGGCGCAAAGAGAGGCGGCACAACATGCTCGCCACCATGCGGGAAGAGTTCACGGAAGTGGACCCCAGCGGTGCTCCCCTCGAGCCGGAGAGTTATGCCAAGGGCTATGGAATCCAGATAGGCTGCATAGCTCGAGACTTCGGCAACGTTAATATGGAGCACATCAAAGCTAAAGAAAACAAGGCTCATGCCGCCCTGCTGATTGAGAAGCTGCACACAAGGTACAAATTCCCGGATCCTTACGACAACCAGGACCTGAAGAAGAATCTGGTCAACTCCTTAGCACTGAACAAGTTCGGCAAGGCGTTTACGACTTGGAGATCCAGTTTGCGGGCGATGCTTGCGAAGGGTAAGGATTTTGATGAGATCCATAAGATATGGCCCTCCATTTCCGAGGAAGACTTGGCCCAATTCAAGATCGACGAACTCAAACCGGAAAGGATTGCGCTGACTAAATGGGGGCAAGAACAGCGAAAAAAGAACATTGGCCCTCACAATCTCGGAAGCCGGGGTTACCTTGGGAAGCAGAAAGTATGGGAAAAGGAGGATTCGAAGAGAGAAGGGCCGAACCCGTTTGACAAGATCACCGACCCGCAGGTGAGAAATTTTGTCAGGGCCCATTACAGGGAAGATCCCAAAAAGCCCGGCGATCTTGTGTTGAACGAGAAGGTCAAGCTGCTCGAGGATAAGTATCTCGAGGAACAAGAAAAAGAACGCCTATCTCAATCTGACGGGGGGTCCTCGGCGACGACGAACAAGGACCCGTATGACACCCCTTTCATTAGGGCGCTTAACGCGATGAAGGGAGTGCCCCTTGACAAGAAGCCGAATCGTAGCCATGTGCATGGCCTCGGAAAGGGTCATCGGCATGCGCACCACTACCCCGACACCAAGGAAAAGCGCAAGGAGCGGAACAAGGGCCCGGAGAAGACGGCCGACGAGCTTGTGAACGAGAGGCTCAATGAGCTCCTCCCTACCATCTGTTCGACCGTCGCTCAGTCCTTAGCGCCGTGGATGCTAGGTGGAGGACAAGGGCCGCTCCCGCAGATAAACATAGCCCAAATAGTGCAGCCAGCGCCGCAGAACGTGGCCCCCGTCGTGGCGCCGCAGAACGTGGCCCCCGTCTTGGCGCCGCAGAACGCGGCCCCCGTCGTGGCGCCGCAGAACGCGGCCCCCGTCGTGGCGTCTGCTGCGCGGAACGAGCCGGCCCCCAACCCTCAGCCGGAAGGTCGCAAAGATCCGTCGCCGCCCCGCCACATCTCTTCAACGCCGTCGCCGACACTTAGCGGTCCATCCCCATTGTCCGAGCTCAATGCCCTCACGGTAATTCAACGTGCACTGCTTAATTATATATTATGACTTGATTCGTGACGGCATCAGTCTCTAACAACGATCGCGCGACGTTTCGCAGGCCGACGAGACGGGATGCACATTGCTCCTTAATGTGAACGGCGAGTTAAAGGACGTCACCAAAGGAAAAATCATCACACCTCTGAACCGCGTATCCCACGGCGTTCGTATGCCCGAGGACGTGTTCAGAGTGACATTAAGTCGGGTGCTCCCTGGTTGCGGTGCTCTCGATCCTCCGAACCAACCACCCGCAGCCGACAGCGAGTTGAACCTGGAGCAATGCTTGGTTTGGTCATTGACCAGGCCGAAATCACTAATTCGTTTGGAAAGTACTCCTGCCAACACTCCAACACCGGTCCAGGGGTCGGGGCACCCGAGCCAACACAAGGATTTCTCACCTGCAAAGTCCGTGCAGCACGACGGCGACGATGCTGAAGATGAGAACCCGAATGACTACCTCGTCGACGATCCTTACGAGGGGGCGCCCGGCCTGGATGATCTTGATCAACTCCTCTTGCCAGCGGAGGAAGCGGATAAATATCGATGCACAAAGCGTCTTTTCTCTTCTCAAGAGCCGGCAGTCCCCGAGCAAGAAGTCATCAGCCAGGATGCCCTCAAAGAGGCGGTGGCGGATGTATTTCATAAGAGTCAGCCTAAGAAGACGGCACGGAAAAGAACTAAGAAGAGTTCTGCCGTTGCATCGATGAGCCAACCGGTGGAGGGGACCAAGTCTAAGCCGCAGACAGGACGTGTATTGGACAGGATACCCATAACCGACTGGCATCAGATCCATGAGTTGGGCAAACCGATGCTTCCGCCGAGGTTGGTCGCCTTGCTGACAGGTGATATGCGTAGCGTCCATGACGGTGTACTATATATGGAGGAGATGCTTCTCAAAGAGAAAAATCCAACGCTGCCGGTTTTGGTCGCAAAGGTGCCATCTACGGCGGGATTTGTCACTGAAGGCAACGCAAACAAGATCATCATTAGATTTGATGACATTTTCCGGATGTTCCACATGAAATCACTCCACTCGTCAATCGTCCGTCTGTTTACGCTCAGCTTGGCGCATCAGCTATCCGTAGAGAATGTCAGAAACATCGGGCTAGCAGACCCCTACTACATGCACGACATGTACTTGAACAACCCCAGGGGTAGGGCAAAAGCGACAAAGTACCTCGAACAAGTGTTGCTCACTAACCATATGAACAAGAGGATCACCCTCGTGCCCTACTTTCCTGAGTAAGTTATATTTCCCATCTTTACATAAGTTTGCACATATATAGTTAGTGAACAAGTGTTGCTCACTAACCATATGGACTCTCCTGTTTTGCGCAGAAACAAATACGGCACCCTCATCATGCTCTACCCGAGAGACGCGCACGCAGTATATCTCGACTCCGGGAGTACGATGAAGGAGAAGAACTACACCCTCATCAAGTCTGTTCTCAATGATGCTATGGATGGCTACATCAGGGGGGAAGGATTCTGCGACAGGAGGAAACAAATTCAAGGCAAATATGTGTTCAGACACAGAACAGAGTTTCCCTGCCCCAAGCAGGCGCCAGGCGGCCAAATGGAGGCATGGTACCTCATCCAACACATGACGGAGATCGTGAAGGACCAACATAGTCTGCAATACATGTCTGCTGTGGACAAATGGTCTCGCAGCATCGTGGAATGGTCTGATGCTGAGTACAGACAAAACTTTGGTTGCATCCAGCGCAAGATCTGCACAATCATCTATAAGGATGTAGTAACTTCAGGATCGACCTTCCACTGGAACACCCCACCATCTAACAATGAGTTGCGACAATGTGTGCTAGAGCAGACTGACGAGAGACCATTCAACTCGTTAGAAGGTGCTCTTCCGTTCCCGCCGGAGAAGAAACAGAAGATCACAACATCGAGGAAGAAATGATCGACGGTATGTATTCGATTCGTTACGAATTGCTCCTAATAAGAACTTGTGATTTCCTTTGCCGGTCTAATGCTTTTATCTTGGTCTACAGAGAGATGAAGAAGTGGACGGCGCGCTGGCCCTAGCGAAAGATCGCAAGCGGAGGCGGAAGCTAAAGCGGAGGCGGACCGTATATCTAGCTAGTCTTCTTTGCGATTGATTTCTATATCGCGCGTACGTTGCATAGATGTAGTAGTCATACCTTTGTAATCGTTGAACTAATTAGATGGCTATATTTTGGGTTCGAAATCTTCCGACATATTATTGAGATCAATGTATTGTATTCGTACTTATGAGAATTGGATATGGATGCATATGTATAGATGTGTTAATATCGTTATCGATGTGTTAAATTCGTTATGGATGGATGCATATGTATCTATGATTTATCGATGTGCTATCAGTGATTTATATGTGTGAAAGTTTATAAATTATAGAATTTGAATGTATTTGGACCTGGGAATATACAGAATCAGAATATATAAACTGTTATACAAAAAAAATGAAAAAATACAAACCTGTGAAACTTACCACTGGCGAACACAGTACCTACCGCTGGCGAACAGCACCACTGGCGAACAAACTGACTACCGCTGGCGAACCAGTAGCGCTGGCGAACAGAGGAGCTACCGCTGGCGAACATAGCGCTGGCGAACAAGGCCTCGTTCGCCAGCGGTAACATGCACAACCGCTGGCGAACTGTTGTTCGCCAGCGGTAACCTGCTACCACTGGCGTGGTACCGCTGGCGAACACATGTTCGCCAGCGGTAGATGATATTTGTTCGTCACTGGTAGCCCTTTTCCTACTAGTGTTTAGTTGAGATAAAATTACTTGAATAGATGACAAGACTATTAGTGTAACATATTACAACGAATATTTTGTCATTACTACATAGGAAAACATATCCTTAGCATTTCTAAAAATGGCATAAGGATCTCTCATACTGTTGCCTAATAGTCATATGAATTATCCTGCTATAACATTCTATAGCACATGACTCATCTGGTTGTGTACATAGCATGGAACACATGACTCAGAAATCTCAATTTCATTATGCTCATCATGTGTCAAAACACTTGAATATTGCTCAATTCTTTTACATGTGGCACGAACTCCTTCTTGTCATTTTGATATTAACTTACTTCAATATGTCATCTATGTAATTTGGCTCAACCATATCAGGCGCTTGAATCCATCTTGTATAGATTTCGATGCTCAATATCTCCTAAGCCTTTCATCAATATGAAAATCATAACCGTAAGAATTTCCAATCAACCATATGTCATCTACATAAAGCATTATAAATATTTCATAGCGCTCCCACTTAATTTCTAGTAACTCTACAAGCATCTTTATCGTTCATGATGAAATCAAACTATTTTGATAACTTCATTAAGGTAAACATTCCAACTTCGTTATACTCACTTCAGCCATTGAATGTGCATACTTTTCCAGCAACCTTTTGAGTTTTACAAAACTCTCAGACTATGTCAAGTACACACCTCGATTAAACTTCCTTGAGAAGAAAGTTGGTTTTTTTGTTATTCAGCTTCCATATCATAATATGTAAATTTTGCTAGAACTATCCGCAAAGACTAAATCATCACTATGTAAGATAAAAATCTTGTAGTAGTCAACTCTTTGAACTTCGTCGAAAACATCTTTTCGACAAGTAGAACTTTCAAAGGATGTAAATATCCATGTCTTTGTTGCTATATAGAATCGTTTGCTATCGTTATGCATCATGCTTTTCGAAAGGACTACCAAGTCACATACTTGATATTCATACAGGAATACTATCGCCGATATATTGACTCATAGCCAATGTTACGAAGTTAGGGCCCATCTTTTTCTTCCTTTATAAGTTCCAGGTCCTTTGTTATCAAAACAACACTTTACTCTTAAACCACAAGTTGGTCTAAGTAGAAAGTTTTAGGAATTTTCTGGTGCAATTCGCAAACTCATTCAAAGTATCATGATGGCGCTCATTTCTGTGTAAATGCGGTTGTCTCTAATGTATAAACTACAAATTATAATGTCATTTTTATTTTTCTTACCATAGCAAACATGTTTGATTTTGTATCTCGAACACTCCATACTTATGTAGGGTATTCGAGAAGGATAAATTGTAGAACAATTTTGCAAATCCTCAGATGTTTTGCTAAACTTGTAACTCAAACTTTATCCTTTATGAGCCAATCATAAATACTTGATTATCTTGTTACGATGATTTTTACTTCATGCTAACAAAAGTTTGAACCAATTGAAAAATGTCAAACTCCGTTCTCTTTAAACAAATATACTCATATATCTATTTAAATCATCGACAGAATTTTATCAAGGAAAATTCAACCAAGACACACGACTACATATAATGGACTATATAAATCAATACGTATAATCTCCACTAAATTAGTCGTCCATTCTACTTTGGCCTATGAACGGAATTTTAGTCATCTTTTGGAAGAGGTCTCACAAGCGTCAATTTATTCAAAACAAAAAATGACTCCAGAAGTCCATTAACATGTAGTTACTTCATGCTTTCGTTTCCGATGAACTAAAATGGTGATGTCACACTTTAAGTGAAATTATTTTACGTATTGCAGCGTTTAGCATTAAGACTTATAGATGTTTACTTTATCAACACGATTTATATTAACACATCCATCAATTATGGAATATGGTCATAGTTTGAACAATATCATTTGCTCTCATAAATCTACTACTAGTTTCTTTATGTTCTTGTCATGATCGATCCCATATCTACTACTAGTTTCTTTTAGGCCCTTATATTTCTTGCATTGCAGTACTTTGTATGACAACTCTTGCCAACCAATATGATATCAAAATACCAAAAAAAAAATTGTTAACTAGTAATACATCTATAACTTGTATATAAAGCATAGACACCCGAGCTGGACTTTTCCAGTCATATTCTTTTCTGCCATATACCTTTTTTAAAATTCTATTATCAATATTCCCTTTTATTTATAGAAGAATCATTCAACATCAAACAGTCCTAGTCATACTAACACATTTTCCTTGGCGTGTTAGTCATATACTATCACCCATTGAGTCATACTTTGAGTTTGATTGTTATACTAATATCACCATATTAATAGAATTCTTACGGATTCCACTCTTAGCAATATCTAGGGAAGGTAAACGATTTGACCCATACTTTTAATCCATCCTGATACGTCCATTTTGCACCACTATTTTATATCATAATTTTCTGTTATTCTTCGATATATTTCATGTTACGATGCATCCCTTATGTTATTTTATCTTATTTTGCATGTTTTATAATTTTTGGAGAATAAACACCGGGACCAGGAATCTGATGGAAAAAAGCACCGTCAGGATACCATATTTCGGAAGATCAGAAGAAGAAGTGGGACACCGGGGGTGTCCTAGAAGTTCAGTGGAGGAACCAGCCAGAAGGAGAGCCCGAGGGGGGCCAAGTGGGGCCTACACCATGGGTTGGCGCCCCCCCTTGGCCGCGCCACCTAGGGGTGTGGCCACCCTGGCCCACCTCTGGGATACCTTTTGTATACTTGTCCCCTAGGAAACCCTAAGCCTCATACCATCGTCAAAGAATTATTCCACTGCTGCCTCGGGGCGCAAAACACTCGAGAGGGAAAAGCTCTCTGGCAGGGAGAGACCTGTGAGGGAAATTCCTCTCCGAAGAGAGGAAATCACCGCCATCGTCACCGTCATTACTCCGGGCATCATCAAGATCGTCATCATCATCATCATAACCACTAGCACCATCACCCTTATAATCCACCTTCATCCCGTTGTAGCAATTAGGGGCCTCTATCGTTGTTTTGCATTAGATCTCTCTTCCGGTGTGGATTACTTGTTAGTAGTTGATGCTTGTGAGATTTATCGGTGTTTGCACTTTATGACCATATTTTTATCATCCATTATATCACTTATGATAATGATCCATATGATTTCTTGTGAGTAGTTCATGTTGTTCTTTAGGACATGGGAGAAGTCAAGTTGTTAGTAGTAAAGTAGTGTTGAGTAATATTTAATGTTTGATATTTAAGTTGTGGTGTTATTCTTCTACTGGTGTCATGTGAACCTCGACTACATGATACTTCACCAATTATGGGCCTAGGGGAATGCATCGTGTATTTGGCTACTAATTGTGGGGTTGCCGGAGTGGCAGAAACCTAAACCCCCTTTAGGAGAGCGTAGGATCCTGGAGTTTAAAGTTGTGGTTAGATTTATTTCTTAATTACTTTCTTGTAATTGCGGATACTTTCAAGGGGTATAATCACAAGTATGTATATGAAGGAAATATGACCGAGAGGCAATAATAAATGGTTATTATCTTATTCCTTGTTTATGATGAATGTTTATTTCTCATGCTAGAATTGTATTAACCGGAAACGTTGATACATGTGTGCTTAATAAACAAACAATGGTTCCTAGTAAAGCCTCTCTTTTAACTAGCTCGTTGATTAATAGATGATCAAGGTTTCCTTATCATGAACATTGGATGTTATTAATAAGAAGGTCATGTCATTAGAAGAATGATGTGATGAACATATACCCAAAGAGAATATAGCAATGCGATCAAGTCATTTAGTTTACATTGTTATATCAAACATACGAAGTAACTTATTCCTTAGACCATGAGATCATGTCAATCGCTGATACCGAAAGAGTGCTTTGATGGGATGAAACGTCACACCGTAACAGGGAAACATAAAGGTGTCGTTAAGTATTCGGAAAGTATTAGTTGAGGATCATGGATCAAGAGTGGAATTTGTCCATCCAAATGACGGAGAGATATACTCTAGGCCCTCTCAAAGATATCACATCGAAACCGCTTGCAAGCACGTGATATGATCACAAGGATGTTATATCACGGAAACGATAAAAGAGTACTTGTCGGTAACGAGATTGAACAAGGTATGGTTGATACCAATGATCGAACCTCGGACAAGTAAAGTATCGCGAGACAAAGGGAATAGTTCACGGCGTTGTTGGTTCACACGATCACGAGAGTCATCGTTGAATATATAGGAGTCATCACGAATCTCCAGATCCCGCTGTTGATTATTGATCGGAGAGGAGTCTCGATCATGTCTATCTTATTCGCGAACCGTAGGGTGACACACTTAAGGTTCGATGACGCGTTTGAGAGGATAGGGAATATATAAGAATATTTTGGGCAACACCGAAATTGTTTCGGGGATAATTGAAATAGTTCAAGGGGTTTTTCGTCGAATGGTTGTTAATAGAATAAACAAATGATTCGAGGTGCTATATGCAAAAGTTTGTTAATAGAATTAACAAATGCTGAAATAAAGAAATAGAAGTGTTTTATTTATTAAAAGAAAACCTTTGGATTTTCCAAGTGGGAAATAATGGGAGCATGAGTGGGTGTGAGTGGAGCTTCCACTCACATGAAGAGAGAAGAGGTGGGGGCACCACCATGGCTGGCCGCACCCCACCTTTGGGCTGCCTCCCTCTCCCTATAAAAGGAGGGTGAGGGCTCCTCCTCATTCACACACTTGCCCACTCCTTTTTCCCTCCACCCGCTGCTCCATTCCATGGTCTCTGGCTTGGCGAAGCCCTGACCGTGGGATTCTTCTTCACCACCACGCCGTCGTGCTGCTGGAGTTCCAAGGGATCCTTTACTTCCGCGCCCCGCTGGATCGAGGGAACGGAGGTCGTCATCAACCGTACGTGTGACCGATCACGGATGCACCGCCGGATTGCGGTGCTCATCTTATCGCTATCGGGATCGGTGTGAGTATGACTACGCCAACAACAAGATTTGATCTCGTACCACTTTGAGTCTTCGAGGGTATGTGTTCTCCTTAACCCTCTTGTTGCCCGTTGCACTTCGTCTCCTAGATTAGATCTTGGCTTTTCGGGTGTCTCTCGCGTAGGAAATTTTTTGTTTTCTATGCAACGACCCCTTCAGTGGTATCAGAGCCGGATCTATGCGTAGATGTTTTGTATGGGTTGAACACATAGGTGTATGTGGGCGTTGATGATCATGTTATTACCTCCTTGATTATTTTATGATCTTAGTGGCATAGTGGGATGAAGCGGCCCGGACTAACCTTACATGTCCACGTACATGAGACTTGTTCCACAACTGACATGCTACTTGTATTGCATAAGTGGCTTGCGGGTGTCTGTTTCTCCTACTATAGTTAAGATCTAATCTACGAAGAGTTGTTAAAAATGTGTTTATCAACGTTGTGGTTGATGTTCGTAGGTATGAACGGTTCTATCCTCGAAAGCCCTAAGCCACGTAAAATATGCAAAAATAAATTAGAAGCGTCTAACTAGTTTTTGCTGGGCATGTGATGTGATATGGTCAATATTACAAATTTGATTATGAGATGATCTATTTTGTAAATTATTGATATACCGGAAGGTATCCATATGGTTGTCTTCTTATTGATGGACAATCAAGTTTGGGGTACCGTGGTACTTGGTATCACGCCGATGGAATGATTGAGATCATACCATAATGCACATGATGGAGATCAAGTGCAAGTAGGACCATATCATATCAGGTTATCCTTTCATGTGATGTCTGTGATGTTAATCCTTTTATGCATCTTGTTTTGCTTAGATAGCGACGGTAGCATTATAAGATGATCCCTCTCACTTAATATCAAGATAATAATGTGTTCTTCCTTAAGTATGCACCGTTAAGAAAGTTCGTCGTTTCGAGACACCACGTGATGATCGGGTGTGATAGACTCAACATTCTCATACAACGGGTGTTTTCAAGCCTAGCATGTACAGACATGGCCTTGAAACACACGCAATACTACGGTTCTACTTGGCGAGCCTAGCATGTACAGACATGGCCTCGGAACACGTAACCGAAAGGTAAAGCATGAGTCATATGGATGATATGATGAACATGTCGGTGTTCGCCTTTGAAACTACATCATCTCACGTGATGATCGGTTTTGGTGTAGTGAATTTGGTTCGTGTAATCACTAAAAACGACAAAGAGGAATGTTGTTTTTTAGTGGGAGTTCATGGTTTAATTTTTGAATCAACCTGAACTTATTTATCATGAACAACAAATCAAAGTGAATTTTGCACAAATTGTAGTATTCATTGGCATCCACATAACTACCTTACACTTATATTGTTAATTGAGATATAACTGTTATGATCTTGTAAAAATCATTTAAGATTGGTACCGTACTAGTGAAATTTACAATTGAGTCCTATTGTAGATATTTGGTATTTCCTACCTAGCTCTATATGGTTAATGATTGATTAATCTAGAGAGCAAATAATTCCTACTTAGAATCCAGAGTCATGGTTGCTTCCTTATTACTTTATCTTCAAAAGAATGTTTTGTTGATCAAGGTGATTTAGGAACTGAAAAGAGTTGTTTTCAGAAACAATCAAGTGAAAGATATATTGATATCTAGAAACTTATTTGTGGCAACATGACTAAGTATAATTTAGCGTGACAATGTTTGCTTATATTATCTGAATATATGCAAAGTTAGCGTGACAATGTTTGCTTATATTATCTGAATATATGCAATGATTGAAGACGCTAGGCGTTTGAATATTCCAAGAAGTTGGGCGCTAAAAATTATCCTCTAAATCCCTTCCTTCGAGGTATAGTAGCTTAATCATAAAATTGTTTTGATGGGATGGATTAAAAGTATGGGTAAAGTCGTTTACCTTACTTGGAGATTGCTAAGAGTGTAATCTAGAAGACTTCTATTAATATGGTGATATTAGTAGAACAATCAAACTCAAAGTATGACTCAATGGGTGATAGTATATGACTAACACGCCAAAGAAAATGAGCTAGTACGGCTAGCATTGTTTGATGTTGAATGATTCTTCTGTAAAGGAAAGGGAATATTGAAAATAGAATTACAAAAAGATATATGGCAGTAAAAGAAGATAACTGGAAAAGTCCAGCTTAGGAGTATATGCTTGATATACAAGTTATAGATGTATTACTAGTTAACAAAGTATTTTTGGTATTTTGGTACCACATTGGTTGGTATGAATTGTCATACAAAGCAACGCAATGCAAGAAATACAAGGTCTTAAAAGGAACTAGTAATATATGTGGAATCGATTATGACAAGAACATAAATAAAGTGTTATTGTGTTCATTGTCGTATCGAACCAAATAGTCAATATTTATTTGAAGAACTTAATAAGTTGTTATTTTGTTCTAGTCTTTTGTGAGGACAAATGAGATTGTTCAAACTATGACCATATTCAATAATTGATGGATACGTTAATATAAATCATGTTGGTAAAGTAAACATCTATAAGACTAAATGCTAAACGTTGCAAGACGTAAAAGAGTTTCACTTAAATTGTGGCACCACCATTTTAGTTCATATCGGAAAGGAAAACATGAAGGAACTCCATATTGATGGACTTCCAGAGTCATTTTATTTTGAATAAATTGACGCTTGTGAGACCTCTTCCAAAAGATGGCTAGAATTCCGTTCTTAGGCCAAAGTAGAATGGACGAATAATTTAGTGGAGATTATACATATTGATGTATATAGTCCATTATGTGTAGTCATGTATGGTGGATTATTTTTTCCATCATAAAATTATGTCGATGACTTGAGTAGATATGTGAGTATATCTATTTAAAGAGAACGGAGTTTGACATTTTGAATTGGTTCAAATGGTTGTTAGTATGAAGTAAAAATCATTGTAACAAGATAATCAAGTATTTATTATTGGATCATAAAGGATAAAGTTTGAGTTACAAGTTTAGCAAAACATCTGAGAAGTTGCAGAATTGTTCTACAACTTATACTTCTCGAATACCCCACATTAGATTGGAGTATTCAAAAGACAAAATCAAACCTTGTTTGACATGGTAAGATTAATAAAATTGCCATTATAATTTTGTAGTTTATACATTAAGGACAACCGCTTTCACACTGAAAAGAGCACCATCATGATCCGTTGAAATTGACAACATATAAGATATGGTTTGGGTAGTGACCCGAATTGTCATTTTTCTTAAGTTTTGGTATGCATAGCATGTGTAAAATGTTTACAACCAAAAATAGGATAAATATATGTTTATAAGGTTATCCCAAATAAAACATCGGGTATTTCTCCTATCACCAAACCAAAAGACAAATGTTGTTTGTCAGAAAGGCTTGATTTCTCGAGAAAGTAGTTCTTGCGAAACAAGTGAGTGGGAGCACGGTACAAACTCAACGAGATTAGAGAATCTTCGTTATCATGTCAAGAATAGCGCAGCACTGGAAGTTGTTCCAGGGTTTGCTATTTTGACAAAGTAGAAGACACTACATGTGTTGTAGACACTTCGGATGAGTTTGCGTGCTGAACCACAAAAGTACTAAAACTTTGTACTTAGACCAACTTGTGGTTTAATAGTAAAGTGTTGTTTTGACAACAAAAGGACATGGACCTTATAAAGGAAGCAAATGATGGGCCCTGACTTCGTAAAATTGACTATGTGTCATTATATCCGCCATAGTATCCTTGTATGAATATCAAGTATGTGACTTGATAGTCCTTTCGATAGGCTTGATGCCTAATGATAGCAAAAGGGTCTATATAGCGACAAAGACATGGACTTTACATCTTTTGAAAGTTGTACTTCTCGAAAAGTTGTTTTCGACAAAGTTCAAAGAGTTGACTACTAAAAGATTTTGATCTTCCGTAGTGATGCTTTAGTCTTTGCGGATAGTTCTAGCAAAAACTTACATATTATGATATGGCAGTTGAATAACAAAACCAACCCTCCTCTCGAAGAAGTTTGATCAAAGATGTGTACTTGACACAGCCTGAAAGTTTTGTAAAATTCAAAAGGTTGCTAGAAAGGTATGCACACTTCAATAGTTGAAGTGAGCATAGCGAAGTTGAAATCTTTAGCTTAATGAAGTTATCAAAAGAGTTTGATTCCATCATGAATGATAAAGATGCTTGTAGAGTTACAAGAAATTAAGTGGGATGCTTGTAGAGTTGATTGGAAAATATGTATTTTAAATTAACACGGTTAAGATTTTCGATTTCATATTGATGAAAGGCTTAGAAGATATTGGGCATCGATATCTATAAAAGATGGATTGACGCACCTGATATGATTAAAGCCAAATTACATAGATGAAATATTGAAGTAATTCAATATAAAAATGACAAGAAGGAGTTCTTGTCACATGGAAAATAATTGAGCAAAATTCATGTGTTTTGACACATGATGAGCATCATTGAAATTGAGATATCTAAGTCATGTTTCCATGCTATGTACACAACCAGATGAGTCCTATGCTATAAAATGTTATAGCAGGATAATTCATATGATGATTAGACAAAGGTGGGAGAGATCCTTGTGTCATTTTAGAAATTCTAAGGATATGTTTTCCTATATAGTAATGAGAAAATATTAGTTGTAATATGTTACACTAATAGTCTTGTCAAAGTAATTTTATCTCAATTAAAATATGTGATGAAGGGTAGCACAATAGGATGGAAGAAAGTTCCATGCTGGATTTGAAGGAGTTTCAAAATTAAAATATTGTGACAGATACTACAACAAAGGCTAAAGTATATCGTTGTGTTGACAACTGATTATAAGCGTATTTTGTGTCAAGGAGTTCTTTATTGAACTTGGTGAATTTCCAAGAATGCTGAAACTATGAAGCTACATTTTCACAATGTTAGTAACATCAGTTTAAGATGAGGAACTAAGGTATCACCGGAACTTGGTGAATTTCCAAGAATGCTAACACTATGAAGCTACATTTTCACAATGTTAGTGACATCAGTTTAAGCTAAGGAATTAAGTGTTTACCGATTGACCATATATATACAAAGCCATCTCATTAGAGAATGAGTGATGCGTGTAGACGTAAAGAACATGCAAATACAATAGGACCTGAACAGTTCAGATCTTTTTGATGATGTTTACCGCATGCGAAGCATTGTAATAACACTGGTACGCCATATGTGTTAAAGTGCTTACAGACTAGATTATTGACTCTAGTGCAAGTGGGAGACTGAAGGGAATATGCCCGAGAGGCAATAATAAAATGGTTATTATCTTATTCCTTGTTTACGATGAATATTTATTTCTCATGCTAGAATTGTATTAACCGGAAACGTTGATAGATGTGTTCTTAATAAACAAACAGTGGTTCCGAGTAAAGCCTCTCTTTTAACTAGGTCGTTGATTAATAGATGATCAAGGTTTCCTGATCATGAAGATTGGATGTTATTAATAACGGTGTTGTGGTGGTGTCACGGCAGATGCCATAGGATGGCTAAAGTTGTGGGGACGATGGACGCTAGAGGTGCTCGGGGAGGGATCACGCGACGAGTAGCCGCGTGAGGTAAGAATTAACCACTGAAAACAACACGATCTACCCAGGTCCAGGGCCCTCGCGAGGAGGTAAAACCCCTACTCCTGGCTTTCTCTCTGTATATTACTGTCTGTCCGAGTAGCCACAGTACAGATTCGGCCTCTTACCGAGTAGCCACTCTTCTCTCTAAGATGAACTAGGTCAAGAATCTCTATCGCCTCTCGGATCCCTTGCGCAGGAGGGGGCAGGGCACCTTATATACCTGGTGCCCAGCCGGATACAGCCAAATACAAACAGATGTCGACATAGTGTGCACATCGTCCTTCTTCCGAGCTCCCGCTGACAGCTTTGGCTTCTAGGTTTGTCCTGTCCGGAAATTCGTTGGGCAAAACCAAGTAACCGATCTGTTATCGCTGCGGCGAACACAGAGTAGGTCCCCCCTATCCTGCGACGCCCTGCTGACACACTGTCGCTGTCAGGCACGCCGTCCTCAGATGAACAGTGCCATGAATAGTGCCAAGTACGGACCCGGGATACGCGGGATCCTGTGTCAGAACGGCTTCTTTGACTTCTGGCCCGAGTAGGTTCCCGCCAGTTCTACTCGGACCAACTCTTCTACTTGGAGGAAAATAACTTCCTTGACTCGTCCTTCTGGCCATCTTTGTGTAAGATCGAGTAGCAGTCGACCGGGTAGCGAGTACCGGGTAGGCGGCTACTCGGCTAAACATCCCTCCTGACCTTGCCCTTAGCACTTGCCTTTACCCTACTAGGGGGTAACCCCCCGACATTAGTCCCCGAAGCTGGTAGAGTCCAGCGAATTTGTTCACTGGGCTCTGCCAGCTTAAAACCAACCTTGGCAAGTTTGACTTTAATCGTTAAGGTGCCGAGTAAAACCTCCGAGTAGCCCTTGAAGCTTGCTTTGAGTTTCTTCTCCTCCGAATAGAACCACTTCTCTTCTCTGCAGCCGAGTAAAATGACTTGGTGAATTTTCCAATCAGAATCTCTGCGTGGCAGAGCACAATCCGGCTTTCCGCGCTGCAACTGGGCACGTGTCACGCATCCACGACCCCGACGCCTCGGTGCCTGGGATCTGACAGGCCACGCACCCAGTTTTCACGGCCTGGGCCCACCAGCCCGTTATGTCCCATCAAGCACAGTAATTTCCCACGATCTTGTCGTGGGATCTAATGCGGCCGTTACGCGCGCGTTCCGCGCTGTATGCGTTCCTAACCGGCCCACAGATCCCACGCCGCACGGTTTCTGCCACGATCGATCCCACTACCTCAACTCGTAACGGCAACTCGAGGAACGGTATAAATACCCCCTCGGTAACTCCTTCTTTTTCTTCCGCTCTCACTTTCCCCTTGTCTCCTCGTTTCTCCGCCGCCGCAGAGCTCCTCGCCGCCGCGCATCTCACCGCGCCGCAGCGAGCTTCTCCACCTAACTTCCTTCGATCTCTTAGCCAATCTCTCCCCCAACTTCTCCTCCACCGTGATGGCTCGCAGCGACGATGCTCGCGCCAGCTGGGCTGGATCTGAGGTCACCGCCGAGAAGTGCCAATGGCTCGTGAACACCCGGCGAGTTCCTCCCTGTGTTCGATGCCGGCAACCTGGCAGTGAGCTCGTCCCCACTCCGCAGGAGGGCACGTCGTGTTCCTCGCGCACTTCCCGCGAGGATTCGGGCTCCCGGTGTCCGATTTCTTTCGATCCTTCCTCAACCACTACGGCCTCCAGCCGCACCACCTCCCGCCGAACTCCATCGTCATGCTCTCCTACCACGCCGTGGTATGCGAGGCCTTCCTGGGCGTGCGGCCCACCTCGACGACCTGGTCCCGGTATTTCTTTTTTCGGAAGCAAAGCAAGGGGAAGAAGGATGGGGCGGAGAGCAGACGTGGGATGACGGAGACCGGCAGCGCCATGATGGTGCAGAGCGGTGGAACCAAACACCCGCGCGTCAAGGGGTTAGACTCTGTCCGCAAGTGGCAGAGGACCTTCCTCTACGTGAAGAACATTCCCTCCGACAAGGGAGCCAAGGTGGAGGATCGAATCAACCTGCCCAGCTGGACCAACACCACTCCCACCGGGCAGAACTGGAAGAACAAGCCGTCCCTCGACGACGACCTCAAGCAGATGGATGAGCGCCTCGCCAAACTGATCTCCAAGGGGCTCAAGGGCGACGACCCCATCGCCTGCTGGATCTCAAAGCGGGTGCTCCCGCTGCAACGCCGCGCGCACCTTATGTGCTACATGGGTGGCAACCGCGACTGCACTCGGACGACCACGTTCGGGCTTAGCAACGCGGACGTCGCCGTCTGGGAGCGCTCCATCATGACCACCGGTCTCAGGCACAACTGGCAGTACAGATTCGTGCCGTACAGTCGTATCAAGCCAATCAAGCGGGTTAGTACTCTTCACCTTGTTTCCTGCATACATATTCCGAGTAGATAGCCTTCTTAGCTTGCTGCGCCTAGTATCCACACTCTGCGCCGAGTAGAACACTTGGCAGTTTCGCTTAGGCTTCCTGTGCTTTGTGTTTGCACGCCCTGCCGAGTAGCATACTTAGCGGTTTCGCTTAGGCTTCTTGTGCTTTGTGTTTGCACGCCCTGCCGAGTAGCACACTTAGCGGTTTCGCTTATGCTACTCGACTGATTTGCGGAGTTTTGCCTATTTTCCAGGTCCTTGCTCGCCAGGTCGCTGAGAGCGCGGAACGCTTTGAGGACAACTGGGAAGAGGACCGAGAGGAGGACGACGAGGTCTCCTACGACACCGCGGACAAGCTCAACATCCCTCATGCCGCCCAGACGGATAAGCACCACGTTGACGCGTCTGTCCGCCACTGGTCCGAGGACGACGACGAAGGTGATTGAGTTCACCTTTATGGTTGCGAGTAGTGCAACCCAATCTCTTCCTGTTTCTCAACTGGTTTCTTCTTCTCAACTCTACAGAAGATGCCGACGCTGATGTCGACGCTGAAGAGGAGGGCGAAGACGAGGACGAGGGCGAGGATGCCCTTGAGGTCGATCCGCTCGCAGTTGCCGCTCCCGCCACTCGCAAGAGGACGGGTAGCGGTGCTCAGGAGCCCCCCGCCAAGAAGACGAAGACGGCTGTGAAGAAGACCAAAGGAGCCGTGACGAAGGGGCGACGACTACCCCCCTTCCCGTAAAGGGTAAGCAATTTTCTCTTAAGCTATACATCTCTGTTGGTGCTATTTCCCAATTCTTTTACTTCGCTGTCGCTTCTCGATTTCCTCTGCCCTTCTCTCTTTTCTGAACATTCTTCTTTCTTCAGCGCCCCGTTGGATGCTGACGCTGCTGTCGCATCCACCAAGTCCCGGAAGAAATCTGCCATTGATCTCGATGCACTCATTGACCTCTCTGAGGAGGACGATACCGCCGCACGGGACAGGGCTCGTCCGTCCTCTCCCGTGAAAGGAGAAGACTCGGACGACGCCCTGTACATGGACACTGATGCCCATGACACCGAGCAGGGGCAGCAAGCCCGCGCAGAACAAGAAGCGCAGGATGCTGCTCGCAATGAGAGGCCGCTTTCTCCTCCAGCCACCACGGCCGAGGAGAACTTAGAACAAGACCCCGAGCAGCAGGGCGACACCACCCTTGAGCGGCAGGAAGAAGACCAAGAGCAGCCGGCAACAAGGGCTGCTGAACAAGACGACCCCGCGGCCCAGCCGCGGGTAGAAAGACAAGACGCCACACAGCAAGACCCCGCTGCCGAGCAGCGGGTTGAGACCGTTGATGAGATGGAGCAGGACCCTCCGAGCTGCGCGCAGCCGGACGCTGCGCCGGGCAGCACGCCCTTGGCGCCGCCTACCCAGCAGGGCACTTCCTCCACCGCACCAAACTCCCCGCCAGTAAAGAAGACCAAGACTGCAGCCAGCCCTTCGGCCAAACAGGTTGTGAAGAAGGCTGCCTCCGATGCAGCCATTAAGAAAGAGGCTGCAGAGAAGAAGGCCGCCGAGAAGATAGCCGCCGAGAAGAAGGCCGTCGAGAAGCAGGCCGCCGAGAAGCCAGCTGGCCAGCCAGATGCCACCGTCCGCAGGAATCCTTCGCGTGGCGGTGCGCAGGATGCTGCCGCGATGCCGCCGCCAAAACCAACTGCGAAGCCTGCTGCCAAGGCCGGGCAGCTCACCATCGACGGCTCCGACGCGGCTACTGACGCCGCCGCAGGATCAAGCGTGCCTGATCCACCTAGCTTCCCACCTTACATGGTGAAGATGAGCCAGCATCACAACATCCCGCTGGCCCCCGCCGATAAGAAACTTGATATCAGGAGAGGCAAACATGCCGCGGCAGTAGACTCCAAACCTCCAGCCAGGAACAAGGACAGGTCCCTCTCGATCTTCTCGTGCGAGGTCCAGGAAACCGAGGTGACGTCCATGGGGCTTGACCAACTGATCGACCGAGTAGTCTTTATAGATGCTGAATGGGACAGCGAGGTCCTTGGCAACAAGAATTGGCACGGCCTGGCTCTGGGCGATCTGGATCATATGCGTGTCGAGTGGAACAAAGCGGACATGGGCTACAAGCCCATGACCATCTCGTCCAAGACCAGCACGCTCGCCGCCAAGCTGTTCGTCCACCGCAAGGCCGCAGAGGACATCGAACAAACTTATGCGGTAAGTTTGTCTCACCCGTTCCGAGTTGCATTTTCCTTCTCTTCTATTCTTTTCTTCGTTCTTATCCATCAGCCAGTCCCCGAGATTTGAGCCGAGTAGACGGATACTCGACCGAGTTGCCGTCTTCTCGGGTTGAATCTTCACGCTTTTGTCTGATTCTTTTTCTTTACGCCCGCTCTTGCTTTCTGCTCTAATCGATTCTTCTTTGCAGGCAAGTTTAATGCACTGGCGGAGGAGCACGCGAACTGCCGTGCTTTTGTTGAGAGCGGTCAAGCTACGATCAAGAAACTGGAGGGTAAGTTGCCGTCTTCTCGGCTTGTCTTTCTTTTTCTTCGCTACTCTGCTAACCTTGTTCCTCTCTTCACAGAAGACCATCAAAAGTTTGTTGAGGAGCATTTGGATTGCCTTAAGCCTGCTGAGGTGCAGCAACAGCTAGAGAGCCAGGCCGTCGAGCTCGCTAAGAAACATGCCATCGAGCTGGAGCCACTGCAGGTTCAGTTGAGGAGTGCTCTCCAGGATGCCATAAAAATATCTGGCGAGAAGAACAAGATAGCTGCCGAGAAGGACAAGATCGAAGCAGCAGCCACAACCAAGCAGAAGGCCCTCGAGATGGAGTGCGAGATGCTGAAGAAGAGCAATGCCGAACTCATGCTCTAGCTAAATGGGCTCCGCAAGATCGAGGAGAGGCACACTGCCGACGAGGAGTCTTGGCAGAAGAAGCTGCAGTCGCTAGTTTGCGAGTTGAATAGTAAGTACCTGCTTCCCTGCTTTTGTTTATCTGATTCTTCTTCTTCTTGTCTACTCGGCTTGCCGCTTTCCTTTGCTGATCTGCCTTTGTCGCTAATCTCTTTGATAGCTCTATCAGAAATCTTCCCGGAGCTCTGCTCATCTTGCAAGCCCGCGTTGTCGAAGGCCCAAGCAGTTCGCACCGAGAAGGGCGAGCCGATGGATACCATAGCTTCAATCGAGGTCAGCCTTACGAATATTCAGGGTCAATTTCAGCGCCTCAGGGGTTTGGGCACGGACTTGACGTCCACTGCCTTCAAACTCCACGAATTGTTCTGGCCGAAGGAACCCTTGCCCTCGACCATCCGCGTGCTCGCCGAGAAGCTGAACGGCGTTAAGGCCGAGCTGAAGAAGTGGCGAGCTTCCGGAGCCGTGCAGGCGCGGACATGTTGCTCATCTTCATCATCAGCTGGTACGAGAATCTGAACTTGGACGTCGTCCGCGAGATACGCGAGGACTCCAAGTGGGAGAAGGATCCCACATGCGTGGCTTGCCGCCAGGCAGTCGCGTACGAGGTCGCCCAGTACGCGGACACCGCGCGCTTCATTGAAGGTCTCACAGAGCCCGATACCGAGGTGGACGAAGGCGAGGATGAAGACGAGGACGAGGGGTCCGAAGACCTGAGCTTCTTCGACAGCCCTAATGCCAAGACAAGGAAGGGGAAGGCCGCAGTTGTCACGGATAGCGAGGACGAGGCCGAGAGCGAGAAGATGACCATCGACACCGCGGCGCTCGAATTCGGCACTTCATCAGGCGCGGCCCTCGACGACACGGCGCGTCTCCGTGCCCAATCGGCTGCTTCCTCCTCGGTGACAGAACTCGCCTCGGTGGCCACGGCCACTTCTGACCAGGCTGCCACCGAGCTAGACGCGGATGCTGCGAAGACCGACGCCGCCAACCCGGAGGTTGATGCTGCCCAGGCCAGCGCTGAAGCTGAAGCTGCCAAGGCCAACCCCGAGAACACTGCTGCCACGACCTGATTATTTCCTGCAACTTTATCCTCCAAACTTTTATCAGATCCCCGGGATGCCGAGTGCAGATGTATCGAAACACCTATGCTGTTTGCTTGCTACTCAGTTTTATTTACATTTGATGTTTTTAACTTAATCAATTTGAACAGCCTTGGCTCGATGCCGGGTTGCGTTCTCATGCGAGTCCCCGAGTTGCATTTCTTATTCGCTCTTCCTTTTCATCTCAGCTCTTACCCGCAACTTGTTGCTTTTTTTGTATTCGAGTCACAAGAGTTCAAAGTTGGAGTTGCAAATACTTAGCCACTTAGAAACACTCATAGTAACGCAGCCCACCGCCTAGCCGAAAAAAGTTGACAAAAAACAGTAGTAAAAGGCCCCCTACTCGGTTCCTGCACTCTCTCTTTCCTTAGCAATTTTTCTTGTGCTCATTGACCTTTTGCTTGTTCTCTTGCTTGCCATGAAGCCGGGTTTCGGACAGCAGCAGAGTCGAAGATTTGGCATGTAGGTTTAACCACAGTACTCGATGTACTCAGGAAATTTGAAGCAGAGCAACCGAATAGACAAAGAGTGAAGCCGAGTAGAAACACAGAGCGATTTTGGACGAGGGCAGTCCCCGAGTTCAATTTCAGATTGCAGAGTAGAATTTTAACTCGGATAAGAGAGTACATACACATTTTTGCTTATGAATGAAAGCGACGAAGTAGAGCTACATTCCAGGGACGCTTAGATTCCTCTCCAGCTTTATCTACCATGTTCTCCTGTGATGGATGCACGTCCACGAGATAATAGGCATCATTGTGCAAAGCTTTGCTCACAATGAAGGGCCCTTCCCATGAAGGAGACAACTTGTGCATCCCGGTTGTGCGCTGCACAAGCCTAAGGACCATGTCGCCTACTCGGAAAACCCTTGGGTTCACCTTTCGGCTATGATAACGCCGCAGGTTTTGCTGGTAGATAGCCGAACGTGACAGAGTAAGCTCTCTTGCTTCTTCGAGCAGGTCAACGTCGTCTTCTCGAGCTTCTCTCGCCTCCACCTTCGTGTAGAGGGTTACTCGGGGGGAGTCATGTTCTAGGTCTATTGGCAACATGGCCTCAGCCCCTTATACCAAGAAGAATGGCGTGTAGCCGGTTGACCGGTTAGGGGTAGTCCTTAGACTCCACAACACCGCTGGCAACTCGTCTAGCCAACACCCAGTTGTTTTCAGCAGCGGCTCAATCAGCCTTGGCTTTATGCCATCTAGCACCATGCCATTTGCTCTCTCAACTTGCCCATTGGAGGCGGGATGCGCAACAGACGCAACGTCTAGTCGGATGTGCTTATCCCTGCAGAACCGCACCATTGCTCCCTCAGCAAAGTTTGTACCGTTATCCGTGATGATGTTGTGCGGGTAGCCGTATCTCAGGATCACATCCTTCAAGAAACTCACAGCTGTGGCTCCATCGCACTTCTGAATAGGCTTCACTTCTATCCACTTGGTGAATTTATCAACCATGACCAAGATGTGAGTCATGTTGCCTCTAGCCGGTTTGAAGGGACCAACCATATCCAAGCACCACATAGCAAATGGCCAAGTAATGGGAATGGTTTTCAACTTGGAGGCAGGCAAGTGGGTCTTACTTGCAAATCTCTGGCAGCCATTGCACTTCCTTACGATGTCCTCAGCTTGCTTCAAGGCAGTGAGCCAATAGAAACCATGCCGAAAAGCCTTCTTGACCAATGCCCGAGAAGAGGCGTGGTGCCCACATTCTCCTTGGTGTATCTCTACTAGAATATCTTCTCCTTCTTCTGGTTCCACACAACGTTGCAACACGCCGGTAGCACTTCTCTTGTGCAACACTTCTCGGAAGATCGTGTATCCCTTGGATCTTCTCTGAATCTGCCTTGCAGCAACCTCATCTTCTGGCAGGGTACCGTCCTTTAGAAAGGATAATATGGGCATAGCCCAACTCGGTGTCTCCCGTGTAGGAAACACTGGTTCGTCCACTTCCATAGGGACGGGTACCACTGTCTGCTCTTTAGGGTTGGGAGCATTTCTTTGAAGTCCTGAACGGTTTGCGAGAACTTCCTCAATGAATGTGACAGTCCCCGGGTTGAGGACGGCAGTCCCTGAGTAAGGAATGATAGTCCCCGAGCAGGGAGTGGCAGTCCCCGAGTAGGGAGCGGCAGTCCCCGAGTAGGGAGTGGCAGTCCCCGAGTTGCAGACGCCAGTCCCCGGGATGGAGGCTGCAGTCCCCGGGTTCTCTGTTGCATTCTTCCAGTCAATCTCCATGGGAACACCTTCTTCACTTGGCAGAGAAGGAACAAATATGGATTCCGAGTTGGGGGACGGCTTGATGGATGGCTTTCTCAAATGCTCCAAGGCAATCCCAGCTGGGATGTACTGCCGAGAAGACCCCAACTTGGACAGCTCGTCTGCTGCTTCAATTTTTGCTCGGTGGATATGCTGAAACTCGCAGCCCTCGAAGAATCCAGTCATAGACTGCACCAGGAAACGATACGATGCCATGTTGGCGTCCAAGGCATCCCAAGTGCCACAAACTTGCTGCACCACCAGATCAGAATCGCCGTAGCATATGATGCGCTGCACACCAACCTCCTTGGCTACTCGCAAACCATGCACCACGGCCTCATATTCTGCCACATTGTTGGATGCCTTGAAATGAATCTGCAGCACGTATTTGAGTTGATCTCGCTTGGGTGACGTAAGCACCACGCCAGCGCCAAGGCCTTCCTTCACCTTCGAGCCATCAAAATGCATCTTCCAGTAATTGGAAACTGGAGCAGGAGGTTCGTACTGTACCTCAGCCCAATCGACAAGAAACTCCGCCAGAATTTGCGATTTGATGGCTTCTTTTCTCGCGTACGCGGGAGCGTACGCGGCCAGCTCGATTGCCCACTTGGCTACTCTGCCGCTCGCTTCATTGTTGCCCATGATATCCGAGATGGGAGCGGAGCTCACAACAGTGAAGGGATGCTCTTGGAAATAATGCTTTATCTTTTTGGCGCCCAGATACATGCCGTAAGTCATCTTCTGGTAATGCGGGTAGTTCTGCTTGGAGCGGGACAACACTTCACTGAGGTAGTATACTGGGCGCTGCACACTTTTGCCTTCGTCTTCTCGTTCCACCACGATTACCACGCTGGCTACCCGGTTGGTAGCAGCAATGTATAGCAGCATTGGCTCCTTAGGTAGAGGACTAGCCAAGATGGGAGCGCTGCCCAGCATGGCCTTCAGCTCGTTGAATGCCACATCCGCTTGCGGAGTCCATACGAACTTGTCGTTTTTCTTCATTAATTGATACAAAGACATGGCCTTCTCGCCCATTCGGCCCAATAAACGACTCAGAGATGCCAAGCATCCAGTGAACTTTTGCACATCCTTCAAGGATCTCGGCAAAGACATGCTCTCGATAGCTTTTATCTTTGAAGGATTGGCTTCAATGCCCCGACTAGATACCAAGAAGCCGAGTAGCTTGCCTATCGGGACTCCAAAGGTGCACTTACTCGAATTCAGCTTCATTTTGTACTTGCGCAAGTTAGCGAAAGTTTCTTCCAGATCGACAAGTAGAGTATGTGTTTTATTCGTTTTGATGACAATGTCATCTACGTACACCTGCACATTCTTGCCGAGCTGGTCGTGCAAGCATTTCTGCATGCATCTCGGGTAAGTAGCACCCGCATTCCGCAACCCGAAACACATGACACGATAGCAATAAGCCCCGTACGGGGTAATGAAGGCAGTCTTTATTTGATCAGCAGGGTTAAGAGCTATTTGATTAAAACCCGAGTAGGCATCGATGAAAGACAGGAGCTCGCAACCGGCAGTGGAATCGATAACCTGATCAATGCGGGGTAGCGAAAAAGGATCCTTGGGGCAGGCTTTGTTCAAGTCGGTGTAGTCGACGCACATGCGCCACGCGGTAGCGGCCTTAGGATCCTCCTTCTTCTTCTCGACCATGACCGGGTTGGCTAGCCAATCCGGATGCAGCACCTCCATGATGAAATTACTTATCAGCAGCTTAGTGATCTGATCACCGATAGCTTTCCTTCTCTCATCTCCGAAGCGGCGCATAGCCTGCTTCACTGGCTTGGCGTCAGGACGCACATGTAACGAGTGCTCAACCAACTCCCTCGGGACACCTGGCAGATCTTCATTGGACCAGGCAAACACGTCTCGATTCTCACGGAGGAAGTGGATGAGCTCACCTTCCTATTTCTCCGCCAACCCGGAGCCAATGATGGCAACTCGGTCGGGGAACTCAGGGTCAACCTGGATCTTCTTCGTTTCCTGGGATGCCTGGAATGCAGTCCCGCACTGGGAGCTCGGCATCCCAGGCGCAACGCCTTGCGCCGCCTGCGCCATAGCCACCACCTCATGTATCTTCTTCTTCTCGGCAGCAATCACCATCGACTCCGCCAGCTGAGAACCAGCAGAGGCACACTCCATGTACTTCTTGTAATCCCCAGAGATGGTTATCACACAATTGGGACCAGGGATCTTCATCTTGAGATATGCAGTTTGGGTAGAAGCCATGAACTTGCTCAGAGCAGGCCTGCCGAGTAGGGCGTGGTAAGGGCTTTGATGATCAACCACCTCGAACTGCAGCCTCTCCGTGCGACAGTTCTCCCTGATACCGAATAGCACGTCTATCCACACCCTGCCCATTAGGGAACAAGAAATCCCCGGCACAATGCCATGGAAGGTGGTCTTGCTGGGTAGCAGCATGTTCTCGCCAATCCCGAGCTTCTCGAGCGTGTCCTTGTACACGATGTTGATGCTGCTGCCGTTGTCGATTAGCACCTTGCTGAACCTCACATTCTTCTCGGGACCCATGAAAGTAGGGTCCAGCACCAAGGCGTAGCTACCCGGGTTGGGCATCACCTTGGGATGGTCAGCTCGGGACCAGGTGATCTCTACATTGCACTAGTGCATGTAATGAGGAACAACAGGGATCACAGCATTGACCTCCATGGCACCCCTATGCTGCGACTGCTTGTCGACAGGCTCAGAGGTGAAGATAATGTAGCTCTCGTGGTGCTCTTGGTATTGGTTGCGGCCCCCATCATCATTGTTACCATTGTTGTTGCCCTGGTAGCCATTGTTGCATCTGTTGTTGTTGCGATTGTGGTTGTTGTTGTTGTTGCGGTAACCCTCGTTGTGTAAGTAGCGATTGGCTCCTAAAGCCACTTGGTTCACATTTTCTCTTCTCGGGCACGCCGGAGGCCGAGCTGCGGGTGCGCGAGCAGGTTGCACGTTGGCATTTGCAGCTGGAAGAGGAGGAGGAGGAGGCAAGCCTTCATTCCTGATCAGATCCCACCACTCGCAATGTCGGGTAGTGTGGTTGGATGGCCTCGAGGGGTGTTGAGTGTGGAAACTGCATGGGCCATCCTTCATGTCGTCAAAGACGAACTTCTTAGCCGGTTTCGGGTTGCCGCTACCCGGCTGAGGAGCTCGGTATGGCTTCTTGTTGCCTTGGCCCTGGTTCTGGTTGCGCCTGTACTGGGCTCCAGCAGGTTTTTGCCCTTGGCTACTCCCAGCTCCAACACCCACAGCATTCACCTCCTCAGGGTCGTACCGAGTATATATTCGGTCGCCCCTGCGCTTGTTGCGGAACTCGTTGCGCTTGTTGTTGAAGTTTCTTCTCGGCTCGGAGGAGTCCAAGAGCGGCTGAGTAGGATCACCAAGTGCGTACTGATCCGCGATCTTGATGGTCTCCGCCAGAGTGTTCGGCATCTCCCTCTGCAACCTTTGCCACAACATGCTACCGTGCTTGCAACTCTGCGCAAACCAAGTGATGTCCTGCGCCTCGTTCACACCTTCGCAGGTGTTCCGCAGCGTTCTCCACCGAGTAAGATACTCGCGATCCGTCTCGTCTTCTCGCTGCCGGCAAGCGGACAGCTGCTGCGGCCTATTCGGCCTCTTGTAGGTGCTAGTGAAGTTGTTGACGAAAGCATCCGAGAAATCCAGCCAGCAATTGATGTTGTTCTTGGGCAAGCTGTTGAGCCAAGTGCGAGCTGGACCCTCTAGCATTTGCGGAACATACCACACTGCCCATCTCCAGTTGCCGCCTGCGATGTGAACCGCGGTGACATAGTCGTTGAGCCAGTCTTCTGGCTTGGTGCTGCCATTGTAGCTCTTGGTGCCCCTTGCGAGCTGGAAGTTCTTCACGGACGGCTCGTTCATGATGCGCGGGCCAAAGCACCCAGGGCTGGGAGGCCCCGTGTTCTCAAGCCGCGCGGATAGACTGATCCGGTCCAGCTTGTACCTGACGTCAGCGGGCTCCAGCACACGCTCACCCACGCGATCCATGATGTCATACCCAGCCAGCCCCATGGCCGAGTAGCCGTCATCATATCTGTCCACCTCCATGGCCACAGGCTGCTCCACCAGGTTGGCTGCTCGGTCAGCCACACGCGGCTGAGCGGCAGCCGGTTGTTGAGGCCTCCGCCGAGCAGGCTGAGCAACCTGTTGCCGAGAAGGACTCGGGCGATCTCCACCTCGCTTTTGGCTATGAGCTTTATGGGCTTGCAAGCCTGCTCCAGCAGAGATGTGTTTCTGGCCGGACTGTCGCGGCACAGCGATCTGTTTCGCGGCGACAGTCGGGTCGTACACCTGTATTTGCCTGTTTCTTCCCGAGTAGCCACTGCGATCCCTCTCGCGGCCGGGGTGCGGAGATGAGGCCTGATCGTTAGATCTGGCCACATGCGAATGCACCACCTGTGAGCCGCCAGCGCCCGGGTTGGCTTTCCGGAACTCCTCGTTCTGCCTAGCAGCCTCTAGCACTAGCTCATTGAGCCTCTCTTGCTGCCTAATACGTGCGTCGCCGTCGAGATGCGGCAACTCGGCGGCTACGGCCTCAGCAGCTCTAAGCGTTTTGGCGGGGGTGCTGTACCTAGGCCTAGTGGAAGTGTTTGCGGTGGCGGACTGGCTAGGAGCCTCTACAACAGTTGCCATCTCGGCACCTAAGTTGCGCCGCGTGGCGCCTACTTTGCTAGCCCTCCTAGCAACTGGCGTGAAACCATGAGCCTTGTTGTACTCGTTCTGATCCAGGCTAAGCTCTAGCCGGATCCTCTCCAGCTCCGCCTGCTCAACGAGCAACTCCTGGCGCTGCCGGTCGAGCTGCGACTTCATAGTCAAGAGCTCGATGTCGGTGGGGGCGGCATGCCAGTTCGCGCAGCGGACGCAGGAATCGTCGGAGTGGTGGAGAGGGGGAGGTTGCAGTCCTTCTCGTAGGGCTTGTGGGTCTTCCCCCCAGCGCTCGAGCCAGCGAGATCCTCGATGATGACCGCGGCGCCAGTCGCGCCCTTGCCGGCATCCGCAGCCAGGCCAGCCACCATTACCTCAACGCTGTCCGCAGAACGGCCCATAGGCCTTCCGCGAGCAGCGATCACGGTAGGAGGATCTTCTGCGACCAGCACCTCCTCCGGGAATTTGTGGACGATGGCGGTGGCGACGTAGACGAGGTGCGAGCCGAAGGAGATCACAGTGCCGCCTTCTGGCATGGCCCTGCCGCCGAAGTCGCCTGCGTTGTCGATGACGAAGTCGAAAGAGCCGAATCTGTGGACAAGGCCACAGACCACACGCTCCGCCGAAGTAGATCCCGTCCGAACGGAAACTCCAGCCAGCGCCGCTGGTTGCCCCATGGTGGGCGTCAACTGTCGTGGTGGTGTCACGGCAGATGCCATAGGATGGCTAAAGTTGTGGGGACGATGGACGTTGGAGGTTCTCGGGGAGGGATCATGCGACGAGTAGCCATGTGAGGTAAGAATCAACCACTGCAAACAACACAATCTACCCAGGTTCAGGGCCCTCGTGAGGAGGTAAAACCCCTACTCCTGCCTTTCTCTCTGTATATTAGTGTCTGTCCGAGTAGCCACAGTACAGATTCGGCCTCTTACCGAGTAGCCACTCTTCTCTCTAAGATGAACTAGGTCAAGAATCTCTATCGCCTCTCCGATCCCTTGCGCAGGAGGGGGCAGGGCACCTTATATACCTGGTGCCCAGCCGGATACAGCCAAATACAAACAGATGTCGACATAGTGTGCACATCGTCCTTCTTCCGAGCTCCCGCTGACAGCTTTGTCTTCTAGGTTTGTCCTGTCCGGAAAGTCGTTGGGCAAAACCAAGTAACCGATCTGTTATCGCTGCGGCGAACACAGAGTAGGTCCCCCCAATCCTGCGACGCCCTGCTGACACACTGTCGCTGTCAGGCACGCCGTCCTCAGATGAACAGTGCCATGAATAGTGCCAATTACGGACCCGGGATACGCGGGATCCTGTGTCAGAACGGCTTCTTTGACTTCTGGCCCGAGTAGGTTCCCGCCAGTTCTACTCAGACCAACTCTTCTACTCGGAGGAAAATAACTTCCTTGACTCGTCCTTCTGGCCATCTTTGTGTAAGACCGAGTAGCAGTCGACCGGGTAGCGAGTACCGGGTAGGCGGCTACTCGGCTAAACATCCCTCCTGACCTTGCCCTTAGCACTTGCCTTTACCCTACTCGGGGGTAACCCCCCGACAAACGGGGTCATGTCATTAGAAGAATTATGTGATAAACATATACCCAAAGAGAATATAGCAATGCGATCAAGTCATTTAGTTTACATTGTTATATCAAACATACGTAGTAACTTATTCCTTAGACCATGAGATCATGTCAATCGCTGATACCGGAAGAGTGCTTTGATGGCATCAAACGTCACACTATAACAGGGTAACTATAAAGGTGTCGTTAAGTATTCGGAAAGTATTAGCTGAGGATCATGGATCAAGAGTGGAATTTGTCCATCCAAATGACGGAGAGATATACTCTGGGCCCTCTCGGTGATATCACATCGAAACCGCTTGCAAGCACGTGATATGATCACAAGGATGTTATATCACGGGAACGAGAAAATAGTACTTGTCGGTAACGAGATTGAACAAGGTATGGTTGATACCAATGATCGAATCTCGGACAAGTAAAATATCGCGAGACAAAGAGAATAGTTCACGGCGTTGTTGGTTCACACGATCACGAGAGTCATCGTTGAATATATAGGAGTCATCACGGATCCCCAGATCCCGATATTGATTATTGATCGGAGAGGAGTCTCGATCATGTCTATCTTATTCGCGAACCGTAGGGTGACACACTTAAGGTTCGATAACGCGTTTGAGAGGATACGGAATATCGAAGAATATTTTGTGCAGCACCGAAATTGTTTCGGGGAAAATTGAAATTGTTCAAGGGGTTTTTCGTCGAATGGTTGTTAATAGAATTAACAAATGATTCGAGGTGCTATATGCAAAAGTTTGTTAATAGAATTAACAAATGCTGAAATAAAGAAATAAAAAGGTTTTATTTATTAAAAGAAAACCTTTGGATTTTCCAAGTGGGAAATAATGGGAGCATGAGTGGGTATGAGTGGAGCTTCCACTCACATGAAGAGGGAAGAGGTGGGGGCACCACCATGGCTGGCCGCACCCCACCTTTGGGCTGCCTCCCTCTCCCTATAAAAGGAGGGTGAGGGCTCCTCCTCATTCACACACTTGCCCACTACTTTTCCCTCCACCCGCTGCTCCATTCCATGGTCTCCGGCTTGGCGAAGCCCTGATCGTGGGATTCTTGTTCACCACCACGCCGTCATGCTGCTGGAGTTCCGAGGGATCCTCTACTTCCACGCCCCGCTGGATCGAGGGAACGGAGGTCGTCATCAACCGTACGTGTGACCGATCACGGATGCACTGCCGGATTGCGGTGTTGATCTTCTCGCTATCGGGATCGGTGTGAGTACGACTACGCCAACAACGAGATTTGATCTCGTACCACTTTGTGTCTTCGAGGGTGTGTTCTCCTTAACCCTCTCATTGCCCGTTGCACTTCGTCTCCTAGATTAGATCTTGGCTTTTCGGGTGTCTCTCGCGTAGGAAATTTTTTGTTTTCTATGCAACGACCCCTTCAGTATAGTCTTGGATGGGAAGGTACATTAGCATAGGTTCACCCACATAGCACTTATCAAAACACCTAATACTATTCAGCTACATGGAACAAAACCACTTGACAGAAACCTCACGTGTGTCCTCGAGAACGTTTGTTAATCATAAGTAAACTCACCGGCTTGTCCTTTACTGAAGAAAGGATTGGGACACTTGCTGCAATAATTACTACTGCATTTTATTTACTCACACTTTATTTATCTGCAATATAAAAAACCCTACAAATTTATCTTACATTATTTACACTTATTCCTTCATCGAAACTGCTTGTCAGCACCTTCTGCTCCTTGTTGGGTTTGACACTCTTATTTACCGAAAGTATTACGATACATCCCCTATACTTGTGGCTCATCAAGACTATTTTCTGGCGCCATTACCTTGGAGTGAAGCGCTATTGGGAAGTGGAATTGATATAGGAAGCTTCTGATGTAAGTGCTATTTTTATTACTCTCTACTGCTTTATTACACTATGTTTGGATCTCCTTTGGAACCTTATTTGCAGGCACTTCTACCACTACTAGGTTAGTAAGTGACCCAACACCTGATGATTTGGATCCTTATAAAATACCTAGAAATATTTCTAGACATGTTAGGGATAACTGCTATTCAGGTGATGGATTTGTCCATCATGGTGATCATTTGCTCTTTTTACATGAATTATGCGAGTTGTTCAAGTGTGCATGTATTACAATGAATCGAGTGAAGAGGAAATTATTCTCTATATCATTAACAGGCCGAGCCGCTGAATGGTTCAAACTGCTGAAAAATAGCCAGACTATTGGTGTCGGGGGGTTACCCCCGAGTAGGGTAAAGGCAAGTGGTAAAGGCAAAGGTCAGAAGAGAAGTTTGGTCGAGTAGCCGCCTACCCGGTAAACTACTACCCGGTCGACTGCTACTCGGTCTTACGGAAAGATGACCAGAGGAAGGAATCAATCAAGTTCTGTCCATCCGAGTGGAAGAGTTGGCCCGACTAAAACTGGCGGGAACCTACTCGGGCCAGAAAGTCAAAGGAGCCGTTCTGACACAGGATCCCGCGTATCCTGGGTCCGTACTTGGCACTATTCGAACCACTGTTCATCTGGGACCGGCCTGCCTGACAGTGACAGTGTGGAAGCAGGCGGTCGCAGGATAAGGGGGGCCTACTCTGTGTTTGGCACAGTGATACCAGTCTGTCCCCTTGGTTTTGCCCAACGACTTTCCGGATGCAGCCAAGATTAGGAACCAAAGCTGTCAGCGAGAACTCGGAAGAAGGACGATGTGCACACTATGTCGACACTTGTCCATGTTTGGACGTATCCGGCTGGGCACCGTGTATATAAGGTGCCCCGCCGCCTCCTGCGCGAGGGACGACGATCACAAGGAAGGAAACCCTAGATTCTTGACCTAATTCATCACGTAGAGAGAAGAGTGGCTACTCGGTAGGAAGATCCATTGTACTGTGGCTACTCGGTGAGACACTAGAATATACAGAGAAAGGCAGGAGTAGGGGTTTTACCTCCTCACGAGGGCCCTGAACCTGGGTAGATCGTGTTGTTTGCAGTGCTTTGTTCTTACTTCACGCGGCTACTCGTCGCGTGATCCCTCCCCGAATACCTCCAGCGTCCTTCGTCCCCACATCTTTAGCCATCCTATGGCATCTGCCGTGACACCACCACGACAGTTTGCGCCCACCATGGGGCAACCAGCAGCACTGGCTGGAGTTTCTGTTCGAACGGGATCTTCTTCAGTGGAGCGCGTGGTCTGTGGCCTTGTCCATAGATTCGGCTCCTTCGACTTCGTCACCGACAACGCAGGCGACTTCGGCGGCAAGGCCATGCCGGAGGGCGGCACGGTGATCTCCTTCGGCTCGCACCTCGTCTACGTCGCCACCGCCGTTGTCAACGAGTTTCCAGAGGAGGTGTTGGTGGCAGAGGATCCTCCTGCCGTCATCGCTGCTCGCGGGAGGCCTACGCGCTTTTCCGCGGACAGCGTTGAGGTGATGGTGGCCGGCCAGGCTGCGAACGCCATCAAGAGTGCTGCTGGCGCTGCGGCCGTCGTCGACGATCCTGCTGGCTCGAGCGCTGGCGGGAAGACCCACAAGCCCTACGAGAAGCCCTGCAACATCCCTCTCTCTACTACTCCGACCATCCCTGCGTCTACGGGAAGAACCGGCATGCTGCCTCCCACCGACCTCGAGCTCTTGAACATGAAGGAGCAGCTCGACAGGGAGCGCCAGGAACTCCTTGCCGAGCAGGCGGAGTTAGAAAAGGTTAGGCTTGAGCTTAGTCTGGACCAGATCGAGTACAACAAGGCACACGGCTTCACACCAGTCGCTAGGCGAGCTAGCAAAGTAGGTCCTACTCGGCGCAATAGGCGCCGAGATGGCGACAGTTGGAGAGGTTCCTAGTCAGTCTGCCACCGCAAACACTTCCACCAGGCCTAGATACAGCACACCCGCAAAAACACTTAGAGCTGCAAAGGCCGTAGCCGCCGAGTTGCCTCGTCTCGACGGCGACGCGCGCATTAGGCAGCAAGAAAGGCTCAATGAGTTGGTGTTGGAGGCCGCAAGGCAGAATGAGGAGTTCCGGAAGGCAAACCCGGGTGTTGGCGGCTCGCAGGTGGTGCATTTGCATGCGGCTAGATCTATGGATCAGGCCTCATCTCCGCACCCCAGTCGCGAGAAGGACCGCAGTCGCACCTCGGGTGGAAACAGGCAACTGCAGGTGTACGACCCAACTGACGCTGCGAAACAGTTAGCTGTGCCGCGTCAGTCCGACCAGAAACACAACTCTGCTGGAGCAGGCTTTCAAGCCCATAAAGCTCAAAGCCAAACGCGAGGAGGAGATCGTCCAGGTCCTTCTCGGCAGCAGGCTGCTCAGCCTACTCGGCAGAGGCCTCGCCAGGCAGCTGCTGCTCAGCCGCGTGCGGTTGACCGAGTAGCCAACCTGGTGGAGCAGCCTGTGGCCATGGAGGAGGACAGATACGATGACGGCAACTCGGCTATGGGGCTAGCCGGATATGATATCTTGGACCGAGTAGGAGAGCGCGTGCTGGAGCCCGCTGATGTTCGTTACAAGCTGGATCGGATCAACCTGTCTACGCGGCTAGAGAACACGGGGCCTCCCGGCCCTGCCTGTTTTGGCCCACGCATCATGAACGAGCCTTCCGTGAAGAACTTCCAGCTCGCAAGGGGCACCAAGAGCTACAACGGCAGCACCAAGCCAGAAGACTGGCTCAACGACTACGTCACTGCAGTTCACATCGCGAGTGGCAACAGAAGGTGGGCGGTGCGCTATGTGCCGCAAATGCTAGAGAGTCCAGCTCGCACTTGGCTCAATGGTTTGCCCAAGGGCAGCATTAACTGCTGGCTGGACTTCTCGGAGGCATTCATCAGCAACTTCACCAGCACGTACAAGAGGCCGAATAGGCCGCAGCAGCTGTCGGCTTGCCGGCAGCGAGAAGACGAGACAGATCGCGAGTATCTTACTCGGTGGAGCACATTGCGGAACACCTGTGAGGGTGTGAACGAGGCGCATGCCATTACTTGGTTTGCGCAAGGATGCAAGCATGGCAGCATGTTGTGGCAAAGGTTGCAGAGGGAGATGCCGAACACTCCGGCAGAATCCATCAAGATCGCGGATCAGTACGCGCTTGGTGATCCTACTCAGCCACTGCTAGACTCCTCCGAGCCGAGAAGAAATTTCAAGCGCAATGAGTTCCGCAACAAGCGCAGGGGTGACCGAATAGATACTCGGTATGACCCTGAGGAGGTGAATGCTGTGGGAATTGGAGCCGGGAGCAGCCAAGGGCAAAAACCTGCTGGAGCCCAGTACGGGCGCAACCAGAACCAGGGCCAAGGCAACAAGAAGCCATACCGAGCTCCTCAGTCGGGTAGCGGCAACTCGGAGCCGGCTAAGAAGCTTGTCTTTGATGACATGAAGGAGGGCCCGTGCAGTTTCCACACTCATCACCCTTCAAGGCTAGCAAACCACACTACTCGGCAGTGCGAATGGTGGGACCTGATCAGGAATGAGGTCTTGCCTCCTCCTCCTCCCCTGCCAGCCGCGAATGCTCCTGTTCATCCTGTTCGTGCACCCGCAGCTCGGCCTCCCGTCTTCCCGAGAAGAGAGAATGTGAACCAAGTGGCTTTAGGAGCCAACCGCAACTTCAACAACGAGCATTACCGGAACAACAACAACAACCGCAACCGCAACTTCAACAACAACAACTTCCAAGGCAACAACAATGGCAACAATGATGATGGGGGCCGCAACCAGTACCAAGAGCACAACGAGAGCTACATGATCTTCACTTCCGAGCCTGTCGACAAGCAGTCGCAGCACAGGCGTGCTATGGAGGTCAATGCTGTGATCCCTGTCGTTCCTCACTACATGCACTGGTGCAATGTAGAGATCACGTGGTCCCGAGCTGATCATCCCAAGGTAATGCCCAATCCGGGTAGCTATGCCTTGGTGCTGGATCCTACCTTCCTGGGTCCCGAGAAGAACGTGAGGTTCAACAAGGTGCTAATCGACAACGGCAGCAGCATCAACATCGTGTACAAGGATACACTCAAGAAGCTTGGCATCGGCGAGAACATGCGGCTACCCAGCAAGACTACTTTCCATGGCATTGTGCCGGGGATCTCTTGCTCCCCGATGGGCAAAGTGTGGCTGGATGTGCTATTCGGTACCCGGGAGAATTGCCACACGGAGAGGCTGCAGTTTGAGGTGGTTGACCACCAAAGCCCTTATCATGCTCTACTCGGCAGGACCGCCCTGAGCAAGTTCATGGCTTCCACCCACACTACATATTTGAAGAAGAAGATCCCTGGTCCCAATGGCGTGATCACTATCGCTGGCGATTACAAGAGGTCCATAGAGTGTGCCTCTGCTGGTTCTCAGCTGGCAGGGTCGATGGTGATTGCTGCCGAGAAGAAGAAGATACATGAGGTGGTGGCTATGGCGCAGGCTGCGCAAGGTGTTGTGCCCGGGATGCCGAGGTCCCAGTACGGCACTGCTTTCCATGCTTCTAAGGAGACAAAGAAGGTCCAGGTAGACCCCGAGTTCCCCGACCGAGTAGCCATCATTGGCTCCGGGTTGTCGGAGAAATAGGAAGGCGAGCTCATCCACTTCCTCCGTGAGAATCGGGATGTGTTTGCCTGGTCCAATGAAGATCTGCCAGGTGTCCCGAGGGAGTTGGTTGAGTACTCTTTGCATGTGCGTCCAGACGCCAAGCCGGTGAAGCAAGCTATGCGCCGTTTCGGAGATGAGAGGAGGAAAGCTATCGGTGATCAGATCACCAAGTTACTGGTCAGTAATTTCATCGTGGAGGTTCTGCATCCGGATTGGCTAGCCAACCCGGTCATGGTCGAGAAGAAGAAGGAGGACCCCAAGGCTGCTACCGCGTGGCGCATGTGCGTCGACTACACCGACCTGAACAAGGCCTGCCCCAAGGATCCTTTTCCGCTACCTCGCATCGATCAGGTTATCGATTCCACTGCTGGTTGTGAGCTTTTGTCTTTCATTGATGCCTACTCGGGCTTTCATCAGATCTCTCTCAACCCTACTGATCAAATAAAGACTGCTTTTATTACCCCGTACGGGGCTTATTGCTATCGTGTCATGTGTTTTGGCTTGAGGAATGCGGGTGCAACCTATCAGAGATGCATGCAGAAATGCTTGCACGATCAGCTCGGCAAGAATGTGCAGGTGTACGTAGATGACATTGTCATCAAAACGAATAAAACACATACTCTGCTTGCCGACCTTGAGGAAACCTTTGCTAACCTACGCAAGTACAAAATGAAGCTGAACCCGAGTAAGTGTACCTTTGGTGTACCAGCTGGAAAGCTACTCGGTTTTCTAGTTTCTTGTCGGGGCATTGAGGCCAATCCTTCAAAGATAAAAGCTATTGAGAGCATGTCTTTGCCAAGATCCTTGAAGGATGTGCAAAATTTACTGGTTGTTTGGCATCTCTGAGCCGTTTTCTCGGCCGAATGGGCGAGAAGGCCCTGCCTCTCTACCAATTGATGAAGAAGAGTGATAAGTAGCATTCAATGAGCTGAAGGCAATGCTGGGTAGCGCTCCCATCTTGGCTAGTCCGCTACCCAAGGAGCCTATGCTGCTATATATTGCTGCTACTAACCGAGTAGTCAGCGTGGTGATTGTGGTGGAACGAGTAGAAGAAGGCAAAAGTATGCAGCGCCCCGTGTACTATCTTAGCGAAGTGCTGTCGAGCTCCAAGCAAAACTACCCGCACTATCAGAAGATGACCTACGGCGTGTACCTGGGTGCCAAGAAGCTGAAGCATTATTTCCAGGAGCATCCTATCACTGTGGTGAGCTCGGCTCCCATCTCTGATATCATGGGCAACAAGGAGGCGAGTGGCCGAGTAGCCAAGTGGGCGATTGAGCTGGCCGCGTACGCTCCCGCGTATTCGAGAAGAGAAGCTATCAAGTCTCAAATTCTGGCGGAGTTTCTAGTGGACTGGGCCGAGGTGCAGTATGAACCACCTGCTCCAGTTTCTAACTATTGGAGGATGCACTTTGATGGCTCGAAGGTGAAGGAAGGGCTCGGTGCTGGCGTAGTGCTTACGTCACCCAAGCGAGATCAACTCAAGTACGTGCTGCAAATCCACTTCAAGGCGTCCAACAATGTTGCAGAGTACGAAGCCGTGGTGCATGGCTTGCGAGTAGCCAACGAGGTGGGTGTGCAGCGCATCATTTGCTATGGTGATTCCGATATGGTGGTGCAGCAAGTTTCTGGCACTTGGGATGCTTTGGATGCCAACATGGCATCGTATCGCTTCCTGGTGCAGTCCATGACGGCATTTTTCGAAGGTTGCGAGTTCCAGCACATCCACCGAGCAGAGAATGAGGCAGCAGACGAGCTGTCCAAGTTGGGGTCTTCTCGGTAATACATCCCAGCGGGAATTGCCTTGGAGCATCTGAGGAAGCCATCTATCAAGCCATCCCCCAACTCGGAGTCCATCTTTGTTCCTTCTCTGCCAAGCGAGGAAGCTGAGCCCATGGAAATTGACTGGGAGAGTGCAACACAGAACCCGGGGACTGCCGCTCCCTACTCGGGGACTGCCGTTCCCTACTCGGGGACTGTCCTTCCTTACTCGGGGACTGCCCCTCTCGACCCAGAAGCTGTCGCATTCATTGAGAAAGTTCTCGCTAACCGATCAGGGCTTCAGAGGAGTGCTCCTAACCCTCCAGAACAGCAGGAGGTACCCATTCCAATGGAAGTGGACGAACCAGTGTTTCCTACACGGGAGACACCGAGTTGGGCGATGCCCATATTATCCTTTCTAAAGGACGGTACCCTGTCAGAAGACGAAGTTGCTACAAGGCAGATTCAGAGAAGATCCAAGGGATACACCATATTCCGAGATGAGCTGCACAAGAGAAGTGCCACTGGTGTGCTGCAACGTTGCGTAGCACCCGAAGAAGGAGAAGAAATTCTGGTGGAGATACACCAAGGAGAATGTGGGCATCACGCCTCTTCTCGGGCTTTGGTCAAGAAGGCTTTTCGGCACGGCTTCTATTGGCTCACTGCCTTGAAGCAAGCTGAAGATATCGTGAGGAAATGCAATGGCTGTCAAAGATTTGCAAGTAAGATCCACTTGCCTGCTTCCGAGTTGAAAACCATTCCCATTACTTGGCCATTTGCTGTTTGGTGCTTGGATATGGTTGGTCCCTTCAAGCCGGCGAGAGGCAACATGACTCACATCTTGGTCATGGTTGACAAATTTACCAAGTGGATAGAAGTGAAGCCTATTCGGAAGTGCGATGGAGCCACAGCTGTGAGTTTCTTGAAGGATGTGATCCTGAGATACGGCTACCCGCACAGCATCATCACGGATAATGGCACAAACTTTGCTGAGGGAGCAATGGTGCGATTCTGCAGAGACAAGCATATCCGACTAGACGTTGCGTCAGTCGCGCATCCGGCCTCAAATGGGCAAGTTGAAAGGGCAAATGGCATGGTGCTAGCCGGTATAAAGCCAAGGCTGATTGAGCCGCTGCTGAAAACACCTGGGTGTTGGCTAGACGAGTTGCCAGCGGTGTTGTGGAGTCTAAGGACTACCCCTAACCGGTCAACCGGCTACACACCATTCTTCTTGGTATATGGGGCTGAGGCCGTATTGCCAATAGAGTTAGAGCATGACTCCCCCCGAGTAACCCTCTACACTGAGGTGGAGGCGAGAGAAGCTCGAGAAGACGACGTTGACCTGCTTGAGGAAGCAAGAGAGCTGACTCTGTCACGTTCGGCTATTTACCAGCAAAACCTGCGGCGCTATCATAGCCGAAAGGTGAGCCCGAGGGTTTTCCGAGAAGGAGACATGGTCCTTAGGCTCGTGCAGCGCACAGCCGGGATGCACAAGCTCTCTCCTCCTTGGGAGGGACCTTTCATTGTGAGCAAGGCTTTGCACAATGATGCGTACTATCTAGTCGACGTACAGCCATCCCAGAAGAACAGGGTAGACAAAGCTGGAGAGGAATCCAAGCGCCCCTGGAATGTAGCTCTACTCCGTCGCTTTCATTCGTGAGCAAAATGTGTATGTACTCTCTTTTCTACTTTGCAACCTGAAATTGAACTCGGGGACTGCTCTCGTCCAAATTGCTCTAAGTGTTTCTACTATGCTTTACTCTTTGCCTACTCGGTTGCTCTGCTTCAAAATTCATAAGCATATTGAGTAATGTGTTTAAACCTACATGCCAACTCTTCGACTCTGCTGCTGTCCGAAACCCGGCTTCATGGCAAGCAAGAGAACAAGCACAAGGTCAATGACAACAAGAAAAATTGCTAAGGAAGGGGGGAGTGCAGGAACCGAGTAGGGTGTCGTTTTACTATTGTTACTTGTACTCTCTTTTCGGCTAAGTGGTGGGCTGCGTTACTATGATTGTTTTCTAAGTGGCTAAGTATTTGCAACTCTGCCTTTGGACTCTTGTGACTCGAATACCAATAAAGCAGTAAACTGCGGGTAGAGCTGAGACGAAAAGAAAGAGTGAATAAGAAATGCAACTCGGGGACTTGCATGGAAACGTAACCCAGCATCGAGCCAGGGCTGCTAAAATTGATTAAGTTAAAAATACCAAGTGGGAATAAAATTGAGTAGCAAGCGAAAACGTAGATAGTCTGATACATTTGCTCCCGGCATCCCGGGGATCTGATAAGTGTTTGAGTAAAAAGTTTGCAGATAAAATCATGTTGAGGTAGCGGTGTTGTCGGTGCTGGCCTTGGCTGCTTCATCTCCTGTGGTGGTCTTGGTCGCCTCCGCCTCCGAGCAGGCAGCAACTGTCCTCGCGACTTCCTCTTCGGTGCTGGCGTTGGTCGCATCCGCCTCCGAGTGGACGGGGACGGACTACTCCATCTCGACATCGCGCTCGGTGGCTACGTGGTCAGAAGTGGCCGTGGCCACCGAGACGGTCCCTGCTGCCGAGGAGGAGCCAGAAGCTTGGGCGCGGATGTGTAGCGTATCATCAAGGGCGGCTCCTGATGAGGTGCCGAACTCGAGGGCGGCCGTGTCGATCTCCTCGACCTCTTCATCGCTACTCGCGACGGCGACACCTTTCCCCTTCCCGGCCTTGCCACCAGGTGAATCGAAGAAGCCCAAGTCCAAATCTGATTCGGCATCTTCGTCCTCTCCCTCGTCCTCCTCCACCTCGGTATCGGGCTCGGTGAGGCCGTCGATAAAGGTTGCCGTGTCAGCATATTCCGCAACCTCGTGCGCAATCAGCTTGCGCATGGTCACGCAGTTGGGGTCCGTCTCCCACTTGGAATTGTCGCGCTTCCCGCGGATAATCTGCATGTTCAAGTTCTCATACCAGGAGGCGACGCAGAGCAGCATCAAATCAGCACCCGCCCGAGCTCCCGAGGCGCGCCATTTCTTCAGTTCGGCCTTCACGTTGCGCAGCTTCAGAGCAAGGCCACAAATGGTTGTTGGCGCGGGATCCTGAGGCCAGAATAGCTCGTGGAGCTCCAAGCCGACGCGCACCAGATCGGTGCCCACGCCGGCTAGGCGTTCGAACTTCCCTCGCATCACCAGCATGCTATCCTCGATCTCGGCTCTGGTGTCCGCAGCCTCGCCCTTCTCAATACGAGCCGCTTGGGCCTTGGCCAAAGCAGGCGCACAACATGACACGATGTCAGGGAAGATTTCTGCAAAAGCTAGTGAGAAATTCAGTAACAGAATCAGAGAAGAGGTAGAACCGCGAATAAGAGATGCAGAAAGGAGAAAACTTACGATTCAACTCGTGGCGGAGCTCCTGCAGCTGGATCTTCCATGCTTCTTCGTTGGATACATGCTTCTCCTCGAGCAGGCGGAGCCCCTCCAACTGAGTAAAGAGCCCAGCATTGGCTTTCTTCAGCACCTCGCACTCCTGCTCAAGGGCCTTCACCTTGGCGTTGGCTGCTGTCTCGACCTTTGCCTTCTCGGCAATTACTCTATCCTTCTCGGCAGCAATGTTGATGGCATCCTGGAGCGCAGTGCGCAGCCGGACTTGGAGGTCTTCCATCTCGGTGGCATGCTCACTCTGCAGGGCGGCAGATTGGCTTGCCAGTCGCACCTCCACCTCAGCAGGTTTGAGGCAGTCTTGATGTTCCTCGGCGAATTTCTTGTGATCTTCTGCGGAGAGCCAAACAAGGTTAGCAGAGAAGCGAAGAAGCAAAAGAAACAAGATCAAGCCGGGTAGACAGTTGTTTACCTTCAAGTCTGTTAATGGTGGCTTGGCCATTCTCAACGAACGCACGACAATTCTCGTGCTCCTCAGCTAGGGCCTTCAATTTCCCTGCAGAGTAGGAATGGTTAGCGCAAAAAGCAGAAGCGGGCGTAAACAAAAAACGCAAGAACCGCGTAGCTAGAGGCGTACCTTCAACTTCAGACAGCCTCATGGTGCTGTTCATTACTTCCTTGTCGGCTGCCTCGGCAGCTACCTTCTCCTTCTCAAGGGCAGCAATTCGCCTCTTGGCGATAGCATGGTTCCAAAGTAGCCGACGATGCAGGTCGGTCCGCTTTAGAACGCTATTCTGAGAAGCGAAAGGAAAACAAGTTAGACACAGAAGTAAAGATTCAACCCAAGAAGGAGGCTACTCGGGAGAGCATCCGCCTACTCGGCCAGAATCTCGGGGACTGGGTGATGGTAAAGGAAAAGGAAGACGAGTAGGAGAGAAGAAAAAATGCAACTCAGAGAGGGTAAGTTAAGGGTTACCGCGTAAGACTGCTCGAGATCCTCGGCGTTGTTGCGATGCACAAACATCTTGGCAGCAAGAGTAGCGGTGTTGGAGGAGACGGTCATGGATTTGTAACCCAAGTCCACCTTGTTCCAATCGACGCGCATATGGTCGATGTCGCCCAGCCCGATGCCATTCCATTTGGTTGTGCCGAGAACATTACTGTCCCACTTGGCATCAATGAAGCCGACCATGTCGAGTACTTGCTCGAGGCTCTGGGACGCTATCGCCTGGTCCTGGACTCCACGAGAAGCAATGGAGATGGACCTGTCTTGATTTGGGGCTGGGGGCGCAGAGTTCACGGCCACGGCTTTCCTTCCTTTCTGAAGAGCAAGTTTCTTATCCTTGGGGGAAAGGCCGATCTGGTGCTGCTGGCTAACATTCACCATGTAGTCAGGGAAGCGGGGCTGATCGGCAGCAGCGGCGGCGGCAGCAGCGGCGGCAGCAACCGCGCTAGGATCGTGAATCACCAACTGACCGGACTGGCCAGTCGATGGTGGCGGCGGCATCAAATCGGCAGCCCGCTTCTTCGCCATCTCCTTCTGAGCAGCTGCCTTCCCGGCGAGTGGCTTCTCGGTCTTCTGCTTCTCGGCCTTCTGCTTCTCGGGCTTCTTCCCCTCAGCCTTCGCCTTCTCGGCGGCTTTCTTCTCGGCTGCCTCCTTCTCTGCAGCATCTTGGGCATTCTTCCTAGTGACTGGCCTGGCTGGAGGGCTGGCTGCAGCCTTAGTTTGCTGCACCGAGGAGGAGTCTGGCGGAGCGTTACCTTGGTCAGTTGGTGGCACCAGGGGCGCGCTATCCGGTGCGCCATCTGGCTGGGCGCTACTCTGCGCGGCGTCTGGTTGCGCATCGCTTAGCGGATATTGATCTGTCATGATCGTGTCTTCTACCCGCTGCTCGGCAGCGGGACCTGCTTGTTCAGCAGCACCGGTGGCTGGCTGCTCCTGTTCAGCTACTGGCCGCTCAAGGGCGGCATCATTGTGCATCTCTTGGTCTTGAGTCTCCTCGGCGGTGTTGGCCGGAGGAGAAGGGGGCCTTTCCTGATGAGCAGCGTCCTGCGCTTCTGACTCTGCGCGGGACTGCTGCTCCAACTCTGCATCCTGAGCATCAGTGGTCCCTGCTTGCGCATTAGCAGCATTGGCCTCGTCGCCGTCAAGGTCGATAAGATTGTCGACATCAATGGCAGCCTGTTTCTTGGCCTGGTCGGGCGCGAAAGCAGCGTCCGCATCTAAGGGAGCTCTGGTGAGAAAGGGAAATTCAGAAATTAGAGGAAGGCAGAGGAAGATTGAGAGAAACAGCATAGTACAAGATCTGGAATTAACCGAGAAGGAACTTACGCTTTGGTGGAAGGGATCGTTCGTCTTTTTCTCTTCACGACCGTCTTGGTCGTCTTCTTCTCGGCTGGCTTCTTCTTCTTGGCGGGGGGCTCTTGGGCGCCACTGCCTGTCCGCTTGCGGGTAGCAGGAGCGGCAACGGATAGAGGATTGACCTCAATGGCTCCCTCGTTCTCGTTCTCGTTCTCGTCCTCATCTTCATCAGCCTCATCTGTGAATTCGAGAAAGAAGAGAAGCAGATCAGAAACAACAAGCAATGGGTTAGCGCTTCTCGCAGACAAGCAAAGTAAACATTCAGTTACCTTCGAACTCGTCCTCAGACCACTCGCGAAGAGACGAGTCTACGCGGTGTTTCTCCATCGTGGGGGAGTGAGGAAGGTTGATCTGATCTGTGGTCTCAAAGGAGGCCTCATCGTCTTCTTCTCGGTCAGCGAACCAATTGCCCTCGAAGCGCTCACAGCTCTCAGCAAGCTGGCGGTCGAGGACCTGAAGAACAAAGAAGTATCACAAGTTAGCCGGATAGCATGAAGGTGTTCTACCCGGGTAGGCGTGCAAACACAAAGCACACTAAGCCTAGGCAAGCTTACTGAATATCCTACTCGGAAAGGCGTGTAGACATCAAGCATATTAAGCCTAAGAGTTGCTCCTAAGTAAGCTACCCGACAAGGCGTGCAGGCACAAAGCACACTAAGCCTAGGCAATTCTACTAAGTACTCTACTCGGTACAGAATGCGGTTGCTAGTCGCAGGAAGAAGAGGAAGTTATCTACTCGAATTGCATATGCAGAAAGCAGAGTAAGGAGAACATACCCGCGGAATCGGCTTCGTGCGGCTCAATGGGATGAACCCATACTGCCAATTGTCGCGAAGGCCCGTGGTCAGGATGGACCTTGCGTGCGCGGGGACGTCCGCGTTGCTGAGCTCGACGGTGGTCGTTCGAGTGCAGTCGCGGGGGCCTCCCAGATAGCACATCAGGTGGCAGCGTTGCTGCAGAGGCACGGTTACGAACATATTTAGTCCCGGTTCGTGACACCACCCGGGACTAAAGGCTTGACCTATATATGTGCGATGCCTTCCTGCCCCAAAATTTTCTAGGTCCCCAAACCCTCGTCTTCAATCGCGCCGGCGCCCACTCGTCTTCTGCCCCGTCGTCGTCGCCCGCGCAGATCACCGTCGCCGTCGCCATCGCCGTCGCTGTCACCGCGCCGTCGCCGTCGTCGCGCCCTTCTCTCCACCGCCTCCACCCTGCTCCGTCCCCGCCCCGTCGCCGTCTCTCCGGTAGGTTCCCCGCGGGCCGTCGCCGTCGCCCTAGAACCAACGCCATCGAACTAGAACCAACGGCGTCGCCCTAGAACCAACGCCGAACCAACGCCGTCGCCGCGCCGTCGCCGTCGCCGTCCCTCGCGCTCGCTCCCGCGGCCAGATTCACCGCCGGCGAGACCACAGTGGCCGTGGCCTCGTCCCCATCTCCGTCCCCTCCCCCGTGGCGAGCAGCACAGTGGCCTCGTCCCCATCTCTGTTCCCTCCCCCGTGGAAGGAATCGTCGATCCGAGATCCTAATCTGCAACCCGGCCACGCCAGGGGTGACGTCATGATGACGTCACCCGCCCACTGTTGGCGAGATTTTTTTTTGATGAAGTCATCGTGACACGTGGGCCCTCTTTATATGGAATTACAAAATATAAATAATCTTCTAAATTAAATAACTTTTAATTTATAATTTAATTTTTTTTGGAAAAATATGCAAAATGTTCAGAAAAATGTAAGCTATCTGTTTATATCATTTTCATTCATGTTTGACAAAGTTCAAAATGAGACCATATTTTAATTTTTATTAAATTTATTAAAATAATGAAAATAAGTTTTAATTCAATAAATTCAGAATATTAAGTCTAATATACCAAAATGACCAGGAAAGCAAATGCAACCTAGCTATGGGGTTCTCCAAGTCATTTGAGAAACTAATGTTGGACACACCTGTAAAGTATGGTTTTCCCCCTCCGCCGGTGGTCATCGTTCTTCCACCCAAAACCCTACCAATCTGTTTTCCCTTCTTCTACGACAAATATTTGCTAAGTCTCCTATATACTTAATTAATTTTTACTACATGCATGTCTGCAGGAGTGACATATGGCGGACAATAGAGACTTGGCGTTAACGGATCTGGAGGCTGAAGGTATCTTATACGGCATGATAGCCAACCCGATCCCTTATGTGCCGGGCCCAGAAGATGAGCAACAAGAGGATGTAGTCTCTTCTTATCTGAACTTTGATGATCAAGAACATGAAGGAACGGACATTGTCGACGATCAAGAACATGAAGGAACGGACATTGTCGATGATCAAGGAGATGAAGGAATGGACATTGATGACGGAGGTAAACCGTCGAAAAACGACAATCTCCAATTGCAAAGAACAACCACCTCCGGCGAGGTATATATTTTAGCCATCGGTCTTATTTTATCCCTCGGTCATATTTTAGCCCTCGGTCCAATTGCAAAGACTAACGCGCGCGACTCTCTTTCTTATTTTAGCCCTCAGTCGGATCTAGTATGACAAAGCGTGGCAAATCCAAGGCGATGAAAGATGGAGAAACATATACCATCGAATCAGTCAGTGAAATCGGCAAGCCCCTACAGCACACCACAAAGTTTATCAACCAATGCGGAGTCATTGTTACAGACACCGTCCCGATCACCGTCCAGGAATGGAAGGAGCCAAAGAAAGCACGTATTGGTTTCACTTTTGTCGACAAGAGAACGAAAAAGATTATGTTTAGAAAGCTTATTGCACATTTCGTTCTACCTCCGGAATACAACAAAAAAGATGAATTCGGTGAGGAGGTTCCGGGTGGACGTCAGAGGAGGAGGATAGTCAAAGAGTTCGCTCTTCAAAAGATGGCCGAAGCATTCCGGAACTTCAAGAAAAAATTGTTCCGTGAATATGTCAGCAAGGGCAAGACTCCGATTTTCACTGGACAATATGAGAAACTGAGAGATGATTGGACGGAATTTGTGACGCAACACAAATCAGAGCATTTCAAGGAAATGTCGAAAAAAAAAAAGACTAATGCGGAAAAGAAAAAGTACCATCATGTTATGGGGCCAGGAGGATACCGCGTTTCGGCGCCTAAGTGGCAGACGATGGAGGACGGCCTGACGGCAAGAGGAATCCGTCTAGGTACAGAGGGATGGGACGAAAGAGCCAAAATGTGGTGGTACGGGCATGGGGGGTCGCTAAACCCGGAGACAGGGGCGTGTGTTCACCGGCAGAAAACGTTTGCTCCCACAAAAGACCTTGTTGACGCAATGACCAAAGCTCAACAGGGCAAGCTCACGTTCAACAGAGAGAGACCAACTGACCCATGCCCTCGGGAATCCTGAACACGGAGGACATATACGAGGCAAAGGCAGATTGCCGTGGAAAGTAGGGTTTTCCTGCGAGGGTGACCCGTACTGTTACAGAAGCCGTAGGAGAGGTACAGACCGGGCTGCAGATCAACTGTCGAATCTTGCAATGGAAGTTTGTGACCTGAAGAAGGTCGTGGCGGGAATACTTGAGAAATAAAAAGCGTCGGCTGCAGGGCCGCATCAAGAACATGCAACGGATCTCGGAAGCCAGCATCAGCGGAGAAGCAGCGTGGCTTCCACGGAGGCCCCGACTGCAGGTGCTAATGCACTGATGATCGAGAGTCGTGCACCGGAGCCTCACTACCCCGTGGATGACGTAAAGGAGATGAAAGAATGTGATCTGCATTATCCCGTGGGGAACATTTCCATGAAGGTGGCTACCGGCAGTGCTTTACCCTGTACACCTGGAGCACTCCATCACAACAACCCCATTCCATATGGCTATGCTCGTGTCACGGTGGAAGACATAGTCCAAGCGTTTGAGGACCTGGAGATTGACATAGCTACACCCTAAGGGGAGAGAAGACTTGGAGATGTCAAGCGCCAGTTCATTCTATGGAAAAAGAAGTACATAGTGTTTCCAGGCGAGACGCCAAAGCTAACAAGTACACCCCCCTACGATGGTGCAGGTGCTGGTGGTGGTGGTGGTGGTGGTGGTGCTGGTTCACCTACGCCTCCTTCACACCATTCGACGCCGTCCCCCGATACACAATCTTCGGCGGTTAAGCAGCCGTCGCCCACGATTCCTCCTCCGGCGGTTAAGCAGACGTCGCCCCCATTCCTCCTCCAAAGGAAAAGCAGACATCTCCCACTATTCCTCCTCCGGAGGAAAAGCACACGTCGTCGCCCCCCATTCCTCCTCCGGAGGATAAGCGGACGTCGCCCCCCATTCCTCCTCCGGAGGATAAGCAGACGTCGCCCCCCATTCCTCCTCCAGCGAAGAAACAGAAGCAGGCGGCCAGCAAGGGAACCCTCTCTTGGTCTATTAACCCGGAGCCTTATGTACCTAAGACCACACGGGTACCGGAGCCATCACTGAAGCCTCTCCACCCAAGGCCTTGGGAACTTAGTGATGCTGAAACCAAATTGGTCGTGAAGGATGACGTTAACAAATGGAAGGGCAAACTGAAGGCGCTAAAGGAGCCTGAGCCCAAGGATGTATTCCCTCCGATTGTAGACTATTAGGCTACGGATTTTTTGTCGACAGTGTCCCAATCCGTGAAGAATTTGCCTAAAGACTATGATATTGAACTTCGTAAGCAAGCAGTAATATTGGAGGAGGAGAAACGAAAAGGAAAAATGATAAAAAGCGGGAAACAAGTTGCCCAGCTCGGGATGCAGAGTAAACAATCGATCCCCCCGCTCATAGTGAAAGCCGCTCCGGAACAGGACCCCGAGGTCATAAAAGCTGTGACAGCAATGGGATTTACTGTAGCTACTGCCATGAAAAATGCGTCCGAGGCCGGTATGTCTCTTCGTGCCTTTTTAGACATGGACGATATGCCAATGGCTGACGTAGCATTAAAATATGTGAAGAAAGGGCCTCTCGTCGAGCCTGCGAAGGAAAAGGATCTACCACCACTAATGCAAAGTCTGCTACGTTGGTACAAAGATTTCATAGCATGGACCGACAAAGAATTTGCGTATGTGGATTATACAGAGGAGCATCACACCAAAAAGTACTCTGTAACAGTTGAGATGAGTGAATTGTTCCAGCTGTTCAATATGCGTGAGCTCGACAAATCTATCCTGAGTTGCTACGTTCTGTAAGTGATTTATTTCCACCTCATCTCGTTCTTCATTGCCTACACTATATATATATATATATATATATATATATATTGTCCTAACTATATTGTTCCGTACGCTATTATGCAGATTGAAGATTTGGGAATGCAAAGTAAGACTCATCCATGATGTTGGGTTCATTGACCCACAAATCATTAATGGAACTATGTTAGAAAATCATCCCAAAGACGTGGAGAAAGACTTGTAAATTTTTTTTAAAAAGCATGAATCCAAAAGATATATTCTATTTCCTTACCATTTTGGGTGAGTGTTTCTCTCATGTTCCCATTCTCTTTTGTTTACTCCATGCATGGTATGTCTAATCGATAAATTATGCATGACTGTGCATCTAATGTGTCCGCAGGTACCACTGGATTCTGCTAAAAATTGATCTTCACAAGTCCTTAGTTTTGATCATTGACTCTATGAATTCCAATACAGATCTTTGGGTCAACATGAGAAGAATGATGCAAAGGTAATTATTTTTTTCAATCATTTGCGCTCTATATCGATCGGTCTCTTTTGTTCATTTTCTAAGCTAATAACTCCCTTGTTCATTTAATTTTATTTGCATTGTAGAGTTTGGAGACGGCTCTCACTTGAACATGTCGGTGAATTCAAAGATCTGCTACAATTTAAAAATGTGGTCAAAGGTGTGGATAAGCAGCCACCGGAGACCGGTCTATGTGGATACTATGTCTGTGAGAACATACGTAAAGAAATATCTGAGAGGAAGAAGGACGAGGACACGCGGAAGGGTCTCAATAACTTGCGGAGGGTGCTTACTCCAGAAGCTCGCTTCCGACCAATTCAAGAGGAAATAGCAGGATTTTTCCTTAGGCATGTCATCCATAAGAAAGGAGAGTACCATGCGTCCACCGACGATGACTATTATCCGCATGTATAAGCCCTGAGTACTTTGAAACTTGTGCGAATTTGTGTATGCTCGTCCATCTTAATTGTGTAATATGGAAACTTGTTCGAGGTTGTATATATGGTCACCCGATATTGAATATATATTATATATTCCTATTGAATTCTCCTTGTTTGATATTTCATATATATATATATATGCATGTATATGTGTACTGAAATTAAAACAAAACAAATTAAAAAGGAAACAGGTTTAGGGGGCCTAAAACCCTAAACCTGCGCAGGTTTTCAGTCCCGGTTAACCACAAGAACCGGGACTAAAGGTCCTCCGCTGCGACGGACCCCTAGCGCCCACGTGGACGGGCCTTTGGTCCCGGTCCGTAAGTGGCGGGACTATAGGGGGGGGGCCTTTAGTCGCGCATAGCTAGTCCCGGTTGCCCGGACGGGATTAATGGGCCTGGCGAACCGGGACTGTAGGCCTATTTTCTACCAGTGTCATATAGGATGGTTTGCAGTATTTCTCCTTAGTTGGTTATTGTTGTATCCGTTGGTGTGAGTTGCTGGTTTGAAATATTAATGAGAAGTTTCATCATGTACTTTCTACACATATCATTTTAGTTTTCAATTTCTGTCATATGGTTGAGCTTGTTATTAGTATTTTGTATCACTCTAGAGATCATCAAGTTAATCTAGTTGGTTTTGGAAAACTTAGCTTCGGTTAGCAGAAATAATAATTTGAGATGCTAGTATAAGAAAGAGGAATTTGCCTATTAGCTCGTAAACTTAGTATTCACAAGTTAAGATCGCTTGGGCTTTCAATGAAGATTGCATGATTGGTTTCATCACATGTATATTTGTTTGTTTTCCGTCAACTCTTATGCTTTCTACCCAGCCTTGCTAGACAAAAACCTTGTACTGAGAGGGAATGCTTCACGTGCATCCAAACCTTGAGCCGAAAAACCTTGACATTTGTGTCTACCATACCTACCTACATGTGGTATTTCACCGCCACTCCAAGTAAATTGCTCATTTGCTAACTTTAAAACTTTCAAAAATTACTCCTGTTTTGTGTTCCTGTTTTTGCTCATGACGACGGAAACAGAGAATCTTTATCTCACTCGTTGATTGGACTTCAAACACCTGGATTAGTGGCGTCATCCGCTTATCCAAATGCTAGAAGAGCTTGCAGCGGGTGCCCAACCCCAAAACTAATACACAAATTCTCTTCACTATTTTTGCCCCTGATTTATCAGTCAAAGCAAAATCGTGTAAACAAAAGAGAATGAGGGATGACCTTCTACACCAGTTGTGTCCCTCATATGGGAGCCGCTCTTATGAAGTCTAGTTGTCTTTTGACGTACAGTATTCTCTGTTTACCATTCGTTGACATAAGCATACACCTCTCTTAGAAATGTTTTTCAATTCCTCTGTTTAGTAAAATAAAAGATCTAGCACATCAGTAATCTATGCTTCCCTCCATGAAGGGCCTTTCTTTTAATTTTATGTTGAGTCGGTAAACCCATTTCTTTCTGTCTCCAACAAGCAATTGCATTGTTGTGATCTCACCATCTATATGTTGATTTACTCAATCATATTTGCTATCCTTCTTTGTTTCGCACATGCTTTATTATCTAAATGGATATTACTTTGAAAAGCTATAAATCACTATAAAATAATTTTTATGATTAAACATGTTAGGCTCTACAATATAAGCCTTGTTATAAAGACTTCACCTAAGATAAACATGATATTATTAAATGTTCTCTCGCCAAGAATGAAGTTTGCCATTAGCAATTTTGATTCTCTCTTTTGCATCTTTGTTTGTGACTCCCATCACTAGTAGAAAAAAGGCCTACAGTCCCGGTTCGCCAGGCCCATTATTCCCGTCCAGGCAACCGGGACTAGCTACGCGCGACTAAAGGCCCCCACATATAGTCCCGCCACTTACGGACCGGGACTAAAGGCCCGTCCACGTGGGCGGGTGGCGGAGCCGGGGGGCGGAGGACATTTAGTCCCGGTTGGCCACATGAACCGGGACTAGATTTATTTCGTAATTTTTTTTAATTCATTTGGTTTCTAATTATTTTTCTCACCTTTTTTCACTCCCTTTTTTTCACTCCTTTTTTTCACTCCCTTTTTTTTCACAATTTGTATTATTTGCTTAGTGTCTAACTAAGATTATCTCTAGTCAAATTACTTACTCATGGTCAAACTTCCCGCTCGGTCACCCATCCTCCCACTACTCTAGCACTAGCACGCTTAACTTCCGAGTTCCATCCCGTCCCGAATCCAAGTGTTTCTCACGCATGTATGTGATAGTAGTATCATATCAATCTTATTAACATGTTGGTCGAAGCCACATTTCTTTATTGTTTGAATTTCAAATAAATCTTTTAATAAACAAAAGTAATGATGTAATTAATAATTTTGAATAAATAAATAAACATTAACTTTTAATTTGTATTATTTCTGAAAATACAAATAATATATCAAAAAATTAAGAAAAATAGAACTAATTCATTTTAAAATCTTAAAAATACAAATAATATATCAAAAATGAAGAACAATAATACTAATTCATTTTAAAATCTTAAAATACAAATAATATATCAAAAATGAAGAACAATAATACTAATTCATTTTAAAAATCTTAAAAATACAAATAATATATCAAAAAATGAAGAAAAATAATACTAATTCATTTTAAAATCTTAAAACGAAAAAATATATCAAAAATGAAGAACAATAATACAAACAATATTCATTACATGCATAGAGTCGATCACACATAACACAAACATAGAGTCGATCACACATAACACAAACATAGAGTCGATCACATTTCATAACATATATAGAGTCGATCACAAAAGATATCCATTACATATATATACTAAGATACCCATTACATGCATAGATATCGAACGCATACATCTATGGCTCCGCCGAGTAGATGCGGAACAACTCGTACGAGACATATGCATCTATGGCCGCATAGTTGAGGTTCGTCAAGTCCAGTGGGGTCTTCTCCCAATAGAAGTGATTCTCCCGGCGGAAATCAGTCTTCATCCTTTCATAGCCCTGGTGGATGAAGGTAGTTGCCATGACAGCCATCCCGGTCTTTGGCCCGTTCAACTGGATAAGATTCTGAAGATCAATGTAGTGATCTTCAGGTATCATAATACCGATGCGCATCAACTTCACACGGTCTTGCGTGATGTCAACGCTGCAAAAGTCAAACCCCGTGTTGACAAGAAAATCAACAAGGGCCGGGCAATGCTTTGAACTACTGCAACAACAAAAATAGGATATGTGTTAGATATGTTGCAACACATGTATTCTTCACATATAACAAAAAAATCGAAGATGCATGCAAGATTGTACGTGTGCTAGCATCTACCTTGACCATTGGAAGACCAATACCGACTGCTTGAACGCAATCTGGATGACGGCAACATCCCTCTGATTCGCCGTGTACTCCAGATCGAGCCCAAAGAACCGGTGTTCTTCGGGAGCTGCAAGATAGAGATCGATCAAATGACCCAGAGCTTCGGGCAGCCTCGCGGAACTGTTGGTGTAGAGCACGTCCAAATCCTTGCCGCATGGTGTGGAACCATTGTATTGCGCCCAAACTTCAGCCATTTGCGTGCGTGTGCTTGTTAGATCGAAAAGAGATGAGGAGGAAGAAGAGATATAGTACAGAGAGCGAGAGGAAGAACAGAGAGCGAGCGAGTGGAATGGCGCCCTTCTGCCTCGCTCGCGAAATAAAAACCGCCGCGGGGGAGGCGAGAAGCTTGATGTTTAGTCCCGGTTGGCCACGGGCACGGGGAATAAAGGACCAATGGTCCCGGTTGGCCACGGTAACGGGGAATAAAGGACCAATAGTCCCGGGCGGCCAGGTCAACCGGAATTAATTCCCTCCACGCGCCGCAACGCGCTTCCCAACCCGCGACGTCTGACCTTCTGTCGCGGGTCTCCTCCCGACCCGGGACTAAAGACTCATTAGTCACGGTGCGCGACGTTTGGGGACTGATGCTGGCATACCGAAGGCCTTTTTTCTACTAGTGCATTACTCGTTTCAAGTTAGATTATATGAGAGGAAGTTGCTATCCATAATGATTGGTGCATATATAGATGTGATGCTTCTTGTCCGTATTTTATTTATCGACTCTTCACTCCATAAACCTGTGGTCATGTTTTCTGAGTTCAGTTTTGCTTGGGGACAAGCGAGCTCTAAGCTTAGGGGGAGTTGATACGTCCATTTTGCATCACTATTTATATCATAATTTTTTGTTATTCATCGAAATATCAAAGCCTCTTACTAATCTTCTTCGAAAGGATGTACCTTGTTTTATGAAGATTGGATAGAAGCTTTTGAAATTTTAAATAAGGCTTTAATATCTGCCCCTATTGTTCAACTACCTGATTGAAATTTACCATTTGAAATTATGTGTGATGCTAGTGATTATGCTGTAGGTGTTGTTCTTGGACAGCGAATAGATAAGAAGTTAAATGTTGTTCATTATGCTAGTAAAACTCTTGATGCTGCTCAAAGGAATTATGCTACCACTGAAATAATTCCTAGCTGTAGTTTTTGCTTGTCATAAACTTAGGCAGTATATTGTTGATTCTAAAGTTACTATTAATACTGATCATGCTGCTATTAAGTACCTACTGGAAAAAAATATGCTAAGCCTAGGCTTATTAGATGAGTGCTTCTTTTACAAGAATTTTATTTACATCTAATGGATAGGAAGGGTTATGAAAATCCCGTTGCTGATAATTTGTCTATATTAGAAAATATCCTTGATGACCCTATTCCTGTTAATGATAGTTTTCCTAATGAATAGTTAGCTGCCATAAAAGTGAGCTCTCAAGAGAGTCCATGGTATGCTGATTATGCTAACTTTATTGTTTCCAAGTATGTGCCTCTTACCTTTACAGCTCAGCAAACAAGAAAATTCTTCTATGATTTGAGGCATTATTTTTGGGATGACCCCCATTGACAACAAGGGGAAGGGACCGAAGGAAAATGATATCCAAGACCTGGAGCAGGAGGAGGATATCGAGAGTGCAGCTGAAGGAGATGTAGAAGAGAACTCACGAGTGCATAAATGCGCCACCGTCGCAACCATTAGAGTGACGGCTAACCCCTTGAAGCTCAAGAGAGGCGCGGGGATGAGCACCGGAGGGAAGGTTCCACGTCACTCCTTAGCATCATGGATGCCTCCTGCGAGCGTCTAGAACTATTTCCACTCATTGGTTCATGATTATCAGTACAAAAAGGTGCCCCAGAGGGATTTGCCCTCTATGTGGGATATCTGTCGTTCTAACCGTGCAGATGAAGGAAGCTCTCAACCTAAGGAAGAGTGGGGGGAAATCTTGGTGGCTGGGATTCATAGTCCGACAGGCATGCAAACTGTACTGATCGCAATACGGAGGTGATGCGTATGCTTATGTTTGCAAGTGAAGATCTGAAGAAATCAATTGATAAGCTTATCGAGATAGATTCGCCACCACCACCGAAGAATTAATTCATCATTGGTTTTGGCATTCCCTCGGCTTGTTCAGATCTTGGGGGGGGGGGGGTGCCGCGGTATCACATCATTATGTTTCATCTTTTTTACTTTTTCAGTAGATTCATATCATGAGTAGAGAGGTTATCATATAGGATGGTTTGCAGTATCTCTCCTTAGTTGGTTATTGTTGTATCCGTTGGTGTGAGTTGCTGGTTTGAAATATTAATGAGAAGTTTCATCATGTACTTTCTACACATATCATTTTAGTTTTCAATTTCTGTCATATGGTTGAGCTTGTTATTAGTATTTTGTATCACTCTAGAGATCATCAAGTTAATCTAGTTGGTTTTGGCAAACTTAGCTTGGGTCAGCAGAAATAATAATTTGAGATGCTAGTATAAGAAAGAGGAATTTGCCTATTAGCTCGTAAACTTAGTATTCGCAAGTTAAGATCGCTTGGGCTTTCAATGAAGATTGGATGATTGGTTTCGTCACATGTATATTTGTTTGTTTTCCGTCAACTCTTATGCTTGCTACCCAGCCTTGCTGGACAAAAACATTGTACTGAGAGGGAATGCTTCTCGTGCATCCAAACCTTGAGCCCCAAAACCTTGCCATTTGTGTCTACCATACCTACCTACATGTGGTATTTCACCGCCACTCCAAGTAAATTGCTCATTTGCTACCTTTAAAACTTTCAAAAATTACTCCTGTTTTGTGTTCCTGTTTTTGCTCATGACGACGTCAACATAGAATCTTTATCTCACTCGTTGATTGGACTTCAAACACCTGGATTAGTGGCGTCATCCGCTTATCCAAATGCTAGAAGAGCTGGCAGCGGGTGCCCAACCCCAAAACTAATACACAAATTCTCTTCACTATTTTTGCCCCTGATTTATCAGTCAAAGCAAAATCGTGTAAACAAAAGAGAATGAGGGATGACCTTCTACACCAGTTGCGTCCCTCATATGGGAGCCGCTCTTATGAAGTCTAGTTGTCTTTTGACGTACAGTATTCTATGTTTACCATTCGTTGACATAAGCATACACCTCTCTTAGAAATGTTTTTCAATTCCTCTGTTTAGTAAAATAAAAGATCTAGCACATCAGTAATCTATGCTTCCCTCCATGAAGGGCCTTTCTTTTAATTTTATGTTGAGTCGGTAAACCCATTTCTTTATGTCTCCAACAATCATTTGCATTGTTGTGATCTCACCATCTATATGTTGATTTACTCAATCATATTTGCTATCCTTCTTTGTTTCGCACATGCTTTATTATCTAAATGGATATTACTTTGAAAAGCTATGAATCACTATAAAATAATTGTTATGATTAAACATGTTAGGCTCTACAATATAAGCCTTGTTATAAAGACTTCACCTAAGATAAACAGGATATTATTAAATGTTCTCTCGCCAAGAATGAAGTTTGCCATTACCAATTTTGATTCTCTCTTTTGCATCTTTGTTTGTGACTCCCATTACTCGTTTCAAGTTAGATTATATGAGAGGAAGTTGCTATCCATAATGATTGGTGCATATATGGATGTGATGCTTCTTGTCCGTATTTTATTTATCGACTCTTCACTCCATAAACCTGTGGTCATGTTTTCTGAGTTCAGTTTTGTTTGGGGACAAGCGAGCTCTAAGCTTAGGGGGAGTTGATACGTCCATTTTGCATCACTATTTATATCATAATTTTTTGTTATTCATCGATATATTTCACGTTATGATGCATCCCATATGTTATTTTATCTTATTTTCCATGTTTTATAATTTTTGGAGAATAAACACGGGGACCAGGAATCTGATGCAAAAAGCACTGTTGGAATACCATATTTAAGAAGATCAGAAGAAGAAGTGGGACACCGAGGGTGTCCTAGAAGTTCAGTGCAGGAACCCAGCCAGAAGGAGAGCCATAGGGGGGCCACCAGGGGCCCATACCATGGAGTGGCGCGCCCCCCCTTGGCCGCACCACCTAGGGGTGTGGCCACCCTGGCCCACCTCTAGGGGATATCATTTGCGTACTTGTACCCTAAGAAACCCTAAGCCTCATACCATCGTCGAACACTTATTCCGCCGCCGCTTTGGGGCGGAAAACACCCGAGAGAGAAAAGCTCTCTGGCAGGGAGAAATCTACCGGGGAAATTCCTCTTCGGAGAGGGGAAATCACCTCCATCGTCACCGTCATCACTCCGGGCATCATCAAGATCGTCATCATCATCATCATCATCATCATCATCATCACCACCACCACCACCAGCACCATCATCCTCATCATCCACCTTCATCACGTTGTAACAATTAGGGGTCTCCATCGTTGTTTTGCATTAGATCTCTCTCCCGGTGTGGATTACTTGTTAGTAGTTGATGCTTGTGAGATTTATCGGTGTTTGCAATTTATGATCAGATTTTTATCATCCATTATATCACCTCTGATCATGATCCATATGATGTCTTGTGAGTAGTTCGTGTTGTTCTTGAGGACATGGGAGAAGTCAAGTGTTAGTAGTGAAGTAATGTTGAGTAAAATTTAATGATTGATATTTAAGTTGTGGCGTTATTCTTCTACTGGTTTCCTGTGAACCTCGACTACATGATACTTCACCATTTATGGGCCTAGGGGAATGCATCATGTATTTGGCTACTAATTGTGGGGTTGCCGGAGTAAAAGAAACCTAAACCCCCTTTAGGAAACCATTACACGATGGATCGTAGGATCCCGAAGTTTAAATCTTTGGTTAGGTTTATTTCTTAATTAATTTCGTGTAGTTGCGGATGCTTGCAAGGGGTATAATCACAATTATGTATTAGTCTTGGATGGGAATCTACATTAGCATAGGTTCACCCACAACACCTATCAAAACACATAAAATTATTCAGCTGCATGGAACAAAAGCACTTGACAGAAACTTCTCGTGTGTCCTCGAGAACATTTGTTAATCATAAGTAAACTCACCGGCTTGTCCTTTGCTGAAGAAAGGATCGAGACACTTGCTGCAATTATTACTAATACATTTTATTTACTCGCACTTTATTTATCTTCAATATCAAAAAACCCTACAAATTTATCTTCCAGTATTTACAGTTATTTCTTCATCACCTTCTGCTCCTCGTTGGGTTCGACACTCTTATTTATCGAAAGTACTACGATACATCCCCTATACTTGTGGGTCATCACATCCCATCATAAAATTTTGTGATGAAGCTTCTTCAGCTCGAAGGAAGGAATTTATAGGATAATATTAGCACCCAACTTCTTTGAAGATTGAAACATCTAGCGTCTTCAATCATTGCATATATTCAAATAATATAAGCACATTGTCATGCTAAATTATAATAAGTCATGTTGCCACAAATAAATTTCTTTATATCAATATATCTTTCACTTGATTGTTTCTGAAAACAATTCTTTTCAGTTCCTAAATTGCCTTGATAAAAAAAATTCTTTTGAAGATAAAGTATTACGGAAGCAAGCATGACACTGCATTCTAAGTAGGAATTATTTTCTCTGTTGATCAATCAATCATTAATCATATGGAGCTAGGTAGGTTGTCGAGGGATAATCACGGCAGACGTTACCATGGGTAACTTGTCTTGGGCCAATTCGACTCTGGTGTTTGGGAGAGGGTTTTGCTCAGGGGAAATCATGGTGATAAACGATCTGGTAGCCGGCAATCGAGTCGCCGAGTCTCCGATCTAGATTTACTATCTCAACTCTCGTGTTACAAGGGATACTCGAATAGCTAGTAAAACTCATGTCTAATCTTACCCTAGGAGCCGGCTTATATAATATCCGGCCCCCCTGGCTTCCTATCCAAGGCATACTTTGAGTCCTACCTGGGCACCGCTTACAAACCCTCAGTTTTCTTATCGAAACCCACAATCCGGGTTACGAGGCCTATACTCTTGGGCCTTCTAGAAACTCCCTTTCCCTAAGTCGGGTCTTGCGCAGCTCCCTTTGGGCCGAGTTACTCCTTGGCGCTAGCCTACCGGGTTATCATCCCTCCATCAGTAGTCCCCAGAATAGCCTGGGCTTCACGGGGTCCTCCTTGAAGCCCATGCTATTCCCTACAAAACTAACAAACCTACAAGTTCATAAAAGGCCGGGTTAGATTGCTTTGATAACAGCTAGGCCTAACTCCACTGGTGGTCCATATATTAACCCGGCTTTCTCCGAATCCGTCTTCACTTTCCCGGGTCAACACTCTGAGGAAAACGCAGAAGACCCGGCTCACTTTGTTCGCTAACTAGTCCGAATATCGCGGAAGTGATTTGCTCTGATCTTTTCCGGATATCGCGCATGGGCACTTAACGCCTATCCCAAAAAATCCGGACGGGTATTCCTCTCGAAATTTTTGGCTCCTGCTCCTTAGTAAAGGTTTTCCCGCCCACACCTATAAATAAGCGCCTTAGGGGAAAACCTAGATCGAATCGTTTCACTTCATCATCTCCTCCCTCTCTCTCGGTGCTCCCTTGCTCAAGCTCGACGCCACGCCACCACGGAGCCCACAGACGGACCGCCGGAACCGAGCCGCCGCCGTCTGCGCTCGTCCTCGACTCGCGCCGCGCCGTCGTTAGCCACCGCCGCCGCGCCCTCGTGCGATTTACCAGGAGATCTAAAGGGCCACCGCGACTACGCCATTTTCCGCCGCCGTGCCCTCCTCCAAACCTCACCCATGAGTCCTCCTCTTCCATTCATAGTTTAAAAAATCGGACCGGACCGGCGGTTCGACCGGAAAAAACCGGAACCGGAGACTTGTCCGGTTTTTTAACGTCAATTGGTCTTTTAGTAAAAAACCAGAGAAATTTGAAAAAAAAAATGCATAAACTAGGAGTCAAACCCCTTACTCTAAGCCAAAACGTGTTATAAGTCCCAATAACCAACTAGAAAAGCAATATTTAGTGATTTACTAGTGGATTGTACCCCATATAATATGTATTTAGTTGATGTCATGTCAATATTTTTAAAATTTAGTTTAAATTTTCCGGTTTTTTGTCGCAAATGAACCATTGAACCGACGGTCTGACCAGTAAAAATCTGAACCGACAGCCTCACCGGTTCGATGGCCGGTTCGGTTTTTTAAACTATGCTTCCATTGGACCTTATCTTTAAGCTTTTTGCTCTAATTAGATTAGATCTAGGTCCGCCCGCAGGCAATCTTCTTGCTCCGTATCGATTTGAATCACTCACGCTTTACTCTTTCTTATTCAATCGCTTAAGCTAGGCTCGGTAGCATTCTCCTATCACTCATGGTCATAAATCTCCCCTTAGATTCCTCCATAGATTTCTCCGCCTAGATGCAACCTGTCAAAATTTTCCGTAACTGCTCCTTGATACTCGGATAGCCTGCAATTTCCGGATCTCTTAGCTGCTCTCTGGTTAACCGGACAATCAGTCATTTTCCGGGTCTTAATTACTTACACTTTGCACTTTGTATCTCCTGTTTTGTAGACTACACAAATGGCACCCAAGAATAAGGGATAACAGCCGGTGAAAGCGAGGCCGACTCAGTCCATATCCGCCAACTGGGCTAGGTCCACCGTGACCAAGGCCAAGTTGGACGAGCTCGCTGAGTCGGGCGTCCTGCCGTCCCAGGAGGAGATCCACTGGCGAGTCCCGGGAGACGAGACCCGGCCCTCCCCTGGTCCGGATGAGGTAATCTGCTTTGTAGAGCATGTGATCCGGGGATTCCGTCCCCGGGGTCACTCCTTTTTTCGTGAACTTCTTAGCCACTATGGCCTCCTTTTTTCGTGAACTTCTTAGCCACTATGGCCTCCGACTCTATGTTTAATATCACTCATTTCATAGTTCTCTGTGAATCATACCTATGCGTCCCCCCAAACCTTGCTCTATTCCTTGAGTTGGTCCAATGCAAACCGTGCCGCGAAAGCGGTGACGGGGCCCTTCTGGCTTGCGGCGGAGTGTCAATACAAAGACGAAAGAATTCGCCGATGCCGACTCTGAGCCTCAACTCTCATGTCAAGCACTGGCAGAAATCCTTCTTCTATTGCCGGGACACCTCCCCACCCGGCGAAAGGAAACTGCCGGGTTTCTCTGAGGGCCTCCTTGACTTATCCGATACTTTCAATGCTTTCGCTTCTGAGTCGGATAGGGAGTCCATCCAACCCCTCTTAGCCAAACTTGCTATCCTTTCCGCCCAGGGTCTCCTTGGGCTTAATTTAGTTAAGACTTGGGTGAATTTCCGGATCCAGCCTAATGCCATCCGGCCTAAGCTGATGTCCGAGTATTTTAGGCAGGTCACGGATGCGCTCCGCTACTCTTCGAGGAACTATCCGGCTGGTGATACAAACAAGATTATCAAAAGTTTCCTGACAGAGAAATTGGAAGTGATCCGGACGATAGCCGGCTTAGAGCTGTACACTCGCGACAATCCGGCTCCAGCGGTAAGATCCGGCCCTTTACTCTTTATCCTTGCATCCTTACTTGATGCAATTACTAACCTTTCCTGCCACACCTTTATTTCAGGCAGATAGCGCTTTTTGGAACATCGAGACTCCCCCTTCCTCCGAAAACCCGGAGGAGGAGGAAGAACCGGATGATTCGGAAGGAGGTACCATCCAGGTTTCACCCACCTTAATTTTTGTTAACTTACCTTCCCATACTTTCTCTTTTTCCGACTGTGTATTATGCTTCTCAGGAATGGAGGATAAGGAGGACAAGGATGATAAAGAAGACCCGGAGGAGACCGAGAGTGACAAGAGCGAGGCCGTACCGGAAGCTGTGGTTGGGGCCAAGAGGAAACCCCGAGGGGTCATGTTCAAGGTTCCATATTCCTCCATGTCCTCCAAACTGTACTCATTTGTTAATATGTGTGAGCTTAATCAACAATTATCCAATTCACCATACTTGAAGGACCCCCCTCCGGCCAAGCGCAGGGTAACCCGGAACTCCCCGGGTGAGGATCCCCTCAACCCGGGTATCCCTACGTCCCCAAGTTCCGAGTGAACTTATGCATAATTTACTTGGAACTTTCATAGCATATCCGAATGATATTTAATTTTGTCCGATTAATACTTCCTTGTGTTTCCACGCAGACATACGTAACCCACTCCGAGGAAGTGCTGGCTAAAACCACCAAACTCCTTGAGGTGGAGACGAAGCTGCGTGAATCAGTTGAGGCTGATGCCAAGAAGACGGGGAAACTTGCGAGAAAGTATAGAAAGAGATTCCACGCTGCAGAGGATCAACTGACCAAGATATCTGCCCAGATTGCCGATAATCACCGTGCTTTGATTGGTAATGATTCCCGACTCACTAATCGTAACCCGGAATTTTCATTCTGATAAACACTCAGAATTCCTTACTTGAATCTTTCTGTTTTTCTGCAGGGCCGGATGAGGAGATTCCGGGCGAAGATGATATAGCGAAGTTGAAGACCATAAAGAGCACAATCCGGCAACTCTGTGCCGGCACCAAATGGGCTCTGCAAGCTGTCAAGTGGCCGGGTACTGGACATGGTAATTTGAGCACGCTGCTTGACGCGTGCTCCACCATCCCCGAGTGGATCGACCACTGGAAACGCTCGTCATGCCGGGTTGGAGTAACCCGGGGGCTTGCGCTGGCTAAATCTTACTTTCCCAAGCTTGAGCCGGCAAAACTCGTTGACGGGTTTCCATAATTCAACAATGACGGCACCAAGTTTTCAGCCAAGAACTACAAGGCCATCCAAACAGAGGTCCGTCACTCGGCTAGTCTGATTGCCGATAGTCTGGACGTCAGTCGGATTGTGCCACCATACGATGCTGAAGATAAGCCAATTAAGTCGGATCCTCCTAAGCCCTACGACATGCTGGCACGGTGGAAGGAGGAAGCTGCGCAAATGAGGGAAGAGGCGGCGAAGAAGAAAGCTAAGGCCGATATTGCGCCTACAACCTCTACGCCGGTTGTTCCACCTCCCGCGCGCGCTGGTACTACTAATCCGGGTGAAGATGCTGGGAAGGCCCATGAAGAGCAAACCCAAGACCAAGACCATCCGCCAAGGACAAGACTTAAGACTCGACCCAGGGGGCCGAGTGAAATTTTTATCTGCCAGCGTCTCAAACACTTCATTCGGCCAATGGGCCTTTAAAACAAATATTCTTTTGATAGTGCGCCTGTGCACTTTTTGATACTATTATCCTGGTTTGTAATACATTTAAAACCTTAATATCTTTCATGGCCCTTCTGGCCTTTGCGTGAATTTGATATTTCTTAACTTTGAGCTTTTTCATTCCTGGTTTTCCGACTTTCGCTATAGTTCCTTTTGCGAGACTCGGTTTCCGGGTCTCATGAGTTTTGACAAGTGGACTTTTCTAAGTCCCCAAGTCCCCAAGACTCGGATTTTTGGGTTTTTGAGCTGAATAGCTAGATAATTTGTTTCTTTTTTCAAATTCCCAAGATCCCAAGGCCCGAATTTCCGAATCTAGGGTGTTGGATTTTTTCGAAGAAACAAATTGTTTCTGCTAAAGACCAAAACCTAGAGCCGTTCACATAGGTTTGAAGTTATGCTTAATGTGCTTTGAGTTTCCGGCTGTTAAGCTTGTACTCTGCATAACTTGTGGTTTGGATGACCCTTTTGACCTTTTTCTACTATAAGCCGGCTTTCGCGTGGATAATCAATGTTGCTATAGCTGTATAAAGACAGGGTCAAGCAAGTCCCATTGGGCATCATGACTTATTGTAATTATACGCTAGCAAAGCATGCCACTTTAGGGCGAGTCACATCAAGCTAAAGCAAGAAAAGTCAAGAAAATTTGGCTCTATTGTCCGGTTATAAGCTTGCAGCCGTACTTATTACAAGTAGTCGGCCCTTATAACCTAATGGCATCGTGGTCGGGTCTTTGAGTTTGCAACTATATTATTCAAGCAATCAGCCCACAAGACCTAGATATATGCAATATACTAGAAAAATTAACATATTAAGAACAATAAATAACACTTACCTGGAAAAGAAATAGAAAACAACAGAAATAAAAACTGGACAAAAAACACACAGAAAGGAACAATATATTGTTTAACCATCTCTTTATTGATATGAGAAAAGTTAGGTCAGCAAGCCGCCTCATTAAAAACCCTCCAGTCCCCTTAGATACCCTGGATAGGAAAAGAGTGCGTCTGAAACCTGCTGCCTGTTACATCGTGCAATTCTAATTGTGAATCTAGCCTATTCTAGGTATCGTAGGGACGCAGCTGAGCCACGTTCCATGGTCTTTCTCATTGACAGTGGCCGACTCTTCCCGTGCATCTATCAAGTAGTACGATCCATTGTGCAGATTCCGGCTTATAATGAACGGTCCTTCCCATGGTGGGGACAACTTGTGTTTTCCTTCCTTTGACTGTACCAGGCGCAGAACCAGGTCTCCTTACTGGAAGACCCGGGTTTTGACCCGCCGACTATGGTATCTCCTCAGATCTTGCTGGTATATGGCTGATCTCTCCAAGGCTTGTTCCATGTGCTCTTCCAGCATATCCACGGTGTCCTGCCGGGTCTTCTCGTTCTCCACCTCGACGTAAGCCGACACTCGAGGCGAGTCATGGATAATGTCACTCGGCAATACCGCCTCTGCACCATAAACCATAAAAAATGGTGTCATTTGAGTAGATCTGTTAGGTGTGGTGTTGATTCTCCAAACCACTGAAGGTAACTCCTCAACCCACGCGCCAGCAGCTCTGATGCATGGGACTCGTAGTCGTGGCTTTAATCCACGAAGTAACTCCTGATTTGCCCTCTCCACTTGTCCATTAGACTGTGGGTGGGCCACTGAGGCTATGTCCAAGAGGATGCCATTGTTTCCACCGAATTTTTCCATCTCTCCCAAGGACATGTTGGTTCCATTGTCCGTTATTATGCTATGGGGATACCCAAACCGATAGATAATCCTTTTCAGAAACTTGACTGTCGTAATTGCTTCACAATTGGTAACTGGCCACCAAGAGATGAGTCTTTTTGCAAGGTGACATGTGAAAGGGGCCAACCATATCCATACCCCAAACAGCAAACGGCCAGGTTAACGGGATTGTCCGCAATTCCATAGCCGGCACATGGGTTTGGCGAGCGTACCTTTGACATCCATCGCACCTTGCCACCAAGCGCTCTGCATCTGCTAGGGCCGTGAGCCAGAAGAAACCGTGCCGATAAGATTTGGCCACAAGGGATCTTGTGGATGCATGATGCCCACAATCACCTTCGTGGATTTCCTTCAAAATCTGCCGGCCTTCTTCCGGTGCTACACAGCGTAAAAAGACTCCTGCAGCGCTTCTTTTATACAGCTCCCCGTTGATGATAGAATAGCCCTTTGCTCGCCTCAGAATTTTCCTTGCTAATACTTTCTGTTGTGGTAACTCGCCCCGTGATAGGTAGGCCAAAAACGGCTCTGTCCACTCAGGAACAGCGCGTATTGTGGCCACAAGCTCCAAATCCGGGTCTTGGTTTGCCACCTCTTCCTCAGACTCGGTTTTAACCGATGGCCTCCATAGCTCGTCCAGGAAAACATTGGGTGGGACCGACTCTCTGCGCGAGCCGAGTCTGGCGAGTGCATCTCCTGCCTTGTTCTTTCTTTTGTCTATATGCGGCGACCCTGTCCACCTCTCTGCGATACGCCGCCATAGTTGCATCTTTTCTATCCCAAGTTCCTGAGACTTGCTGCACCACAAGGTCCGAATCTCCATAGCATCGTATCCGCTTGATGTTCATCTCATTGGCTACTTTCAGTCCATGCAATAGTGCCTCATACTCGGCCACGTTGTTGGAACAATCAAAGTGGATTTGCAACAAGTAGCTCAACTTGTCTCCTTTGGGTGATGTGAGTACCACTCCAGCTCCTGATCCCTCGTATTGCTTGGAACTTTGTGTCGTTGTGGGCATGCTAGTGTGAGTCCAATCATTAATGATATCAACTAAAGCTTGGGACTTGATTGCTGACATGGGCTCGTAGTTGATGTGATAATCTCCCATCTCAATCGCCCACTTGGCTATTCTACCTATTGCATCCAAATTTCTGATGATATCCGACATTGGTATAGAGCTAACCACTGTTATGGGGTGTTCTTGAAAATATGGCTTCAATTTCCGGCTGGCCATGAAGACCCCGAAAACCAGCTTTTGACAATGTGGGTAGCGCTGCTTTGCCTCCGATAATACCTCGCTGACGTAATAAACCTGCCTCTGGACCGGGTGATCTTTTCCGTCCTCTTTGCGCTCGACAACAACCACCGCGCTAACCGCCCGGGGCCCAGCCGCAATGTACAATAGCATGGGCTCTTTGGGACCCGGCGCTGCCAAAACTGGTGCCTCAGATAACTGCTTCTTTAACGCCTCGAACGCCTCATCCGCCTCTTGGTCCCAAACGAATTTATCGGATTTTCTCAAGAGCCGGTATAAGGGTATTGCCTTTTCTCCGAGTCTGGATATAAATCGGCTCAATGCTGCTACACACCCTGTAAGCTTCTGAACATGCTTCGGGTTTTCCGGCTTTTGCAGACTCTGGATAGCTTTGATTTTTTCTGGGTTTGCCTCAATCCCTCTTTCCGAGACAATAAAACCGAGTAACTTTCCCGCTGGCACTCCAGATACACACTTTGTGGGATTGAGCTTCATCTGCTATCTTCTCAGATTCTTGAACGTTTCCTTTAGATCGTCAATAAATGTTTCCTCTTTCCTTGTCTTGATCACCACATCATCCACATAGGCGTGAACGTTGCGCCCAATCTGATCCTCAAAGCACTTCTGTATGCATCTCTGGTAAGTTGCACCCGCATTTTTTAACACAAAAGTCATGGTTTTGTAACAGAAGGCCCCAAAAGGGGTTATGAACGATGTTTTCTCCCAATCTTCCTTCTTGAGCTTGATCTGATGGTACCCGGAATATGCATCCAGGAAACATAATAGGTCACTTCCAGCCACTTCATCTATGATCTGATCTATCCTTGGAAGGGCAAACGGATCCTTTGGGCAATGCTTGTTTAGACTCGTATAATCTATGCACATCCTCCACTCGTTACTCTTTTTCATCACTAGAACCGGATTTGCCAACCAATCCGGGTGAAACACCTCCATGATGAATCCGGCTGTCAATAGCCGAGCAATTTCTTCTCCTATAGCCCTTCTCCTTTCCTCATTCATTTTTCTCAGGCCTTGCTTCACGGGCCTAGACTTGGGATCAACATGCAAGCTATGCTCTTCTAACTCTGTAGGGATACCCGGCATATCGCTAGGCGTCCAAGCAAAAACATCTTGATTTGAACGAATAAACTCCACGAGTGCTTTTTCCTGCTCATTGTCCAGGTTAGATCCTATAGCAAATTGCTTAGAGGGATCACCTTCAACAAAGGCCACCATCTTGGTATCTTGTGCTGCTTTAAACTTTGCTCTCTCGTCTTCAGTGTTCGGTCTTTTCGATGTTGTTCTATCATCCGGGTCTACTTGAGACCGGTAATACTTGAGTTCTTCCTTCCTGCAAGCCTGTTCTGCCATTGCCGCATCTCCTTCGTCACACTCAGCCGCTATAATCCGGTTTCCATGTATGGTAATGATTTGCTTAGGACCCGGAATCTTTAGCTGTAGGTATACGTAACACGGCCTGGCCATGAACTTAGCGTAAGCCGGCCTTCCGACTAGCGCGTGATAAGGGCTGCGCAACTTTACCACCTCGAACGTGAGCCACTCGACCCGGAAATTGTCCTTTGATTCTCCAAAAGCAACCTCCAAAGTGATCTTTCCTTTGGGGCACGCCGAGTGACCCGGCACAATCCCGTGAAAAACTGTTGAACTTTTCGGTAGCTGAGACTCCTTGAGACCCATGCGTAAGAAAGTTTCACAATATAAGATGTTGATGCTACTTCCACCGTTCATTAAGACCTTTTTCAACTCATAACCATTAACCTGTGGCGCAACCACCAATGCTAGCACACCCGGATGTTCTATTGTCTCCGGATGATCCCTTCTGCTCCACGTCACCTCTTGATCCGACCATCTTAAGTACCTTGGAACAGCTGAATTGACCACGTTCACTGCTCTCTTGAGTATCTTTTTATCCTTGTTGGAAATTCCCGTAGTGTGTACGTGATACTGTCCCAACTGCTTGGGGTTAGCTTGGAAACCTCCAGCTCCACCCTGGTTTTTACCCGGATTTCCACCTCCTGGGTTGCTTGCTGGGGGTGGGACGTTTCCCGGGTTTCCGCCTGGACCCGGTCCTCCTCCCCGGCCTGCACCTCTCATAGCTTTGTTTACTTCCTCGTTCTTCCATCTCTGCAAATCCACACACTGCTCCAATGAATGGTTAGCCGGCCTGCTGTTCGTGCTGTGTCGCGGGCACGGCATCTTGTACACATCCCAGTGGTTACCCGGCCGTGGTGGCCCCTGGTAATTTCCTCCATTAAAGTTTCCTCCGTTAAAATTTCCCTCTGCTCTAGGTCTCGAAGACCCGGCTTCTGTGTTACCGACAAACTCGGAGCTCCCCTCAAACGGGCGCTTATTCTGGTTGTTCCCATTGTTACCTCCATTGTTACCCGGCGTTGATCCATTGCCGGCTCTTCCATTATTGCTCGTGTTTGCTTTTGCTTTCTTATCATCAACGTCCTCTTCTGTGGTATCCGTAGCAGCGTGCACTACAAGAGAATCGGTCTCTTGCAACAAAATCTGTAGCTACGTTTTTTTTTGTTGCGATATAATCACAAATTACGACGACCTCTCACATTGTGGTGATAGGGCACTCGTATTTCCACGACTCATTTTGGTGGCGATAAATGTCGTTTTGTTGCGGTAGAGGCCTCCTATTGCCACGATTTGTACTGCTGTTGGAATACAAGCGCGTTTTTGCGACAAAATATTTTCGTTGCGCGAGGCACTCCTTTTGTTGCCTTAGAGACATGGTATTCCAACGAAATAAGCATTCGTGGTGATATTCAGTCATTTATTGCAACATCTGTATTTTTGTTGCGGTAGTTACAAATATTGTTGCAAAAAATAAAGCTAACTATTGCAACCAAATTTTTCGTGTGGCAATACCATATGTTTTTTCGCCTCAAATTTATCCTGCGGCAATACCTATTGTTTACTGCGACAATTTGGGTCGTATGGTAATAGGTTAAAGGTAAAGCAACAATCATCGTACTGTTGCGAAAATGAACAAGTTATTTTGCAACGACCATTCATAGACTAGCTTAACGGGACTCATGGGCCGTGCCCTTGATCACTGTTGCAATTTTCTTAGGACTACACTTCATTTTTGGTCCAGTATCTCAGTTTGGTGAGCACATTTTTTTTTTAATATTGTTTGCAACTGAATTTCTGCAGCACTTAGCATTTTACTAATGTTACAACTAGTGACAGTACTTAATAATCAATCAAGAACTCATATAAGACGCAATTTCACTAGTTCATTTATCATGGAAATTCAAAATTTCTAAACAATGGAACTTTGGAATCTTTAAACAAAAATTATGTTATTACATGATCTTTCATCCATGCATGTGCATGGCAAAACATTTAAGCCAAACAGTGCAGAGACAGCCTACACAAAGAATCCATGGTCATCATCCAATTCATCTTCTACCAAAGGAGCAACATGACCATCATTTATGTAAGCCTCATCATCATCAGTATCAGCATCATATTCGACTTTGTCTTCGTCAAAATCAGCAGGTCTTAAATTATTTATGACTGAAACATCAACGCTGGTTCCATCATCATCATTTCTGCACCAACTAGTCATCTCGTCAGGTACAGTAAATTCTGGAACTGTAATTCCTGCATCGACGACATCCTGTACATCTGCATCACCACGTTCATCTCCTTCTGCAAGATCATCTAGGTCTGCACCATTTAAAACCGAAGGAGCAAACAAATTGCGTGGATTCATTTTTATAGCACTTGCCCAATTAGGGCTCTTCACATCTCTCACATAGAAAACCTGTGCAGCTTGGATGCCTAGAATGTAAGGGTCTTCCGTGAATCGGTGTACACTAGTGTCAAGGTCAATAATTCCATATTTGTCCCTCCTATACCCCTTACTCTGTTTTCTATTGGCAGGAGGCACATCGAACCAGTCGCACTGCAATAGAACAACCTCCTTATCAGGAGGAAAGTCAAGAAATATGATTTTCTTTATCACCCCATAATAATCAGTACTGCCGGTGCTTTCTTGCGCATTGACTACGACGCCACTATTTTGGGTACTCAAGTCAAGCTCTATTTCGGTATTACGAAAGTAATATCCATTCAGTAATGTACGGTTGAACACACGAGCAATTTGATCAGGCCCTTTAGCTAGTGTATACAACAGACTGTTGACCTTCCCATCTTTATGGAGTTGTGTGATCTGTTTCATGGAATAGAATATGTGTGAGTATACTATACACCATTGTTTTTTTATTACAAGAAACATTTATGAAAATGCTAAAGTAACTTACCCGTCTTTCGAACCAGCCAACAAAATCTTCCTTGTGTTTCTTTTCAGGATTAGGACAATTGTTCTTTTTGAGCTCGTCAATATGTTGCCTTCAAAAAGAAATGATATATGGTTACTTCATAACCAAAGTCTTAATGCATATCATGATATAAAACACATAAACAAGTTTCCTTACTGAATCCATGGCTCGGTTTCCTCGCAGTTTGTTATTATGTAGTGCCTCATTTGATTAAGAGCTTCCAAAGACAGTGATTCACGGGCAAAACCTTTCTTGGAGTAATCAACTGCACTCATTATGCTAATCCCTGTTGGTGCCTCATCTGTAGCTCCATCTGCATGGCGTTCAGACTGACTTATTTTTGTAGGCGAGCCTTTAACGAATCGACTGCAAAACGTCATGCACTCTTCAAGTATGTACCCCTCTGCAATTGAACCTTCTGGATGAGCCTTGTTACGTACATATCCTTTCAACGTACGCAGGTATCTCTCAACCGGATACATCCATCTATACTGTACAGGCCCTGCAAACCATGCTTCTCGAGCTAGATGAATTGGGAGATGCATCATAATATCAAAGAAAGCTGGTGGATATATCATCTCTAGCTGACATAGAATTACTGCAATTTGTTCGTTTAAATTCAACAAATCGTCATCCCTTAACTCCTTGGAGCATAAATCGGAAAAGAATTTACTGAGCTGAAGCAATGGGGTGAGGACATTCTCTGCCAGAAGCTTGCGCAACGCAATAGGAAGAAGTTTCTGTAATATAACATGGCAGTCATGAGTTTTGAGTCAACTAAACTTGCACTGCTCGAGGACCACACATCGCTTAATGTGTGAAGCATAGCCATCAGGCATCCGTATGCTCTGCAGAAACCTGAGCAGCATTATCTTCTCTTCCTTTTTTAAAGCATACACGCCTTTCTTAAGTTTGTACTTATCCTTACCGGCGGGCTTTGCGTGCTGATTCTCCCTAATTTTCAAAAACTCCAATTCTAGGCGAGCCTTCGTACCATCCTTTGTTTTCCCATCCATCTCAAGCAAAGTACCCAGAATGCTGTCACAAATGTTCTTCTCGATGTGCATAACATCCAAATTGTGCCTCATGAGCAAGTGCTGCCAATACGGGATCTGGAAGAACACACTTTTCTTCCGCCAATTGTGCCAGGGATTAGTTTCCGGCCGCTTTCTCTTATTTGACCGCCCAAATGGTTCATGCTGAATGCTATCAAGCTCCTTTAGAACTTCAATGACTGTAAGTTGCGCCGGGGCGTCTCTATGTTCTGCCATGTTGTTGAACATAACCTTGTCTCGACGCCATTTGTGGTGTTCCCGTAGAAAACGTCGGTGTCCCATGTAGCAATGCTTTCTACCATACCGGAGCCATAAAAATTCTGTATGCTTGTGGCAGTAAGGGCATGCTAGCTTGCCTTTTGTGCTCCAACCACTCAGCATTGCGTAAGCCGGGTAGTCATTGATGGTCCATAACACGCATGCATACAACGTGAAATTTTGTTTAGTTGCAGCATCATATGCCTCAACACCATCCTCCCATAGAACTAACAGTTCATCAATCAAAGGCTGTAAGTACACATCAATGTTATTTCCTGCTGACTTTGGTCCTGAAATAATCATTGACATTTTCCAGTTCTCTTGTTTCATACACATCCATGGTGGCAAGTTATATGGGATCAGAATGACAGGCCATGTAGTGTGTGATATACTCATGAGCCCAAAGGGGTTGAATCCATCTGAAGCAAGGCCAAGCCGAACACTGCGAGCATCTTTTGCGAATTCTTTCTGACTGTATCTTTCATCAAGGCTTTTCCAGGCCTTCGAATCTGCAGGATGCCTCATTATGCCATCATCTTTACGTTTCTCCTTATGCCATTTCATATCAGTTGACATATCTTCTGTCATGTACAGCCTTTGCAGTCTTTGAATGAGTGGGAAATACCATAGAACTTTCTGTGGCACTTGCTTCTTTGATTTACGGATCGATGAATCAGCTTTGTCTACGGTTGGACTTGATTTCCATCGAGACGTATGACAGACAGGGCATTCTTGGGCATCAGCATGCTCATTACGGAATAGCACACAATCATTATAGCACGCGTGTATCTTCTTGTAATCCAGTCCAAACTCTCGAATGACCTTCCTTACTTGTGCGAGATTAGTAGGAATGCAGTGACCCTTTGGCAGCACCTCCGTGAACATCCACAGCATTAAGTCACATGCTCTGTTAGTCATCCCAGACACGCACTTGATTTGGTAAAGCTTCACAATGAAAGATATCTTTGTGACCTCCTCACAACCTGGGTACAACGATGTTTTTTCCCTCTTCCAATAGTTTGTAGAACGCCTTTGCAGATGCATTTGGCTCCTGTTTCATTCCATCACCGCTCGTGTCTCCTGCATTACTTCCCACTTTTGTGGCCCTTATCAGAGTATCCAGCAAGTCACGTATCCCTTCACCACCACCTGCAGCGTCTTCATCATCAGAATCTTCAGACATGTTGTCCTCCTCGGGTTCACCATGGAATATCCAATTTTTGTAGGACGGATCCATCCCATTCTTAAGCAAGTGCATATGGATCTCCTTTTTAGTTTTCTGAGCATTATTCAGACATTTCGTACACGGGCAAAAGTTTCTTGCGTCTGGTTCAGCACCGTCAAAACTAAGTTCCAAGAAACTCTCGATGCCACTTTGCCACTCCACAGAATCTCTATCCTTCTCCATCCAGCTCTTGTCTTGTGACATTTTGCGTTATCTCCGTTTAGCCGGTCTTGTAAAAAAAAAGGAGCAGCATTAGTTCACACGTAAGTATTTCGAAACAACAAATACATCAGAGAGAGGCATACTGGTCTTTCAAGTCAGTAAGAATTGCAGGGGATTACATTAGACATTACTTCACAACACAGCGTTCGATTAAAACTAACACTTACACCTGAAACTGACATGGCTATGAAAATATAAAACCTAGTTCGTACCTGAATTCCTGACATTGCTATGAATATTAAACTGATAAAACAGACACGCATATGTGAACACAAGCAGCTAGTCTATCTGACAGCAATTGCAATCGCCATTAACTTCATCGAACCGGCAGGATGGAAACCAAGGATATCATCAGTATTGGTACAAACCTTGTAATTGCGTCTGACGAGCGGCGGAAGCAGCGGTTGAGTACAAGTCGGCGGGGCAGCGTTGGCGGCAGTTCAATAGTTTATGCTAATCGAGTTCGGATGGCGGCGAGGTAATAGTGGCGGATTGGTCGGTCGCGCAGGGCCGATACGGCGGCGAAGTCGCCTGAGGGCAGATAGGGCGGCGTTGTCGTGTGGGGGCAGGGCAGTTTGGAGGAGACCGGGCGGACAAACGTAGCCCTTTCGCTCGCCCAATGGCCCAACCGGAGTATGGGCCTATTAATTGTACAATTTGTCTTCACAGCCCATTTGGCTTGTGAACAATATGTTTTTCCCTTGGCAATAACGTTCAAGTATTATAAATGCTCTATTAAGTTTTACTAGTTTCATTTTATGACTAAATTAATTCATTTCGAAATGCATTGTTGTGTTAATATTCAACACTAGTCAGAAAAGCCCTGTTATTGGTGTGGTTTTTCTTCAGTTCTGGCATGAAACTCGTACGCCCCTGCTATCTAGGTGTCCACTGGCGTGTTTCTGGAATCGACACAGGTTACTACATGATCATTGGCGTTGATGTCATAGTCCACATCACTATCCTATAGAAATCGGTAAATAAAAAGGGTATGTAATATTGACTAGAAGCGCACAAATGGTATTCAATTATGAGATAACATAACAAGCATTAAAAAAACGGCATAAACAATCAAAGATTCAACCAGATAGTACTCAGCATTAACATGTAATCTAAAAGTTCGCATAAAGCTAGAACTCTCAGCTACAACCACGATACCTACTCATCATCTGACTGAATAATGACAACATGTGTATCCTCAGTAGGGAGCTATGGGAACATCATCTTCGGTGTCTTCAGCATCGTCAGGTCGATCGTAGAGGAAGTAGGTGGACACATCACCTTCATCGAGATAGAATGTCAATCTCCCTGTTGGATCCATCTCGTAGCGTTCCACAAGCTGGCCCCATTGCTGACCACTGAAGTATGTTTTTCCATCCTCATGTGTGACTACAACTTTGTGCTGGTGGTCTGGCACTCTCAAGCTCACCAAGTTCACCTCGAGAGTTCTAGGGTGGTCCCAAATTGCAACTTGAATATGCTACAGAAAGTCACGCCTGAATCTGCAAGGTATGATCTGTAAAAAAAAAAGAAGTACACATTTTTAGTACAATTGTTTTGTCAGTTTTCAAAAAGTAGATTGACCGAAAGTATATACCAATCTGTTTTCAAACCCCTCTGGTAGAACAATGGTAAATTTCTTGTTCATGCACTCCTTGTAGCCACACTGTTCACATACATCCATTGCCTGCGGTGGTGTGTTCCATACACTGAATTCAGATACACATCTAACCATTTACCATTCAAAAACCAACTTAAATCTAACAATGTACATCTAATTTTGGTGGCTGAATAAACTTTTTTTTTGAACGTAACTGGCAGGTGCTCTGCCTTTTCATTAAGAAGGGGGAAAGCAGCAAAATACAGTATACCACACTCTCGTTCTCAATAGAAATCTAAGCACTCAACTACAGGAAAACGCCAACGTCCTGTAAGGAAAACAACCACACCAAACTACTGTCTAGTTACAAAAGCTACTGTCAACAACTTCAGGTCCTCTCTTACCATCGCAGCAACAGCCTCCGCCGAGGCGCTCTTGTTCTCGAACACCCGCCGGTTTCTCTGTTTCCACAGGTGCCAAGCAATATACATTCCTGTACAGGCTTGCCTCTTGAACTCCTTCGTGCTCATCGACCCCTGGAACTTGCGCCACCACCCCTGGATGGTAACCTCCCCGGCAGTGGCACGAACCACTGTGGGATGTGAGTCCGAGAAAGAGCACCAGACCTCCTTGGCGAAAGGGCAAAGCAGCGTTAAATGGGATGCCGTTTCCAAGGTCTGATCACAAAAACTGCAGTGCTCGTCATGTGTCCATCCCCTCGCTTGGAGCCTATCAGCAGTCCAGTTCCTATTTTGCAATAGGCACCAAATGTTGAAAATCACCTTCGGCTCAGCTTTTACCTTCCAAATAGACTCCAACTGCGGCTTAGGGATCCTAGCCTCGAACTGGAAGTGATAGGCAGAAGTTTCCGTATACTCCTTGTTCGCTGTTAATCTCCAAGTGATCGTATCCCTTTCATCAGAGAGCTGCACTTCTCTGACCAAGCCCCACTGCAAGCAGAATTGCCTTACTTGCTCAGCGTTTGTCATCTTCCAAAGCCCCCTCATCCAACTACCATTTTCAGCTCCTTCTTTTACCAAAATCTTTTTCCTCGTCGCCAACTTGAACAGGGAAGGAGCAACCCTCTTCGGCTCCACCCCATGCAGCCACTTGTCAGTCTAGAAAGCTGCCTTCTGTCCGTTACCTACCTTTATCTCTGTGCAAGTAGCAAATAGCTGTCTGTCCGCCTCCATGGTCTATCTTCATCACCCCACTCAAACCATAGCCAGCGCAGCCTCAAAGCTCGGATGTAGGCTGCCAACTCTTTGATCCCTAGGCCACCTAAACGCTTGGGGGAGCACACATTCTTCCAGTTTACCAAACAGCTGCAACCACTCGCTGTATCATCACCCTTCCAAAGAAAATCCCTCCTAATCTTGTCCATCTTTTTGATCGCCCATGGGTGAAAATCTAATTTCTAAGTCGATCTACATCTAAAATCACAATAATCATCTAACATATAACTCAATCTACATCTAAACCTACCTAAAAGGTACGGCGGCCGGGGAAACTTACCTGCGGCGCGACGGCTGGACGGCGCAAGGACGACGGTGGCGCTTGCGGCGGCTTTTGTCGCGGCGTCGTTCCGCCGGGTGTCGGTGGGGGATCTGGGGGCGGAGAGGGCTAGCCGTGGCGGCGGTGGGGAATCGGGGGGTGGAGAGGGAGAGGACTCAAGTTCGTGTGTGTAGCAGTTGGTGTGCGTGTAGCAATCGATTAAATTAGAGTATAAATGGTTTTCCTCAAAATTTTCATCATGTGAACGTGCCTCCACATTTGATCTTTCGTAAATTGGTCCTTAATGATGAAGCCAATGATAAACCGTTCCCACCACATATGATTCCCTCATCCTGGTTAAATGTTGTTGCACCGTGGTGTCGCATGGTGGTGGTCGGTTCATCCGGTGGTTGCGAGGCACCTAGGCGACGGATCGTCAAGGATGATGATGAGGGTGTGTTTGGGAGAAATCCTTGTCGGGTGGCATCCTCCCTTCATGAAGGGCATCGCGTCTACCCTGCATCCGCCGCCCCGATGTGCCGGGGGAAACCCTAGAAGCGCGACTATCCATGTTGAAGGTGTTGATTGGTATTTGACGTCCCGGTGCTAGCAGCTTGGTTGTAGTTTGTAGGTGGGCGCAGTGGTCGTTTCGTCGATCCACTTGCGTCTCCTTTTCTTTTCTTCTTTTGCGTTTATTGGTTGTCGCCTCAGCCGGCGTTGTATCAAAATTGTTGCACCGGGTGGTTGCTACATTAATATAGAGGTGATTCAGCCTATTTCGCCAGAGCATGGGGAGAATATCCTATGATACTAGCCCTCTTGCATGCTACCATGGTACCGTTTTGAATAAATGAAGTTTTGGTGATTCAAAAAAATCTAGGAAAAATCACGAGTAGAGTTACTACAATGTGTGATAATTTTATGTCCAGATGCGAAAGTAATATTGACTAACCAAAAAGACAAATCCAAATGTGAATATATAGTGCATATTTGCTGATTTGTACTTTTTGTTTCTCAATGTGTAGGTCGAATTTGGACCTGGTTTTTTTTTACATTATGTACACAAATTCTTTGGGAACATTAATAATTTTTTCCGGAATTTTATGAAACATCTATAGTTAATTTTTTAAAATTGTAGCATGGGAGAACAAGGGGCTAGTATCACTGGATATTTTTTTCCATTGAGCATGTGTGGTTTGCACCCTTGTTTACATTTTTATGAGTCATAAAATCCAATATGGTAAAGCAAAAATGGTAAAGCTCAGCATAAAAAAAAATGACATCATGAAAGTAGTAAAACTAAAAGAACATAACATTTAAATTGTGTGAGAATTCAACAATCTAATATAGAGTCTTAACACGGTTTTTATATTGTAGCAACGGGGCTGCATGCATATAGTTGCACACAGAAACCATCAATATCACTGCATTCCTATTACATACCAACTTCAGGGACATGGGTAGCAAACAAGTAGAGCCCTTCAGGGCACTGGTATAGCAAGAACAACATCTTGTCACCCTGTTTGAGATGACTTTCCTTCGCCATGAACTCTTTTCACCCGCTGACGCACAAGCGACCATCAAGATCAGAAATTGAATAGGTCGATGTCACCTCAGTTCTCGGGTAGCAAACAATAGTGATTGTACCATTTCTTGCCATATGTGCAGGAATCAGACGGCTTGGGATTTTATGTTGCATGCAAAGACTAGAAGTCAAGAAAAAAGCTATCGGGAAATAATCATGTTAAAAGAAAGGAAATTAAATAGAACAAGTGTACACGTATTACTTTGCGCATAAGAGAAGATATGTTCTTAAAGATTTACCACGTGTTTATTGAAGTTCTCGCTGTTTGTCCAATTCAGAGTATACAGCACCCCGACAACCAATTCTGCTTCCTCATACTCTCCAGCTCTGTGGAATAGAACAGTGTAATCCAAGTTTTCAACAGCGTCTATCACCGTCTCCATCATCCTCCAGTTAATCATGGTCCCATCAGTGCTAGAGAGTGAGTCAACAATGTGACGCCTCTCAGGGGACATGTGGTAGTATGCTGTAAAAATTTAATACGCCTGAAATTAGTGGATTACACATGCCGCAACCAAGTAATATATTAATGTTTATGTGCACAACATAATTATTTTGTATTAAGTAAGAACTTACACGGATGGATGATTGGGCCATTTCCGGTTATGACCTCAGTTTGGCCTCTTTGTGTGTCGGTCTTGAAAACAAGCTCCATACCAACTTCAAGTTTGTAGACCCTACTAAATTCTTTCCAGTAATTTCCCTTCAGAAAGGTTATCCCGTCGATGTTGCTAAGCTCAACTATAAACGAGAATCCTTCCTTCGTAATTACTGTGGCTTGAAAATTTCTGTCCTCCATAGGGAAAATAGCATGCATTCTTAAGAAATATTGTCTGATGTAGCACGGGATCACCTAAATAAGAGCATGTATTTTATTAAATTATGAGCCAGTAGTAAATTGGACTTACTAAAAGTAGATATATCCTACAAGAGTAGCTATTTGTACTTTTTCCTATAATTGGACATTGAAGCAATAGTCCTGTACTGCAAATAACTGAACATGCACTCATAGTTTCAGAATGGTACCCTTCAAGTATTGAAATTGCATGTAGGTAGTTCATAAAAAAACACGTCCAATGCTAGAAGAGATCACAGTCCCAAAAAATTTGCTAGCTAAATCAGCTACGTATATTACATCAATGATCAACACATGACATAATGAGTACTAGCTAGGACCGGTAGATATGCTACGTATATTACATGTGAATAATCACGAAAAATCCAAATCCAATTGGTACATGAGTAGATTAGAATCCTTACCGTCTTCTCCTCAAATCCCTCTACGAGGGTTATAACGAAATAATCAGTCGTCATGTCATCACTACCACACATCCCTAGTTTGTCAAAACAAACTGGACACTGCGAGAAAAAACGAACAAAAACGATCAGATCTAGTGTGATAATCACGATCAAAGATGCAAAATGATGCGTAAGCTCTAGTTGGCACGTCTTTGGTTAGCTTCACGATCGAAGTGGAGGGTGCGCCGGCCGGTAGACTAATTCTAGGTCAAACTTGTGCGGAAGGGCAGGCGGCGGCGACCACGTGGCGAGGGAGGCGTGTGAAGTCGGCGGTTTTCTGTGGGAGAATGATTACACGCACGCTGCCTTGGGTCAGGCCGTAGACTAGCCGGTTTGATGGGACAAATCGTGGGCCGCGCTGGCCATTGTGTAGGTTTAGTAGATTAAAAATAGGATTATTAGTTTAGGCCCACAAACAAGTGAGTAATATGTACAACCTTGTGTCTATGTACACACACGGCACATGTGCTTCCCAATTTTCTTCTATCGTTTTCACACGGAAACCACTTCGAGTCTGCTCCGTACAGAATTAATATTAATACTCCCCTGTACTTCCATTCGTATTCACCACTGCATCTCTTCCAACCGCTGCACTCCAGTCTCTTCTTCTTCCATCCGCTCCCCTCTGTTCTTCTTCCAAGAATGGACGAAGAGAAGTATTTATGCCGCAGGATTCAGGTCCCCATCCATGGCGAGGAAAGCATCGACGTCACGTACACCAACGACCCTGCCGAGGTGCAGCGTGTCGTAGATATGTACGAGCAGTGGCTTGATGAAGGATAAGAAAGGTTCATGGGGCTCGATTTCGAGTACACATCCCACAAGGTTGATATCGAGAAGAAGGTCGTCGTCCTTCAGCTTGCATTCCGCCGCCACGTCCTGGTGTACCATCACTCGAGGTTAAAGTCATTTTTCATCTTGTTTTCTGCAACTAGTACTCATCTGCTCCGCCGCCATGTTCTTGTGATTGCTATTTGGTTATTCCTGGTTCTTGTGATTGGTGTTACTACTACTTTCTTCCTCTTTTTTTCGGCAACTAGTACTCATCTAGATTTTCTGCAACTAGTACTCATCCAGACGTGCATGCGTAACAGTTTTCTCACGCACTTTTTTTCGGATCGGAGGGAGTAGTACTTTTCTAAACTCTTGTTACCTGTGTACTTCAGTGGTGACTGGTGGCAATCTGCGACGCCGGCTGATCTTTTTCGTTTTGGCGGCGTCAAATTTGCAAGTGTTGACACCAACAACGACAAGAAAATGTTTGCGAGAACCTGGAATTTTTCTATTCCAAAAGAAAACTATGAGGACATCCAAGATTTATACTTTCATGTGTTCAAACAAAAGAAAAGTTGGAATGGCTACCATGGTAGAAAAATTTATTGATCCCGGCTACAAAAACATGAAGAAGAAGGATTACCGGTGGCACAGCTACTGGGACAACCAAATGCTAGACATGGAACACATCACCTATGCTGCAATTGATGTGTTCCTCTCCCTAGAGTTGTACCGTAAGCTCAAACCCATGAGTGACGCCAAGAAGGCCGAAGAGGGAGGCAGATCAAGGAGGGCGAGTGCGACCCACACTTGGCACTAGATCACCTGCTACGGCGTAGTATATATGCTACTTTTGTTCTTTGTAATTAGAGTATATGTAAAATTATTCGAGTAGTATATATGCTACTTTTGAGCTATGGATTAATCTTGGTACTTGAGTTCATATTGCAAGTGCTATATCTAACTAGTAGTGCAAATTATGCTACGTGAAGTCGGGTTTGAACTCAATGACAACTCTCCCTCGCTGGCGGTGTTCGAGTAGTTCCCTCCTTGAGGCAGAACTAGTCCTGCCGCCATTCTCCTTTGGGTGGTTCGACGACTAGGGATGTCAAGATGGAGTTTCTTATTCCTAAGAGGCACCAGCATCTGTGGCGACGCGGCTCTGATCTTTGTTTAGGAAAGGCCATCTCTTGTGTTTGGTTTTTGAGTCTGTGGGGCAGTTCTCGGACTAGCCGGTGTGGAGTGGTGTAAGTGATAGTGTTGCTCGCAACGAACTGTCAAGTTCATGTACTAAAACCACTATCTCCAATAAAAATCAGGTGCCAATTGCGTGCCCTCCAAAAAAGAAACAACTCTTTAACAATATTAATAAGCTCTGCTAAACGATAACATAAATAGGATATAATGTTTCACATAGTGCATAATGCAGGAGTACGGAAAGCAACACATAGTTTAAAACAAAAGCAACATTGTCTTCACAGGCACAACTTAGAAGATCTTGTGAACTGGGCCAGCTTCCATGGGATCAGGTATGAGTGGAATGAGTCTATTCACCTTACGGAAGGTGACTTGTTCTCCCTCCCACTTGTACCTCTTCCCGTGACACCTTAGCACATCCTGTCTACGCATCTTGATGTAAAGATACGCAGAGTCTCCCTCTTCGTGAGACTGGACAATGCGTCAGTTGGTAGTACCCAACTTTCTAAGGAGTACACGCGAAACCATGAAAGATGATGGTCGCTGGTTCGGCTTTACCACAGCTTGAAGAACAAAGTCGGTGTGCACCCCCTTTTGCTCCTTTAGCTGAAGTATCACCAGATTGGAGACATGGACGTTGCAAGCTGATTTTTCATCAACATTTGGTGATGTTGGAGGTACTTCTTCAACATCTTCGTCATCTTCCCCAGAGCCTCCATCCCCAGAATCATGACCATCTGACAAGGCCAGTCCGCTATCAGATGACTCTTCTTCAACTCTCGGCTCCTAAAATGCAATAAGCCAATATGTTAACTGAAAATTGAAGTTGCTCATTCGTTTTTAACTTTTATATCATTTATTGCCGAAGAATTCAAATGGATATGAAATGTACAACCTATACTAAACCTAGTATATCATAACCAAATATGATAATTAGAATCCATGTAGGCATGCACGTTTAATTAACCTAAAAGCTACTGTGTACAATTATTATAAAATGAGATATGAAATTGCAGTTGAAATAATTTGAAGATTAACCCAAAAAGGTTGTAACACCATAAATAGGAGAATCTAGGATGATAACACGCTACACAATTATTTCAACATTAGATATGAAGTTGCAGTTGTAATTATTACATGATGAGATATAAAATGGCATTTGAACTAATGTAAATAACACTTGAGAAATAAAGCAATAAAATTAGAAAGCAAAATCGATCTACTCACTCTTTCTTTGAATACAAGACCACTATCAAAAATAAAATTTCTATGTATGCAAGACCGCTATCTCTTCCAAAGAGGAATTTATTTCGATTCTACCACATAGAATGGTGCTAATTGATGTCAATGTGCCATGCAACCATAGAGTAATATGCCCCAGTATTTCATAACAAAAACAGATAATTAAAATCTTGCGGATCAAATTACCCAAGCTATATTCATTGAATTTTAATTAAACAAAGTACAGAGTGTACAATTATTACAAAATGAGATATGAAACTGAAGTTGAAATAATGTGAAGATTACTGCAACCCAAAAAAAGGTTGTAACACCATAAATAGGAGAATCTAGGATGATAACACACTATACAATTATTTCAACATTAGATATGAAGTTGCAGTAGTAATTATTACATGATGAGATATAAAATGGCATTTGAACTAATGTAAATAACAGTTGAGAAATAACAGAATAATATTTGAAAGCAAAATCGATCTACTCTCTCTTTCTTTGAATACAAGGCCACTATCAAAAATACAATTTCTATGTATGCTAGACCGCTAACTCTTGCAATGAGGAATTTTTTTCGATTCTACCACATAGAATGGTGCTCATTGATGTCAATGTGCCATGCAACCATAGAGTAATATGCCCAGTATTTCATAACAAAAACAGATAACTAAAATCTTGCGCATCAAATTACCCAAGCTATATTAATTGAATTTTATTAAAACATAGTACAGAGTGTACAATTATTACAAAATGAGATATGAAATTGAAGTTGAAATATTGTGAAGATTATTGCAACCCAAAATAGGTTGTAACATCATAAATAGGAGAATCTAGGATGATAACACACTGTACAATTATTTGAACATTACATATGAAGTTGCAGTTGTAATTATTACATGATGAGATATACAATGGCATTTGAACTAATGTAAATAACAGGTGAGAAATAAAATTGCCTAGGCACACACGTGCATATATACCAGGTTGTGCTCCAATCCATCAAAAAATAAAAGAAATTTCCTAGGCACACACGTGCATGCAGTACCATCAGGTTGTGCTCCAATCCACCATAGAACAAAATAAATTTCCTAGGCACACACACGGTACCATCAGGTTGTGCTCCAATCCAGCCAAGAACAAAAAAGAGTAAAGTAGCAAACAACACACATAGAGGTTTCTATCTTAGTTCTCTCAACTCACAGAAGTCACAACTCACAACCAAAATAAGTGGCAAACATGAACAACCACATAGTGCAAAGCAAAATCGATCTACTACCAGTCTGTGAATACAAGGGCATTATCAAAAATACATGGCAAGTTCACTAAAAATAGATCTACTACCTCAGTCGGCACGGCAGTCGGCGCAGCGGGCGGCGCGGCGGTCGGAGCGTTGGTCAGCTTAGCGGAGATGGCCCCCCACATGGCGTATTCAGCTGATTGGTCGTAGCTTTCGTCAATCTCCGCGTACGCCGCCTCGAGGTCAGATGGCACGGCGGTGTGGGATGGTCCATCTTCTCCGTCCCCGCTCTTCGTCTTCTTCCGATCTATCTCCGAAGAGACATCACGGAGCGCCTCCTCCACCGGCGTGACCTCGCCGGAAGCAGCAGCCACTGTACCAGAGCTGGCCGCGGCTGGGACGACAGCAGAAGATGGCTCGCCGACGACGGACGCCACCTCATTACCTTCCGCAGCGTCGAAGCATTCGCGTGATCTCTTCATGGCGGATGGGAAGGGCAGGGGAACCATCGAGGGTTTTGCGGTGGAAGTGGAGGGGAGGATGCGTTTTTTGGGAAAAATTTGATGCAGAGACGGAGGAAGAAAGGAAGTGGATATGCGTCAAACCGTGTATTTATGGAGTTTCCCTTTTGCTCTCCCTCTGACGCAATGTGCACGCGTGAATCTAGGGTTTCTTTTTGTGTAGTTGTTTTTCCATATTTTTGCACAAAAATGGCTAAAATTGAAGACTAAAAATGAACACAAAAATGGCTTACATTCTCATCTCTACTATTTTCCAGGCATCGTAGGTTGAAGGGAACAATGTTCTGGACCGAAAGTGCCCGGAAACGGCTACGACATAAGATTGGTAGGCAACTTGAAAATGGAAGCGGCTTTTTGAGATCCCACACGTGCAATGTTGCTGAAATGAAGCGAGGTTCTTGGAATGCATCACGATTTTGACTTTGGGCATGGGAAACAACAACTTGGCCAAGGAAATCCCCGTTTTCGGCCGTTCCTTCCGCTTTCGAAGGCAATATAAAGCCAGATCACGCATTGCCCAGTCATGGGCAGGGGTAACAAGGTGCAGTGTTGCATGTGGAGTGAGTTGCTTGGAGTGGGTTGTAAGGATGCCCCAGGTGTGGAGGCTGGCATGCAAGAGCGAGAAGCGGCGAGAATCGTCCCGGTTAACGTCCCGTGCTTCGACGCCACCCAGCGCAACGGCGGCACCATACAAATCCTGCAATGGGGTTCAAGCATTTTGTGTGGGCCCACATTGCCAAGTGTGGCTTACATTCTCATCTCTGCTGTTTTCCAGGCATCGTAGGTTGAAGGGAACAATGTTCTGGACCGAAAGTGCCCGGAAACGGCTAGGACATAAGATTGGTAGGCAACTCGAGAATGGAAGCGGCTTTTTGAGATCCCACACGTGCAATGTTGCTGAAATGAAGCAAGGTTCTTGGAATGCATCATGATTTCGACTTTGGGCATGGGAAACAACAAGTTGGCCAAGGAAATCCCCGTTTTCGGCCGTTCCTTCCGCTTTCGAAGGCAATATAAAACCAGATCACGCATCGTCCAGTCATGGGCAGGGGTAACAAGGTGCAGTGTTGCATGTGGAGTGAGTTGCTTGGAGTGGGTTGTAAGGATGCCCCAGGTGTGGAGGCTGGCATGCAAGAGCGAGAAGCGGCGATAGTCGTCCCGGTTAGCGTCGACGCCACCCAGCGCAACGGCGGCACCATACAAGTCCTGCAATGGGGTTCAAGCATTTTGTGTGGGCCCACATTGCCAAGTGTGGCTTACATTCTCATCTCTGCTGTTTTCCAGGCATCGTAGGTTGAAGGGAACAATGTTCTGGACCGAAGGTGCCCGGAAACGGCTACGACATAAGATTGGTAGGCAACTTGAGAATGAAAGCGACTTTTTGAGATCCTACACGTGCAATGTTGCTGAAATGAAGCGAGGTTCTTGGAATGCATCATGATTTCGACTTTGGGCATGGGAAAAAACAAGTTGGCCAAGGAAATCCCCGTTTTCGGCCGTTCCTTCTCCTTTCGAAGGCAATATAAAGCCAGATCACGCATCGCCCAGTCATGGGCAGGGGTAACAAGGTGCTGTGTTGCATGTGGAGTGAGTTGCTTGGAGTGGTTTGTAAGGATGCCCCAGGTGTGGAGGCTGGCATGCAAGAGCGAGAAGCGGCGAGAATCGTCCCGGTTTAACGTCCGATGCTTCGACGCCACCCAGCGCAACAGCGGCACCATACAAGTCCTGCAATGGGGTTCAAGCATTTTGTGTGGGCCCACATTGCCAAGTGTGGATTACATTCTCATCTCTGCTGTTTTCCAGGCATCGTAGGTTGAAGGGAACAATGTTCTGGACCGAAAGTGCCCGGAAACGGCTACGACATAAGATTGGTAGGCAACTTGAGAATGGAAGCGGCTTTTTGAGATCCCACACGTGCAATGTTGCTGAAATGAAGCGAGGTTCTTGGAATGCATCATGATTTCGACTTTGGGCATGGGAAACAACAAGTTGGCCATGGAAATCCCCGTTTTCGGCCTTTCCTTCCGCTTTCGAAGGCAATATAAAGCCAGATCACGCAATGCCCACTCACGGGCAGGGGTAACAAGGTGCAGTGTTGCATGTGGAGTGAGTTGCTTGGAGTGGGTTGTAAGGATGCCCCAGGTGTGGAGGCTGGCATGCAAGAGCGAGAAGCGGCAAGAATCGTCCCGGTTAGCGTCGACGCCACCCAGCGCAACGGCGGCACCATACAAGTCCTGCAATGGGGTTCAAGCATTTTGTGTGGGCCCACATTGCCAAGTGTGGCTTACATTCTCATCTCTGCCGTTTTCCAGGCATCGTAGGTGGAAGGGAACAATGTTCTGGACCGAAGGTGCCCGAAAACGGCTACGACATAAGATTGGTAGGCAACTTGAGAATGGAAGCAGCTTTTTGAGATCCCACACGTGCAATGTTGCTGAAATGAAGCGAGGTTCTTGGAATGCATCATGATTTCGACTTTGGGCATGGGAAACAACAAGTTGGCCAAGGAAATCCCCGTTTTCGGCCGTTCCTTCCGCTTTCGAAGGCAATATAAAGCCAGATCACGCAACGCCCACTCACGGGCAGGGGAAACAAGGTGCAGTGTTGATTGTGGAGTAAGTTGCTTGGAGTGGGTTGTAAGGATGCCCCAGGTGTGGAGGCTGGCATGCAAGAGCAAGAAGCGGCGAGAATCGTCCCGGTTAGCGTCGACGCCACCCAGCGCAACGACAGCACCATACAAGTCCTGCAATGGGGTTCAAGCATTTTGTGTGGGCCCACATTGCCAAGTGTGGCTTACATTCTCATCTCTGCTGTTTTCCAGGCATCGTAGGTGGAAGGGAACAATGTTCTGGACCGAAGGTTCCTGGAAACGGCTACGACATAAGATTGGTAGGGAACTTGAGAATGGAAGCGGATTTTTGAGATCCCACACGTGCAATGTTGCTGAAATGAAGCGAGGTTCTTTGAATGCATCATGATTTCGACTTTGGGCATGGGAAACAACAAGTTGGCCAAGGAAATCCCCGTTTTCGGCCGTTCCTTCCGCTTTCGAAGGCAATATAAAGCCAGATCACGCAACGCCCACTCACGGGCAGGGGTAACAAGGTGCAGTGTTGCATGTGGAGTGAGTTGCTTGGAGTGGGTTGTAAGGATGCCCCAGGTGTGGAGGCTGGCATGCAAGAGCGAGAAGCGGCGAGAATCGTCCCGGTTAGCGTCGACGCCACCCAGCGCAACGACGGCACCATACAAGTCCTGCAATGGGGTTCAAGCATTTTGTGTGGGCCCACATTGCCAAGTGTGGCTTACATTCTCATCTCTGCTGTTTTCCAGGCATCGTAGGTGGAAGGGAACAATGTTCTGGACCGAAGGTTCCCGGAAACGGCTACGACATAAGATTGGTAGGGAACTTGAGAATGGAAGCGGATTTTTGAGATCCCACACGTGCAATGTTGCTGAAATGAAGCGAGGTTCTTGGAATGCATCATGATTTCGACTTTGGGCATGGGAAACAACAAGTTGGCCAAGGAAATCCCCGTTTTCAGTCGTTCCTTCCGCTTCCGAAGGCAATATTAAGCCAGATCACGCAATGCCCACTCACGGGCAGGGGTAACAAGGTGCAGTGTTGCGTGTGGAGTGAGTTGCTTGGAGTGGGTTGTAAGGATGCCCCATGTGTGGAGGCTGGCATGCAAAAGCGAGAAGCGGCGAGAATCGTCCGGGTTAGCGTCGACGCCACCCAGCACAACGGCGGCACCATACAAGTCCTGCAATGGGGTTCAAGCATTTTGTGTGGGCCCACATTGCCAAGTGTGGCTTACATTCTCATCTCTGCTGTTTTCCAGGGAACGTAGGTGGAAGGGAACAATGTTCTGGACCGAAGGTGCCCGGAAATGGCTACGACATAAGATTAGTAGGCAACTTGAGAATGGAAGCGGCTTTTTGAGATCCCACACGTGCAATGTTGCTGAAATGAAGCGAGGTTCTTGGAACGCATCATGATTTCGACTTTGGGCATGGGAAACAACAAGTTGGCCAAGGAAATCCCCGTTTTCGGCCGTTCCTTCCGCTTTCGAAGGCAATATAAAGCCAGATCACGCAACGCCCACTCACGGGCAGGGGTAACAAGGTGCAGTGTTGCATGTGGAGTGATTTGCTTGGAGTGGGTTGTAAGGATGCCCCAGGTGTGGAGGCTGGTATGCAAGAGCGAGAAGCGGCGAGAATGGTCCCGGTTAGCGTCGACGCCACCCAGCGCAATGGAGGCACCATACAAGTCCTGCAATGGGGTTCAAGCATTTTGTGTGGGCCCACATTGCCAAGTGTGGCTTACATTCTCATCTCTGCTGTTTTCCAGGCATCGTAGGTGGAAGGGAACAATGTTTTTGACCGAAGGTGCCCGGAAACGGCTACGACATAAGATTGGTAGGCAACTTGAGAATGGAAGCGGCTTTTTGAGATCCCACACGTGCAATGTTGCTGAAATGAAGCGAGGTTCTTGGAATGCATCATGATTTCGACTTTGGGCATGGGAAACAACAAGTTGGCCAAGGAAATCCCCGTTTTCGGCCGTTCCTTCCGCTTTCGAAGGCAATATAAAGCCAGATCACGCAACGCCCACTCACGGGCAGGGGTAACAAGGTGCAGTGTTGGATGTGGAGTGATTTGCTTGGAGTGGGTTGTAAGGATGCCCCAGGTGTGGAGGCTGGCATGTAAGAGCGAGAAGCGGCGAGAATCGTCCCGGTTAACGTCCGGTGCTTCGACGCCACCCAGCGCAACGGCGGCACCATACAAATCCTGCAATGGGGTTCAAGCATTTTGTGTGGGCCCACATTGCCAAGTGTGGATTACATTCTCATCTCTTCTGTTTTCCAGGCATCGTAGGTTGAAGGGAACAATGTTCTGGACCGAAAGTGCCCGGAAACGGCTACGACATAAGATTGGTAGGCAACTTGAGAATGGAAGCGGCTTTTTGAGATCCCACACGTGCAATGTTGCTGAAATGAAGAGAGGTTCTTGGAATGCATCATGATTTCGACTTTGGGCATGGGAAACAACAAGTTGGCCAAGGAAATCCCCGTTTTCGACCGTTCCTTCCGCTTTCGAAGGCAATATAAAGCCAGATCACGCATCGCCCAGTCATGGGCAGGGGTAACAAGGTGCAGTGTTGCATGTGGAGTGAGTTGCTTGGAGTGGGTTGTAAGGATGCCCCAGGTGTGGAGGTTGGCATGCAAGAGCGAGAAGCGGCGAGAATCGTCCCGGTTAGCGTCGACGCCACCTAGCGCAACGGCGACAGCATACAAGTCCTGCAATGGGGTTCAAGCATTTTGTGTGGGCCCACATTGCCAAGTGTGGCTTACATTCTCATCTCTGCTGTTTTCCAGGCATCGTAGGTTGAAGGGAACAATGTTCTGGACCGAAGGTGCCCGGAAATGGCTACGGCATAAGATTGGTAGGCAACTTGAGAATGGAAGCGGCTTTTTGAGATCCCACACGTGCAATGTTGCTGAAATGAAGCGAGGTTCTTGGAATGCATCATGATTTCGACATTGGGCATGGGAAACAACAAGTTGGCCAAGGAAATCCCCGTTTTCGGCCGTTCCTTCTCCTTTCGAAGGCAATATAAAGCCAGATCACGCATCGCCTAGTCATGGGCAGGGGTAACAAGGTGCAGTGTTGCATGTGGAGTGAGTTGCTTGGAGTGGGTTGTAAGGATGCCCCAGGTGTGGAGGCTGGCATGCAAGAGCGAGAAGCGGCGAGAATCGTCCCGGTTTAACGTCCGATGCTTCGACGCCACCCAGCGCAACGGCGGCACCATAGAAGTCCTGCAATGGGGTTCAAGCATTCTGTGTGGGCCCACATTGCCAAGTGTGGCTTACATTCTCATCTCTGCTGTTTTCCAGGCATCGTAGGTTGAAGGGAACAATGTTCTGGACCGAAAGTGCCCGGAAACGGCTACGACATAAGATTGGTAGGCAACTTGAGAATGGAAGCGGCTTTTTGAGATCCCACACGTGCAATGTTGCTGAAATGAAGCGAGGTTCTTGGAATGCATCATGATTTCGACTTTGGGCATGGGAAACAACAAGTTGGCCATGGAAATCCCCGTTTTCAGTCGTTCCTTCCGCTTCCGAAGGCAATATAAAGCCAGATCACGCAATGCCCACTCACGGGCAGGGGTAACAAGGTGCAGTGTTGCATGTGGAGTGAGTTGCTTGGAGTGGGTTGTAAGGATTCCCCAGGTGTGGAGGCTGGCATGCAAGAGCGAGAAGCGGCAAGAATCGTCCCGGTGAGCGTCGACGCCACCCACCGCAACAGCGACACCATACAAGTCCTGCAATGGGGTTCAAGCATTTTGTGTGGGCCCACATTTCCAAGTGTGGCTTACATTCTCATCTCTGCTGTTTTCCAGGCATCGTAGGTGGAAGGGAACAATGTTCTGGACCGAAGGTGCCCGAAAACGGCTACGACATAAGATTGGTAGGCAACTTGAGAATGGAAGCGGCTTTTTGAGATCCCACACGTGCAATGTTGCTGAAATGAAGCGAGGTTCTTGGAATGCATCATGATTTCGACTTTGGGCATGGGAAACAACAAGTTGGCCAAGGAAATCCCCGTTTTCGGCCGTTCCTTCCGCTTTCGAAGGCAATATAAAGCCAGATCACGCAACGCCCACTCACGGGCAGGGGTAACAAGGTGCAGTGTTGCATGTGGAGTGAGTTGCTTGGAGTGGGTTGTAAGGATGCCCCAGGTGTGGAGGCTGGCATGCAAGAGCGAGAAGCGGCGAGAATCGTCCCGGTTAGCGTCGACGCCACCCAGCGCAACGACGGCACCATACAAGTCCTGCAATGGGGTTCAAGCATTTTGTGTGGGCCCACATTGCCAAGTGTGGCTTACATTCTCATCTCTGCTGTTTTCCAAGCATCGTAGGTGGAAGGGAACAATGTTCTGGACCGAAGGTGCCCGGAAACGGCTACGACATAAGATTGGTAGGCAACTTGAGAATGGAAGCGGATTTTTGAGATCCCACACGTGCAATGATGCTGAAATGAAGCGAGGTTCTTGGAATGCATCATGATTTCGACTTTGGGCATGGGAAACAACAAGTTGGCCAAGGAAATCCCCGTTTTCGGCCGTTCCTTCCGCTTTCGAAGGCAATATAAAGCCAGATCACGCAACGCCCACTCACGGGCAGGGGTAACAAGGTGCAGTGTTGCATGTGGAGTGAGTTGCTTGGAGTGGGTTGTAAGGATGCCCCATGTATGGAGGCTGGCATGCAAGAGCGAGAAGCGGCGAGAATCGTCCCGGTTAGCGTCGACGCCACCCAGCGTAACGGCGGCACCATACAAGTCCTGCAATGGGGTTCAAGCATTTTGTGTGGGCCCACATTGCCAAGTGTGGCTTACATTCTCATCTCTGCTATTTTCCAGGCATCGTAGGTGGAAGGGAACAATGTTCTGGAGCGAAGGTGCCCGGAAATGGCTACGACATAAGATTAGTAGGCAACTTGAGAATGGAAGCGGCCTTTTGAGATCCCACACGTGCAATGTTGCTGAAATGAAGCGAGGTTCTTGGAATGCATCATGATTTTGACTTTGGGCATGGGAAAAAACAAGTTGGCCAAGGAAATCCCCGTTTTCGGCCGTTCCTTCCGCTTTCGAAGGCAATATAAAGCCAGATCACGCAACGCCCACTCACGGGCAGGGGTAACAAGGTGCAGTGTTGCATGTGGAGTGAGTTGCTTGGAGTGGGTTGTAAGGATGCCCCAGGTGTGGAGGCTGGCATGCAAGAGCGAGAAGCGGCGAGAATCGTCCCGGTTAGCGTCGACGCCACCCAGCGCAACGGAGGCACCATACAAGTCCTGCAATGGGGTTCAAGCATTTTGTGTGGGCCCACATTGCCAAGTGTGGCTTACATTCTCATCTCTGCTGTTTTCCAGGCATCGTAGGTGGAAGGGAACAATGTTCTGGACCGAAGGTGCCCGGAAACGGCTACGACATAAGATTGGTAGGCAACTTGAGAATGGAAGCGGCTTTTTGAGATCCCACACGTGCAATGTTGCTGAAATGAAGCGAGGTTCTTGGAATGCATCATGATTTCGACTTTGGGCATGGGAAACAACAAGTTGGCCAAGGAAATCCCCGTTTTCGGCCGTTCCTTCCGCTTTCGAAGGCAATATAAAGCCAGATCACGCAACGCCCACTCACGGGCAAGGGTAACAAGGTGCAGTGTTGCATGTGGAGTGAGTTGCTTGGAGTGGGTTGTAAGGATGCCCCAGGTGTGGAGGCTGGCATGCAAGAGCGAGAAGCGGCGAGAATCGTCCCGGTTAACGTCCGGTGCTTCGACGCCACCCAGCGCAACGGCGACACCATACAAGTCCTGCAATGGGGTTCAAGCATTTTGTGTGGGCCCACATTGCCAAGTGTGGCTTACATTCTCATCTCTGCTGTTTTCCAGGCATCGTAGGTGGAAGGGAACAATGTTCTGGACCGAAGGTGCCCGGAAACGGCTACGACATAAGATTGGTAGGCAACTTGAGAATGGTAGCGGCTTTTTGAGATCCCACACGTGCAATGTTGCTGAAATGAAGCGAGGTTCTTGGAATGCATCATGATTTCGACTTTGGGCATGGGAAACAACAAGTTGGCCAAGGAAATCCCCGTTTTCGGCCGTTCCTTCCGCTTTCGAAGGCAATATAAAGCCAGATCACGCAACGCCCACTCACGGGCAGGGGTAACAAGGTGCAATGTTGCATCTGGAGTGAGTTGCTTGGAGTGGGTTGTAAGGATGCCCCAGGTGTGGAGGCTGGCATGCAAGAGCGAGAAGCGGCGAGAATCGTCCCGGTTAGCGTCGACGCAACCCAGCGCAACAGCGGCACCATACAAGTCCTGCAATGGGGTTCAAGCATTTTGTGTGGGCCCACATTGCCAAGTGTGGCTTACATTCTCATCTGTGCTGTTTTCCAGGCATCGTAGGTGGAAGGGAACAATGTTCTGGAGCGAAGGTGCCCGGAAACGGCTACGACATAAGATTGGTAGGCAACTTGAGAATGGAAGCGGAGTTTTGAGATCCCACACGTGCAATGTTGCTGAAATGAAGAGAGGTTCTTGGAATGCATCATGATTTCGACTTTGGGCATGGGAAACAACAAGTTGGCCAAGGAAATCCCCGTTTTCGGCCGTTCCTTCCGCTTTCGAAGGCAATATAAAGCCAGATCACGCAACGCCCACTCACGGGCAGGGGTAACAAGGTGCAGTGTTGCATGTGAAGTGAGTTGCTTGGAGTGGGTTTTAAGGATGCCCGATGTGTGGAGGCTGGCATGCAAGAGCGAGAAGCGGCGAGAATCGTCCCGGTTAGCATCGACGCCACCCAGCGCAACGGCGGCACCATACAAGTCCTGCAATGGGGTTCAAGCATTTTGTGTGGGCCCACATTGCCAAGTGTGGCTTACATTCTCATCTCTGCTGTTTCCCATGCATCGTAGGTGGAAGGGAACAATGTTCTGGACCGAAGGTGCCCGGAAATGGCTACGACATAAGATTAGTAGGCAACTTGAGAATGGAAGCGGCTTTTTGAGATCCCACACGTGCAATGTTGCTGAAATGAAGCGAGGTTCTTGGAATGCATCATGATTTCGACTTTGGGCATGGGAAACAACAAGTTGGCCAAGGAAATCCCCATTTTCGGCCGTTCCTTCCGCTTTCGAAGGCAATATAAAGCCAGATCACGCAACGCCCACTCACGGGCAGGGGTAACAAGGTGCAGTGTTGCATGTGGAGTGAGATGCTTGGAGTGGGTTGTAAGGATGCCCCAGGTGTGGAGGCTGGCATGCAAGAGCGAGAAGCAGCGAGAATCGTCCCGGTTAGCGTCGACGCCACCCAGCGCAACGACGGCACCATACAAGTCCTGCAATGGGGTTCAAGCATTTTGTGTGGGCCCACATTGCCAAGTGTGGCTTACATTCTCATCTCTGCTGTTTTCCAGGCATCGTAGGTGGAAGGGAACAATGTTCTGGACCGAAGGTGCCCGGAAACGGCTACGACAAAAGATTGGTAGGCAACTTGAGAATGGAAGCGGCTTTTTGAGATCCCACACGTGCAATGTTGCTGACATGAAGCGAGGTTCTTGGAATGCATCATGATTTCGACTTTGGGCATGGGAAACAACAAGTTGGCCAAGGAAATCCCCGTTTTCGGCCGTTCCTTCCGCTTTCGAAGGCAATATAAAGCCAGATCACGCAACGCCCACTCACGGGCAGGGGTAACAAGGTGCAATGTTGCATCTGGAGTGAGTTGCTTGGAGTGGGTTGTAAGGATGCCCCAGGTGTGGAGGCTGGCATGCAAGAGCGAGAAGCGGCGAGAATCGTCCCGGTTAGCGTCGACGCCACCCAGCGCAACAGCGGCACCATACAAATCCTCCAATGGGGTTCAAGCATTTTGTGTGGGCCCACATTGCCAAGTGTGGCTTACATTCTCATCTGTGCTGTTTTCCAGGCATCGTAGGTGGAAGGGAACAATGTTCTGGAGCGAAGGTGCCCGGAAACGGCTACGACATAAGATTGGTAGGCAACTTGAGAATGGAAGCGGAGTTTTGAGATCCCACACGTGCAATGTTGCTGAAATGAAGCGAGGTTCTTGGAATGCATCATGATTTCGACTTTGGGCATGGGAAACAACAAGTTGGCCAAGGAAATCCCGTTTTCGGCCGTTCCTTCCGCTTTCGAAGGCAATATAAAGCCAGATCACGCAACGCCCACTCACGGGCAGGGGTAACAAGGTGCAATGTTGCATCTGGAGTGAGTTGCTTGGAGTGGGTTGTAAGGATGCCCCAGGTGTGGAGGCTGGCATGCAAGAGCGAGAAGCGGCGAGAATCGTCCCGGTTAGCGTCGACGCCACCCAGCGCAACAGCGGCACCATACAAATCCTGCAATGGGGTTCAAGCATTTTGTGTGGGCCCACATTGCCAAGTGTGGCTTACAGTCTCATCTGTGCTGTTTTCCAGGCATCGTAGGTGGAAGGGAACAATGTTCTGGAGCGAAGGTGCCCGGAAACGGCTACGACATAAGATTGGTAGGCAACTTGAGAATGGAAGCGGAGTTTTGAGATCCCACACGTGCAATGTTGCTGAAATGAAGCGAGGTTCTTGGAATGCATCATGATTTCGACTTTGGGCATGGGAAACAACAAGTTGGCCAAGGAAATCCCCGTTTTCGGCCGTTCCTTCCGCTTTCGAAGGCAATATAAAGCCAGATCACGCAACGCCCACTCACGGGCAGGGGTAACAAGGTGCAGTGTTGCATGTGAAGTGAGTTGCTTGGAGTGGGTTTTAAGGATGCCCGATGTGTGGAGGCTGGCATGCAAGAGCGAGAAGCGGCGAGAATCGTCCCGGTTAGCATCGACGCCACCCAGCGCAACGGCGGCACCATACAAGTCCTGCAATGGGGTTCAAGCATTTTGTGTGGGCCCACATTGCCAAGTGTGGCTTACATTCTCATCTCTGCTGTTTCCCAGGCATCGTAGGTGGAAGGGAACAATGTTCTGGACCGAAGGTGCCCGGAAATGGCTACGACATAAGATTAGTAGGCAACTTGAGAATGGAAGCGGCTTTTTGAGATCCCACATGTGCAATGTTGCTGAAATGAAGCGAGGTTCTTGGAATGCATCATGATTTCGACTTTGGGCATGGGAAACAACAAGTTGGCCAAGGAAATCCCCGTTTTCGGCCGTTCCTTCCACTTTCGAAGGCAATATAAAGCCAGATCACGCAACGCCCACTCACGGGCAGGGGTAACAAGGTGCAGTGTTGCATGTGGAGTGAGATGCTTGGAGTGGGTTGTAAGGATGCCCCAGGTGTGGAGGCTGGCATGCAAGAGCGAGAAGCAGCGAGAATCGTCCCGGTTAGCGTCGACGCCACCCAGCGCAACGACGGCACCATACAAGTCCTGCAATGGGGTTCAAGCATTTTGTGTGGGCCCACATTGCCAAGTGTGGCTTACATTCTCATCTCTGCTGTTTTCCAGGCATCGTAGGTGGAAGGGAACAATGTTCTGGACCGAAGGTGCCCGGAAACGGCTACGACATAAGATTGGTAGGCAACTTGAGAATCGAAGCGGCTTTTTGAGATCCCACACGTGCAATGTTGCTGAAATGAAGCGAGGTTCTTGGAATGCATCATGATTTCGACTTTGGGCATGGGAAACAACAAGTTGGCCAAGGAAATCCTCGTTTTCGGCTGTTCCTTCCGCTTTCGAAAGCAATATAAAGCCAGATCACGCAACGCCCACTCACGGGCAGGGGTAACAAGGTGCATTGTTGCATGTGGAGTGAGTTGCTTGGAGTGGGTTGTAAGGATGCCCCAGGTGTGGAGGCTGGCATGCAAGAGCGAGAAGCGGCGAGAATCGTCCTGGTTAACGTCCGGTGCTTCGACGCCACCCAGCGCAACGGCGGCACCATACAAGTCCTGCAATGGGGTTCAAGCATTTTGTGTGGGCCCACATTGCCAAGTGTGGCTTACATTCTCATCTCTGCTGTTTTCCAGGCATCGTAGGTGGAAGGGAACAATGTTCTGGACCGACGGTGCCCGGAAACGGCTACGACATAAGATTGGTAGGCAACTTGAGAATGGAAGCGGCTTTTTGAGATCCCACACGCGCAATGTTGCTGAAATGAAGCGAGGTTCTTGGAATGCATCACGATTTCTACTTTGGGCATGGGAAACAACAAGTTGGCCAAGGAAATCCCCGTTTTCGGCCGTTCCTTCCGCTTTCGAAGGCAATATAAAGCCAGATCACGCAACGCACACTCACGGGCAGGGGTAACAAGGTGCAGTGTTGCATGTGGAGTGAGTTGCTTGGAGTGGGTTGTAAGGATGCCCCAGGTGTGGAGGCTGGCATGCAAGAGCGAGAAGCGGCGAGAATCGTCCCGGTTAGCGTCGACGCCACCCAGTGCAATGGCGGCACCATACAAGTCCTGCAATGGGGTTCAAGCATTTTGTGTGGGCCCACATTGCCAAGTGTGGCTTACATTCTCATCTCTGTTGTTTTCCAGGCATCGTAGGTGGAAGGGAACAATGTTCTGGACCGAAGGTGCCCGGAAACGGCTACGACATAAGATTGGTAGGCAACTTGAGAATCGAAGCGGCTTTTTGAGATCCCACACGTGCAATGTTGCTGAAATGAAGCGAGGTTCTTGGAATGCATCATGATTTCGACTTTGGGCATGGGAAACAACAAGTTGGCCAAGCAAATCCTCGTTTTCGGCTGTTCCTTCTGCTTTCGAAGGCAATATAAAGCCAGATCACGCAACGCCCACTCACGGGCAGGGGTAACAAGGTGCATTGTTGCATGTGGAGTGAGTTGCTTGGAGTGGGTTGTAAGGATGCCCCAGGTGTGGAGGCTGGCATGCAAGAGCGAGAAGCGGCGAGAATCGTCCCGGTTAATGTCCGGTGCTTCGACGCCACCCAGCGCAACGGCGGCACCATACAAGTCCTGCAATGGGGTTCAAGCATTTTGTGTGGGCCCACATTGCCAAGTGTGGCTTAGATTCTCATCTCTGCTGTTTTCCAGGCATCGTAGGTGGAAGGGAACAATGTTCTGGACCGAAGGTGCCCGGAAACGGCTACGACATAAGATTGGTAGGCAACTTGAGAATGGAAGCGGCTTTTTGAGATCCCACACGTGCAATGTTGCTGAAATGAAGCGAGGTTCTTGGAATGCATCCTGATTTATACTTCGGGCATGGGAAACAACAAGTTGGCCAAGGAAATCCCCGTTTTCGGCCGTTCCTTCCGCTTTCGAAGGCAATATAAAGCCAGATCACGCAACGCCCACTCACGGGCAGGGGTAACAAGGTGCAGTGTTGCATGTGGAGTGAGTTGCTTGGACTGGGTTGTAAGGATGCCCCAGGTGTGGAGGCTGGCATGCAAGAGCGAGAAGCGGCGAGAATCGTCCCGGTTAGCGTCGACGCCACCCAGCGCAATGGCGGCACCATACAAGTCCTGCAATGAGGTTCAAGCATTTTGTGTGGGCCCACATTGCCAAGTGTGGCTTACATTCTCATCTTTGTTGTTTTCCAGGCATCGTAGGTGGAAGGGAACAATGTTCTGGACCGAAGGTGCCCGGAAACGGCTCCGACATAAGATTGGTAGGCAACTTGAGAATGGAAGCGGCTTTTTGAGATCCCACACGTGCAATGTTGCTGAAATGAAGCGAGGTTCTTGGAATACATCATGATTTCGACTTTGGGCATGGGAAACAACAAGTTGGCCAAGGAAATCCCCGTTTTCGGCCGTTCCTTCTGCTTTCAAAGGCAATATAAAGCCAGATCACGCAACGCCCACTCACGGGCAGGGGTAACAAGGTGCAGTGTTGCATGTGGAGTGAGTTGATTGGAGTGGATTGTAAGGATGCCCCAGGTGTGGAGGCTGGCATGCAAGAGCGAGAAGCGGCGAGAATCGTCCCGGTTAGCGTCGACGCCACCCAGCGCAACGGAGGCACCATACAAGTCCTGCAATGGGGTTCAAGCATTTTGTGTGGGCCCACATTGCCAAGTGTGGCTTACATTCTCATCTCTGCTGTTTTCCAGGCATCGTAGGTGGAAGGGAACAATGTTCTGGACCGAAGGTGCCCGGAAACGGCTACGACATAAGATTGGTAGGCAACTTGAGAATGGAAGCGGCTTTTTGAGATCCCACACGTGCAATGTTGCTGAAAGGAAGCGAGGTTCTTGGAATGCATCATGATTTCGACTTTGGGCATGGGAAACAACAAGTTGGCCAAGGAAATCCCCGTTTCCGGCCGTTCTTTCCGCTTTCGAAGGCAATATAAAGCCAGATCACGCAACGCCCACTCACGGGCAAGGGTAACAAGGTGCAGTGTTGCATGTGGGGTGAGTTGCTTGGAGTGGGTTGTAAGGATGCCCCAGGTGTGGAGGCTGGCATGCAAGAGCGAGAAGCGGCGATAATCGTCCCGGTTAGCGTCGACGCCACCCAGCGCAACGACGGCACCATACAAGTCCTGCAATGGGGTTCAAGCATTTTGTGTGGGCCCACATTGCCAAGTGTGGCTTACATTCTCATCTCTGCTGTTTTCCAGGCATCGTAGGTGGAAGGGAACAATGTTCTGGACCGAAGGTGCCCGGAAACGGCTACGACATAAGATTGGTAGGCAACTTGAGAATGGAAGCGGCTTTTTGAGATCCCACACGTGCAATGTTGCTGAAATGAAGCGAGGTTCTTGGATTGCATCATGATTTCGACTTTGGGCATGGGAAACAACAAGTTGGCCAAGGAAATCCCCGTTTTCGGCCGTTCCTTCCGCTTTCGAAGGCAATATAAAGCCAGATCACGCAACGCCCACTCACGGGCAGGGGTAACAAGGTGCAATGTTGCATCTGGAGTGAGTTGCTTGGAGTGGGTTGTAAGGATGCCCCAGGTGTGGAGGCTGGCATGCAAGAGCGAGAAGCGGCGAGAATCGTCCCGGTTAGCGTCGACGCCACCCAGCGCAACAGCGGCACCATACAAGTCCTGCAATGGGGTTCAAGCATTTTGTGTGGGCCCACATTGCCAAGTGTGGCTTACATTCTCATCTGTGCTGTTTTCCAGGCATCGTAGGTGGAAGGGAACAATGTTCTGGAGCGAAGGTGCCCGGAAACGGCTACGACATAAGATTGGTAGGCAACTTGAGAATGGAAGCGGAGTTTTGAGATCCCACACGTGCAATGTTGCTGAAATGAAGCGAGGTTCTTGGAATGCATCATGATTTCGACTTTGGGCATGGGAAACAACAAGTTGGCCAAGGAAATCCCCGTTTTCAGCCGTTCCTTCCGCTTTCGAAGGCAATATAAAGCCAGATCACGCAACGCCCACTCACGGGCAGGGGTAACAAGGTGCAGTGTTGCATGTGAAGTGAGTTGCTTGGAGTGGGTTTTAAGGATGCCCGATGTGTGGAGGCTGGCATGCAAGAGCGAGAAGCGGCGAGAATCGTCCCGGTTAGCATCGACGCCACCCAGCGCAACGGCGGCACCATACAAGTCCTGCAATGGGGTTCAAGCATTTTGTGTGGGCCCACATTGCCAAGTGTGGCTTACATTCTCATCTCTGCTGTTTCCCAGGCATCGTAGGTGGAAGGGAACAATGTTCTGGACCGAAGGTGCCCGGAAATGGCTACGACATAAGATTAGTAGGCAACTTGAGAATGGAAGCGGCTTTTTGAGATCCCACACGTGCAATGTTGCTGAAATGAAGCGAGGTTCTTGGAATGCATCATGATTTCGACTTTGGGCATGGGAAA